>CM030172.1:13247078-13645827 GCA_017639675.1 Aplochiton taeniatus | reverse complement strand
GTACTGGAGGGGACTGTGCCGGACTCCAGGGAGAGATTTATGAGGTCAACCATGAGGGTACAAAGGGCAGGTAGACGAGCCTTGTAAACAGATAAACAAGAACAACCTGGAAAGTGTTATTACTACACTCACATTTATTTTACTTGTCTTGCATTTAAAAACTCAGTACCTTGTTACTGTATCTGAATTTGCTTTCTATCTTTTTTATAGGTGTGGATGGATGCAGGGACACAGATTTTCTTTTCCTATGCAATTTGTTTAGGCTGCCTCACAGCTCTTGGAAGCTACAACAAGTACAACAACAATTGCTATAAGTACGTAAGCAAGAGACACACAAACATAAATTCACAAGGTGCATGAAAAAGACACAAGATAATAGATCTAACTTGTCTTCTTGGTCTCCCTAAAATTTGACTGGAATGTTCATCTTGTGTGTCTGTCACAGAGACTGCCTGGCCTTGTGCTTCTTAAATAGTGGAACCAGCTTCGTGGCAGGCTTTGCCATTTTTTCTATCCTCGGGTTCATGTCTTATGAGCAGAATGTTCCCATTTCTGAGGTAGCAGAGTCAGGTAAGTCAGCTCACATCCACATTTTATGATCATTTATTACACTGACTACGAAATGGTGTTGGTTATCAGTGAGATGCCATTACATTCTCTTCCTACTGCATTAGTAAGGAATCATGTGTTTTGTACTCCCAGGTCCAGGCCTTGCCTTCATTGCTTACCCCCGTGCTGTCTCCATGATGCCCTTCTCCCCGTTATGGGCCTGTTTCTTCTTCATCATGATTGTTCTTCTGGGACTTGATAGCCAGGTATAGGAATTCATTAGTCGAAATACCACAGGTAAATTGAAAAGAGAAACTTTACTGTTAGAGTAATACCTTCTGTTTCCTCCCACCCCCTAGTTTGTGTGTGTGGAGAGCTTAGTGACGGCCTTGGTTGACATGTACCCTGCAGTGTTCCGTCGTAAAAACCGCAGGGAGCTGTTCCTGCTGGCGCTCTCCTTCGTCTCCTTTCTGGTTGGCCTTATCATGCTGATGGAGGTAGGGGTCACACCTGAAGAGAGTTGTTGGAAAGACTGGGACTAAGACTCAATTTTGATTTCCATTTTTTTTCTTTGTGAAGGGTGGAATGTATGTGTTCCAGCTCTTTGACTACTATGCTGCTAGCGGCATGTGTCTCCTGTTCATGGCAATATTTGAGACCGTGTGCATAGCATGGGTCTATGGTAAGTTACGTGGAGGAGTTTGTTTGGTCATTCTTCAAATTGCAGATGTATTTGATGGTGTCAGGTTCTAACTATGTTTATCATCCCTCACTTTATGTCTTTGCCCAGCATGCTTTGACTTGTTCTAAATTCTCTGTTTGTCCAGGTGCTGATCGCTTCTATGATAACATCGAAGACATGATTGGCTACCGTCCAGGACCTTATATCAAATACTGCTGGATGTTCCTTACCCCAGCCACATGCATTGTAAGTGTTAATAAACTCAAACAAAGAAATCGGCAATTCGAAATCAGAAAGAAATACATTATTTTTGTTGAAAATGTCTATTCTATTCCATTCTATTCTCTATAATGGAAAACACCTTCCACTTTTAATTGCTTACCAAAACTTGTTTATTTTCCTTTAGGGCACTTTTGCATTCTCTCTTATCAAGTACACTCCCCTGAAGTACAACAATGAGTATGTGTACCCATGGTGGGGTTACTTCGTTGGTTGGCTCCTGGCTTTGTCCTCAATGTTGTGCATCCCACTGTGGATGGTTTACAAGATTTGCACCACTGAGGGTACACTGAGAGAGGTAAGTCAAGGTTTGGCCAAACCAAACCAAACCAATGCCATTTAGACATGTAAGACAGAAAGGCAGGAATTCAAATACAATGATCTAGAGACTAAGATACTTGAGATATTCCAATTATTTTACTTGCTTACAATTTGGAATTAGGTTTAGAGCCAGTTTCTGGGAACCATCATTTAATAGGAGATTTCCTTTCCCTTTTATATATGACAAATATATGTTATGGCTGTCTTTCTACAGCGCATTCAAATTCTCATTACACCCTCGGATGATCTACCCAAAACTAAGAGGGAACAGGAAAGGATGCTGGCAATCTTTGCTCCTGGAGGAGACAGTGCCATGCATCCTGGGGTCCCCAACAAAGATGGCTACTTTGTAGTTCCTGAGAAGGACTCCAAGTGCTGAAAGACGTCTGAGAAACTTTGCAAGTTTTTAGTGGAACCTCAGATGTCCTTTCTTGACTCCTTGTGCCCTTTTGCTTTGTTTTAAAGCTGGTAGACGGAGATGGTCCCAGGTGGAGGAATAAGACATTAAGATCTTCCCATTGGCTATATTTTTAGAAAAGGGACCAGGGTATAACAAAAACCTTAAGAAATGTTTTAATGATTTAACTTTTGTACTTACCCATAAGCAGACGTCTCTACCCTCTCCTTCATCTGTTCTCCAATCACACAAACGACTGACAGTGATGTAGGAATGGGTCTCTTGAAAAGAAATTGGCATGCACATCATTATTTGTCTGCTACTGAATTGAATATTTAGAGAAGGTTACAATGTTTTTTTTTTTTACATGAATAGGATCTAGGTCATCACTACCGTATGGTCCTCGATATAATGTTATATATATATATATATATAATTGAACAATGATTTTTTGCCACATTTGTACAACAACAAAACACCACATTACTGTCCTAGTACAGTAGGACTACATGTATGTTTTGTAAAATTATGTGAATAATTGGCCTTGATTGGACTAGTGAAAGACTAATAAAACAATTGTAGTAAAGTCGAAGTTGTTTTTCTTTCTTTATTTTCCCCATGGTGTCTTCAGGCACGCTTTGCGCATGCACACTGTATAGTCGCTAACAGGCAGTGCACCAGGTTTTTAACATTTTAGTTTAGTTTTTTTTATTATTATTTAAGAATAAAGACAATAGATGAATACAGCAGTAGTCAAGTAAAGATGCCAGGGGGGAATTAATTTCATTCCTTTCATATTAGTAGATGACCTACGCATATTCAGCAATGACATTTTTGAGCTAATTTATCCACTATCCCCCCCCTCCTGTTTTATTTGCCAACCTTTTATTATAAGAATATTTAATAATTATAAATATATATATATATATATATATATATATATATATATATATATATATATATATTTATATATATATATATATATATACAGTATATATAATCATTATTTTTTCTTTTGTTCTTGTTTAAAATCTTCTCTGAATTTCATCTTTCTTTTTTTTTGCCCACAGCATTGCCTTTCTTGCTGATAATCTCTCATATGGCATTTCTATTTGTTATAATTATATTTCTGTGCTGTAGCTCAACAGCTGATTGGCCTCCTCCACTAGTACCTCTACTTCAAGGGGATCAAATTTACTTTTTGCGGTTGTTCTGTTTTCCATCCAAATCCATGGCTAGAGTCCAAATCCCTCACATAAATGGAACTCCACTTCTTACAGAAGACTTGATGTAGGGAGATTGTTGTTGTGTTGCTGCCTCCAGGCTCTAGTGCCCCCATGCAGGTCTGTTCCAGTGCAGCTTGACTGGTCTGGGGGGGGGGGGGGGGGGGGGGGGGGGGGGGGGAGGGAGGGGGCTGTTCTACAGGACTGTCCAATGAGACAAAGGCCTCCAATCTCTAGCAGGGCCCCTATTCAGCATCGACTGTCCTCAGAAGTCTGTCTGCCAGCTCCACCTCCCACACTGTGAGCTGCCTGATGGTAAGTCACACAGAGATCTACTGGAGGGTGTGAAGGAATCAAGGATTCATATCGAAACAGTATATTTACAGCATTAATATTGAAACAGCATATTTACAGCATTCATAGTGAAACAGCATATTTACAGCTGACTATCTATGAAGCTGCTAAAGATGGCTGGCATCTTTTAGGACCTGGTACTCCAGTATGGATGGTGTCTGTGGTATGGTTACAGGAGGCTGTTAGTCGCAGTCGGTGGCCATCTGACAGGTGACAGTGTGGAGGTGGTGTCCCCACTGAGAGTGACGGACACACATGTCCTTACGGGGCTTGTTGAAGAAGTTCCTACCTTTCTTCAGTGTCACAGGACAGGTGCTGCTGTTCTTAGAACCTGCGAGTTGCTCTCCTCTCAACGCCATCGTCCTTCCAAGTAACCTGCCGATCAAAGAGGTGTGAGTCCTGCTGCAGTATTAAACAACTACAAGAGTCTGTCTGACAACAGCCATGATGTATACTGTGGCTATTCTGATCTGTTGAAAAGTGCAAAGTGTTATTTTATAGATCTAATGTCATGTGTAGTGTTCTTGCCTTTATTTGATCTTAACAGGGCACTTTCAATCTAGCTAACCTTAATAAAGAAACTTCAGTCTAGTAAAAACACAACATGATAAGAGTGGATCATTTTACATGTTAAAATATCTATTAGGTGACAGAGCAGCTTTGGTGAAGTGATCCTCCTCCATAGTAAAATATCTATTTTGCACTGTTCTTTCAGGTGGCGGAGCAGCTGGAAGGCTTCACTCATTACCGGTTGCCCTCTGACCTGGTTCTCTCCCAAGGGGAACTCTAGACTCTGGCCTGTGATCTGGACCAGAGAGCAAACATATTCCCCAAGGTACCTGTATACATCACACAAAAAACTAAACTAACCTCAATACAAAGACAAAAAAGAGTCAAGTTTTTGTTTCCAGTTTTTTATTTCCAATGGTCTTCAATGGATGTGGTAACAAGTGAACTTCAGCCAATAAGAGAGTAGCAACAGCCTTTCACAAAAATATGTGCAGTTAAAGAAGTCACTATGCCGGCATCTATCATACTTATAAGCCACCATCCGATCATATCAGGTAGTTGGAGTCAGTAGGACAATCATGGCATTTAGATCCCGTCCAGTCCTGCCTTTCTGCTGGTCAACCACTAGAGGGTGTGATATTGACTTGAGGTCTCTAGGTACTGTAAGTCATGATCCTGCAAGTGCTGAGCCAGTGGGGGAGCAGCGGCTGCGATTGGCCAGGACATCACTTGTGGAAAATATTTCAGCGCCTGAACAGACCTAGGTCTAGGTTTTTATTCTGACTGATTCCAAAAACGTTGAACTATCACTTTAAAATCTTTATATATAGCTATTTTAAATAAAAAAGGATCAATGAAAAAGAAATTGTATATTTTGTATGTCTTTGGTGACTGGTGGTTTGGCCATATGGATTTCTAAGAGAATTGGGATGTCAGCAACGATCTGGCGAACGTCAGGCAAACGTGCTCCCTCCTTGTAGAGAGGAAGGGGATACCTAGGATGTTAAGGGCTTGCTGGTAGTTAGGGTATGATGCACCAATGATGATGTGACAGGCTCTCTTTTGCACACGTTCCAACTGAATGGACTGGGCCTGTGTGAGACCAGGGTGCCAAGCATGGACTGCATACTCCAGTACTGGTCTAATTTAGCCTGTATAGATGGCCAACAGGTCTGTTTTGGAGACTGCAAAATGCTTGATGCACTTGCTGTCTCTCACTGACAGGATGTTAACTTGCTTGCTCCATTTAAGGTCTTGTTAGATTGTGAATCCCAGCACCTTGATTTTGGACAGCACAGAGAGGAAGGCACCATCAATGGAGAGAGGTGGTGCAAGTGGTAGTGTTCTGCCAAAGGTTGCATGCTTTGCATTTCTTCGCATTGAGGAGCATGTTGTTATTGGCTGACCAGGTGCAAAGGTTATTTAGTTGCTCTTGAATAATTGAGGTCTGTTTCCACAATCGTAAAAAAAAAATATGTTGTCAACATTGGCCCGTTTGGCTGCATCGTCAATAAACGCCAGGAAGAGGATAGGTTTGAGCAGTGTTCCCTGGGCCACTCCACATGTAACATCTTCCAAATCCGACAGGGCAACTTAATAACAAAACCTTTGTTGATGTTTGGTGAAGAAGTCACAGATCCAAGGGACTAGCTCAGGTCTCAAACCCATAGTTAGGATTTTATTGATCAAGTTGGTATGGTTAACCCGGTCAAAGGCCTTCCTAAAGTCTGTGGCTCCCAATGAACAGACTGAGAAGGTTTTTTCCTGTTTTTAAACAGGTTGTAAACAACACTTAGATGGGCATGAGTAGTTGACTTTCCTTTCAGACCACCAAACTGTCTGGGGTCAAATGTAATAGTCTTGAGGGGCCAACGGAGGACAAAATGTTCAGCAATCTTGGGTAGCTGGTATGTGAGATAGATGGGTCTTAGCTGCTCTACATGTGCAGTACACATTTTGAGGATGGGGACAACTACTGCATCTTTCCACTGATTTGGGACGTAGTCTTTCTTGAAGGAGGTTAAGCTGATCTCTCATGCAAATTCCTTTAAAAGTCTCTGAGGTATGAGATCCGGTCCCGGTGCTTTGCTGGTGTTAATAGCCTAAGGCTTTTGTACACATCCCCAACCTGGATGGGGGGAAGCTGGTGAGCGGAGAAGAGGAATGATGGGTGCTGAGTCGTAGTGAGTGGTGGTCACTTGCTCGGTTTGCTTCACATTAGCCATTCAACTCTGGGTGCCACCGTTTGGGTTTGGCTGACTTCAGTCCTGTGATAGTTTCCGATAAGTAGTTATTTCTTGCAGCCACAAGGGCTTGGTTTGGTTCCGTAGTGTTTCCACAGTGCTGTATTTAAACTAAAGAATGAATGCCTTCTGTAAAAAAAAAAAAATATATATATATATATATATATATATATATATATTTTGATTACTGTTGTTTTTAAGCCTTTCTGTATAAAATGGCATTACAAATGCATATGATTGAACGTTTCATACGTTTCATCTTAAAATAACTTTGAAAAACGTTTCGGAGATTATTTCACTTACAAGCAGAACGACTGTCATGCTTTTCACCCGATTTTGATACCCATGTTTAGGTTTCGTTTTATGATTGGCTAATGAAATCTGCTTTTGCTTTCTACTGTGCGTCTGTGACGCTTCTTTTTCCCACCATGCAACTGGTGATGTCTAAGAAAAGATGGCGGAAGGAGGAGCTGCTGATCTGGATACCCAGAGAGGAGAGGTCGCGGCACTTGTGAAAACCCAGCTACGTAAAGGAGACACTTGGTAAAAGCTTAGATGTAACATTTGGTAGCTTTTGTGTAGCTTTTGGCTGACTTTTTAAAGGCTGTCAAAGTCGTTGGCCAAGAGAAAACGAGTGTGACAGGCCGTGTTGACAGTCAGGTAACTAGCTAGATAGTTAGCCGTCACCAGCCTTCCTTGTCAGGTTTTATGCCAGCGATGTCTATTCCTAAGCTTTCCCATGTATTATATTTATAGTCCACGAGCATGCCACTACTATTAAGTAGTTAGTCATGTTTATGTCACTCATTTGCCTGTAATGAAAGGGACATATCTGAATTTAGTAAACTAATGTTTTTGCCATGTAAGATCGGCTAATGTTAGCTAGCTTCTATCAGTTAGCTTACAAGCCAAGGCTTGAACTGGTTTGATCGTGAGCTCATCTGTCTACTTTTGTCAGGGCGGAGTCGTGAAAAAATACCTGTCAATTGACCAAATCAGCTGTTGGGACAGTATTTTTTTGTTGTTGTTGCTGGTGGGGCATGAGTGTCAATATATATAAAAAAAAATCTTTTGCCAAATTCTTTTATTTATATCTAAATAATTGTCTAAGTAATTTGACGTACCAAAATAAGGCTTAACGTTATGTGACTTTGAGAAAAACTATTCCTGCTGGAATGTCAAACTAACCCGTTTTCAAAGACATACAAGTATGTACTCATGTTGATCAGGGATGTAAAGTAAATTTACAAGTACTGTCTGTCTCTGAAATGATTTCTATCAGGTCTGTCTAACCATAAAATCTCCTCCAAGGTACCTAGTGGACAGTCACTGGTTTAAACAGTGGAAGAAATATGTGGGGTTTGACAGCTGGGACAAATATCAGATGGGTGACCAGAATGTATACCCTGGACCTGTGGATAACTCTGGGCTTCTTAGAGGTAACAGATACGTTTAGCTACTCTGCTCTATAATTTCAAAATATGCCTCAGTTATTGTTCCGAATCACAATTATGCGTAAGATAAATATGGGTAAGATAGCTACTTTATAACCCTATTAACAGTCTGTTAGTTGTGCTTGAATTTTAAGATCCACTTGTCAAATTTATTTCACTTTTGCCTGACATTAGGCCTATATTCTGAGCCCATGTTTGAGTTTGAGTATGAGTTCATAGAAATTAATGTTTTCTCTTTTCTTAGTGTTTTGGAATCTTTTATTTTTCAGAAAGTCTTTATTTGGACCGTTGAAATAAATGTGTGTTATCAACGCATGTTGTATCTCTCCCTGCTATGTGTAGATGGGGATGTCCTGGCCATCAAAGAACATCTCATCGATGAGCTGGACTACATTTTGGTTCCCACAGAGGGATGGAACAAACTGGTCAGCTGGTACTCACTCACAGAAAACCAGGAGCCGATTGCACGCAAGGTAATACTTTCATTGTTGGCATACTATTTCCCCTTTTGGATTCAATGAAATGAACATATGCTCTGACAAAAATATGCATGATAATTATTGAGATTCAGCTCCCATAGTCGGGCTGGTAGAATTAAAGCAATGAGAGGGTACTTTTGAGAGGTAGCCTATGTGCAAAGTCTTCTATTATTTGTCTGATAGGTTTATATTACTGGGCTGTGCATTCTTTTTTTTTTATACCTCGGCTCTAGGATACGGATGCTAACTTGGCACATAAACTATTAACTATTGAAGTGTGTTGTCGGGCTCTTTCTCAGCTCAGTCCAGACAGCCTCACATGTGCAACATCATCATGATGATATTAGAAAACTTGTACCTAAGTTGAGTCTTTCTATGAATTGATTGCCTACAGAGTTAGATCAGTATACAACCTGTGTGCTTGTATTTACATTCTTTGAGTGAGAAGGATCTATTAGTCTACTAGAGGGTTTAGGTTTTGTAAAATGTTTGCTGATTAAATTTGCGGTTGGTCTATCTCATCATAAAATACTTTGTATAAACAGAATTGATTTGTTGGATTGTTTACGGAATTGTATAGGCTTCTCTTGATACTAGTATGTGTCTTGTGTATTTGTTGTGTTTTACCACATGAAAGGAACCGCAATGATACTTTCAAGAAAATATATCTCTTCATATATTTAAATTCAATGATTGCTCTATCAGCCTGCTGGGAGGCCACCTCCTATCAAAACATATGAGTCATTCCTCGTGCTGAGTTAGCAGCTAGCCAGTGTTTGTCCCACCTTCTGTTATTGCGACAAGTCCATGCATAGCTTGTGTATTTCAAATCCCCCCAGTCATGGCATCATGGCTGCTCTAGTGGGTCTTAGTCCATCTCTATCCCTCTCTCTATCTACTCTCTCAGCACCCCCTCCTCCTTCTCTCATTTGACCCCACCCATTTTTGCCATGTATGTCGCGGGGGTATCGAGTAGCCACAGCCTTTGCTATTTTCAGACTGGCTACTGGATGACTGAAACGCAACATGGAGCGATCTGCGACACACAACATGCAGGAGGTGCCCACTTTTTTTCTTTAATAACAATCTCACTTTTTTTTGCGGGTTTCTTTATGCTAGTTGTTTGGGCCTTCCCGGGTTAGATTAATGGGTGTTGTTGTCCTGCCTGGGATTGGTGCTACTTGTTACGCCGGTCTTTGCAGTCCGACGACCGGACACCATCGGAGGGATCTGGAGTGTCCTTGTTTTGTGAAGTGGAGGAATGCCGGCTGAGGTCAAACGGAGAGTTGTCTGAGGTTTTTAAGAGAAGGGAGTGAAAGAAAGGACGAAAGACCGAGAAAAGGACTCAAATTGAGCGAGGGAAGAGAAAGTGGCAGCATCAGTGTTTGGCAACTTAGTGAGTGTTCTGTTAGAGTTTTATAGTTGTGGCCGCCTTTTCCCCCCTGAGTTGCTCGAAGGAACCACGTGGGTATTGTGTAAGTGAGGAGAGAGGAGGGGGTGAGTTTGAATCTGACGTGTGTGTGTGTGTGTGTGTGTGTGTGTGTGTGTGTGTGTGTGTGTGTGTGTGTGTGTGTGTGTGTGTGTGTGTGTGTGTGTGTGTGTGTGTGTGTGTGTGTGTGTGTGTGTGGGGCAGATCGTTGCCGTTGCTTTTGAGCTCCCCCAGTTCTGTGGTAGCCTATAGTGAAGGCTGGGGGATATGTGTGAAATAAATAAGATAGCACCCCTCAGCTGTCTCCACACTCCATTGCTAAATTAAGTGCCTCTGTGACTCGTACGTTAGTGGTGACCAAACTGACGTTCTCAGCTGCTTAGCAAGTTGATCACTTGATCATTTCCTGCTCTCAGACTATAGCAAGTGTATGCTTACAACTTTATACCATTGCATCAAAATTAAAATGCTAATGAGTGCTCACTATTCAAGTTCTCTTGACAATAATATTTGAAAATGAGACAAAAAATTCAAATCAGACTGAACGTTTAAGCTGGACTTTTCTATGAATTGTTCTTATTGTGTCTAGCATTCAAGAAAAGACTGTGTGACTGTGTTAAACAGGTGGTTGAACAGGGTATGTTCGTGAAGCACTGCAAAGTGGAGGTCTACCTGACAGAGCTGAAGCTGTGTGAAGATAGCAACATGGACAACGTCATCACCCGCCGCTTCAGCAAGGCAGATACGATAGGTAAGCCGGGACCCCTTCTGCCACAACTGCTGGACGTAAAGCCAACTGAAACAAGCATTTTATTTGATTCAACAGTATTGTATTGTATTGCCGTTAACCTAGCTCATCACACAGACTCACACCAGCGTTCACGCTGGATTTTTGTTGGCCCGCATGTTCATGAACTGGCTGAGCGTTGGCCACAGCCAAAGTATGTGTTCCCACAAGACCTGCCAATTTGCTGCTTCGTGAGGCGCACAAAACACACGTATTGTGTGTACAAAATATGCACAACACACTCACCATTCCATTATTAGGCTTTGTTTCTCTTTAGAAATCTTCCTAGTCTCTATAAACTGTGGTTTGAATGTTATTTACAAATGAGCATGCTCTATTAGTACTATCTTTGGCATAAAATGCAGTTATGCGGTCCTTTTAAGACTTAAACAAGGTTTATGAGTTTATGAGAGTTAAAGTACATTTTTTGTTAAAATTAATGGTGTTGACATCTACTGCTGTGTGCTACAGACACCATAGAGAAGGACATGCGGAAGTTGTTCAGCATCCCAGACGAGAAGGAGACCCGGCTGTGGAACAAGTACATGAGCAACACCTTTGAACCCCTAACCAAACCCGACAGCACCATCCAGGATGCTGGCCTTTACCAGGGACAGGTAGGGCATGGATTTCTGTCTGGAATGCCCTTTTCTATTTATCAAAACACTGGCGTATGAGTGTTTTCTACTACAAGACACTGAGTCACACTGACATTGTGCTAATAAAGTTGAGGTTACTTAAATGTCAAGCTTCTCTCATTTAACACACTTGTTTGCTATAAACCACCTCAAATGTCATCACATATTACTTATAAGCCCTAACAGACAAGAAGGATTTGACAAATCAGGAAAATTATGCCTTAAAGAAGTAGTGGTCTTATCGATATCTTTCCTTCTTTCCGTGTCTCCCTGAGTTGTCCCAGCTCGTCTAGATAGTTCTTAGATCCATTTAGGCCTTTCTACATCAAGTCTATTTTTCCATTGAATTACATGATAACGGCTCAAGTAAAATAAAACAAAAACAATGAGACTGAGTGAATCGTTATGGACATTTTTGGAAGCCATTTTTTTTTTTTTTTGCTTCATACTCTCGTTAAGCTAAAGTGTAAACGGTAGGTTTCTAGTCAAGATGTAAGCTTGTAGCTAAATGGAATATCTCTATATAAAGAGGGAGATAAAAAGACAGTCGTATTCACTGCCCCTTGTCAATTTTGGCAACATGCATAAACTATGCTTACTACACTTAACTTTAAAATCACCCCTCAAAATAGCCTGGAAGCCAAGTGAAGAGGGAGGAACACTCCTTGCACCAAGCAACAAAAACGGAAATAATAGCCGTATTATAAAACTGTTCACATGGATTTAAATACTATCTGGACGAGTCAAAACATCCCTGGGTGAAACGGCGATAAGGTGTCATATCAATAAGAACAGACTCTTCCTTTATGGTGATTTCTCAAGAGTTTTTGGGGCCAGTAATGAGTGCATAGCTGTCACCTGGGAGTTGACTAGACACAGCATGCATTCTTTGTACAAGGCCCAGATTAATCTGGACAACTGTCCATAATGGGCCCATGGCTGGAGGCCTGCAGGCTGGAGGGCCATGCCATTCACTGGCAGCTGTTCCAGAGGATTGTCGGGCCCTTTTCAACCTGCCTTGGACAAAGCCATGCTAAGTGGACCAGGCCTATAGTTCATCCGGCTTCCTGACTTTAGTTATTTGGAGCCCTCCTCTTTGGTAGGAAGGGCAGTCTACTAGTAGTATTAGTAGAGGGTTGAGGTTCTATTCCTGTTACTAAGGCAATGGTAAGATTTTATGCCGACATGGTGCACATATATAGACTATGGAAGGGGATTGAGACATATTGTATGCCCAATTTTAGCCATTATTTTGTGATTCTCTGTATTCTCATGTATTCCTCCATTTTGTTTAGATTCTTGTAATAGAACAGAAAAATGAAGATGGCAGTTGGCCTCGGGGATCCACAACACCCAAGTAAGTAGGCTGCTTCAATTACATTATTTTTGGTTTTCCGAGGAGGCAATACTGCCCACAATTATCGGCCTCTAGGGATAAAAAGGAATTTTCTGTTGACCTGATTGGTTGTGTTTCATTAGACCCCTATAGTTTATTGCTGGTATATTCCTGTATCCAATTTGCTTGGCGTTTAGCTGCTTACATATCTCTCTTTCTTTCTTTTCTTGCTCATCTCATGATATTTTGAATCAACACGTTTACACACCTCTCCTGAACCCCTCTACTGTATATTTCTCCTTCTCTCTAACTCATAATATTCTTATCTTTTGAAGGTCATCTGGCGCTTCCAATCTCTCTGCTTTGCCAAAGATCTCCCCTTCATCTCTCACAAACAATCATAACAGCAGCTTCAACAGCAGGAAGTAAGGCCTAGTGGGGCTGACGCTAGTCTGAGGGGGGTGGGCAGGGACTGAGCCAGAGATTCTACTGTTCTTTGAACTCGGTTTAGTGCTTAGGAAGTTGATTGCGAGCTATGATGACACCCTAATCTCCCAGATTAGATATGAATATCTCACAAAAAATGTAATTAGTGAGTGAAGATATTCTCTTCCATTGTATTCTTTTGTTCTGCATGGTGTTTTTTTTTTTTTTTTTTTTAAATTCCTGCAAACATGGAGTATAGTTCTATTTAGTTTGTTTTGACTTAAGCCAACCTGTGGCTCTGGTCTGGGGTTTGAGATGGCCACCTCACAATATTGGTTACACAAAGCTTGTATGGTGGTGTTTCATTTCTTTGACGGCCTCTTCAGCTAGAGTAGTGCTCTCGGTCACAGGGCGCATGAGCTTATGCTTACTGTAGTTCAAATTCAATCAGTTTGTATTTATGGCTTACTTAATATTCCATCGGCAAGCTCCTTTCTTACATGATATAGCCTAGCCTTACCTTGTAAAGCAAAATTGTTAATGGACTCTTTATGGGATTCAGAGGCCCAATAAGACCGAGACCAGAGACCACTTCTGAAAGTGTAGATTGTTGTGCTCACTGTCCAAACGTCTGTTTTTACTTCTAGCTGGTTAACCACTGCAGGAGTGTGTTTGTCCTGGAACTATAATAACTCTGGTTTCCGGTTAACTTTTTTGTCAAGTGTGTAATATTGGTGCATCCAAAGCAAAGTTGTGAGTTAGCAAACCTTTTTAAATCTAGCTATCTGTTTTTTGAGGGATGGTTAGTGACACCATTCCAGAATGACATCCTTAGCAGACTGCACATTTGATCCTTCAAATCTTTGAAATCCCTATTGCGTGTCTGCATCACACAAACCCGCCGAGGTGAATGAAGAATGGGATATCCCCCTCCCACTTGCTAGCCTGTCAGCTCACTGCGCAGCCAGAAAATCATATGTACCTCAATTATGCATAGGTTGCTATTTTCGTGTGGAGTGTGCCAGTGGCATGCAAGACCACCTATTGGAGCGTTGGCGCTTTTGCTTAAGCTTCAGGTGGGAGAGCAGTCCCTATGTTGACGCCTCTCTCTGAGACAGTGTTCCTAGTGGTGTTTTCGCCCCCCTCTCCCCCCTCTTTCGCCTTCTCTCCCTCTCATTGTGCTGCATAAATTGTGCCGCTGTAGTGACCTTCAGAATACATTTCATGCACCCTCCTCATCGCTTGCCTCTGCTACGTCATCCCCCTGTTGCAACAACGTCGAATCCTCCCTCCTGATTTATTTACGCTCCTCTCGTCCTCCCTGCAGCCTCCGGGGCTTGCGTCCCAGAGATGCAGATGGAGGCACCTAATAACATGTGAAGAAGCTAGTATGGCTAGCCAAGAGAGGGGGAACATGAGTTGGGGCTGCTTGGCTATAAATTACTGCAGCCTCAGCTGAATGTGGCATATCAGCCACTCCCTCTATCGCCTCATTTCTCTCCTGTCAGGCCCCTACAACCTCCCTCCCTCTCTCTCTTTCCCTCCTTGTTTTTTAGTCTTCTTTCTCCCCCTCACTCTCGCCATCTCTCGTTCTCTTGCTCATTTTCTCTTCAACTGTACCTTTTCTCCCTTTTACCCAATTATCCTACTCCATTTATCCCTGCTCCTCTCCCCTCCCCTTTCTTTTCTATCCACCTTGTACCTCCTTGGAGCCAGAGCACTGAGGCTTCCTTGCTGCTGATGCTGCTATTTATATCTTTGGTTAGCAGAGGAGAGCACACTGCAACAGGGGCAGTAGGGATAGTAGGATGACCTCGGACAGCGGGACTGGAAGTGTCGCAGCAGGGAACAGGAGGCGATGAGGCGAGGACACACTCCGGGTTTCAGGCCGGAGGGGGAGATCTGAGATAGTCGCTAGCTGTCCCTGGGGCTACCGGGAGCTGGGTCTCTGTTCTCGAGATGCTGCTCTGACAGTGTTTGTAATGCACTGTTGGCAGTGCCGGTGTTCTCTGCAGGTACGAGTTCTTAGCCTAATCCTGTAAATATAAAGCTGCGCTGGACGGGATTTAGCGAGGCTTTCAAGACGGGACAGCCTTGGATGAGACTTTTCCTGGCGGCACACTCTTTGAAAACCCCCGTTCCATCCAAACGGTATCGGGATTTCCGAACTCCGCGCCGGAAGCTGGGAGTTGGAGCCATCTAGGGCGCCGGCTCTGCGGGGGTCTCTCCGACTCTCTTCGGAGTCCGGGGCGATGCGGGCGGCAGCCGGGGGCGGCGGGGCTGAGATGCGATGCTCCTGTGCTGCTGGTGGTGCCTGAGGCCCCAGGCAGTGGAGCTCGAGAGGCGCGTGGAGCGCGTCACGCTGAGCCGAGAAGCGGCTGCCGTGGCCACAGCCAGCGCAGCCGCCACGGTCAGTGCTGCAGCCGCGGCGTCCGTCGATCGATGGGACCCTCCTTCCCCAGCGGCTGCCTTGGAGCCTTCCCCCAGGTCTGCTGATGCGGCAGGACAGGGCCCTAACGATGAGCCGTCGCTGCTTACTACAGCTCAATGCTATCCCCAGGGGGGTGGCGGGTGGAGGAGGCACGAAAGGCCCTTCTGCTTACAGACTTTAGAGGAAATTGAGATTATGCTGTGGATGCATTTCCCTTTTTGCTCGCTCAGTAGCATGAGTTCAAAACTAAGACTTCTCTGGTGTATTGTCTTTCATAGAATCTGTTTATCCATGACAAGGAGCCACTGAACTTACTGCTTATCAAAAAACTAACTTGATTGCGTGTGTGTGTGTTCACTTGCACCAGCCTGTAGTGTGTAGCTCAGTAGCAAACTTTCTCTTTCTAGCGTTGCCCGTGACTGTGTCGTGTTTCCCGTACAGCGTGAAGAACTCGAGCTACAGCTTACCGTCCTACCACCCCTACAACAGCTGTGACTATCCGGAACAGGGCCGGCAGAGCGAGCGCTCAGGCGTCTGCGGCCTCTCCAACCTGGGCAACACCTGTTTCATGAACTCTGCTGTGCAGGTAATCTGCTGGAACAGACTCCTCAACGTGGCTATAGATAGATATGTTTCCCTGTGAACTAAAACACGATTTCTGTCCTGTCAAGTAATGGTGGCTTTAAATTTGGATACATACAAGCAATTCAACTGAATTTGATTGTTTTAAGGAATTTCATTGATTGCGGTGCTTGGGCTAGCCATTGACTTCTGCATCACTTGAAAGTGCAGTGTGTAAGTTCTTCTTCCTTTTTACTATTCCTCCCCGGATGGGTTGTCCACTCAGTGTTTAAGCAACATCCCGCCGCTGACCGAGTACTTCCTCAAAGACAAGTATACAGAGGAGCTGAACGAGGACAACCCGTTAGGGATGAAAGGGGAAATCGCCAAGGCCTACGCTGAGTTGACTAAGCAGGTGTGGTCAGGAAAGTTCAGCTATGTCACCCCCCGACCTTTCAAGGTGAATCACTTTACGTTGTATACATCAGTGTCTAAAAATAACCCGTCGCCACTTGCAGGCTTAGCTTGGGAGTTGGACTCAGAGAAGCGAAGTCTCATTTATTTTGTGTGTTCCCCCATACAGACGCAGGTGGGCCGCTTTGCTCCCCAGTTCTCAGGCTACCAACAACAGGACTCCCACGAACTGCTGGCCTTTCTGTTGGATGGCCTCCACGAGGACCTGAACCGCATCAGGAAGAAGCCCTATATCCAGCTTAAAGACGCTGACGGCAGACCTGACAAGGTACGACTACACACGCGTAGGACTTCAGACGAGCAGTCAGAGAGCCAGCCATTAACATATCACACACAAAGCTTATCCTCATACAATTTCCACTCTCTGAGGCACTCCCTTTGCTTTTCTTAGGTTTCCACTGACCTACAGTAGTGGTTTTGAGTCTTTGCTTCAGTCAGTGCTCTGGTCTCTGTTGTCTCTTACGGTGGCTGACATGGTTGGTGGTTCTGTCTCCCCAGCTGGTGGCAGAGGAGGCGTGGGAGAGCCACATTAAGCGGAACGACTCCATCATCGTGGACATCTTCCACGGCCTGTTCAAGTCCACTCTGGTCTGCCCCGTCTGTGCCAAGGTCTCTGTGACCTTTGACCCCTTCTGCTACCTGACCCTGCCGCTGCCCATGAAGAAGGAGCGCTCGCTGGAGGTCTACCTGGTCAGACTGGACCCTTTGGCCAAACCTACCCAGGTAGAGCAGCAACTGCCAGTCCCTCACACTTTGAGTGAACCAGTTAGGCCAATTGGGAAGCTGTATTTTTATTCACATTTTTACGATGACACAAGCCTCATTTTAAAATCTGCATTATATCTGGACTCCCTCATTGATATGAAAACCGCATCTTTGTGGCATTGATTTTGAATTTTGTAATACTATCAGACTATTTGTAAGGGAGCCGACAACAAAAGCTGACCTCCAATGTCATTGTTTCCCCAGTTCAAGCTGACCGTTCCCAAGGTGGGCTATATATCAGACCTGTGCACCTCTCTCTCCAACCTATCAGGAGTCCCTGCTGAGAAGGTACGAATCACTGAACTTACTTATTAATTGTGGGACTGGCTGAAAACTGTGGTATTCTGTGCCTTTTCCCCATTGAAAGACATAAACTTGTTTTGCCCTGCATGCGAAGACCTATTATTTTAGTTTAAAAGGTTGTAGTTTTGTTCTGACTCAAATCCATGTCCAGACTATGGTCCCTACTATAACTATTCTTTTGTCCAACAACCCCCCCACCCCCCAGATGATTGTAACAGACATCTACAACCACCGGTTCCACCGGATCTTTGCCACCAATGAGAACCTGAGCAGCATCATGGAGAGGGATGACATCTATGTGTGAGTGTTTCTTTAGCTTTAGCATTTCACGCCGACTTCACAAAGTGATGTTAAAGCCTGGTTCATTGTAAACGGTAGCTTGTAATGGTACAGCTTGTCTTTCCGCAAGAAAAAACATGTCCTAAAGAAAACTACAAACACTGTCCTAACTTGTCTGGCAGATGATTCATCAAGCCCAAACATTTCTGCAGTACTAAATCCCCCTCCCCTGATTGACTGTCAAACAAAATACCATAGAGGGGACTCCAGCTTAGGAGTTTGGTCTGGTTTGCTCACTTTGGCCCCTGTGGACGCATTTGTAATATGTTGTACTTACTGCTATTTTATTATAGCAGCTATTGCTAAGATCTCTAGCAGATAGCTCACAAAAAGGGCAGAGCTAAACCACGCTGTTATTATTATTTTATTATTATAAATGGTCAAATGTAAGCACTGTGTGTTCTGCTCTATTACATATTTTATCCAGCAAGCTAATATTTTACCCTGAAATGTAAAGGAAGAGTCCAAAGGTCAATGTCTTGTACACATTGACCGCCAAATCCAAAAGACCTCTCTTTGCTCTTGACATAGCTTTGAGGTGTTGGTGAACCGCCAGGAGGACACGGACCACGTGGTGATCCCGGTACACCTGAGGGAGAAGTACAAGCAGTCGGGCTACAACCACACCAGCATGCCGCTGTTTGGCCAGCCCTTCCTCATCACCGTGCCTCGCACGCTCAGCGAGGACAAGCTCTACAACATGCTGCTCCTCCGCCTCTGGTAAGTGACCTTCTCATGTTTGTTTGTTTTTCTTTCGGGTACTACGCCTTATGTGATGTTCATACATTATGCCTGTTTTGATGCTAGCCGGTTTGTGCGCTCTGCTGCTGAGGAGGAGTGTGAAGAGAAGCAACCCTCAAAACAGCACACCGTTAACGGCAACGCCACAAATGGCCTGCTGGAGGAGGGCTCACCCAGTGAGTAAACACACTGACACGCACGCACACACACACACACAGACGCACGCACGCACACACACACACACGCCTACCGCCTTCTCTCCGACATGTACATTATCACAAATATGCTTGCTGCTGCTTCTAGGTGAGATGGAAACTGACGATCAGGACGATGAGTCCAGTCAGGACCAGGAGCTGCCCTCTGAGAATGAAAATAGTCAGTCAGAGGACTCCGTAGGGGGCGACAATGAGCTGGAGAACGGGGTCGTCGCGGAGAACTCGACCAAAGGGCACCAGTCAGCAGGGACCCAAAAGAGGAGACTCTTTACATTCCAGTTCAACAACATGGGCAAGACAGACTTCAGCGTCATCAAGGATGAACCCAGGCAGATCCGCTTTGACGAGGGACACCTTCGACTCAGTGGTGTGTACCATAGGGATGGATATACTTTTAATGGGTGGAAATATGGATTCATTACCATTACATTTACTCATAAACATTTAAATGATGGAAGAATGGGTTCAATATTTTTACATATTTACATATCTATCTTTCTCAAATTCTCCAGGTTTTTTCTTCTTTGCTTCTTACAGAGCACTAGCTTAACCGGTCTTTTTGTATGATAGTGATTTTAAGAGCTCTTTGGACAGCAAAATCAAAAAAATATGTATTTGCAATCTGAAGAGTCTAGGTGATTTTATTAAATCAAGTCAAGTCTGTGCGTAGTTATATAAAAGATTGTTTTTATTATATCCCGTTCCAGATCGATCATATCTCTCCCTTGACTGGAAGCCTGAGGTCAAGAAGAAATACTTTGATGACGGTGTAGTCGAGGTATGGCTAACACACCATATCTAGACCCTCAAGGCAATCTGACAGCAGAAAGACATTTCACCTCTTTCCTCAATGTTTCATCAGCTCAGCTCTTAACCAACATTAGAAGATAGTAACTTGCCTCCTTTCTTTTTTTTTTACTTCGGCTAGGACTTTCTCAAGCATGAGAGCATGGAGTACAAGCCCCAAAAGAAGGCATACTTCAAGTTGAGAGACTGCATAGAGCTCTTCACCACCAAAGAGAAACTGGGGGCCGAGGACCCATGGTGAGAAACTTTTTCAGCGGCCTAACAGGATCACTGGAAGAGTTATTTGAAAAAGCGCAGGCACTTCAAAGAATTCACTTCACACATGACAGTTGCAAAAATGGCCTTATACAATGGAGGGAATTTAACAGAAATTAACAATATTAGTCCAATTGCAGTGTGTGTTTGTGTGTGTGTAAACATTTTAGCTTTTTTTCGGTTTCAGGTATTGTCCGAACTGTAAGCAGCATCAACAGGCCACAAAGAAGCTTGACCTATGGTCCTTGCCCCCCGTTCTGGTGGTTCATCTCAAGCGCTTCTCCTACAGTCGCTACATGAGAGACAAACTTGACTCACTGGTTGACTTCCCTCTGAGGTAAAAATACTACCATTCTTATAGGGCTATGCTACCTATATTTTAAGATGGTCCCCTATCCCCCTTTGCCTAACTGAAGTGGAATTCTTAAAACCAATTTCTTGCTGATGCTGATAAACATGCAGCTTTGTTGTTCAAAAAAACTTTTCAAGCAGAAATTTTTTATTTATGTATGTTTTACAAAGATCCTAATCTCCATCTTTTATATCCAAATGTGGGCAAATCGCCATCCCTAGCCTATTGTTCTGTATCAAAATCGTGTTAATGAGATCATAATTAGTGAGTTTGGTGTGTTTTTCAGCTGTTATAGATTTCTTTCAGGTGGTATGTAAATTGGTAACTTAATGTCTCTAATGGAACAAATAACATGGTTTGTTCCTAAATGAGACAAACAATGTAAAAAAAAACACATTAAAAGTAAGATGAGGTCTGACACATTATGAAACATCCTGTGTCTATTCTGTGAGAGGAAAACAGCTTATTTCTAAGAGTTCAGAGGAGAATGGCGGTAGACTACAGTACTCAAATAACCCCACTTTACAATAGCAGTGAGCAGAAGGGTATCTCTGAAGTTCCCTTTGGGATTTCTTTCTCCAGAACAATTTAGGACCACCTGGTAGTACATACATAGATGTACCAAATAAAGCAACCACTAAGTGTGCATTGTAGTATGTACAGTATACACAGACACACTCACACACACACACACACACACACACACATACCTCGAGGCATATGGGCCATGCCATCCTAGACTGTTTCTGGCATGTATTCTTTCTCTTCGCCGTGTAGCGACCTGGACATGTCAGAGTTCCTCATCAACCCAAACGCCGGCCCCTGCATCTATGACCTCATCGCTGTGTCTAACCACTATGGAGGAATGGGAGGAGGCCACTGTAAGTCCACATTCTTACCTGCCACTTCAGCTGGTTGTGGGATACTATAGACCTGGGTGCCATTTCTATTCTAAAAAGCCTCCACAGGCTCAGTACAGCTTAGCATTGTCGTCTGAAAAGAAATATGTTTTTGAAGATTAATACGGAGTTATCTTTCTGATTATGCAGACACTGTTGTGTTTGAGTCCGTTACCCCCATAATCCCTGAGTACGACTTGTTTAGCAACACAATTCTTCGCTCCCCTCCGCAGATACTGGTTATGCAAAGAACAAGGACGATGGCAAGTGGTACAACTTTGACGACAGCAGTGTTTCTCCAGCCAACGACGATCAAATAGTGGTGAGTGTCTGCCTGATGGCTTGGGCGAAAATGTATGACTGTCTTTGAAATTCTGATTCCTGGTCACTGATTATGAGACATTCTAACCTAGAAAACAACTTTTTAATAATATTTTTAAAAGGTCCTGCCATCAGTTTTAAAATGTGTGTGGGTGTGTTTGTGTGTGTTACCAGTCCAAAGCCGGGTATGTGCTGTTCTACCAACGGCAGGACACGGTGAAAGGAACAGGTTACTTTGCTTTAGACCGCGAGGTAGAGGAGGAGGAGGAGGAGGAGGAGGAGGAGGAGGAGGAAGAGGAGGATGGGGAGGAGGAGGAGGAGGAGGAGGAGGAGGAGGAGGAAGAAGGGGAAGAGGAAGAGGAAGAGGAGGAAGATGAGGAGGAGAACAAGGAGAGGGTGGAGAGGAAGACCACTTCCACCAAAGGAGTAGCCACTGCTGCCTCGGCTCAGAGCCGTGAAGAGGACTTGAACGACAACAACCACAGGAAGAACGACAACGAAACAGAGGTGCCCAAACGAGATGCCACCATGAACACCAATTAACAGTTGTCAACCAGGAGAGAGAGACGGGATATATCCATCCAAAGCCATATGGACACACACAGCTCCAGTACCCACAGTCCGACCTGGGCACATGCAACCGCAATGGACTACGTTAGCAGGGGCACCCTGAGGTCAAAGACTAGAGGGTGGGTGGAGGCTAAAGGTGTGGGCGCTGCCAGGGTACGCAATGCTAAGCAATCTTTGTCTGTGTGTGTGTATCTGTGTGTGTGTGTGTGTGTGTGTGTGTGTGTGTGTGTGTGTGTGTGTGTGTGTGTGTGTCGCCATGTCCTTTTTAGGTTTTTTTATTTTATTTTAATTTTTTTCAACCACTTGAAAAATAGTCTGTTTTTGACTGACATCAGGGATTGCCGCCAGATTCACTTAGAAGCTTTGTTCACTTGCTCATTATTCACTAATCGACTTGGAATGTTCATGGTGGCCTACAAACTGGTCATACCTCAAAGCTGATTCTGTACTGTATATATCGATCTCCGTCTCGCTCGCCTGCTCTCACTTTCTTTCTCTCTCTCTCCTCACATTGTTAGCATATCATTTTAATATTGATGGTATTATTATTTAGGCATTTGTATAGACTTTGAACACTGAAATCTGGAGCTTTTTCCCCTGGATGTGCACTGAAATGTTTAGAACCTTTGTTTGTCCTTTAATTTGCAGCACAATCACCTCCTTACGCACAATAACGGTTTATTTTTTTTATATTTTTACCTGTATGCCAATGCCAGTCAAACCATATATCATTTTGCAACTACTTTCTTCAGAGGATTTTCTCAGTTACAACAAAAAGCAAACACATTTCAGAAGCCGCCTTTATGAAACCAGTTGTCAAAAGCAGTTTTGGGGGACGTGCCAACATGGTTTTCCAGTGTAAAAACACAGCCAAAATGTTCCAGATACAGTAAATGTTGCTGATGTGGCTGATGTTTTAATCTTGAATTTTAGATGCATAACCAATGTAATGACATACGCCTTATGTTTTAAAGCTTCTCCTTTTGTATGGACCCTCTCCTCTAGCTTTTATCTTTAGCTAGAGAATGGGGGCGGTCCCCAAAGCAAGATTGACAAGTTGTTTGGCTAACCGAAACATTCTATAGCTACTTCATAATTTCCGTAAACATCCCCAAAATCCTCAAAGTTTAATAGGGTTATATTTTATCCCCCCAACACACACTCACCGTTCAGGTACTTGAGGCTGTAGAGTAGTATTGAAAGCTTTTACGAAGGTTCCTCTGTTTCTCTCTTCCCCTCGCTGCTTCGTAAACTCAGGCTTATTGTAAAGGCGCTTTCAGATTATGAATAGTGGTGACTAGAGCCGATTTCGTTTTTCCGGCTTTGGATCACCTCGGCCTTAAACCGTAATCTCAGATGTGTAGCCTTTTGTTTGAACATGATAGCATCACACTGTCTTGTGTTGCAAGGCCCTCCACACACACATACGTATGCATGCTTACACAGACATAGTCCCTTCTTTTTCCTACAGACATCATTGAGCAGATGCTGCTTTTACAAGCCAAAAATTAACCTTTTTATTTTTGAAATACACAGAAGCGCCCGAATGTATGCTGAATGACTGAAACAGACGTTTTTGATTGATGCTTTCATTTAAGGGCCAGAGTAGTGTAGCTGTTTTTTATTATATATTTTTTTTTTGCCCCCTTTACTCATGCTTGGGTTGGTTGTGAAAATTGGGATAGGAGTCTATTGCCTTTGATATTAGCTAGTGCATACGTGGGTACTGCTGTATTGTATATACTTCCTACGGAAAAATGCTTCATCGTTGTCCTTTGTTTAAAGCAAGGAGAGAGAGATGAGGGAGTAATGGGGAGATGGCTGGGGTTTTGGTTCCCTTAAAAACCTCATTGATCTCAAGACTGACAAACAAGCACTTCCAAAAGCAGATTCGGTGGGCTATTTCCCTTCCAATATTTGCCAACAATTGATTATTTTTAATTAATCTGCATATATAGCCAATATTAATTCCAGCAGGCTACAGAAACTTCAACTTGGCAAGCAACATTGCCTTTCTAAAAATACAGAGTGCCAGCTAACCTTAAATTTGGACAATCTTTGTTATTGGAATGAATATTTATGAGGTTTTTGGAGAACTGTGTCCCCTGCTTGAGTAAAATCAGGCTGTACAATACTGTACATAAGAGTTCACTCTGTGAGTGCACATTTGATAAAAGTTTATTTATTTATATGTAAGCATTTAATAATAATAAACACAAGAAAATGTATTTAAGGCCTTGGCAAGACCGAAGATGTATAGGGATATGGTTTTAGTCCACACACTAGATCAGAAGTCTCGTCTTTACTCTTCTTGGGAAAGGGATTGGGGGTCTTTTAAAAGGACGGTTCTATCGTTTGGGACTTTTTTTGTAAAGTGAATCCAGACATGCTTGCATGATAATGATGATAACATGATGGCGTTTCCAGGTTTGGCTGCACTTGAATTCACTTGGGTTTACATTTAAAATGTGCATGTGTATTTATACACAATCTTCAATAAAGTTGTGTAAAGCCTTCTGTGGGTCCTTTTTCTTATTTTGTTTGGGTTGGTGTGTGTGTCTGGCAGAGTGTTAAGATGTACTTTTCAAAGTAGCTCATAAAGTGAAAGAAAGCGTTGGATAATGTATGGAACAGAATGTTCTATTTGAGTTTTATGCCCTCTTGTGGACAAGGACATTCTTGGAGTATCCCACAATCCAATAGGAATCAAGACTCTGCACGCCCCTGTACTGATGTTCCCGGCGAATTTGAGCCACAGTCATGCTCCACACGTAGAATACAGTGCAGGTAAATTCATTGGAGTATGACCGGGGTCAGATATGTGATAACTGCAACTTGGGGACAATTGCCAAATGCGAGGACCAGCGCCTTACATGATTTTAGCCGGATTTATTCTGATTTTCCAGCATGATCCAGAAATCAAACCTTGAAAACCTAAAGGTTTCACATTGACATTGCACATCTGCTATTTGATCAGGCGGTAGGTGACCTAAACCACGTCTTCTTTTTCTTTTTACATACGTTAGTAGTTAATACGATGCTCATTATTAGCAGAGTGGTACAGTTGTGTATGTGTATATACACATACATATAGATAGCAGCAGTAGTAGTATGCCCTTATTACGGTGTTTTCAATTCTGAGTTTAGGTAAGCTGTTTTTCACGTGCTCAAACGGACTAAGAATATCACAACCATCCACGCATTTGTGCACTTAAATCAACGCACACCATGAGGAGCCGCAATGCAAACCTATAGTGGAAGAATCCTAGCCGTTGTTAGAATTTTGTGTAACTAATTTGTAAGAGTAGACGTCTAAGTTTCCATATTTTAACGAACACGTTAAGCAATTATCTTAACAGATAACACCATAGTTGCAGCAAGTGAAACTTGAGCGCCATACATCTGCGTATCCTATTTTACCTTACCCCGCATGTAACTGGAATGAAGCTGTAGTTATCTCGAATAACTGGGAAACACGAGGTTCGGGATTTGGGTGGGGTTTTCCATTGGATTGAATGAGGTCTTTCGTTGAACGTGCAATACAATCACGCGCCTTTACGCGTTATGGGTATTCAAAGTATAAACCACCACGCCGGACTGTAGCAGAACACAATTAATGGAAGATAAGCCATGCTCTGATTGAGGTAGTAGTTTGTGCTGTTAGTTGGGTTGTGACATTACCCGCTGTGGAGATGACTGCGCAATCTACTGCCTTGCCAGTGCTGGTGATGTGCCACGTTGGGCGATAATAATCTGTTTCATGTAGGTCTAACAACACTGCTACATATGTATTCCTTTTTATACTCATGATAGTAGCGTGGGTTTGTAGCGTTTATCATGGGATTAATTTTAAAAGTGAACCATCAAGAAATTATCATTACATGTACTTTATACCCTGATAATAAAATGTAATACAACCATTACCATCTTGTGGTCTCTTTAATTATATTGCCAGGTAGAAAAGCATGTAGACTGGCCTACCCTCCACAAAAAGGACAATGTTTGTGCACATAGGAGTGGAAGCCAAATTATTAATTGAATTGTACACAATGTTGTAAACTAGATTCATTTCACACAAACAATAGCTTGGATATTGTTATGAATTATTGTTAGTAGTTTTAAACTACTAAAACAATAAGGCAGAAAGTATTGTATGTCTTGACAAAGTTGCCCAAATCCCCCGCAAATTGAATGTTTGACTGCAAGAATCAATGTTTAATAATAAAAAAGAAAAAAATCATGTGACGCTGGCATGGTCTTTCAGAGGTTGTGAAGGAAAATAAAAGGAGGGTGAAAACTTATGTAACTTGTGTATAATTACAGAAACACTAATTTAATGTCAACCAACTGTAGTTCAGTTTTCTTTTGAATACATACAATAGAACATAACCCTGTTAAAAATGTATTGTAAAACTACTGGGAACGGAAGTATTAACTGCAGTGCATGTAAAAATACACGGAATTGTTGTAATGACTGACCCTGCATGTTGAATTTGTATTTGCCAGAGAATGCCATTAGGAATGAGCAATGGTGTCGATTGGTCGTGCAATTCTAAATGTGTCTCAAGATTGACCAGTCCAGTAATGGATTTGAAGTGCAGCTGAACCCCTTAAGGCGCCATTGCTTTGGTCCTACCACCCTCAAATCTCCAGGTTCTGAAGAAAGGGCCACAAACGTTTTACAATTTTCTAATTTCATTGTCTTAGTGGCAAAATGGAAAACATTAGGATTTTGGTTGTTGTTGGTTTATTCATGGAAAAAGAAAATACTGAAGGTAAACATTTGTTCCTCAAAGATGCGATTGCACATGAAACATTACAAATATGAATTGACTTCATCAGGTCCTGTTCATTTACAAATTTCACATTCACAGGAAAAGTTGAGCATACAAGTGAAATAGTCCTAAAAACAGTCTTCATTCTTCATACATAAATGTGGAGCAAACCATTCTAAATATTACTAATATTTTGGACTTCCAAGTCTTAGAAGAATAATAAGCATTTATTTTCTGAGACTGAACAACCTGCGCTATTTCAAACCCAAGTCCCTTTCACTGTGTCACAACTGTCATGAAAATGTTTGAGAAAGGACCATGTAACAGAACAAATAGCGTTTTCTACATCATGGGTGTTGGATAATCTCCTCGCTAAAGTTATGTTTAAACACAACTTCACCCCAAAACCCCTTAAAATTAGCAATTTTGCTTTCAAACATAAGAAATACTGCAATACATCAAGAAACTCAGTGCCCAGACATTAACCGCATTATAGGCCTTTCTTCCATAATAGTTTAACCCAAGTTGATGTTCTTGTGTATGTTGCGCGGGCAACAAGACGTTTTACTAACATCGTTCTTTCACACTATTCTAAAAGAAACACAAACTTAACACAATTATGCATTCACTCAACCTTTCAAAGAGGAAAATGTAATACAGTAGGCCCTTTTTATATCTTTTTTTGGTGCATACTGGTTGCAACTCTATCCGATATCCACAAGTTGAAGAGTTCTATCAACTTATTAAATTAAATACAAAAACAGAATGTAAGCCAGAACCCATTTAAAAAGCAAGGTCTACATTAAGTATTGAGTTTAAACTCAATCTGTTACTCCATTCACAAATTACCCATTCAGACTGCACAAATAAGATCACTTGCTTTGAGATCCCCAAAATAAGTACAAAATACTGGTCAGCAATACAACATATAAAAATAATACAATCAAACATAGACATTAAGTTGTAGTATAGCTAATGAAGTAGCATATAGACTGAAGTAGTTTGTCACGTTTTGTAGAGTCAGAACTTCGATCAGTAAAGCAGTTTGTACAAAAGTTATCACTTAGCACAAAATAATGTATGACATCAATATATGAATGAGAAAATCAGAAATGTACATTATGAACAATTCATCTTATTTTTTACTAAAATATGTCTATATTATGGAATATATTTATAAATTCTTAATCGAGAAATTAAATAAAGAAATGTACGCAATTTTCAATAGTGAAAATACAGTAATCACAAACCAGTATGGTACCTTAGTAAATACATGTAAAATATGCATAAAATGGCACATGATTAATCCAGGACATACCTAGTCATCCGCATTTTGGAAAAACTGCACATTCTCCTTAAATCTTATTTGGGTTCACTAAACTAACAGCAATATATTAATATATTACCGTTTATAGTAAAGCAACATGTACATTTATTTTCCTTATGACATGTTACAGACATGGTCCATGTTTAGATAACGATGATACATATTTAATTCAAATCAATTAAGGGTAATGGAGTATTTGCTTAATCAGTTTGGTAAATATGTCCCATGTCTGTTCTTCTTAGATCCATGATTTGAGCAGATTTTTCAATGTATCAGAGATTACTCAATAACATTTAGCTTCTCTTGAATATAATTTGCCTTTCAGACATTTTAAACACTTTCAAATTTTGTTTTGTACACATTGGATGTGATAGGGATTATAATTTTTCTGACTTTATGGTTGTTGATGGGCAGATGAGAATACCAAGCAGACACATCCTTATGGTCACCTACTTGAGATCTGTCTCAGTAAGGCAGTGCACAGTACAGGGAGTGGTCGTTGTTCATCTTAATTCAAAAACCTTCATTAACATCCAACCTTCAGTGCACCCAACCCAGTAAACCGTGACTAAATCTCCCAGCTGTGCATTCATTTCAGTTTGAGAAATGAATCGTAAGATATAGCAATAAAATTCAAAGAAGAACAGATTTGTTTTAAATATGTACAGCCAACAAACAATAAATAAAGCGTACTACTTCCAGTTTTTACATTAATCAGTGGAAATAAAACTTGTCCTAAAGCCCATAAGGTACCATTATCCACCAACATCATCCTTTTCATTCAAATTCAGTTGCAGTGCCAGAAACAAGATCAAAAGAACATTCTTGTGAAAAGAAATTAGAGCCCGACCGATAGAGGATTTTTAGGGCAGATGCTGATATTAGGTAGAGTAAAAATATTCCCTACATCAATATATTGGCCAATAGTATATATATATATATATATATATATATATATATATATATATATATATATATATATATATATACATACATACACACACACACACACACACACACACACACACACACACACACAGTACCAGTCAAAGGTTTGGACAAACTTCCCCATTGACTTGGATGAGAAAGTGTGTCCAAACTTTTGACTGGCACTATATACTGTATGTATGTGAATGTATTTATTCTGCGTATATTTCTATGATTATTCTGTGTGTGTGTGTGTGTGTATACATATACATATACATATATATATTTTTTCTTTTTTAATTCTTACTCAGGCCTTCATTGTAAAATAGATATCTATCTCAATGGGACTTGCCTGCTAAAATAAAGTATACAAAAAAAAATTCTACACTACCAATACATCTGTGATAGGCCCATATCAGCCGCTAAAATTGGTGGAGCTCTAAAATAAATTGACCTTAGATTTCTGAAAAGGTTTGCACTTGTTCCTTGATGCTGCTGGATGGGTAAGAGCGAGTATAGTATTTATGGTGTTCTATTACTCTACACTAACTCCAAAAACCATGCATTTGCTTACTTCTCAAAAATATCTCCATGTAGCTCATGAACCAAGTGCCTGTTCAATTTGAAAGGGGTTCATAAGCATAATTTGTGAGAGAAGTCATAGGGAGTCAGATTTCGGATGTCTTTTGTGGCTGATCAAAAAGTAGAGCAGGACATTTTTTTAGGAAGTGCATCCTCCAAAGCAATAGCATGATAAAGCAGGGACTGTAACTGACTAAATCAGTCCAATGTAACGTCAACTGGAGACTTAGTTCATTGGAGAAAGAGGAGTTCAAAACACAATACAGTTCTGAGCCCAGAGTAAGACTGAGAAAACAATGGAGGATTAACTTAGCCATAACTAAGAGAATAGGGAGATGAGGAGAGCGACTGAGATGAAGAAAAAAAGGGGAGTGAGAAGGGATGAGTTAAGTTCGGCTGGCCGGGTGCCTATCCAGCCACGAAGAGGGTCCTTTTTGGTGCCACACTTTCTACCTGCCTAGGGCTGACGATTGCCATACATCAGTGGTATGATGTAGACGGAGATGTCATCTCCAGAGCCCAGCCGGTCGTTGGTGATTCTCCAGCCCCGGTCGCGCAGCACGCCGCGAGCTCTCATCACCAGGTCCTGGGACGCCATGGTGTACCTGCCGCAGAGGGAGGACACGAGAGGAAACGAGAGTGAGTGTGAATAACACAGACCGATGGTAGAGCGGTAATAGCAAGACGTGTTTTCACCTGTGAAGGTCATCGGGGTCACAGTTTGCCAGGAAGGAGGTGACGGACTCGGACACTTCCTGGTTGGACAGTACATCCCAAAGCCCGTCCGTGCCCATGACCAGAACATCGTCAGCACCATGCTCATATTGGGTCAGGTTGTACACCTTCACCTAGATGAGAACGACAGCAAAAACCATAGATTGTGGCCTCTAATGATTGCAACTTAATGTTACATATTATTTGTAGCAATGTTCACTGTAAAAGGTATTCATTCATTTGTTATCTATATCCATCGAACCCATGATTCTTTGTATAATAAAAAATGTACATGTACAGTTTTTCCTGTCAATATGATATGTGAAAGTTAAGCAACAGAGCCTACCTTCCAATGACCTTAGTTTCACGTCTGCCTCTGATCAATAGCACTGAGCTACAGCTGTCTGTACGATGCTAGTATTAACTGAAGCTTTCTCATATCACACAAACATCCATATTCAACACTTAATACTGCTTTATGTAGTCCATAGACGGTGGAGAAATAATTGCTGTGAATATCATTCAACGCCAAGGTGTTGTGATGGGGAGTAATGAAGTGGGAGAACAGGGAGAGATGGAGAGCTGGCGTGGACCCAGCCTGAACTCAGACAGCCATGAATTAAAGATCAAGGGGTAAAACTTGGAAAAAAAGAGAAGTGGAGAAATATAGAAACTCCGGTTAAAAAGAGGATCTAGAAAGAGGGGAGCCAGACGGGGGAGAAAAAGTTCCTCTGCTTAACAAGTTTAAGGAACTTTTAAACTGTGGGAGCCATTGAAATATTCAAAACGCAAGCAAATATATAACACTGGCCTTAATTCAGGAACTTTTAAGTATTTACTATTCAGTTAAAATAAACATACCATTCGGGCTCTAATTTGAGCTAAGGTGGGGCCCCAATTATCTAAAAAAAAATCTAGCGCTAATTTTGTTAGTTAATTTGCCAGGGGGTGATAGGATTCTTAACTTGCAATGTAAGCAAATATTCTGTTTTTACTACTAAATGTTAATTGTTTGGGTAAAAATTATTATTATATGCCTAATAGAAATGTTTATAATTATATTAGTTAGGCATGTAATATGATGGTATACAAATGATGAAACATGATGTGTATTTGCTAACAGAAATTAATGAAGAATGATTGTGTTCAGTTTCAAACCGACAATTTTACAAAATGTAACTCATTTGTTGTCATATTATTATTTATACAGGGTTGATTGACTAAGGCAATGTCTCTTTTACAGCAGTGAGCACTTACTTTTGGTATATACTGACATTTTATACCATAAGAGAGGGTCTGAAACGATGGCACGATGGGCTCATTTGATAGAGCGTACACATCTGTGAATACTAAGGATGAAATGAAAACTACTGAATTGTGTAAGTAGGGATTTAAGAGGAGGTAGAACTTTCAGGGTGTGAGACAAGATAAGGAAGCGAAAGGTTGACATCACAGTGAAAGGATGTTGATCAGCCCATTTTGCAGTCGCGGGGGTCACAAGTTTTTCTTTCATTTCCAATCTACCACGGTTTATTGTGGTACTGCTTCACCCTATTATCTATGTTATACTAGAGTGTATTACTTCATACCTCTGGGCAGCAGGAGAGGAAGGGTTTGATGTATATGTTTGAGTCGTGGACCTTCAGGTCGTGGTCTCCTAGCCCACGGGTCACCCCGATAGTGGCCATCACCCTCGCCTGACGAAGAAAAGGACACATGTATTTATTTATCCTCCATCAGCCACTTTGATTTCTAAAACCGCACGACTTTACTTGGCTACAGAAATATGTCAGTCACAAGTCTTTTACTTGATCCTATCAATACAGTTTAATTGATTGTAGCACACAAACAGACAATTACTTACCTTTTTCCCTTCTCCATATATCAACGGAAATTTAAGGTCCTCATCTTCAAGGGTTTTATATGCCCTACACAATGATGGAAAGATAAATATAAGATACACACATAGAAAGAATAGAAAAAAGTAAACTTTAGATCTAAAAAAAAGGATATTAATTATACAATAAAATGCTACCCTTTAAGGTTCAGAGCAGGATGGGGAATTAAGGGTCGAATTGAACAGAGGCCTAGAGAGCATTAAGAAGTCAGGATAGCCAGGAAAACATAAGCTATGGTGCCTACAATTTGGACTCATACTCTGTCTCATGTGGCCATTGACTGCGTATGTAGCCATTACTAAAGTCAAAAAGCTAGAAAGAAGAATTAGCTTTTATGCAAAAAAAATTAGGAAAGCTTCTGATTGGAAACTGCTAGCAGATGTCAGCCACCAATTGAGAGTCCCATCAGAGATTGCAACAACCAACTTAAGACCAGACTTATTACTCTGGTCCAACACACAGGAAACTGTGTACTTCGTAGAGCTAACCGTCTCGTGGGTAGAAGCGATAGATGAGGCATGTGAAAGAAAGAAACTCTTGCTAGTGAATAAGCAGCTGAGGCAGAGTAGCGAGGCTAGTGAACAAAGGTGGTGTGTCCTGTAGAAGTTGGACGCTGTGGATTTGTGGCAATATCAACAACCAAACTACTTAAGGAAATAGGGATCTGCAGCAAAGAATTTCTCCTTAAAAGCTGTGGCAGAGGTAGAAGAAAGAAGTTGCCAGTGGCTGTGAATAAAAAGGAAATATCAAATATGGGTGATAAAGAACATCATGTCAAAAAATCAAAGAAAGGTCTAGAGTTCATTTTTCCTGCCAAGCGTGATTTTACCAAGCCTGCAGGAATAGGGTAGGGAAATACTTTTTCTTTTCAGGTGATGGTAAGTATCCCTGCAGAGCTGCTGAAAAGAGCCTGCAGGAAGAGAGTAGGGATATCTCACAGCTTAATAAATAGTATTTCTTTCATTTTGATTCTGGCTGTGCCAAGAGTGGATATAGAGAACAAAGGCTCTGAAATGTTATTGCTCACCGTGAAGCCCTCTGGAGGTGTTGTGGCCTCAACTTAACGAAACATATTGGAAGGAAGGAGCCATCTTAAAAAACACAATGACATACCTTCTCTCAACCAAAATCCATTTAAAAAAATGGATTTTAAAGTGCTCATCTTGGATTATGGCATAATGGATAACATTGCATTACATGTGCATGTGCAACATGGGAAGATAAAAAAAACATATCAGGTAGGTAAAAACGTGCATCCCTGACCCAATTGCCTAGATAAGAGTGATGCAAGTGCCACATTAAACACCAGGATACAGTGAAGATGTGCTTTAAACAGCATCTTTAACTAGGATCTGTCTACATCTCTCTTGCTGCCATCTCTCCCCCTCTATCCATTATCTATCTTCAACGCTGCTTTTCAGACAAAATGATGAAGGGCCGGCGCTCCTCTATCCACTTTCCCAAGGAATGGAGAGTGTATGTGCGTATATGTCTACACATATGTCTACACAGAAATCACCCCCCGACCCACACACACACACACACACACACGCACGTCACATGCAGACACAAAAAGGAGAGCATTCCAGCCAAGCCTGAGTAAGTTCTGCACCCTCAGGGTCCCATCTCAAAGCCTGCCACAGAATAGGCAATCCTTTTCCCTCTTGCTACGTCAGTCTCTCATGCTCTGTTTCCTATCTTTGCGTGGATCTTTACAGTCACCTTCCCACTGAAGGTGCTGGAGAATTTGTGGTTGAGCTTGCAGGACATGCCCTTAAAAATACCTAGGCTTAGGTCAATGGAACCAAGAGACAATAACCAGGCCTTCTGGAAGAGTGAGGGTGGCCAACTATATTAAAAGAAAAATTTGAGTTTCCATGCTTCTAAACCACTGAAGTCTTGTCACATTGCGGTTAGATATATGAAGAGAGCTAAACTATAAATCATTCACACTAGTTCACCTACAAGAAATAAAACCAATCCACATTTTAAGTCAGATAGTGTGAGTTACTGCCTCATGCCATTTCATGTTTTTTTTATACAAATCTTCCCTTCACAGTCACAGTTACAGGGCAAAGGTTCCGAAGACGGAAGAAAGAGAAGTGAAAGTAAAAGGTAAGGCGACTCATTTAGAAGAAGTGGGGGAGGGCAGAGAAAATAAGAGCTGGACAGACACATAGCACTGACCATCCACTCATGGTAAAGTCTCGGTAGAGCATCTTCTTGCCCACCTCCTTCCTCTGCACTCGTCTGGGAAACTCTAGGTGGGTGAACTCATTACCCAGGAGGTGGGGCTGCATGTAGCCCTGAAAAGGGGTAAAGATACCACGGATTAGGTTATAACTATCACTGTCAAATACAACAAACTGTTAAGACAAGAGTCTTCATTGGAACGATACTCATTGAGCAGCTTTTTGATGTCCCCGGCTGTCATTATGCAGTACTTTATTACTTTAGTATCAATTAAATAAAACAAAAAATCAGGATTTGCTGTTGATTGATCAAGTCACACTTGTGTTTGTAAATGTATATCTGATGTATGACGTGAAGTATATCTTTTTTTTTTTTTACCAGGAACTGTAACCTCTGTCTTTCTGATTCTGGTGTGAACTCTGTTGACATAGGAATGACCTCTCCATTCCTGATAATGATGGCCCTGGAGACACACACACAACAATCCATCAGAAAAAATATATCAGCAAAAAGTGAAAAATTCAATCCAGCAATATTGCTACTGTATCTCATTAGCAGGAAAGTATGACCTTAAAATCACAATAACAATGCTTTTATTTTTTAAATAAACAGTGATTTGAATACCCAGGCTGCCCTGTATGATAGGACTCAATGACACATTTTACACGGCGTAGGATACCAGCATAAAAAACATTTAAAAAGACCGCAAGTATATTGTTTATGTGATGGAAGTGGCTGACTGAGCATAAGGGATAAAGTATATCTTATACACAGCGTTAGTAGGCCTTTGGGGTTATTTTTAAGCTGACAGCTTTTTTGTTGTTGTTTTTTACAGGTACCAGGCTCTTTAATGACCACATTCAATATATGGGCTTTACAAGACATGCTCACTTGGAAAATTGTGTAAATGGGCAGAATAGTTGTATATTTATATTTATATTGATTTTTAATTGACAAAATGTATAACTATACTAATGTTCTATGTTTATTTAAGTACATACAAACTTGATTAAACATTTCACACACACACACACACACACACACACACACACACACACACACACACACACACACACACACACACACACACATACTCAAATACAGACTTGCCTGCTGTCTCCAGCATTCCCTACGTATAGCTTTCCAAGCAGGTATATGGCTGACAGTGCAGTGCATCCTCCTGTGATGTTATATACTGCCTTCTCCCTCTCAATCTGGGCATCCTGAGAGAATGAGATGCAGTGAAGGGCAGAGGGAAAGAAGAGAGAGGCAAACTAACTATTACACAACAGTTGGAGGATGTCTTTTAGCATTCACACAGCAGCCTTATCGCCCCCATACTTCTATTTTTGGCTCTTTGATAATGAAATGGTTTACTTGTGGAGTACGGAACTTGAAACATTCATAACCCTGTGAAAATAGGTGTTCACTTCCGCCGTCTTACACCGATTAAGCCACAGTCTCTTTTATTTATCAGTATTACAATTTGACTGTCTGTGTGCTGGTTAAAGTGGACATTCCCTTCTAATTTGGTCGATTTGTGTGGCAGACTACATTTTTTCTTCAGGCTTTCCTAATATTGTCAGGGTCGGGATCTCCCTACGACGTCCTGAGGGCAGTTCAGCACCAGGGACAGCTCCCGTGGGCAACAGCACCTCTCTGTCCCTGATTGCTTCATTGTTGTCACCTGTGTTAGTTTGTTTTCATTGGCCTCTTTGTGTTTCTTTGTCCCTTTATATAGCCCTGCCTTTGTTCCAGTCTGTTGTCAGACATTACCTTTGTTACACCCTGTGGTAGATATAAAGAGCTATTCTTGCTTTCGAAGCAAACCTGTGTTCCGTGTTCTTTTTGATACTCTCTGTTCGGTTTTGTTTAGGTCCGCGTTTGGGTCGTGACTTACCTTTTCTGGCCCGGCGTGACAGAATGTCTGACACCCCGTACGATCCAGCGGCCATCGCAGGCCTGCAGCAGGCCTTGCGTCTTCTGGGCTCTGCTGTGGGCCATCAGGAGGAAGAGGTAGGGGCCATGGGCGGTCGGCTGCAGGCGATCGGGCAGGCTATGGACCAGCTTGCGGCTTCCCAGGCCGATCTCCAGGCGGTCGTTCAAGCGGCTCAGGCCCAGCCGGCTACTCCACTGGCCGGTTCCTCGACCAGGGATGTGTCTCTCCCCGCTCCGGAGAGATACGACGGTCACCCGGGAGGCTGCCGGGGATTTCTGATGCAGTGCAACAGCGTCTTCCGGTGCCAGCCTACCGCCTTCAGGAGTGAGCAAACCCGGGTGGCCTACATAATGGCGCTGCTTACCGGCAGGGCTCTCACTTGGGCCACGGCCTTTTCTGAGCATCCCACGCTGGCCCTCCAGGATTCCCAGAGCTTCATGCAGGAGTTCCGACGCGTCTTTGACCAACGCCGTAGCGGCCATGAGGCTGCCAATGACCTGCTGCGATTGCACCAAGGGGCTCGGAGCGTGGCGGACTATGCAGTGGAGTTCCGGTCGTTGGCTGTTGCTAGCCAGTGGACCGAGGCAGCGCTGGTGCCGGCTTTCCAGATGGGGCTCAACGAGGAGATCAAAGACGAGCTGGCGGCTCGGGAGGACGTCGACGATCTGGAGAGTCTGGTCAGCCTGGCCCTCCGGATCGACAAGCGGCTTCGGGAGAGGCGTGGGCAGCGCCGTGCGACTGGCCGGGTCTATTCCCATCGGGCCGGTGAGGTCAGTCTCCCTACACCCTCAGTCACCGGGGGCGTCGAACCCATGCAGCTGGGACGCACACGCATCACGGCCCAAGAGAGGGAGCGACGAGTGAGGGAACGTCGCTGCCTGTACTGCGGCGAAACAGGCCATTTTCGCAACCAGTGCACCATGCTGCCGGGAAACGCACCAGCTCACCAGTCCTAGGGAGGGGGCCGGTGAGTACATGCATCCTCTCTACCTTACTGCCTTCACGCTTGTCCCTTCCGGTTACTGTTTCCTGTGCAGGGCGGCAACACACGGTCTCAGCCTTTATCGACTCTGGGGCAGCAGGGAACTTTATGGACGAGGCCTGGGCCACCGCACACGGAATACCCCTGTTGACATTGGAGCACCCTTTGCCAGTCTGTGCGCTAGACGGGCGTGGCTTGGGTACCGGGAAGGTCAGTCGCATTACGGGCCCGGTCCAGCTACGCTCGGTGCTGAATCACGAGGAGACCATCCAGCTGCACATCATCGACGCGCCCAGCCTGCCTCTCATTCTCGGCTACCCTTGGCTGGCTCAGCACGACCCGCACCTTGGTTGGTCTTCTGGAACCTTATTGGCATGGAGCAAGCAATGTCACGCTACCTGCCTTCGGGACCAGCCATGCCTGGACCAGCCTGAGCCGTTGCTCTCGGCCGACTTATCCCTGGTGCCCGGCCAATATCACGACTTGGGCGCGGTCTTCAGCAAGGCACGCAGCTGCAGGCTTCCGCCGCACCGGGAATTTGACTGCGCCATTGAGCTCCTCCCCGGGACTATGCCACCCCGAGGACGCACGTTCTCCCTTTCCACACCCGAACACAGGGCCATGGACACGTACATAAGGGAGGCACTGGCGGCCGGGTTCATCCGGCCTTCCACGTCTCCGGCTGGGGCCGGCTTCTTTTTTGTGAACAAAACGACCGGGGACCTCCGGCCGTGCGTCGACTACCGGGGGTTGAACAAGATTACGGTCAAAAACCGGTACCCTCTTCCCCTCATGGCCACCGCGTTTGAGCGACTCCAAGGCGCATCCATATTTACCAAGTTGGACCTATGCAACGCCTATAACCTGGTGCGCGGGTGACGAATGGAAGACTGCTTTTAACACCCCCAACGGACACTATGAGTACCTCGTAATGCCCTTTGGCCTCACCAATGCCCTGGCGGTTTTCCAGGCGCTCATCAACCATGCTCTGCGGGATTTTTTGGACCGGTTTGTCCACGTGTACTTGGACGACATCCTTATCTTCTCGGACTCAGTGGAGGAGCACATCGCACACGTCCGTGCCGTCCTCCAGCGCTTGCTCCAGTACCAGTTGTTCGTCAAGCCGGAGAAGTGTTCCTTCCATGTCCAGCGGGTGGCGTTTCTCGGGTACATTATCTCCAAGGGCCGACTGGAGATGGACCCCTCCAAGGTGTGCGCGGTCCGGGAGTGGCCCGTTCCTGAGTCCGTCAAAGACGTTCAGCGGTTCCTCGGCTTCGCCAATTTTTACAGGCGTTTCATTCGGGACTTTGGGACCCTGGCCCTGCCCCTCACGGACCTCACCCGGATGTCGGAGCGGCGCTTTGTTTTCCCCGTCTCTGCATTGCGGGCCTTCAACGACCTCAAGCAGCGATTCACCTCGGCTCCGCTCCTGCGGTTGCCTGATCCGGGTCAGCCGTTCGTGGTGGAGGTCGATGCTTCGGAACTGGGTGCGGGAGCAGTTCTCTCTCAACACTGTCTCCCCGATGGGACGCTTCGCCCCTGCGCCTTCTTCTCTCGTCGCCTCACATCGGCCGAGAGCAACTACAGCATCGGGGACCGGGAGCTGCTCGCGGTCAAGCTGGCCTTGGAGGAGTGGAGGCACTGGCTGGAGGGGGCGGTGCACCCGGTGGTGGTCTGGACTGACCACAAGAACCTCGAGTTCGTTCGGACTGCCAAAAGGCTCAATCCCCGCCAGGCGAGGTGGGCATTGTTCTTTGAATGTTTTGACCTGACCATTACCTACCGTCCGGGTTCTAAGAACGGCAAACCGGACGCCCTGTCACGGCTGCCGGGTCCTCCTGCGACCTCCCCTAAAGACGACACCATCCTTCCGGCCTCCAGGATTGTAGCTCCAGTCCAGTGGGGCATCATGGAGGAGGTACGTCGTGCGGGCGCCGGCGCCCGGGTCCCTCCAGGGGGGCCTCCTCAACGCCTCTACGTGACTCCAGGACTGCGCTCCAAGGTCCTCACCTGGGTGCACGCCTCCCCGCTCTCCTGCCATCCCGGACGGCGTAGGACCTTGGAGCTGCTTCGCCGCCGTTTCTGGTGGCCCAGCATGAGGAAAGATGGGGAGGACTATGTGGCCGCGTGCCCCACCTGCGCACGTAACAAACCTCAGTCGACCCGTCCGGCGGGGCTGCTGCGGCCCCTACCTATTCCCAGGCGCCCTTGGTCGCACATCTCTATGGACTTCATAACCGGGTTGCCGCCATCCCAGGGGAACACCACCATACTGGTGGTGGTTGACCGGTTCTCTAAGACTGCCCGCTTTATTCCACTACCCAAGCTGCCCTCGGCCCCTGAAACCGCCCAGCTGGTCCTCCACCACGTTTTCCGGTTCCACGGCCTCCCGGCTGACGTGGTCAGCGATCGGGGACCCCAGTTCGCGTCCAGGTTCTGGAGGGCCTTCTGCCGTCTGCTGGGGGCTACGGCGAGCCTGTCTTCCGGTTTCCACCCGCAGTCCAACGGGCAGACAAAGAGGGTCAATCAGGACCTGGAGACCAGTCTACGCTGCCTGGTGTCCAAGAATCCCTCTTCCTGGAGCCGGCATCTGCTCTGGGCCGAGTTCGCTCACAACACCTTGCGTCACTCGGCCCTGGGCATGTCCCCCTTTGAATGCCTATTTGGATATTCTGTTCCTTTGTTTCCCGAGCAGGAGAAGGAAGTGGGGGTTCCGTCTGCTGAGGCCTTCGTGAGGCGTTGCCGCCAAGCCTGGCAGAGGGCCAGGGCCGCTCTGACGCATGCACGCACGGCCACGGAGAGGCAAGCTAACCGCCTGCGACGTCCAGGGCCGAATTACCGGGTGGGCCAACGGGTATGGCTTTCCACCAAGGACATCCCACTCCGGGGTGGGGCGCCCAAGCTCCGCCAGCGGTACATCGGTCCCTTCAAGGTCATCGGCAGGGTCAACCCTGTGGCGGTCCGTCTCCAGCTCCCCAGGTCCCTGCGGGTACACCCTGTGTTCCACGTCTCGCGGCTGAAGCCCCTGCTCATCAGCCCCCTGTGTCCGTCAGACCCCCCTGCGCCGGCTCCCCGGCTCATTGATGGAGGGCCGGCATACACCGTGCGGCGCATCTTGGACGCCCGTCTGGTCCGGGGGCGTAGGCAGTACCTAATTGACTGGGAGGGTTACGGGCCTGAAGAATGCTCCTGGGAGCCTGCTGCCCGGATACTGGATAAATCACTCATCTCTTCCTTTCTGTCCTCCAGGTTGCCGGTTGCTCGCGTCGGGTGCCGCGTCTCAGGGCGGGGGTCCTGTCAGGGTCGGGATCTCCCTACGACGTCCTGAGGGCAGTTCAGCACCAGGGACAGCTCCCGTGGGCAACAGCACCTCTCTGTCCCTGATTGCTTCATTGTTGTCACCTGTGTTAGTTTGTTTTCATTGGCCTCTTTGTGTTTCTTTGTCCCTTTATATAGCCCTGCCTTTGTTCCAGTCTGTTGTCAGACATTACCTTTGTTACGCCCTGTGGTAGATATAAAGAGCTATTCTTGCTTTCCAAGCAAACCTGTGTTCGTGTTCTTTTTGATACTCTCTGTTCGGTTTTGTTTTGGTTCGCGTTTGGGTCGTGACTTACCTTTTCTGGCCCGGCGTGACAAATATTGAGTATTCCAACCATACAAACGTGGTTTGACGTAAGCAGGGCGTACATTTAGGCCCATTTCCGAAAAGGTGGGGCTTTTCAACTCGGCTGAAAGCTCAACTTCAATGAGCCGTAAAGCCCAGATGATAGTTTCTCTCAAAAGAAGTCCATGCTTTAAAACCCAAGATTCTCTTAGCAGACACCATCCAAGCTTTTCTTTGTGAAAAATATCACCCCAGATAATCTGCCCCTGTAAGCTGAACCTAGAGGATAATATCACAGAACAAGCCCTGCTGCAGGTTCTCTCTGTGGAGGCAATATAAGTGGCGAGCCAGGAAGTTAGATTATCTTCTATATGTGAATACATGACAGGCACAGGTCACAGGTTAGGCCCAAATATAATTATACTAAGGCTATTATACCTCCGGGGCAACAGAGAATTTGAAGCTTATCTTTGTTCACAAAAAAATTAAGTTAAGAGTGAAGTTCCAGCGCCAACTAGTGGCAAAATGTTTAAACTCTTGTAGAGGTGTGACGCACAGTTCATGTAAATATAGCTATTAAGCCTAAACATCCACCATGGAAAATGGCTGGCATAATCTATTTTTGTCTGTGGTGGTATAATAACTTGTTACAACACACACCACCTCAGATATGGCATCATGAGTACGAGACAAAACAGCGCAAACAAGGATCCATTGTGAGACGGGAAAGACTGATCTACTGTGTGCATCAACTGGAAGAGACTGCTGTTGAGGAAGCTGACTGTTGCTCAGTGTCTTAAGTACTCTCTAATTCACCAAAGGCCAAAGGTCTTACAATGGCTGTATAAAGACCATGTGATGCTGGCTCTGTTTTCTAACAAACCACATGGGTTGACTATAGATAAGAACTCCAGTGATAAGAGTTACAATTTAATTATTAGCCAGCAGACATGCTTGTGGAGTTGATAAAAAAACATAATCATGTGGCAGTGTGTGTGTGTCAGCGTGTGTGTGCGTGAGTGAGATAATTACTGATTACAGCAGGGTAACCAATGCAATTATATGTGCAAGCATATGGTGCACAAACCATGGGTATGATGTGCATGTGAGCGTGTTTTCTATACAGAAAGCACAAGGTAAACAATGGCCCAAAGAGGGCAGCGGATCAGTAATGGAGACAGGGGTAAAGACCAGAGCATGACTCAAATCACACAAGTGACTTTTAACCTTTAGCCCTGACATTGAATTCTAAGAGAATGAAGAGAGCCAAACTACTGGGCCATGATCAAAGGAAATGACTGTATGTTGCATCAGTGTCTGTCACACACACACACACACACACACACACACACTCACTCACTCACTCACTCACTCACTCACTCACTCACTCACTCACTCTCACCATTTCTTTGAAAGCATTCTCTATGGCCCCTATGACCAGGCTCTCATGCTGGACCTTCTTCTCCGTGAAGAAGCGCGGCTGAGGAGGAGGTGTGGTGGAGGGCGAGCCGGGGGCCCCCGCGGCCCCGCGGAGCGACGCGGCCCTCGTCAGCGAGCGGTGTGTCCCGGGGGTGTTGAGATGATGGTGGTGGTTAGGCTCCTCCCCCAGGATGGTGGGCGGCAGGGAGGAGGGGTTGCCCAGGACCTCCAGCACCGACTGGAGCTGCTCGATGATGTGGTGGTGGAGGACACGTGACGCCACCACTGCCGCGCCCGAGCCAGCATGGCCGTCAAACAGGGCCCAGTAATGGAAGACCAGCCCATCCATGTCCAGCTGAAGAAACACAGAGCAATGTTAAAAAGTAGCTGCTGTAGTTGATGTACTGTATAATATGGTAATGCTTGAAAAGGTGCCTATGTTACATTATTGGAAAATGCAAGTGTTTCAGAGGATGCATTGAAGCACAACGCCAACATTGAACTATTATCACAGACACTCATTATACTTTTCAATAACTTATGCTTGTCCTCATAAACACGTGTCACCACAGACTGTGACCATACACTGTGACCATGCCCCGACAGAGGCACACGCAACTCCTCTGCTCAGTACAAGGGGTTCTTGAACAGGGACAAAAAGGGCTTGAATGGGAAAGCACAGATGTTAAAGCCTGTCAATTCTGATTCTGATAAGAGCTGCTGGGCTTGGACTCCACAGTGGAGCTTCATTCCCCACAGGTGAACACAGGTGTTACGCAATGACTGGGCACTGCAAATGAGTCACCACTTATCAAGGCAGATAACAGTCAAGTTGGATTGCATGAGGGTATTTCCCCACAAAATCTCCTTTCCTTGAAGGCAACTGCACTGTGAATGCACTTTTAAAGAAGCCCTGTAAGATTAAGAAAGTAACACACAATCCTTACAATACAATTGATACTAATGATTACAGATACAGATGTACATGCATAGAAAAGTTCAACCATATGTCATTTTTTTAAATGAAAAGCAATTATACTCCACTATAGACAGGCCTTTTACCAGGGTTTTAAATATAGCATAGCGTTTGACACTGGTATACCTCGCTTAAGATTATTGTTGTGATTATTATTGTTTATTTTCATAATTATTAATGACAAAGCTAACCCTTGGGAAATCAAGTACAAACCACTGGACAATCTTGTGCAAAAATGGACTGATCTTAAATATTTAGTACAATTCAATTATGGAATAACATAATAATACTCATGTCATGTCAGAGCCACCCTACCTTGACACTTGTGATTCACAGGGCACTATTTGAGATGGCGTCAAGAGGTGCTGAACTCTCTTTGGGTTTCATGTTGAGTGCCAACAAACATGACTGAATGTAAATGTCTGTAGATCCGGAGAAGAGTCAAACTAATGAGAGAGCAGATCTACGGTGCGCTCTATGTCGCCATGACAATATGGCTCCTCTCCTTTCATCCCCTCCCTGTCCCCCTGTTCTCTCAGATAGTTTCTTTCTCTCCATCTCTCCTTCTTTTCCGCGATCAGTGACGCTCTGTTTTTGTGTGTAGTCGGGATGTACAGTGGTTTGACTTTGCACATATTTTTTTATTGGTGTTGGAAACACTTTGCTATTAGGGTCCTTTGTCAGTATAGAATCCAGGACCAAAAGGTTTGTCATTTGTAGTAAAGGCAGTGCCAGAGAACAAAGCAAGACAACAGGACCAAAAGGAAGGTCAGTGTTTGTGAGACCACATTTCTATATCTGTCCAGTGCATGGCCACAGCACTACGCTTGGGTATATTGGTGACACATCTTTTGAAATGGTGTACATTTGCCCAGTCCAGTGCGTCTCCCTTACCGCACTGTCCTTCTGCCCCAGGCCCTCTCCGTTTGGCAGCGAGTTGCGTCTCTTGGCGGTGGGGGTCTTGCTGGGCGTGCCGCTGCCCTCCAGCCTCTTACCCACCACCATCACCTCACAGCAAGCTTGGTCCTCATTCAGGGCACTCTTCCCTGCGTTGATCACCCTTGAAGACACACAGAGAGTTAGGGAGGAATGAGCAACGTTATGCCAACCCCACCCCGAGGCAGTAATAAACACACATCACACAAAATCCATTCTCCTACTTTCCCTTGAGCAGCTGTCAGCTGTCACAACTTTTATGTTTTTGGGTCGACAAACACACATAAACACATATGCACACAAGCACTGAAACACTCATAGTTTGTTTGCAGGGAGCAGCACACCTGGGGCTCTAGTTCTGACGTGTTTTTGATGCCAGGGTAATTAGGCTACATATCACGGAAAAATGGAAACCTGACACAAATAAAAGGTTTTCCAAACACAAAAAAACGAACACTTTTGCCCTCCTCAAACTACGACGTTTGATGCATTTGTTCATTTACATTGTATGTAGCTAGGTATAATTGATCCGATATAAGTCTCCTTCTTTGTAGTATACAAAATCTCTCAGACAGGATTATAATATTAGGTACAATTCACGTGGGGCATTTGTTGCTTACGGCAAAATTATATCATATAACAGATTATTTGAACCAATAGTGACTAATGCTTTCAATTGAAGTATTAATGTATGTCTCATTTTTGCCGTCATGCAAATGACTGTTGAGAAAGGCAATGTGCTCGTAGATAATGCACAACAGCAACAATCAAATAACTAATAGAGACAACATGTCTGCTGAGTTTGACTGACAGTTCTTATCCCTAGGGTGTGTGTGTGTGTGTGTGTGTGTGTGTGTGTGTCTGTGTGAGAGAGAGAGAGGTTCAGACAGCGTCTCTATTTATAGGGCCCAATGTGTGGGTGGAGGCCTGGCTGTGCTGTCTTCTGCTCTGGAAATCTGTATCATTATCTGGGGCTCAGCTTCAGACGCCTTGGTCCTCTGACCATTACCCAGCAGGGTGGGAGTGACCCCACCCATGGAAACGTCCTGCCTGTCTCTATCTGTTCGTTTACACGTCAGTCTGTCATTGTCAATCCACTAGTCCAGTCCAGCCTGTTTGTTTACTCCCCTGTTCATCTGCCTGCCTGCCACGGCTACATGTCTGTCTATTTGCATGGCCGTGTGCCTTATGCTAAGGAAAAGAGGGAGATAGAAGAGAGAAGAATTGAGGACAGCAAAATGTGGCTGCAAGTTGCTGTTATATAAGCTGGATAACGCAAGGGAAAATATGTTGGAGTAAAAAAAAGAGGGAGGAACGAGTTAGACTAAGGGTCAAAGATAAAGTGTGAACGGGCTGGTATGCGTGCATATGTGTATGTGTTCCTAAATAAAAAGGCAGTAAATAAAAAGATGAAGTCCCCTCTGTGGCACCCTGGCCATCGCTGCACTCTTATGGGTCAATAATGTCCTCACTGTTATTACATAACTTCACTGTGAAGCATAGGAACAAAATTCAGAATGGAACTAGGACTGGCTAACTGGTCATAAAATGTCAATGTTTCTCAGGGCATGTGGCTATTTTGTCCTGTACCATGTATGTTGTTTAAACATAGCTTTTTAACATTTGTGTTGATAATGCCAGCCTGTTTCTAAATCTTGCCGCTGATGATTTAAAGCCTAACACACACACAGACACACCCACACACCCACACACACACACACACACACACACACACACACACACCCACACACACACACACTGCATATGGTATGGTCAGGTGATACGTTAATCTCTATGTGGTTGTGTGTGTGTTTGTTTGAACGTGTGCGTGTGTGGGTGTTTGTGCATCTTCCATAAAACACCCTCTCAGAAGAGGAAACAGTACGTGTGTGTTTTCTCTCCATGTTCCTCTTGTTTCAGGCAAGAACTAATTCCCCGACGGACCAAGTCCTGTGTTAAAGTGGGTGATCTGATGTCACCTTTGTGAAATTATTTTATTTGTGTTGTATTCATATTTAAAAAAAATTACAGAAACTCATTGCTTTATACTGTCTGTCAGGGAACAAGACTAGAACAATGGATATCATGAAACATAGCGATGAGCTTCACACCTAACTTGCATTTAACACAATGACAATTGGATGAAGTGGTAACATGATTAGTAAGTTAACATGGCTTTTCACAGAGAAACTTGTTAGCTATTTGCTGATTTACTAGGCATGACTGGAACGGAGACACTGATGTGCTGTCGAATAGTGGAGCTAACCTCAAACTCATTCTAGCATTTCTTTGAATATTAATAGAGGGTGTGCTGCAGCTAAACGAGCCTGCTCGGTTGTATTTTAAACGGTTCAACGTGCTTCCTCTCAAAAAGACTTTCAGGATTCTGATGATACAGAGGAGGGTAAAACCTGCTCTGTGTCTCATAAAACACCACTCAATTTATTAACCACTGGGCCTTTAAACTCAGCAACTCACTCATTCGTTGGGTCATAGAAGAAAATTAATTGTATTGTCCTGTGGCTTTGATAGGTTTTATAAAATGATATTGATGGAGGCGTGATGGAAAGACATCTTGAAGAAAGGGTTTCACTGGGTGGTGGTTGATAATGGCTGGCTGACATGGTACTCATGACACAGGAGATGGCTCATGAGTTGCAGTAATGAAAGGCATAGAGGGTCCTAATTACAGTTAAATGCCACACGCCCTGACCTCATTAATACCATACGATTAACAAAGACACCAGTGACTACTGCCAGCACAACTGGGGAGAAAGATACTCCCACAACCAAGGAAACACCACCAGCACTGCACTGTGGACAACAGTACCCCACCTTTAAGTCTTTAAGGCAGCATGTATATGAAAGAAGCACATGGTAACGGCAAATGTCTTGGGTGCATTAGTGGACTACAGCGTTCAGTCCATTGAAAACAAATGATTTTGGCTCTGCAAATTTTACACCAACATTCAATAGAAACATCTGAAACTACATTGCAGGTGACATACAAGATACATATGTACTATTGGTTAGCATTCATAAATAAATCGGTATGAATGTGTTTGTGCGTGTGGGTATGTGTCCATGTCACTAAACTGACCTTGTGACAATGGTATTTGAGCCAAAGAGGAATGAGGATCAATACCTAAGAATTGATCCTGCCGTTTTACAATATGGACGATTAAGGGAAACCAGATAGATGGGGGAATTAACCATTTTACCTAGGAACAAAACGTTTGTAACTATGTTTTGTTGAGAGCAACTCAACATGACTGTAACAAAAACGACTGCTAAACTGGTATAAACTAGTTCTTCAAGTAACTCTGTTGAAAGTATTGCACACAAGAAAAAAAGATTTTTGATACAGAATTAAGCTTATTAATCTTGTTTTTCTCCAAAGATATTCTATTGTCACTTTTATCTATATCTGTTGTAATGGTGTGAAATTGGAAGGATTTTAACTCCAGGAATATTCTGTGAAGATGCTGCTGTTACTAGGTTTTTGTCAGGCTACATTATTGAGAGATTGAGATTGTTGCCATCCTGGCAAGCCTCCTTGCACCCAGCTAATGACGTAACCACGCACAGATGGTAGGTACCGTGCTTGGTTGATGTTGACTTGGAGGAGAAACACATTACAAAGGATTCAGTAAGGGATACCTTTTTGTGTGTGAAACAAGCTGTTAGCAATCCTTGATAAATGTTTGTGAGTACACAATGGGTAAAAATGCGCGTTGGATGGACAATTAAATGAATTGCCAATAAACCATTAATGCGATCATTTTCAAATTGGCGTTTCTCTTATGAGGAACGTAGCCCCAAGGCAATGAGTTCTAAACGACAGAAAAGCTATGGGCTATAACGACTTCAAAATTGTGAAATGATGTAGCCTCTGAGGGAGAGCCATAGCCATATAGGCTTACTATAATTCCAGTATGCGTGTTCTGTATCCTCCCATGCAACCTGGATACTATTGCTGCACTCATGCAAATAGCTTAACAATATCAATGGGTTATATTCTAGCCCTATGCATCAAGTCTTCGTTGTAGCGAGCAAATTAGTAGGCCTTTGGTATTATCTCCATATATGTCGACAGTTATACAGACTAATAATATGTGGTTATATTATGACAAGCAAGTCGTGGGAAGGTGAGAAGGGGATGGTGTGTTCACTAATCTAAGAGGCTGTATAGCAAAGCCTTATAACAGGTGCAGCATCCTTCTCTCACACTACACTGGGATGACCGCACTTGAAATGTTGTACATTATAGATAGACGCACAGCTAGGTTACTACAGGCTACTTACTCTGCGTAACCAGTGGCCCATGGTAATCTCTTGGTTTCTTTCAGAATAAGAATGGGCCGTGCTATATGGTCGGCCGAACACTCAATCTCGTCTGCGGATAGTCCAAGAAATTCGGGTCTCATGTAAGGGAATTTTAGTGGTAGATCTGATCCGACGTGGTCCCCGTTGGAAGCTGCCGGCATCATTCCTCCCATAAAATTGGCCACCGCGGATTTCACCCGCGTAAGCATGTTGGCGCTGCGTCTTGTGTCCGTCGTGCGTTGCGCTGCGCGGCTCCCTTTCCCCGAATTTCCCCCCAGTTCGGCAGCGCGCTTCGACGACAGTGCTACGCAAAAGAACAACAAATAGAACCTTTTTGGGTTAAATGCATGGAACAGTTGAAGAGAGACGTCGATGGCAGTCCGCATAAACGCGGAAATACACTCGCGATTAGCGGGTCATGTGACTTATCAAGGGCAGGATTTGGTCACCAGGGCCACGGAGCTGAGCTGCTTAGGACCGACCGAGAGCTTTTGGTCGAAGGTATTCAGAGACCTTAAGAAAGAAACACATTTATCCGCAGACATCAAAAGCATATTCCAGTGCTTTCTCAATTCCCCCTAAAGAACCACAGGCCGCTTTGTGACTGAGGTGCTGAGATGCGCATTTCACACTCGCTCATTAATTGGCAGGTACAGTCTCAACACTGACTGTGCAGTGAACCCATGGACCAACCCGAGACATCCTTGGTGTCTTTATGGGTTTATGATTTCGAGTTTAAAAGTCCCATCATTTTCTATTAGCCTGCTTGAGGATGGTGCATGCACAAAATGAAGTATAGTCCATTTAAAACTTAACTGTGATATATAGTTTTTATGAAGAATAACGATCTAAGAACCAATTGTGTCCGTCTAATGACTCATTAGAATTAGTTGAATAGTTTGTCGCTGCATTTTATTCTGTTTGATCTTTTTGGTCAGTGTAAGTGTTGTGAACATACTCATACTAATATCTTGCCTCATTTAGACATTAATCTCAACATTGACCATATGATCTCAAAATAAAAAGTGGTATGCACAAAAACTATACACGAATATAAAATAAAACCAGTTGTCTTTTCTCTTCCATTATCCGTCTCCCATCAACTTCCCATAGTAAGTGGCCTGTATTACCTCAATGGTCTAGGAAGTAGACTGAATATAATGCATCTAATAGAACTGACCATTGGGCTTATAGACAAAAAAAAAAGTATATTCTACCATGAGGTTTGTCTTCTTGAAAACGTGGTACACACATCCATCCAGCAGAGAGAGCTATAATACAAATATATATATATATATATATATATATATATATATATATATATATATATATATATATATATATATATATATATATATATATATATATATATATATATATATATATATATATAAATATCCTGCATAAGTTTCTATGGGCATTGTTCATTCATGTATTAAGCTTCTCCGTTCTGAACTATAACTCAACTGGTGTAACCCTGGTCAAAGAACACAACCCTAGTAGGTAGTGTGATGCTTGGTCAAATTATCTCACTAAATGATTCGGCATCAAAGTGGGGGAGTGTGCTGGAAAACTGCCATATTTCATGTGTGGCTAGTGTTTGGGTGTGTTTGTGTGGGTGTGTTTGTGAATGCAGACACGTGCTGTCCTTATAGGTATGTGGTACCTGCATTGACAAACAATGACAAACAGATTAGCTTTTCAATTGGGATGATGTGTATTTTTCACTTTAAAAGGTCTTAAACAAATTAGACAAATCTCAGTTTTGGTGCCAACACATCGGGGATCAATGACTAATTGTCAGGAGGTTATTTATTATGGCTCATTCTGTCAACAATACCTATCAGCCCACAGATGTTTAAGGATTCCGAGAAACTCAGTTTCTTGGAAGATACAAGTATTTTGTACAGTGTTTAGGTGATGCATGAACACAATATGTAGACATTATGTTCATTATATTTTCCAATGACAGTACCGTAAAGTACCTCAGAGAGAAGAATGGAGAAATATATAAACATAGAGAAACAAAAAAAATTGGAAACTTAAAGAAGAAAACATAAAAAAAAGAAATCTGTGTATGTGTGAGTGTGCGCGCAGTGGCTGAGTTGTATGTTTGAAAAACAAAGACAGTCAAACCCCACCTCCTGGGAGGGCACTTGTTTCAGAGCATAAATGTCCCTCTCTCTTGTCTCTCTGCCAGTCCAATTACAGCCACCATCATCATCTGGGGCAGGCACCTCCTATAGTGCCAAAAACCAGGTACAGCCAGACTGCCAAGAAAAGAAATAAGAGGACATTTGCCAAATTTGCATTGTGAAGATAGAGGGAGAATGTTCCATGCTGTGGTTCTCATCGTATTTCTCTGTGGGGTTCTGAACAGCGTAAGAGCTATGGAGAGGATCCAGACATGTGGTACCAGGTGCCCCAAGGTAAGACTGGGTTATTTAGCATTCATAACTGATCTGTAACAATTGCTCTGCGGGATACACCTACTATTCTGGTCAATCTATCTATCTACTACTTTGATTGATAACACTATCTGTTACAGGTACCAACTAATGTTTATTATAATTAAATGATAATAATAATAAAAACAGTATTTGCAGTGACCTTAATTAACACATGCAATACATTAACTAAAGCCTACAGAGGCAGACAGCCTATGTTTAAGATAAATAATGATTGTGCAACAATATTTAATAATATTTTACACAATTAATTTGTCCATAAAAAAGAATCAGCATATTTCTTTCAACAAAACTATGTAGAAAGAATTATAACAAAGGGAAATAATAAAGGTACTCTATTTTCTTGCCAGGCTCCTTTCGCCTTGCCTGATTAACCAGGCGCTGCAAAGGGTTGATGATTAAAGTACATGCATCACAAATGGGTTACTTCTACCTCACCAAACTTTTTTATTATTTGGATTATTCTGTATGTTTATTTTTTTTACCACTATGACCATATATATAAATTAGGATGGACATACCAACAACAGCCAGCTTATTGAAGATATAGCATCAATGCATCATCTCGACACATAGACTGCTTTCCGTTTGCCTGTTGTCTTCACAAGTCAAAATTTGATTTTTGATTGCGTCTAAGAGTGGAAAACAGTTTACATAAATAAAGCCTCTTTTTAAATAATCTAATATATACATTTTATTAGAGTCGATAAATCATAAATCCATCCTGATCTGAACCCTTCCATAGTTTATCATTATAGGCATACTGGCTATGTTTTATACATATCCAGTATTTAAGGGGTTGGAAGGGTTCAGATCTGGATGTATTTATGATTTACCGAATTCCCACATAAAGTTAATGCCACTCCCAGTTTATTTGAAATAAACCATGTCGTTCTAGGAAGGGAGTAGTAAAGCGCAATCCCTGCAGTTGTACTAAGGGAGTAACATGATAGACAATAAGAAGTGCATGTTTCAACTGGCAGAGAAATGAGGATATGTTACGGTTCTATAATTCTGGCTTGGGAAACCCCTACGGTACCTACTGTACCTGTGCCTTTGAGGGATATTCCAAAAGCCCTATAAGCCTATAAGTTAACAAATTCTGTCCTCCAATAATTCACAGTCTTGTCATTGTTTTATCTCTCTCTCTCTGCAGGGTCTCCCCTGCAAAAGCAAGCCTCATTGTGAGTATTCAGAGGCATACATGAGTAATGCATGGGCTTTCCCGTTCTTATAAAAAATCATCAGTCAGTGCGGGTGTGGGTCTTCTCATTGGTGGTCCTAGCCAGTGCCTTTGAAATAATTAGAGCACATATAGAGTTATGGAACGTACACACACACTGCCACAAATACCAATATCTTCACTCATTTCATTCTCCAAGCTGCAACCAAGCAGACAGGTGGCAGAGTAGCTAACACCCCAAATAACTGTGCAATCAGGTGTCATTAATATGTCACCACCTTTGTTGAAGTATGAAGCTTTGACAGACAGAGATGGAGAGAGATATTTTGAAAGAGAGAGAGAGAGAGAAAGAGAAAGAAAGAGAAAGAGAAAGAGAGAATACTCAATGTATGGTATGCTTGCTGTGTCAACCAAAGACAACAACAAAGAACTGAAATGGACATATAAATCGAATCCCCCAAAGCATTTTTTTGATGCATTGAACCATAGGTATGTCAAAATAACAAAAGTATTTTCTTTGTTTTGTTTTGTTTGTAGACTCATTTTCACCATGCAGAAGCCAGCCAACAGGATTGGACATCTCTGTTTTGTCTAATGTCAGTCTCTCCACTGTGATGAGCTGTCGGGGCAAACAGCAGTGTTCTCTTCACCTCCAGGTGCACATGTTTCTGCAGCTCAACGGTATGCCCCGCAGGCCCTCGTTCTGTCAGAGGCACTGTGTCGTCTGGTGGAGGACAAAGGAGACAAAGCCACAGCGTTAAAGGCTTAGGCAATTGAGGCGGATCATTTGCATATTCCGTTACATTTGGTCAGGCACCCTTACATTTCAAGGAAGTCTACCATTTCACTGCTCCAGGTCAGATTTTTTGTAGGACAATACTCGTAGCTGTGCTTGACAAATGGCAAGAGAAGGACGTTTCTATCGTTAGAGTAAAGCTGGACTCCAAGCAATGTACAAAGATGCATCAGTATTCATTTTATAGATTGTAAACACTCAAATAAAGGTGCTCCTCATCATAGGTCTATATTGTATGTCTATTGAGTTTGTTACAAATACAGAGGATTACAGAGACTTACCTCCAGCTTGCTGTTCCTTTACTTCTTCTCTGATTGGTGGCTGGTGAGAGAGAACCCCCTATGCTCAGGCTTCGTGTTTAGTCACAGATTCAACTTCCTGGTTGCTGTTCTGAAATATTTCTCTTGCTGCTGTGCAACCTGCGGAGGATCTCATTCAGATGCTGCATATCCATGATCAGACTTTTTTGAACACTGTATATTTTCGACCGACTGACAATAGCGTGGCATTAATAGAAACAAACTATAGAGTAATCAAGGTATTTCTCTGGTATCTCTGTTTAGAGTTGTCACATGGAACGTATGTGTTTTTCAGAGCATCACCATGGTGTGTCCATATGCACGGTGACGGCGGGAATGTTGGATCACTGCACACTCATCAGCTTCCCCAGAGCAACCAAAGAGAGACTGGCTGGACAGAGGGTAAGGCACTGCTGGCCTTTAGCTCTGTTCTTATCATAGAGATAAATCATGTTCTATCTCTATGGTAAAAATTGCTTGAGTGGGCGTCTCGACATGTTACAAACAGTCGTAGAAGACTTTGTTTTTCATCCTTTCATTACAGAAGCACTCAGTAGAACCTATTCCTGTACTGGCTTGTGTTATTTATGTTTACACCTTCATATCTTTTTGTTACGTAGCAACCATGCTTCAGAACAGTTCTGATAATGTAAACACTGAGAGATGGAGAGCAAAGCACTGATGCTATTATTAATGTCACGTACTGTCCAGATGAGTGCTCAAGTACTTAGTCTCCTTCCACCCTACAACATGCGAAAATAATTTTACACTCCTTGGCTATTGTAGTAAAAAAAAAAAGAGAAGATATTATATATGTATAAGTCAATACATATCAATATTTCATCAGTTCTTCATAGGAATTAGTTTATTTAAATCCCTTAGGCAGCATGGGTAATTTTATCAGTTGAATGTGTGCCAAAATGCCAATATTGAGCAAGAATTTGGCAAATAAAAAGTAATATTAACTGCAGCCTCTTGATATTTGTTTAAACAGATAGTGGTCCTTAAATTCTCTAAGTATCAATTATGTGACAGATTAGTGGTAGTTTTCATATGTTTCTTGAATGTACCTTTACAGGTAGAAATCCAAAGTGATTGTTTTGATGTGGGGCCAGGTCAGGATATCCATGTGATTCTGAAATCAGTCCCCAGCTACTGTGGAGTGACCTGGACAAACACATACCATGTTCCAGGTTAGCAAACATAAATAAAAGCATGCACACCACTTTCTAGACACACACGCACGCACGCACGCACGCACGCACGCACGCACGCACGCACAGTGCTCATGTAGAGCACTTACCATCCATCACCCTTATACACCTGCACAAACACAACCCCCTGTCCAACTTGTATTTGCGTGACTTTGTTGATTTTGGAGCAATGAAAGGATTTCAGACGTAGATGAATGCTATCAGTACTTCAAAGCAGCCGGATGAGTCATGCGATGACATAGCTTTCCTTTCATGCCGTTCTCTTATAAGACACATAGAGTTCCTTTTTACAACCTCTGTAACTCTTTGTGTACTTAAGAATGTCACGATGAAGACCTGCAGAGAAACGTCCCAGAATGCATCAGTGAGTGAAATATGAAATCACTTACAGTGACTATTCAACCTTCAACCAGGCATTTCTGTTGTTAATGGATTTACACGTAATGCCATTAACCATCTCTCTGCCTCTCTTAGGTGGCAGGTTGTCGTACACTGTGGACCACTCTAAAAACGAGCTAAGTGTCAGCGTGTCAGACATGCTGGACGGCACAGACTACCATCTCCGTTTGTGCTACAAAGGCTACATCTGCAGGGACACCGGGGACAGGGCACTGGTGGGTCATTAGCGATAGCGCTTAGTGGGAACGTATTGGAAAAGCTGTAGTAGAATGGTTAAATCACTGGGTTTCCCTCTGTACTATATATCATACATAGTACTGTGTAGATATGCTACTATATATCATACATAGTACTGTGTAGATATGCTACTATATATCATACATAGTACTGTGTAGATATGCTACTATATATCATACATAGTACTGTGTAGATATGCTACTATATATCATACATAATACTGTGTAGATATGCTACATTATATCATACATAGTACTGTGTAGATATGCTACTATATATCATACATAGTACTGTGTAGATATACCTCCTGCAGTGTGTCTGGATAATGTTCAAGTGTCTTATGTGACACCTCAAGTCTCCCTCAGTCTTAAAATGAGATGTGAATTGATATGGTTGCATATCTCTTTTCCCGGTATAGTGATATACTTGAAAATTAGTTCAGATCAGGTCGAGCAGCATTCAATCAAAACTAGAAGGGTATTCCTCTGCGTGCCTGGGGATAGGCCCTGATATCATTTTAACAAAAAGACTTTCCCTTTACAAGCCCATCCTTATTTATATTTTTGACCTTTAAATACAATGCATTTACAACAGCTGCCAGTAAAGCCATTTGATTAGTGTGAGTCACCAAGATGGATATCAGATGAAATCTGCTTGTATAGCCCTGTGACTCAAGAAAATAATGGTGGTGACTCTTTGTTCGCATTCAGGTGAAGAAGGAAGAGCGGGTAAAAAATGCCACCCTCGCATTTTCCAGACCTTTACCCTGCCTCTGTATTGAGGTAAGAGCAAGCAGCGTGATGTATGTGAGGTCAATAACAAAGAGCTCTTTGTCAGGTTGCAAAGGTGTCTCTGGAATCAGCTTGCCAGATAATTGTCCTTTTTCTGTACAGGGATGGTCTGCCACCTTGGATGCGCCCAGAGTTCAAGTCTGCCCTTTCAAAGACCGTAAGCAATGATGGCATATCCGTACATTGCTATGAGACCAATGTCATATTAACGGCACATTTTCCTCAACGTTGCGTCAATAACAATTATCATATTTATCTGAAACATATCATTCTTTTCCATAACTTACACACACTTCACTTTCTTTTTCCTTTAAGGCCTGGAGGAGCTGTGGACGGGAGTGAACTTTGATCCGGTGGAGGAGACATTGTCCTGGCAAGCAGCATGCTCTGTGGCTGCAGTGGTTTCCTTATGCCAGTTAGAAGAGGGCGGTGTATGTGAGAACCTGCCTAATGCCTCCCTCAGTGCAGCCAGAGAGAAGGTATTTAGTGCTCAAACCTCTGTGCTGTCATTACACTGATACACCTACAGCATCATCGGTATATGTACGGAGAGTTGAGGCTTTTGTTCCAACCGAGCATACAATTCCTTTCCCCCGATTCATTGATTTAGTCATCAAATGTAAATTGATTAGAGAAAAAATACACTTGTATATATAAGTTCAATTAGGTATGTGGCAGTCCCCTCGTGCTGTTGTATGATTTGTTTATTGATTTTTGAATGCTTTCTCACTGATCTCCTCTATAAATATTTTTTTTTCTAGATTTTCTTCTCCAAAGTGGATCCTCACCCTCGACTTTGTATGAAGGTAATTACATTTATGCTACTTCCCCTCTTTGACTAAATGGGTTTCCTTGTGGAGATTTTGGTTATAAAAGCTTTCATTGTTTGATATTTTACCAATGAGTAGAAAACAATCCCTATAAACTGTTCATCAGTTCTCTGTAGGATCGGAATCTTGGATTAGATGTCCCTTCTCCAAAGGCAGTTTCCGTGGTAAGTAATTTCTAATCTGTTCCTCTTCCCCCCCAGCTTTCACTGTGAAATAGATTATGTTAAGGTGGGGACAATGATACAGTACCAAATGGTAACTTCTTGATACATTATATTCAATTTAGCCTCAGGCTCTAAAACCATTACCCCCTGCATAATACCAATTTGAGTCTTCAATCATTATCATTCCAATAAATGTCCAATACAATGCACTTTTCAGCCTATGAACTGAGCCAGAGGAAATACGAAGGTCAACAACAACTGGTGTTGACATCCAGGATCAAAGGGACCTTCTCCCTGGGGATATGCAGGAAGACCAGATCAAGTCTGTGCCAGCCGGCAGACACCCTCACTGTCTATGTAGTAAGTGCCGCTGTTAACTTCACTATCTAAAATCTACAGAAATGTAATGCATTGTAGGATGCAGGATGTGATAATTTGCTATGTTTTGCATTGGAATGTGTGTGTGTGTGTGTGTGTGTGTGCGTGCGTGCGTGCGTGCGTGCGTGTGTGTGAACACGTGTGTGTGCGAATGCGTGCGAGTGATTATGTGTGTATGTGTCCGTCCAGTTACCAGCTAATAAAAGATGAAAGCATTGCTGATTCTGATGATGTAATTGTTCAAAACAAGTTTTGAATAACTGCTCCTGTCATTACTAGGGATACTCTTAAACCATAGCCAAGAAGTAGAGGAACTAATGCTAATGCCAAGAACACCATCATTATTTCCTTGTATTCTTTTTCAGGAGAAACAACAGTCTGTTAGCGTCAATCTAACAGAAGACTTTTGCGAAGCCTGTGTTCAAGTAGGTTTCTTCAACAAATAACACTCTAAAATATAGTCTTAAAATGTTTATTAAATAAAGGTTGTTGGTTTCAACAATTGTATTGAGATCAACACAATTTATTCGAACAGGTGAAGAGGCTCGATATGAAGTTTGCTGCCACCAGCCTTTACTGTGAACTGTCATGCTGTAAGTATGGCTTATTTACAAGACAACCTGTCTGTTTGATGAAGTGTTCTTCAAGCTTCTGCGAAGAGCTTTCTGGAAAATACATCAGGGGAGTTTTTAAGCATGACTAGACAGGCTAAGCAAAAATAATTGCCTCCCCTAGGTTACATGTAAATGCTGTCATTACATGGGGCCCAGTAATTGTACGGATATTAACATGGAAGCATAAATGTTTCATTCTCACAAATAACTTGGCAATGCTTGTAGGTCATGCTCTAAATTATGACACTTCTCCTTTACATAAAATCATTTACTTTCTCAATGATACAGCTTATATATTCCATCTTTTATGCAATTACAACATGAATTCTGTGCTAAAACGTGTTTTTTTAAATCAAAAACATCCATAGATTTCCAGTTGTAATCTTCCTCTTGTGTGCCATCACAGATGTCTCAGCTGATGTTGCTGTCCCTGATGTGCCTGCCAACGTGGAAGGGACCTCGGCTGTACCCTGGGAAGTGTCCTGGGTGATAGTGCCAGCTGGAGCCTGTCTCACTACTCTCATTGTGACTGCACTGCTGCTTCACATTTTCCTAACATGTAGGTCCCAATCGCAGTGTGTGTTTGTTCTTTTGTTGGTTCATATGTGTACAATGTGTAATGTGTGCCTGTGTGTGTGTGTCTGTCTGTGCGTGCGTGCGTGCGTGCGTGTGGAAGTGTGTGTGGATGTGTGTCCGTGTGCCGTGTGTCTGTGTGTGTGTGTGTGTGTGTGTGTGTGTGTAAGTGTGTGTGAGAGAGAGGTAGAGACCATGTTTTTGAACTTTTGGATTTCGTAATACTTTTAAGTTGCTTACCTGAATATGGCGGTATTTATATTCTGTAGAGAGAAACTCATTCAAGTGAATCACTTGTCTCAAGATGTGGGCTGGCGGTCTTTTCTTTATTACAGTTTTTCAAAGGAGAAACCGAAAAGACCTGGCCGACGGTGGTACCATCAAAGAACCCAAAGGTAAGAAATTGTCATGTCCATCAACGTCATCAACACACCCTAATTTTACCATACATTTTGTAGATTTACTGTAGTCATTTGACAACTATTTTTAAGTCAACCATTCAGTGTCGTTTTTGATTTTCAATATATTGTATGTCTTTCAGAAGCTCATGATGTGACTGGAGTCTGGGTCCTCCCACCACCCCAACACCAGGACGTGGTTTACAGTGGGAGCCTTAGGCCATACTGTCTCCAATTTGAAATCTCTGAGAGGGCCAACTTGTTAACTGACTGAACTTATCTGCCAAACATAGCAGTGAACTGAAATTGTGAATATTTAAAAGTTCTCTATTGAAAGTGTGAGATATTTTGGGGGGAGGATATGCTTTTTCAAATGCTTTCATAAAGTTTTTTACATTTGAAATGCCTTATTATTTACGTGTTTTTTTTTATTTATTTCTGTCTATGGTGCTGCTATATTCTTGAAATGTTTATTTTGTGAATATAAATATATTTATATTTTTTTGTACCACAGGTTCTAATGTGTGTGGATTTTTTTGTGTAAATAAACCATAATTAATGAACATTTCCCAAACATTTCCATTGTACCCCATGCCATACTTCTTCATTATATCAATTGTTAGGATTATACTAGTTCCTTATTAACAATTATTCTGAATCTTATTTCTATGATCCCTAAATTGTATACTGTCACCTCTATGCAAACACTTACAGTTTATGTATTGTGATAACCTCTGCATATTTCATTTTTCCTTGAATTATAAAAATATCATTGCTAAACAACAATAAACAGCCCTTTATTGTAATGCCTTATCATTGGTGATTCTAATAACAGAGAAGATTTTCAACATGTGGAATGATATAGAAATATTTGGTTTCAGCCACAATATTGTTACTCTGCAGTGTACTTGCGTATTCACAAGTGATCAGTTACTGAGGCAGAAGATATTTACAGATTTACCTGTAAAGATTGACCTCCCCAAAGAAGGATTCATCCATACATTATATATACAAACTGTAGATCTCACTCTACTTCCTCTAAATGCTTCCCCTAAACTTCTTCAGCCTTCCCTCTACAGCACACCTGATCAGTGGGGCAGTTCTCTTACGGCCTTTACAAAGTGTATAAATCTTATTTCTACATACAAGAACCCCCATTGTCCTTGTGGGCATCATGAAACATCAACGTTAGATTGGTAATAGCCTTCTCGGATAAGACTCTGCTTCTGTGCCCTCTGTTAAATATGTTTATGTCCGAGAGTGTTGAGTAGTCATTAGAATATATATTTTTTAAAGGAAGCATTCCTGTTGTTTTACTGTGCAAGAGAATGAACACAGACTTATCCTCCTAAAATTACATTCAAAAGAACAATTCACAAGAAGACTGTCACACTAGACATCAAGGCAGACTGTTACATTGGCAAGAAGTATCATTGAATCCTCTTTAATCCACTCTTCTCATACACGTTAAAGAAACTTCAAGGTTCAAGTTCCAAGGCTATCATTTAAGTTCCCCCTTTTATGGCCCTCTCCTTAATGCACGCCAGTGCCAGGAATACAGACGTAGAGAAATCCAGAAAGCACTTAGGGGAGACACAAAGCACATAACTTCCTCCTTCCACCCCCTCTTTCAAACATCCCTTTGTTCCTCGTCCCACTCACCGCAATAGTTTTGTGAATGAGGGTTTTTCGTGCGACACTTGGCTTGTTTTGGAGGAAGTTTCATCTCGTGCTGGCAGCATCGATGGCTTCCCCATGCTTTACATATATGCAAATGGCAAGACTCTGGGCTCACCGCACCAGGTAGATTGTGCGTAGCTGGTGACATATGCATTGGCCTGTTGACAGGCCTGCCAGTACAGTACGCCCAATGTTCTGCTGCTTCCAGAAAGACCGGCGGTAAATGGATTGTGATCAGGGACATACAGAGAATGCACATTTCCTTGTTTGTAGAAAACGCGTTCTCGTTTGCAGATAGGCTGTTTGTTTTGGTGACGTGGATAAAAAGTTAATTATTAAAAAAAAGGTATCAAGGATGCAAATTGAATGTGGCAAAGGTACAGTAAGTTTAGACAAACAAACAGTGTATGTTTGTGTTTGTGCGTCTTTGGGAACTGATGCCCTGTAAATAAGCTGACTTCACGCTTGTTAACATTCATTCATTTACTTACAAAAATGCTGCCAATTCATGACAATAAACTGCTGTTTCATCATGACCAATACTTTATTTATACTGTGCATGACAAGTATCGGATGCATTCTTCCAGATTGTAAGAGGGTGTTGGTTAACTATTATGTACAGAAATAACACCCCACTGCTCGTATAACAGGTACAGTCCATTATGATTTAAATGCAGACTCACTCCAGAATGTAACAACTAATAAAGAGGGTGACATTGGCTGGTTGCCCAGCGCTGTTATGTAATACCTAACTCCATTGCTGGTAATGTTGTTTAGGTTTTCTTAGTAATACGGCGCCTGGTTATCTCTCCGGGGCAGATGGATTTCTTCCTCATTGAGCTGACAGCCTATCACATCTAAGAGTGTATCAGGACATAGACAGGATTAAATGGTAGTAACCCATCATGTGATCCGTTTCCTCTTTCCAGTGATCCTTAAGATCCCGGAAGTGAAAACAACATAAACTATGGAATTTAATAGAATGGAGTTACTTTGTTGATTCCAAGGGTAATGGCGTAGAATATGATGAACTATGCGAGGATGACGGTGTATCTACCGTCGCATCATAACGTGATGAGTGGGATTATCTCTTTCTCAGTCCTGGTAAAGCCAAAAGTAATGAATATGATAAGCACAATGTTTTTTCACAAAGCTTACTGCTTTTTAAGTTAGTTGAAGTGGACATATTCATTCACTTTCACAGGATGCCACCTGTAGGCCAATTTAGTGAAGGCTGTTCATTTGTTACAGCACTTATTGCCCACAAGATGGCAGACTTGCCTAAGGATTAATTACATGTAATCCCATCACATGATATAGTGGAATAGCTAATTCTACATTGGACTCAATCTACTGTGATGTGTGTAGCACAACATAATTTCACAACATTTGAAAATGTGAAGCATCTTTAGAAAATGCTTTCACCTGTACAACATCTTGACTTCCAGAGAGCAGGGTAACGAGAGAGGCCATGACCCAATGCTCTTATCTGTAAATGTGTTTCCACTCTGTATTAGGGCCATACTGACTAGTGGATGGGTGGATGGGTGGATGGATGGATTGTGAAAATATTTTCATGCAGACGATGCCGATGTTGAAGGATCACTAATCCCAAACCCGAGACAACAAACACGGATGAGCTAATCCATGTTGTTGAGCATTCCACACATTCCAATTGGGTGTTGTCCTCACCCTGGCTACCGGGGAGCGTTGAAAACTCACAGCAGGGGTTTACGTTACGCAAATATGGATGAATCCAGGGCTGACGGACAGCAGGATAAGGAAACACTGAGGTCACGACAACAGTATTCCGGTGTTTGGGTGAAGGGGGATTGGGCTACGTGTGAAAGGCTAATGAGATGAAGGGGGGAAACACAAAGCCTGTGAAAGGAGGGTTAGGGGGTGATTGTTTAGGGATGAGAGGGTAAAGGGGATGAGGGTTGGGGGGCAACGGGAGGGGTGAGGGTGAAGGTAAGGACTGCTGGTCTCTCAAGGGGCAAAGGGTAAGGGTAGAGGGTGAGGGCATGCAGTATGCACAGGGGAGAAGGCCGGTGAGAAGACTTGGGTGGTGGTAGTGAGGGCCGGTTGTTGTTTCGTAGGGACCAATGAGTGGCGGTATGTGGGGGGCCCGTGTTGATTGCAGACAGTTCCCTTTCACACAGAGACCTCTGCGTTTCTCTGTGAGTCACACACATACGTGAACAGTGGAGGCACTCTGCCTTAGGTGGTTGTTGTTGTGCTCACTGGATTTCTGACACACGGAACACCAGGCAAGTTTGAGTCATCTTAACGCTTAACGGGAGACACAGAGACCGGAGGGAGACAGGAGGGAGGGTTTTAGGGAGTGGTACTGCTGAGTTTCCATGGGGTGATCTCAGGCCTGGAAAGTGTGCTCGTTGACGCTGTAGACCTAAAAAAAACACACAGGGGAGGCGGGGATTTTCCTTGAAGGATAAAGGGGGGGGGGCAGTGTGTGGCAGCAGGGACACATGCATGCAGGCATTTAGGCAGGCATCAGGGCATAAACACACGCACGTGCGCATGCACCCAACTACACCCAAAACACAGAGGAAGGGGCAACCTCTCTGTTGGTGTGTAATCTCTATCTTCCTTTTGCCTTAAAAAAAAAAAAACAACTTTGTTTTTCTAATATTTTGAATCAGAAATAAGCCAGTCAACCCTTTAGGTAATGGCAAAGAAATGCCTGGTTACGAACTGAGGGCCAACAAAGGCCTTGGAATGACCAGAGGGTTCTTTAAGGGAGCTGACCTCTGTTCCACTGCCACCTTTGTGCCTTCACTGACCTTTGACCTGATGTGACCTCGGCACACGCCACTCATTATTGACCCTGGGGTTATGTTTATTGTCATGTTAGGCACGTGAGTGCACAATGACAAGCCGCCACCATCTCTCTTTTCAAGCTTGTCGCACTCGCATAAACACACACACACACACACACACACACACACACACACACACACACACACACACACACACACCCTGCAAGACTATTGGATCCGCTGACAGTGGAGATCGGGGCCATCTGTTGAAAGGCAACCTTTGAACCCAGAGTGGCTGAGGTCAGGATGCAGGCTGACCAACCAGCTGAATTTGTACACTCCCCCCTGTGTGTGTGTGTGTGTGTGTGTGTGTGTATGTGTGTGTGTGTGTGTGTGTGTGTGTGTGTGTGTGTGTGTCTGTCAGCAGGTGTGACCTTGGGCGCATCGGCCAGTCATGTAAGAACACTGTAACAACCACAGAACAGAATAAAACACGACACAAAAACACCTGTTCATTTGAGAGGCCGGACCATATGTCCAGTAAAGGGTATGAAAATAAGGATTTTAACTATACACCTGACAGAAACACACATTAGAGTGGGTAGCCCATTGCGTCAAAGGTTGAAAGAAGCCATAGTGGCTAAACTCCTTTCATTGTGGCAACAGAGGAGAGAGGGGATGAAGACAGGGGGTAATGGGAGGGTTAAAATGAGGGTATACTGCATAGGCCGTTCTTCCACCATGCGGGGTTTGCGTGTTTTGTCTGTGCGTGTGTCAGAAAGAGAGAGAGAGAGAGAGAGAGAGCATGCGCAAATATTGCATCTATAGGTGTGAGCGTGTGTGTGAATGCATGTGTGAGTGAGAGAGGCTGAGAGGCAGAGAGGCCCCCCACTGTGTGCTAAGCCGGATGGGGGGAAGCACCAACCCCCCCTCCCCCACACACCACTCCTCCTAGTTAAGACCACTTGGCAGGCGAGTGGCCGCTCTCCGCAGCCCCCCTAAGCACCCCCCTGTTATCGGGAACTGGGTGATAATGAATGGCGGCCACTGAAGGGTTGGCACTGCTTTACAGGACTTTCTGTGTGTGTGTGTGTGTGTGTGTGTGTATGTGTGTGTGTGTGTGCGTGTGTGTGTGTGTGTGTGTGTGTGTGTGTGGTCTATGGGTGGTAGGAGGGAGAGAAGCTCCGGCAGGCAGGAACAAACAGTGTCATGGCCTTCCTTCCACACAGCAAAGAGAGGATGGAGGCCGAGACAGCCCCGCTATCTCACCACGTACGCAGAGCCCCTCACAAGGGGCACAATACTGGACCAAAGTCTTGGCAGCCAGAGCTCACTGCAGTTGGCTTGCAGCAGCAGCGCCTTGCTTGTTGAGCCTCTTGTCAATGGGATCAAATCAATGGAAAATCGCAACATTGCTCCCTCGAAGTAGCAATGCCATGTTTTATATCCTCAGCACCTGCATATGGTATTTTTATGTTCTAACGTCCCATCTGATATACAAGGCTCCCATGGGATTTCACTTCCAGCAGCCCCACACCTTTATTATTTGGCTGACCTATTTATAAGGTCTATGGCCTCGGGGGACACCTTGAGGTTTGGACTTTAGTGCATGGGGACCCAGAGGGGCAATGCCTTGTAATTACACTACAATACCCTGGGGGCCTCGGGGCCGGACCATCCCTGCCAGAGGACTGATTGACTACCAATAATTGTCAGTGTGGATGGAAGAACCATGATGACGAGAGGGGGAAGGGCATTCTTTAAGCGCCTTCAAATATTTATGAGATATTTTCCTCCACACGGCTGGATGCCGTAATTAGCACATACCAGCCAATCCAACACTACAACAACCTACCTCGTAACCAAAACAATACGTCAAATACATCCCCACACAGTTGTTACAGGAATGCTGCAGGGGGGAGAGATGCACTTTTTTGTGTGTGTGTGGCATTATTTGTGGCACAGGCAACTTTTCACTCTCCCCAGTAGGTGAAGGATCTTCATATGTGCATCACTGAAGAGGAGACCACGTGTGTTCTTTTGAAGAGGGTTTGTGTGTGTGTGTGTGTGTGTGTGTGTGTGTGTGTGTGTGTGTGTGTATGTGTGTGTGTGTGTGTGTGTGTGTGTGTGTGTGTGTGTGTGTGTGTGTGTGTATGTACGTGGGGGAGGTTAGGTTTTTTTTGGGGTCATCGAGTTTTAGTAGGAGAAGGTTTGGGGGGCGGGGGGCGGCAGGAGGACGGTCAGAACAGATGGCTGGCAGCCTGCCCCTCCCCCTATCTCTCTCTCTCTCTCTTCTCTTCCCTCCCCTTAAGCCCCACCCCCACCATCTTTTCCTGGAGGCTCCACGTGTTATGGAGTGGGGGCAATTAGGAGGTGCATGTGCACGCTCTAGTGTGTGTGTGTGTGTGTGGGGGGGGTTGTGTGTCTGTGTGTGTGTGTCAGAGAGAGGAGACATGGTGACACGTAGAGGAGCCACTCCATCATTCTGCCCCTGGGGGGCTAAAGAGTCTTCTCCTCAATCCCCCCCCCCCCTAGTCCAACACCTCACCCCCGCCTTACGCCTCCATAAAGCCACACACCGTGGGCAGGTGCTGAGGTGTCACATGTCACTCAAAGAGCCGTGGCTCGTTGCTCTCCCACACAGCCACCTGTCCGACCACACATGTACACGGAGGGCCTCAGCCAACGGCACAGGAGCCACGGGGGGCAGCCAATCACAGAATCAATTTATAGGCCAGCTCTTGTCCTCCGGTAAAAAGGCTGTCACGGTTTCCCATGCCTTGGAGATGAGCGATTGTATTCCTTGTCTCATCCATAGCCGAGCTCAATCATTACCTTCTCTCCCGCTTGTCCTCTTTGTCTCCTGGTGTCTCCTCTATCGTCTTTTCTCTTTCTCCTCCCTGCCCTCCCTGTTCCCTCAGCGGAGACTGGCATGTCGAACCTATAATTAGAATAATAAGACAAATCAAATCCATATTGGAGAGGCTCTCAAGCACTAGGCCTACTGGGGAACGTGTGTGTGTCTATACTTCTGAAAGAGCCTTTCAGCTTCCTGAAGTCTTTCAGTGTGTCTGAGTCTTTGTGTGCAAGCCTGTGACTGTGTGAGACGTGTGTATGGGTGTGTGTGTGTGTGTGTGTGTGTGTGTGTGTTGGAGAGAAAGCCTGTGTCTGCCTCGGTGAGTGAGTCAACCCATTTAAAATGTGTACTTTTCTGTTTCAAAGGGCACGACTACTCTAATTTGTGCGTGTGCATTTCGACCTGGGTCCTCGTAGCACCCAGGCGTCTGGAGCGGCAGACAGTCTCCAGACAGGACAGTACACTACTGTCCAATATAGCTCCTTCAAACACAAACAGACCATTATTAGCCAGCCCTCTGACAGGCACTCATCGGCAGTCCTACAGAAATACATGCATAAACGTTCCATTTTAGGTCATGTCTCCAAGCTGCACCGCTTAAGTTAACACTTTCAGAGGTTTGTCGAGCTGTGTGCATAAAAAGGATAGAGAAATTGAGAGGGAAAAAAGAAAAGAGAACAGTGACACACAGAGAGAGAGAGAGTGACAGAGAGACATGCAATGAAAGTTGCGGTTAGCGTGATCACCCTGATTTTGAAGACAAAACTCTCCCTCGTTCTCTGGGAAATGAGACGTGTGAAACGGAGGGGATGCCCTGCTTTGTTACGCATTCACACACACACACACACACACACACACACACACACACACACACACACACACACACACACTTACACACAGAGGGCAGTGTAGTCCTCCCACCCCTGCCCCCATGCTGCAGACTGCCTGTCTCCATGCCGACCCTGTGGTGACTCTCAGGTGTAATGGCGAGCCTGCGGTTAGCAGATCTATGGACCTATTCAGCTCTCTGCCACACACACACACACACACACACACACACACACACACACACACACTTAGACACACACACGTGGCCTGAGTGCCAGTCTTTATAGGTGTATGTTTGGATTGGGCTGCTAATTGAAAAGTGTTCCTTTTTTCCAACCAACATTGTAAACTGCCTCCCTGTGTTGACACGACACGTTTGTGTGTGTGTGTGCGTGTGTGCGTGTGTGTGCGTGCGTGTGCGTTTGTGTGTGTGTGTGTGTGTGTGTGTGTGTGTGTGTGTGTGTGTGTGTGTGTGTGTGTGTGTGTGTGTTTATGCTATGTTCCTATGACTAATAGCGGATTGGGTATGATGCTGTATGCATTTGTATGTGTATGTTGTATGTGTGAGTGTGCGTGTTGTATGTATGTTGTGTGTGAATCCGCAATTTCTTCCACTTCTCTCAAAATATAACAGTGGTTTGTACCAATGGCCTCAGGGACGTACACATTAAGACACAACCACTCACACATTTCCCTTACATGGCAACTGTACCAGCTGAAAAGCGCACAACACAAACATCTCTCATCCTAATACTCCAAATAGGACGCTATATTGGATCACTGACAGCACTATGGATTTTCCCATTAATGGGAAAGCACACATTTACTCGACTAGCCTTATGGCTATTCCGAGGTCTGATGCTGACTGAAATGGCAGCAAAACAACATATATTCTTATGACAGTGCCCTTAGGGTGTAGCGTTTAAAAGCCAATATGGCTCAAATAGCTATGTGTAACAACATGTGATGCGATAATATTGTCAGTGAGCAAAGAGGGAGAGGGATGGAGGGAGGAAATGATGGAGGAACAGGGACGAGATGTGCATACCTCTACCGTGAGAGGAAACACAGGGTGGGAGCCACGCTGTAGGTTGGGACCAGGCCGTGGATAAGGCTTAGGACAGAGGCAGTGCAGGAGATGGAGCAGGGAAGGCTTGGTCTTTGATGGAAGACATCGAGAGGCTTTGCTTCTAAAAAATCGTGTTTGTTTGCGGGTTTGTCTGACAGAACGGTATGGGTGCCCTGTGTATAAAAAGTGGGTTTAGTTGTGTGGGGGATTGTTTGCTCTTTCTCAGCTACTCAGGCCAACACAGGGTGAGAAAGGTGTGGCCCCGTAAAGCTCACGCTATCCATCAAACTCTCTGCATCTGTGCAGTAGATTTCTTGAGAGGTCTCCTGTGTTATATCTATGCGGATTGAAAGTACCTTTTGGTTGGTTCAAATGGATCAATAGTATGGGTTTACTGTGTGTGTATGTGTGTATGTGTGTGTGTGAGGCAGAGAGAGACAGAGAAACAGATGTTTGGTGGGCGTTTTTCTGTGTGTAGGTTTGCATTTGCCTGCTCCACAGGGGCTACAGGGCAAACTGCTCAGTAGATTTCAGTAAGCAAGATTCAATTAATGTGGAGCTCTCTCGTGTGGATAAGGGAGGCTGGATTTGTTTCACTATTTCGGATGCGCTGCAGGGAACTTGTCCTGAGATTACGGTTCAGTGTGTGAGTGTGTGTGTGTGTATAAGTGTATGTGTGTGTGTGTCTGTAATAAAAGGAGAGAGAGAATGAGAGAGCTGGAGCCAAAGTAGGTGATTATTATCCTGTTTTGTGTGTTTGCAGGTTCACCTCAGGACAGCTCAGGTATGTGTTACCAGCAGAATTAGGTTTCCTAGCTCTCCTAGTGCAGGGAAACCGGCAGGCATGGTATGTGTCTTAGGTTTCTCAGGACAATGAGCTAGTTATAAGGCTACACAGATACACTTCCATGAGTAAAGAGGTGGGAAAATGCACACAAAATGCACCACATAGAGGAAACAGCAGTGGGACTGGCACAGAAGGAGAGAGAAAGGAAGAGAGTGTGTGTGTTGGTGACAATGATTTTGATCTGACCTTCGTGACACAGGATGTTGGGCACCTTGAGAGAAGTGACATCCCCCTCACATGATCACAAGCTGCTCTCCAAACAAACACACACACACACACACACACACACACACACACACACACACACACACACACACACACACACACACACACACACACACACACACAAACTTACACTACCTGGTGGTGGCTTAACTGCACTGTGTAAAGTATCCAAATAGTGGGACAAGGAATAACAACCAGGTCTGACCAGGCTGACTGTTATGGCTTTGTTTCCCTCCCTGGTAGTAATAATCAGAAAGCCAGCACGCGCGCGCGCGCGCGCACACACACACACACACACACACACACACACACACACACACACACACACACACACACACACACACACACAAACATAGGGCCATTTCGAATGATGGATCAGCACCAGACATTTTCACATCTTCACGTAAAATAATATGAGGGGCTGGCAAGTTTTCAGTTTATGGGTGTGTGTGGATGTAGGTGTGTGTTTGTGCGTGTGTGCGACGAACTGCAAAGCCTTGATTGGAATTAGTGGTAAAGTGCTTATTAGCATGAACAAAACCAAAAATGTCTGAATACGACAAAACTAAATTGTTTGAATGGAAGTCTCATTACCTGGAGCATGATGAGCGGCATTAACAACTCTAGAGTGACAGGAGGGTCATTGGCTAGTCCTAGAGGACTTACTGACACACTAAACAGGGAGGCAAGGCTGGTGACAGACTCTTGAACGATATGAAGAAATCTGTAGTCTCACAGGGTGTAAGTAAGTGGCCAGCTCCTATGGCTCCTAAGCATGTGTTGTCTGGCACATGGGTGGACTATTGGTTGGCATGATTGACAGGCACACAATTGGTCCATCCGCTGGGCTGCCGAGATTGATGGGTGGAGGCATTCAGCGGGGCCTAATTCACAGCTGTCAGTTTGACTGTATTTGGTGTGCCTACACACACACACTCATGCATGCAAACACTTAAACACATGCAAATGCACCCACAACAAACATACAAGCAATGCTTTTGAGCTCTCTCTCTCTCTCTCTCTCTCTCTCTCTCTCTCTCTCTCTCTCTCTCTCTCTCTCTCTCTCTCTCTCTCTCTCTCTCTCTCTCTCTCTCTCTCTTGCACAAGCACACACACCAATGTTCCCCCAGATTATGCAAAGGCAGTGATGCATACATATTCACACGCTTTATGCACTCAATCAATACAACATTTTGACACGCTCACATAGACACAATATTCTTACTCATATTGGTATATGTTGTTTCACGGCTTCAGACTGCCTCTGTGTGTCTTTGGTGTGTGTGTGTGTGTGTGTGTGTGTGTGTGTGTGTGTGTGTGTGTGTGCGTGTGTGTGTGTGTGTGCGCGTGTGTATGTGACGGGGTGGGGGCCATGGGAGTCAGTGTTGGACTGTGAAAACGTCAAGTAGATTGTGCATTCACCTACACGAGGTCGACTTTCCATTCTTCATATTGTCCCTATTTCCTAGCGTTTATGTGGGTTTGGACGCTGGGTAGTTGTGGTCCGCTGTGATAACAGTAACAAGAAAATATACTAATATGAAGTGCTTATAGCCACAGACACGTGTACATGTGCATGTGGAGTTAGAAGACATATTGGAAAAGCATATAGCAGCAGTCGTAGATCTGACTTTCGTATGACTTAGATCATATACTGTGTACGGCCTTTATGCATCCTAATCCAGTAACAATGCCTCAGTAGTCATGAAGAGATCTGTCCAGTCAATTTTCCCATGCACAGGACCAACCCGAAATGTAGAGGACCCAGAGCCTAGCCACCCCCCCCCCCCCCCCCCCCCCCCCCCCCCCCGGCCCTAAGCCCACCCCCACTCCCTACTGCTTATGTGCATGCCACACTGGATTGACGTTGTATGCGGTACTGACACTCCTGTTGGATGTGGTATTCAATCTGGAAGTAAGCCCTACTGCCGCCACTGATCCAATGGAGTGGCCGTGTCTAAGACCGCCTAACGGTTCCACTGCGTTTTACATGGCTGCTGGTCAGTTCACTCACAAAGCTCCCCCACACTGTGGAAATAAAAGATCAAACACATCTACCTCATTTTAAACTGCGGTTCCATATTTCTTCTTTTATGGGGAAATTGAACCGGCTCTCACAATTCCTTTGAATATGTTGTTTGCCTTTTGTCTAAAATCTTGGTTAAAACCCCCAAAACTGAAGCAAGATCTTCAAAATAACTTCAGCGTTTCATGATTTAACTGAGGTTTCCCTCGGGGGTTGATTGATGTGTTGGCTACTTTGACCAGGCAAAAGGATTGTAACCCACAGAAAGCACAGAGAGGCAGAACGCTAGAGCTTTTATGTAATTGTTTGTTGCCGTGGCACTGATATCACACACACATCTGATAAGATGAAAAGGAACATCCTGCCTCCTTGTATAAAGACACATAGCGAGGGATAACAGGCACACACATGACAGGCACACAAACAGACACACCAGAACATCCATGAAGTCAGGCTCAGCACACACACCAACAAATACACAACAACACACTCACAAACACCTTCATACATATCTCTATATCTCTCTCTATATATATGCAGTATATAAATGTACATATGCAGTGACTCAAGACCTTTACTAAGAGAGCCAAAAACAATCTTGGTGGGATGGTGTGTCAGGAAAGGGAGAACATATATAACTGGATTCTCCCCTTTCTCTCTCTCTTTCTCTCTGTATCTCTCGCTCACTCTCTCCCTCGGTCTTTATCACACTCTCATGGAAAAACCAACAGCACAAAGGACGGGGGGTTCGTTTTCAAAACTATGAAGTGAACCGATCCATCTGTTGTTGTGGAAAAAAGATGTAAGAGAGGGTGTTAAGGGGGAGAGAGGGTGAGGTCAACCCTATCACTCCAGTGCCCTATTTGGTCAGCTGTCGTTGGAGCCCTCTCTCCAAACCCCTGTCCGGGTTCAATGGGTTAGGAGAGACTGGTGGCGCTAGCAACAGTATGTGTGCGAGAGAGTGTGTTTATGGGCTCGTGTGTGAAAGTGAGGAGGGAAAATGTCCTTTCTTGGCTAGGAGGGATGGGAACGTGATAGGGACATGAGGGAAATGTCACCAACATTCCTCTCTGTCAGGAACAAGAGCCATGGATGGTGACTCATCCGGAGACAATGCTGATGCCGTGGAGCCTATGGCTTCCAGGGACGGGACGGAGCGGGAGGGAAGGCTCTTCAGCTTTTCCGTGAGATTCTCAAGCCCTCTATCAAACTCCTAAAGGGCAGCGTATTTCTCTTTTCCTTTCCTCCTGTAATAGTGCCTTCTGTCTCCCTCTGGCCGCTCATCCGCTTCCCTCTCTTGTCATCGTTTGAGGGCTAATCATCAGACCCACGGATACTGAGTGTAGCACTTAGTGCCTCTTAAATACTCCTCTGAGAGCACGCAGTCTCTCTCTCACACCGGCGCCCACACACACGCACGCACGCACGCGCGCACACGCACACGCACACACACGCACACACACACACAGTCATATTAAACACGTTAAATCACCTACTGACCCAGCCCTTTAAAACCAAAGGAGGCAAATCTGGATAAAACACTTTTGTAAAAGATTGGCCACTCTCTTGATGTTTATGCTAAAGATGTTCAGTGTTATGTACCATGTTTTAATTTCAGAGTCTTTTTTCAAACTTAGAGTGAATGTTTTTTCAGAATCCCTGCCCCCCAAAGAGGGTGTGAATTGTAAAGATAATGAAGGCTATATGGTTTAAGAAAACATGGCATATGTTCCAACGCAATTCAACCTCCCAGACACTTTATTCTTTTAACACCTCTGTCTGAATAAACAGAGTTACAGTGTATGACCAGTGAACTTCTAGAAGTAGCTAACATTACTAACTTCTTTAGTTTGCCAAACATCCTCACTCTGTAACCAGTTATTGTTTTTTTTATGAAAATACACATGGGCTACATTTGGTGACCTTAAGGCTCTATCTGCCATATTGGTCAAAAGAAAGTTTTGGACATAATATTGCTTTACAAACAGGCACAATCCTTTTATACTTTTCACTTTAAGTACCTTTAATATGGTGGGCTTGATGAGACAGACCAATTGAATATGTTGAATTGTTTTTATTTGTTACTTCCTGTTTTAATTTGTTACTTCTGTTACTGTATGAAGGTTTATAAGGTGACCTGGAGTGTTCTGAAAGGCGCCCCCAAATAAACTAAATTATTGTTATTTCTACAAAAGTTTAGGCCCTGGAATCAAAGTCCCTGGAAACGTAATGTAGCCACTCTACAGACCTGTCACCCTAAATGTCCATTGTGTGTCTAACTTGCTGCCCCTTCCCCAAGCCAGCCCATGCTTGCTCTTCCCTCCATGCATTGACCTTCTGAGCTTATGTTGATGCAGTACCACACACTGCCACACAATTGGCCCTTCTATTGAAAGCGTATTCAACTGATTCCGGCAAGCACACACATTTTGTGGAGAACAGCCTCCAGGCCAGTTCTCCTACCGTGCGTCTGAATCAAAGCATACCATCACAGCACATACAAATACAGACAGACACACACACACACACACACACACACACACACACACACACACACACACACACACACACACACACACACACACACACACACACACACACACATTCCTAGCACTATCCCTGACCTATGTTCACATGCTGCTCACACCTCATTAATCTAACCACCGAGTGTTACATTTGCTCCTTGGAGGCTTTCCACGAAAGAGCTCCACGAAAGTTGGAAAATTCCGGAAACTGTTCTGCCCTTCACTCTCTCAAGGCCTATCACATGATGATCATAACAGCAAGCCCAAGGAATCCCACACTCTGCAGCTGACCAGGGGGATGAGCAGTGGAACTTAACAAAGTCGCTGTTTTGTTGAAAGCTAGAAGAACGTTTAGTACGTAATGTGACCAGGGTTCGCCTGGCAGAATGTAACTGTGACGTCCACACTTGAAGTTATGAAATGATTCATCTAGAAAGAACTATCTATCTAAATAACTGAAATATTATCCAACCAGAGAAAACCTCTACTAAGAGAGCCAAAAAGAAGAGGGAGAAGGTACATCTTTGTCTTTCTCTCTTTCTGTCTATTACATTCTCACTTTGAGGTCATAATGATACAACAACTGCAATTCAGATGCCAGATAGAGCTATGTTTTGGTTGTTGCCACTCCACTGAACAATACCCTTCACTGGGTCCTCAGCATCCTGCACACCATTTATTCCACGATAGCCATGTTGCTGGGAAAACCTCTGCAGACAGCATGTCTCTGTGTTACCTAAAGTCTGAAGTGTGTCTTCTGATGCTTCATGTACTCTTGAGACAGAACATGTGTCAAACGCTACGTGTCAGCTTGTGCAAGGTTGCACGCTCAACCCTTTCTCACACACTCTTATGTATGGCACTGGGACGGTTTGTAGTTAATCACATCACGGGAGTATTATCAAGTTGGGTGACTGATGTATGTCTGATATTACATACGGGTGCGTGATGCCTAGGGATCCGTGTTACTTTGGGCATCTTTGCATTGGCATTCAAATGTGTGAGCCGGGATTTGGTTTGAGGATATGTGTGAGCCTGCGCTGCGCTTTTCCGCGTGCATGTGTGCCAGCGTGTGTGTGTGTGTGTGTGTGTGATGTGCCCATTGCCTGTGGTGTGTGGGGTGGGCAGGAGAGAACCAGACAGTGTGAACGTGACTGGAGTGCTGGGTACAGAGAGTTCAGACTGCAGTAACACCCTCTCCCTCCCTCCATGCCCGACTCACTCTCCTCCCTCCCCCTTCCACCCTGCCCATCCCTTTCTGTCTGTCTCCTCTCTTTCACCTTCCCTTTCTCCTTGTCTCTCCTCCTCTCATCTATCTGTCTCCCTTTTTGAATCCGTTCTTCCTCGTTCCCTCTCTCCCTCCCTTCCTCCCCCCTCTCTTTTTCTGAGGTGGCACATTCAGACAACTATGAATAATTCACACAGTGTTGCACTGCAGGTTTTCCCCTTCTCCCACCCCCTTTCCTGCTCCTCTCCTCTTCTCCCCTCCTCTCCTCTCTGCATCAGCCGACCTCCCGATGCAGCACAGATTATGCTTTTCCCACTCCGTCTCATCGTCTCTGTTATCCGGTGTCTACCTTTTAACACGGAATTTTTGATTACTTTCCTCAGTTAGATGGTGCTGCGTGTGTGTGTGTGTGTGTGTGTGTGCGCATTGGAGTAAGAGAGTGAGAGAGTGAGCGGTCCCCTCCCTGATCAGTATTCAGCCTCTGTTTCAGTGAGGGATTTCCAGGGGTGGGGCGAACCCCCTCACCCACACCGTGGTGCCTCTTCAGTCTGCTCCTCCCATAGACACTCCCCAGCTACACGCATCCATAACCACACCCTCTCTCTCTCTCTCTCTCTCTCTCTCTCGCTCTCTCTCTCTCTCTCTCTCTCTCTCTCTCTCTCTCTCTCTCTCACACACACACACACACACACACACACACACACACACACACTTCAGGCAGTATCATAGTTATCACCTCAACCCTTTAATCTCCACAACATTTTGAAACCATTCTTTCAACCCCCTGCTCTCACACGTGCACACACACACCTCTTACTTTCCTTCTTTAAAATGGCTTTAGACCCACAAAACATTCCAGTGGAAATCATTGGTTCACCCACTTAAAAAGTGTGCTGAATTAACATTAAGATAGAAGTGAGGAGGGGGGCGGGGGGTAGATCGATAAGAATGAGAAAAAAGCCGAGAGGAAGATAGACAGACGTGGTTGAAGATGAGACCAAGGGGGAGGGAGGGAGGGAGGGCGGGAGGGAGGGAGGGAGGGAGAGAGAGAGAGGAGAAGAGGTGAGTGATTGCGTACTGGAAGGAGTGAATCACGCAGCAGAGCGGTCACTGCGGTGTCCACTCTATCTGTCCGGTAAGTGAGGAGCATTCTCGCTGCGCCTTCCTAGAAACCCGTCAGGGGCTTTCAATGCACCACATCCTTTACGGGGAAAATGAAATTGCTTTGCGAGTAAGATGGAGTGTCGGAAGCAATTAAGGTTTCAGAGATAGCCTGGTTTGATTGGTGGGGCGTAGAGCGCTCCAGATGCTTGGAGTGCTGTTTTAAACACGAATACGCCTAGATACTTAAAGTTTAATGTCTACTTATTTGAGGATAGTCACTGCAGGGTAGATGAATACACACCCATACCTATACACACACCCTGACACAAACACACACGTTGACTAGTGGCGTCACACTGTGTTGAGTGTCAGGGAGAGAGAATAAATGCAATATGCATCCCCAGATCCAGCACCATGACACCTCGAGACAAACCGAGACAGTGAGCAGGAGGAGAACCAGACAGGTGTTTCCCTGTTGTCTGTAAGGAGAGAAATAAGGAGGGGGTGGCGCAGAGAGAGGGAGTTCAGTTGAGGAGAGGACGAGTAGAGAGACGGGAGGAGGCATGGGGAGAGAGGGAAGAAAGAGTAGAGGGAGCCCTTTTTTGGAGAGTTAAGCAGCAGAACAGAGTGGCGGCAGTTGCCATGACTACCCCTCCAGTGTGTCTGAGTTCTCCCTGTTTTAAAAGGGGCGGGCCTGAAATGGGGGGAGTGTTTTGTCCGGACCAATCAGACAGTCCCCATCTCTACACACACACACTAGTCCTACATGCAGCAGTCAAACGCCTGGTCCTAACGAGGTTACGCAACCGTTTCCTAAAAAACACAAAAACTCCAACACATCACTGGTTCATTACAAACAGGATAAGTTAAGGGGATGAGACGTGTGCGTGCGTGTCTGTGTGTGTTTGTGGGTGAGCTGTGAGAAACAGAGGAGGCACATTCATGGACACCCACACAGAGAGGCAGGAGCACGCCCCTTGCCTCTGTGACAGGATCTGAGATCAAAGCAACAGGGCTCGTTACGTAACGCTCCTGGCTTGGAGCAGGGCAGCAGATATTGGGAACACAGAGTGCCCGAAATGTTCCCACATGGTTGTTTGCTCTGCAGCATCACATGGGTGTGTGAACACTGCAAACTGTTGTGAGCACAACAAGAGCATAAACCTGGGTATAAGGTTTGCTTCAGGGCACAGGGCCATCACATGCACCCCTTGCAGAAAATGTAACTTAACCTTTAAGGAATCAACATGTAGACAACGTGAGCGGCTTGTGTTGCGGATCTTTGGCGTCCTTTGCTGCAGCAAGGAATGTGGCTCCATCTCTTGTTCCGGCCCACAAAATCGAAGTTCTCTCTCTGCTAGAGGCTGGGAAATGTACATATGTCTCTGTAAATCATAATATTTTTCTGTTATCCCAGAGACTGTTTTATAGCTGAGCATGACGATATTGAGCGTACACTGCCCTTTCCAAACCTTGCCAAACTGTTGCTTTCCAAACCTTAAAAAAGGCGAATTGATGTCTTGCGGCAAATTTCTGATATACAGCCGTTTCACAAAGAGATTCTAAGGATGCATGGCTCACTATGAAAAAAAAATACAATCAGCAGGCTGAATGGGGAAGGCCCTTTGAAGACCTTTTGCAGGAATATGACATGTAATATCTCGGGGCACCAGACCCCTTACAGCTGTCTAACTCCAAAGAACTCCCATGCACTCCAACACAGACACACACACACACACACACACACACACACACACACACACACACACACACACACACACACACACACACACATACACACACATACACAAAGACACACTTAGCTAATATGCAAATACTGCAAGTCACATACCTTCATACTTATCGGCATTCCTGGGAGCGTTTCCCGCCTGAAGTTGCATGCTCAGTCAATGGCAGGTTGTTTGCCTGTGTGAATGTGTGCATGCGTCCCCATGACATTCAATCCAAGGGAAAAAGCTGTCCGCAGGCCATCCGCCCGCAGATAGACAGTCAACAGGCGAACTAGCAGTGGAATGGAGGCTAACAGGCCTGACCTTTACCTGCCCTGGATGCCGAGACTCAAGCGTTCAAACAGGAGGAGGAGGAGGACAGGAGGAGGACCAAGAGGTGGAGGCTGAAGACTAGGAGCATTCTCCATGCACTTCAAGGAACATTCAGGCTGGTGCATTTTCAAATCACTGCACCTTTGTTGAACCAGAGAATCCACAAAAAATAATATTCACAATGTTTAATAGGCTTTAAGACACACACAGATCTCACATGGGAACATATTGGACAGATATGCTCCCCTTTGCGTGTGCATGCCCTATTTCATTCTTTGCTGCATCAGAAGGATGAGTACTGTCTGCCCGTTCACAGCCAAAATATAAATATAATTACATGACTATAAGTTAGTTCTGATAATAAGCAGACCTACAGTAAGCCACAATCGATAGCATAAGCAAATATAGTCAATTTACATTTTTACCATTTCAAGTTAAGCCAATAAAACACAATTACAAAGTTGTTTTAGCGTAACATATTTCTTTGTTACAACCTGTGAGAATTATTTCCCTCAACAAATGCTCCCCACAGCCAGAACTGTAATGGGGCAGAGCCTGCGGTTCTCCTATCCACCACTAAAGGCGCTGTGGAGTTGATGCACCATCCGTGAGGAGGGGTGCGGCTCCTTTCCTATTCAGGTCAATGAGTTGCTTGTCATGATGAGCACAGCAGTCTTTGCTGGCAGGGATGCGCAGGCACATATATTCAGGCTATATCTCTTTCTCACTCTCTCTTCCACTCACACACACACACACACACACACACACACACACAGTCAAATCCAATACCCTTGTAAGTAGCATCCTTAGCATTTTGATGTAATCTACTGTGAGCTCTAGTATGGACGATCATTAGGGAAGGCTATATGATATTGACAACGGCACGGGGGTTAAAAACCATGTACACACACACACACACACACACACACACACACACACACACACACACTAAATTGTCCAATCTCTCGCTGAAGGGTCCCACTGACCCCTGATTTGCTGCAGGAGGGTACATAAGAGGTAGCCTACCTCAGAGACTTTCTCTGTGATTAAACGTGATGAACAAACCACATGTACATTCTCCCACCCTATGTTCTGTTACCATCACTGCACACCTTCTGCAAATTCCGACAGATGTGTGTACTAGACTTGTGTTGGAGACACTGAGGTTAAAATGAGTGAGTGCTTTTGGATTTCCAAACGTGTGCATTATAATATTCACAATTAACAGTACAACGTGTTTTCTATATTTCAGATCCCTCACCCCAAACATTAACCCTAACCCAAACGTTACTAAACTCCATACAAAAACGTAACATGACATGCTAACCACACACGTGTGGGATCTGCATTTGATTATTTTGCACGAAGATGCGTAGAGTTTGGTGATGTGGAGTTTGACTGTATATTTAGAGTACAGAACGAAAGCAACTCATGGGTGAGTGTATCAGCGTGAGTGTATTTAGAGACAGACATGCTTAAAGACCGTGAGCGTTGGCGCTGGATAGTAGAGATGGAGGAGTGTGGGCGGTGGCTCTGATGGCTGTACAGCGGTACCGTTCCGGGATCGTGTTACAAGAGCAAAGAATACCATGGGGAGCAGAGACGCTGCCGTGGCTGCAGTATAAGGGCTGGTGTGAAACGGGGTCGTGTTGAATGTGAGCCAATTCTTTCCCTCTCTCCTGCTCTGCCTCGCTCACGCTCTGAGCGCTGCAATACTCTAGTCACGAGTTACGTAGAAAACTACAGCATGCGTCGAGGCTCGGTAACCGGGGTGTTCTACTCCATTGAAACCTTAACCAAATTTACGAGGTCCTGCAAACACATATAAATAATGTATCACACATTGCTTAAACAGCACAGTTTGTAAGGAATACTTACTGAGGGTGTTGTGTATCTTGCATGGGTGCAGGGCGCACTGAGGTCTCTTAAATGTCACAACATTCTATTCGAAACCCCAGTCTATTCTTGTGAAAATGTATATATATATTTTAAAAACCGTTCGCTGTCCAGTTTACAGCGTCAAGTAAGGTTGGAGAGAAGGATATAATGAGCCTCTCTTTGAGTACATTTTTTAAGTAGCCTAATGTTGACATAACTTTAGTTTTTTTATATAAAAAAACACAAAACAACGAATTAAACTTAAACCTAACAATCTATTTAATGAGAAGTGCGTTCGTCGTAAGAAGTGTTCTGCCAGCTTATGGCATTTAATCGTCATGGAAATGTCTTTGTCAAACCGCTTATTGTCACAAGAACAATGCCTCTGATAAATACAACGAAAGCACTGTTCAGGAATAGAACAGTACTTCAGTGCAGAGGAGAACACCCATGCATTTGACCGTACTCCTACACCGACCCACGCGCTCCATTCACAGCTAGTTACTACACTTTTAAAATATAAAAAAGAGACGGTCTGTTTGGTTGAATCCGATCCAAGCCTGCCAATGAATCTAAAGAGCTGCTGTAGGTCGTTATACAAGCTAAACTGCTTACCGATAATTCCATAGCTATTTCACGGAGTTTCCTATGTTTAGAGAAAGCGCGCGCGCGCGCGCGAGTGCTATATTTAGTTTCACAACGCTAATAAATCCGGATTAGAGTCATATTGAGATGTTGATTGAAAACCTCATGTCAAACATCAAATATCAGTCATCACAGTTAAAGCTTGCTCAGATTAAGATGGTTTTGAGCTATATATGGATTGCTGTTGATAGAAAATAGTAGGACAATGAAGAAATACTGAGAGGTACAAAGGTTAGACTGTTCAAATTCATAGAGAGAGAGAAAGAGAGAGAGAGAGAGAGAGAGAGAGAGAGAGAGAGAGAGAGAGAGAGAAGGTAAAAACAGAAAGGGATAAATATGGAAAGAGAAAGAAGAATAGACTAATCAAAATCTGTAAAGCTACAGAGAAGTGTACTTCTACTGTGATGTAAAGTAAGGCAAGCTGTTGATCTCCATCGTTGGAGTGACAGGCCTGTTATTTCTGGTGTACACAACATTGCCTTTGCCTTTGATGGTGGCCGTTAAATATGGAATGAGAGGAGAGGATTTGATGCTTCTCTATCCTACTGCAACGGCAGATTTATTGTTTCCATGTTCAGCACTGAGCCCCGGCGTGTGTATGTGTGTGTGCGTTATGTGTGTTATATTTGTGTGTTACGTGTGTGTTCTGCGTGTTATGTGTGGTGCCTCCCTCGCTGACATTCTAATGGCAGGTTTTCTTCTGGAAACATGTGCGTCTGTGTGTTTGAGTGTGTATGTGTGTGTGAGTGGGTTTGACTGAAGTCCTTCACAGAGACCAGAAGTGGTATTGGAGGAGTGGCAGCATGTACTGGACGTGTCACACAGACGCTTGCCACAGAAGTCCAAAGCGTCCGCCGTGTGTGACTGATGGAGGGAGGATGCCCTGTCATTATGCTCCAGTTGGACCACGGTACGCCAAACTCCCTCCCCTCTGTCCACCGCCACACTTGAAAGCCTCACTCCAAGCTGTTCCCAAGGCGGGGAGGACTCCTAAATTGCTAGTGTGTGTGTGTGTGTGTGTGTGTGTGTGTGTGTGTGTGTGTGTGTGTGTGTGTGTGTGTGTGTGTGTGTGTGTGTGTGTGTGCGTGGGATTCTCAAGCATGATGTGTTTTGTTACAGTCTTTGAGAATGTTAGAGCCCAAAGAGACTGTCTGTTGAGTGTGTGTGCGCGCGCGCATTAAACTGAACTGAGTAAGAATATTAGATTGTTACCAGCGATCTGAAAAGAAGGACATTTCATTCAAAAGGCATTTGTAAGATAATAGTTGTAAAATTAGTCTTTCAGGATTAACCTGACAATTTAAAAGAAAATGAATGTAGCATTGTATGAAGAAACAGGCTTTACCCTCTCGCTCACTGTAAAACTATGATGGATAAAATCTTAGTTTGGCTTTTTATTGGTAACAATTTAACCCAACCGGTGCTGTGTCATGCTTGCTCAGTGAGCCAACAATGGACAATCGATCCTTCCAGGCAATCTGCATTAACCTGCCTCTTTAATTATGCATGGGATGACCAGAAGATACATAATATAGGGTACCCCCCCCCCCCCCCCCACACACACACACACACACACACACACACACCCCCACACACACACACCCACACACACACACACACACACACACACAAACATACACATACATGCACACAAGCACTCTGACAAAGAGATTGACAGCACAGTTTGAGTGTTGGTTAGCATAATTAAACAGGGAGGACAAAAGAGGAAACACTGCTAAATGTCTTTCCCTAGAGTAGGACTTAGAATGACTTCACCACTACATGCCAACAGTGTCTTATCGGAATGAAAACGGCCCAATCTAGTGTCATCTGTCTGTGAGGCGACTACCGTCCTGCTGGGAGAGTTGAGAAACCAACTCCATGTCTGGAGTGTTGTAAAGTCCGCTCGCAGGGTGGTTAACTGGACAGTTTACACACTGGGCACACAATACTGACTTCTAATGTTTCGACTTTGCCTTACTGTTACAATAATTGGTGGAGAGTGTGCATGTGTGCGTGTGTGTTTTTGTGTTTGAGAGATTGAAAGAGAGAGAGAGAGAGAGAGAGAGAGGGAGAGGGAGCAACAAACAAACATACACACAGAACCATGGTTACTTGCCCCTAAGACTCAGAGTAGGAGCAACCAACTGTGGGGCTTCTCTGTTCCTGATAGCTGGGTTCGATTCAACATTCGACATCTGTTGTATTACAAAGGGGGATCTCACGCTGAGCAGCATCTGAGCAGACAGACAGCAAGTCAGACAGGGATACATGGATCCACAGAGAACAGCTGGGGTCAAGAGGAGATTAGGACACAGAGCATCAGTCGGTCAGCAAAAACATTGACCTTTTGTCGGGGCAGCTAGACAATCAGGGGAAAGGTTAACGCTGGGGGGAGGGTGAGAGAAAAAGTCATTTGAGACAGTATTTTCATCTGTCTGTCTGTGTTTGTGTGTGTTTGTGTTTTGCGTCTGTCTGCCTGCACAATAATGCTAATGTTATAGTTATTGCTATTTGTCTGTGTCAGTTAGCATAAAACTGGGTTTGAACTGTAAGTGTATTTTGCCATGTCTGAACTGTATGTGTTTCTCAGCTTGTGTGTGTGTGTGTGTGTGTGTGTGTCATGCAGGACAGCCTGTGTGTTGGTGTTTGTTGGGTGGTGAGTTGCTGTCACGTGAGAATGACTGCTCGTTCCTTCCTAAGGCCTCGCTAGACTCAATGATTCCACTCGCAAACACACAAACACCTTCATGCACACTCCATGAACTTTCACTCCATGACCTCATTCAGACTCATGCCGTCGTTAACGCACTTCTTTCTCCATGCAAAAGATCGCTGGCTCAAACACAGTGCAATCTTCTATTGCTTAAAGTTTGGTCTTGGTCTGGGTGTTTCTGTACAGGGTCAACAGCCTCTTTCAATCCAGGTCCAAATATCAGAGTATGGTTCCTGGATCCACCTCTCTCCCTTTCGGTTTCCCCCTCTATTTTTGTCGCCCAAGTCCTTTTAACACTCACTGCCTCACTTCCACCTTTTTGTTTAAACCTGTCACCCACGCTTTCTGCTGATTCTTTCTCTATTCACCCCAACCCCAGTCTCTCTTCTCTCTCGCTCTCTCTCTCTCTCTCTCTCTCTCTCTCTCTCTCTCTCTCTCTCTCTCTCTCTCTCTCTCTCTCTCTCTCTCTCTCTCCCCTCTATTTCCCAGTGGTTTTCAAGGGAGTGAGGCTTTAAGAAAGGCCCCTCTGTGTGCTAGACAAAAGGAGCTCTTTTCCAGGAAGAAAGCTGAGCTTCCGGCGCGGGGCTCTGTGTGGTGAGTGGAGAGGAAGGGCAGACGGCAGGCCCCGAATACTAGATGATGTGTGTTTGATACTTTGGCGGATCTGTGCCTGCTACTCTCTCTCTCTCTCTCTCTCTCTCTCTCTCTCTCTCTCTCTCTCTCTCTCTCTCTCTCTCTCTCTCTCTCTCTCTCTCTCTCTCCCTCTCTCTCTCTCTTTCTCTCTGTGTATTGTGTGTGTGTTTGTGTGTGTGCATGTGTGTGTGCGCATGTGTGCGCGTGTGTGTTTGTGTGTGTGTGTGTGCGTGCCTGTGCAAACCATGTCTGAGCAGGGAGGTCTGTCTGGGTGGGCAGGCGGTTTTGGTCGGCATGGTGTACAAATCAACTTTCCCTCCGGACATAAATTAAACTGAGTGGAATTGAGGACAGTGACTCCAGAAGCCCTTTCCCTGCGTGTCTCTCTCTGTCACTCTCTTTCCTTCTTTACACCCTCCACTCTTTCTTCCCATATCCCTCCCTCAATCTCCCTCTATGGTGGTTAGTCTGTAGTCTGTTCATCTGTCCATATGTTTGTGTCGATGTGTCTGTTCCACTGAGTGTTCCACTACTCACAGAGACATAATGGATGATGGACCAGGGCCGTCCTGAGTTACCCTTCAGGGCCCTCTATTATGACTGAGTTCACTGTAAACAGTTAGACCGCGCAGCTATGTAGATAGGGGCTACGGCAAACTGTCACGCAGGTGGAACTCACCTGCACCGCCACTTATGGTACCACACCTGATGAGCAGCGGTTTGTATGCGCTCGGCACATAGGACAAGCCCAACAATCCCCTTTGTTCAGCCAGGGATTCCTCTTTACTTAACGCTCATTGCACAGTAACTCAATCCATGTGCACATAAACACTGTGGGTGTGTCTGGAGAATCCTCAACACCCTGTCCCCAGTAGGTGTGAACGAACCGCGCTGGCCGTGACTGGCTGTGGCACCAGTGAGGAGCGGGTAACAGGGGGTCCATGCGGTGCGGCAGTGCCCAGAGGAAGGGCCCAGGCACCGGGGGAACACTGGCTGCTGCTGATGCTCCTTCCACTGCCGAAAGTCAGAAAGTTCTGTTCTATTCCTATAGTCCGGTTAGCAGACGTCCTATGGGCTTTTCCTAAAAAAGAGCGAGACACAGGAGTGTGTAAATGTGTGTGTGTGTGTGTGTGTGTGTGTGTGTGTGTGTGTGCGTGTGCGTGTGATGAGAGCAGATGAGAGTGTGAGTGTGTTCCGGGTGGCGTGTTAGGACCTGAACTGACACCAATCGAGAACAAATGACGTTAGCTAAGGGGTGCTGCCTCCTACTGTGTGCACAGAACCCAATGTTCATGCCGCAGCACAACATAGGAAAGATAAACACGCCTCCGTTTTTCTACTACTCACAGTTACGGGTGGATCCAGGCCCGGGGGTCAGGAAAGACTGTGGGTGCGGCTCGTGTGTGTGTGTGTGTGTGTGTGTGTGTGCGTGTGTGTGTGTGTGTGTGGTGGTGGGGGGGGGGGGAATTAGCATGTGTGCGCATGCTTGTGTGCTCCTGCGGCCTTGTTCAGGTTGAGGGTGGAGTTCAGGGTGGTGTTTGTAGGGGATAACGAGAACAACCCCCCCCCCCCGCCTCTCGTAATGACTGATGAGAGCAATAAGGGCGGGTCCACCGCAACATAAACACTGCTGTTCATTCTCCCTCCCCCCCTCTCTCTCTCTCTCTCTCTCTCTCTCTCTCTCTCTCTCTCGCACATGCACACAAACAGACACTTCACATACTTATTATCATTTCATTGGACTATCGTTTCACCCACCCTCAGCCACAGAGAAGGCTCGCTGTAGCCCTTCCCTCCATCTCCCTGTATGCTTGTGATATTGCCGGCGATATTTGACCCATTGATTTAGGGATTAGTGGGCTGTGTTTGTGCAAGGTTGGCCCGGCTGCAAATCGCTTTCTTGTTGGCATCAGCGGATTTACGAGCCAGGCCTGGAAACCAATCAATGGCGGGAGATAAGGGAGGAAGTCAGCGGAGCAGACGCGCACGGGGAGCGCTCTGTCACTGTCCCACACCAGCTCAACATAGAGCACGACAAATAGACAGTGCATCATTTCTCATCACCCTTTAGTCCTTCCTCTTAGATCAACTAGGAACCTAGGTCTATGTATCAGCAAACACTTTGGTAAAACACATTTTCAGAAGGGGGGGCCATGTTTGCGCACACCACTCGCACACAGGCGCCGCCTGGAAAAGGCCGCAGCCTTGTTCCGATGGCTACCGGAGCAACCCAGGGCCAGCAGCAAACCGATGTTTGTCCTCCGTAACAGTGCTGACCCCAGTGATGAGGTCCCTTTCTAGATAGCGTTGACCCATCTGTAGGCATAAGGGCATCCAGTCAACACAGAAATCTATATTAACGATGCGGGATCGATTTCACATCCTGACGGTGAAAGTCATAATTGCAGTGGTAATGGGCTTGAAAATGCGTTGGGTGGGGTCTTGCATTGTGTAGCAAGGAGGCAATATATTAGAGTCGCATAAAATCTAGATGAGGTTTTGCATGGCTCGCTTTACTTGGTCGGAGAAATATCAGTTTAGGGCCTGCATCACCCCTGCTTTGCCCATGGTACAGTGAGGCAAGAGGAGCAAGTGCTGATGCAAGCAAACTCTTACACATTGGTTATGCTATGGTTGGGAAAATACAAACAGGTGATGCAACTATTTCCCATTCTACGGCACAGTGGGAACGCCTGGATTGTGCACGTGTTAAGTACACGGTACACAGTCAAGTACACAGTACAATATGTGATTGTACCCAACACACATGCTGTATACACACACACACACACACACACACACTCACACACACACACACACACACACACACACACACACACACACACACACACACACACACACACACACACACACACACACACACACTCATAAAACACACAGACAAACATTTACATTCTGGACAGGTTGATGATGAACCAACTATCAAGAAGGTCCTTCAAGTGTCTTTAATGTTATGGTGCATATCAGTCTTGTTAATCTACCCACTGTGACAGCCTCAATAATATATTTTCCCTGGAGCAACCACCAGCCCCAGAGATGGAGGGGGGTGGGGGGAGGTGCTCAGGAAAACCCACGCTGCATACAGGGCCCTGAGAGACAAGGATGGCCCTGTTGAAGTGTGTCAGAAACAAAACACACAGCCCGCGCACGCACACGGACGCATACATCTAGCACAACACACATAGGAGATCTATTCATCCCACAGAGCACATGAACCCTCCCCCTCCCCAAGGACCTCCGTCGGTGCATTCCTGCTCCACCTCTCCATCCCCCACGCCAAGCGGATCTGCCTTTGCCACATTGGGGCTCGAATGGCTCCTGGCGCTCCTATCGGTGCCTCCTGTTGCCCTCGGATGTCTGTGAAGCATCCATGTCTTGGATAAGGCTGTTGGGATTCACAGAATGAGCGGCGGTCCTGAAGGCAGAGTCATTATAGGACACAGTGCTAATTATCTGAGGAGGGGCCTCAGCGAGTCCCTGACATTTCACACAGTCAATCACATATAGTGGTGTGACGTGGAGGGAGAATGAGAGGGGTCCATATGTGAATGGTCTCCCTTTTCACGATTATATTTTATATAACCGACAGGAAACCCAACTGGTAAAACCACAAATAGTAAAGAAGAAAGTTGCACACACACAAATAGAAGGACATCAACGGACAAGAGTCCATGGGGTCTACTATGGGCTGTGCGCTAATTGCATTTGCTGGATCTATTATTGGTTTTACACGAATCCACAAGACGCAAAAGTGATTTTGAGATGCTAATAAACCGAAGAAATAAGATAACCCACACATGCACGTACATGCATACGCTTGTTACATATATGTGTTACACATATACTATATATATGGTTAGAGAGAGAGAGAGAGAGAGAGAGAGAGAGAGAGAGAGAGAGAGAGAGAGAGAGAGAGAGAGAAGAGAGATTTGGTAATTAGTGGGAGCCCTTACACAGCTGGGTAATAGGCTAATTCATCTTAGTGATGTAGAACTAGCAGAGGAAGCCTGAGATAAGAGGGCTAATGGAGATCCAGGATTTCTTGACTAATCTATTCTGCCAGTTAATAATGTGTTGCTCTAATGATCTCAATTTCAAGTGTGTGTCACGTGGCTAGTGATGTGAGGCTACTATTTCATATGCTATTTATACAGAAATAACCATTTCCCATCATAATGTGCCTTTAAAGTCTTCAAAGAGGCAATATTTATTTTCCCTTGCAAAGGCTGAATATTAATTAGCCACCTTTGCAGTTGTACCACATTTACATCCCAACAACATCATCTTCCCTCACTGCCTCTGGGGCGATGTAAAACACTTTGGTATGGGGTATCATTCTAATGAAGAGCTTAACTCATGGTGGCTCCACATATTGGGGGGTTGGGGTGGGGGGTTGATGTGTACCAGTGAGTGTGTCTCTGTGTCCCTGTTTGTGTTTGTAAGGGGGGAGGGGGAAGTAGGATAAAATGGTGAATTAAGATGCAAGAGGGGAAAATCCACATTATGCTGAGGTAAAAAAAAAAAAAAAAAAGGACAGGGGGTTGGAGAGAAATGAGTACAGTAAGCAGACAGAGAGAGGGGGATGGGAAGAAAGAAAGAAAGAAAGAAAGAAAGAAAGAAAGAAAGAAAGAAAGAAAGAAAGAAAGAAAGAAAGAAAGAAAGAAAGAAAGAAAGAAAGAAAGAAAGAAAGAAAGAAAGAAAGAAAGAAAGAAAGAAAGAACGAACGAACGAACGAACGAACGAACGAACGAACGAACGAACGAACGAACGAACGAACGAACGAACGAACGAACGAACGAAAGAAAGAAAGAAAGCTGAAGAACATAAAGAAAGAAGAGAAGATAATGGACGATAGATTGACAAAGGCTGGGAGTGAAACAAGAGAGATAATGTGTATGTGTAAGAAAGAAAGAAAGAAAGAACGAAAGAAAGAAAGAAAGAAAGAAAGAAAGAAAGAAAGAAAGAAAGAAAGAAAGAAAGAAAGAAAGAAAGAAAGAAAGAAAGAAAGAAAGAAAGAAAGAAAGAAAGAAAGAAAGAAAGAAAGAAAGAACGAATGAACGAACGAACGAACGAACGAACGAACGAACGAACGAACGAACGAACGAAAGAAAGAAAGACTGCATGGTTGCCGAATAACGAGAGCAGAGAGCCTCCTTACGATCCTCATTAGACAACAGTCACAGATGGTGTGTGTAACGTCCCATTCTGTGGTAGAGCCACAGAGAGGGGCTTTAAAAGCCTTCACTCGTCCCCTGCAGCTACGCTGTCCTTCTCTGTCCCACCCCCAGCCTGGAAAGGAGGGCTGCCAACGAGCAGCTGAGTGTGTGTTCCTGTGTGTATGTGGGTTCATGATGTCCCTGAGAGATGAATCAATAACCACAGCTAAATATTTCATAGCAGATTTTGGTCATAAAGGTGATACACACAGCCAGTGATGCGTAACCTTTTATTCCAAGGGCAGGTATCTAACGGGTGTTGTTTGCTCCTTCAGGCTAAATATGAGTTTAGATTTGGTTTCATAGATACCATACCAAATATGCAGAAAACAGACTCACAGGCGGGCAGAGGGCACACATGTTTCCCAACATTCTGCAGTGAGCCTGTATTTGCATGTTATATGAGTGCCAATGTTTTTTTTCCATGTCTTCAGAGCCCCATGACTCTCCACATTGGGAAACAGATCAAGCCGGAGGCCAGACCAGACTCTGCATGGATGAAAAGAAGAGTCGTCATGGCTCCCCTTGGAGCGCAGAGAGGCTAAATGAGGCCAACGCCTCCGCCAAGAGAGTCCAACCAGCTGCTCCGCTGCTCGGAATGGCTGCACGATGCCATGCCATGATTAGACATAAGTTTAGAATTTCTGTCACTTTCTGCTCCATAAAGTGGATGTGTTTCTTACGGAGAGCGCGAGTGCGTAGGGTGAGTGGGTGGGAAGGACGCGCTAATAGCAAATGTCCTGAACATTGTCTTCTTATGGGACGGAGCCGAACAACAATTTGTCAAGCTTGGGGATATAGGGTACAAGCTAGGACACTTTTTTACGTTGTGGAATTCTCTGGCACAGAGGGCACTGACGGGTGTCATAGTTTCCACATTTTTCCTACCTTCTTTTTCTTTATTTTCTGTATCCTTATGTCTTTCTTTCTTTCTTTCTTTCTTGTTTCTTTCTTTCTTTTTTTATTTTTTACTTTCTTTCTTTCTTTCTTTCTTTCTTTCTTTCTTTCTTTCTTTCTTTCTTTCTTTCTTTCTTTCTTTCTTTCTTTCTTGCTTTCTTGCTTGCTTTCTTGCTTGCGTTCTTGCTTTCTTGCTTTCTTGCTTTCTTGCTTGCTTTCTTGCTATCTTGCTTTCTTGCTTTCTTTCTTTCTTTCTTTCTTTCTTTCTTTCTTTCTTTCTTTCTTTCTTTCTTTCTTTCTTTCTTTCTTTCTTTCGTTCTTTCTTTCTTTCTTTCTTACACATACACATTATCTCTTTTGTTTCACTCCCAGCCTTTGTCAATCTATCGTCCATTATCTTCTCTTCTTTCTTTATGTTCTTCAGCTTTTTCCTGCTTATTATCTTTTCTTTATCTGACTCTCTCTCTTCAAGTCAATCCTTTTCTATCATTCTCTCTTTCTCTCTCTCTCTATTTCTCCATTTCAGAGTGGAGTCAAGCCATCGGAGTGCATTATCAGCACCCTGTCTCTTCTGGGCAGACAGCTGTGATGGGGCCTAATGCACTATTGATCCCAGTCACCACAGACTACCTGCTGAAGCACACACACACACTCCCCAAAACACACACAAGTCCACACACCCTCCCTGACCCCCCCCCCCCCCACACACACACACACACACACACACACACACACACACACACACACTCACACACACACACACACACACACTCACACACACACACACACACACACACACACACACACACACACACACACACACACACACACACACACACCACTGACAGGGGCAGTGGAAGAATGGCTCCTTGCTGTCACACGCACCCTCAAAAGTGACAAACAGCTGCAACATGTCACCATCAAACAATAGCAGTTGGACATGGTGCTTTATTGAGCTTCACTGACAGAGCACCTATGGGAAATACATACCAGCTGCACCAAGCAGGTACACACACACACACTGGCACGTACAACACATGAAAAGCATATTATAGAGGACAAGGGAAACCGAGCAAGTGTATCAGGCCACATTGTGTTATGGTATCGTCTGGTTTTGCTACTATTATCACACATAACTAATACACACTGTGTGGATTGACACTGTTACCTTGTCTTGTTTCTAACTGGGATTAATTTACTGTAGGTGCATTGTATTAAAGCATCTGTAGTTGGTATGAATTCATATCTATCCTCATTCAACTAGAGTAGCATGCCCCCCTCCCTGCTCTTACGCAAAAGAACATAGCCTGCAGGTGGAATCAGAAAACTCATTTACCTCGCCATATGCTTCCCTAATCCTGCTGCCTGGCACACTGTCTCCACTTATATTACACACATTAGAGCTATATCAAACCCCTGAGATTAAAAGGGCAGATACGACTTGAGGATTAGATGTATCTGATTCATACCAGCGACTGCTCCAGTGAGAGGAGGCACTCTGTGAGACCTAATCCACCCCTGTCTGCTAAATGCCTTGACCAGCTCCATGTGCTTAAAATGCCAGGGGTCAGATCCACCAAGATATATGGCGCATGTTTGGAATACACATGAATCTTCTATGATGTCTATATTTTTCGGATGAGAGGCAAGGGCAAGGTTAGTGCAGAATTTATGGCTTGGGGTGGGGGTTGGGGGGGGGGGGGGGGGGGTCAGAGACTGTAGGCATTGGTCATGAGAGAAAGACATGGACACTGTCCCCTGAAACATAACGCTTACTCATCTGCCTGTCGAGCGGTGATCTCGACACAGTGTCAACATTGCCGGATACAGTGGACAAACGACTGCTGGTGGCAGAGCTATGGGACATGGGGATCAATACATAAGCCCGGAGCAACCTACCCACGGACTCACATTCTGTGTGCGTGCCAGTGAGTTTGTGTTTGTATTCTGGGTCTTTGTCTGGTGTGTGTTCAGATAAGCATGTGTGTGTGTGATTTGTAAGTTGTCACGTTTGTTGCATGGACTGTACTATAAACAAATGAATGCCTCCTCTCTGAAAACAGCGTCTTCTTGCAAATGGCCGCAAATCTTTAGCTCTGTGGCATTCCACTTCCCTTCCTTGTTTCCTTTCCTTTGTAAACGCACCATGCCATATGGAAAGTCCCTGTTAGGACACACGTTTTAAGTGACTGTCAATGGTTGAATCAACTCAATAGGAACATGCACAGTATTGTGGTCTTACGTTAACAGATATAATTTGACAAAGTTTGGAGGAAGCCCTGAAGAAATAAGCTCAACAAATCAATAATGTATTCTTAAAGAGAAGCCTGGTAAGGTGTGATATTTTCCTGGGACTGCAGCCATGAGCATCCAATGAGTTTTTCTGCACGCCTAATCAGGGCTGAAATGTATAGAATTCTTCAATACCTAATCCAATCTATGAATAATATAATATATATATATATCAAGGTAAAGAAAATTCCATGATTTTGTCTTTTTGGAGCTTTCAGTGAAAGTTTAGGCAGATAGCTCGAAATCTGTGCGCCGCTGATGTGAGCCGTCATACTGCGTGTGACACTCTAATCACTTGACACACCTGTGGACAATCAAATGGCGTGTCAACGAGGGAGAGGGGAGGTATTTAAATGACCTGAAGTCAAAGCCAGGTTCTGTGCTTGTCGGATGAGGTGATGGGAAATTGCTGCCACCTCTACCCCAACCGCCATCTCGGGTCTGCTAATCTGTTCCAAAAGGGGATTGATGCATGCTAATCTGTTCCAAAGGGGGGGGGGGGGGGGGGGGGGTCGATGTGTGTGTGCTCCCCGCCTCTGAGAGTTGTCACGGATATGATACGGCAGGGAGCTACAAAATACTTAGCAGACCCAGCCATGCCAAACTGAATTGTAGTCACACTTAATAAATGTTTAGAATGGATGAGTTTATTGGACATCTGTTGTTTATCGATGAGTGCTCTTGCTCTCATTGCTCTTAGCATTACCACCAGTTTCTCAGTGTTGCACTGAGAGTTCGTTTTCTTGCACTCAGAAACATGCACTTACAGTAAAGTGCCAGTGCATATTTGTGCTCGTGAATGTGTGTGTGTGTGTGTGTGTCTGTGTGTGTGTGTGTGTGTGTGTGTGTAAATACTGCTCACAGGACTAGACACCAGCACTTTTCTCTCTTCCCCGAAGCCTCCAGGCCCAGCTTTCCCGAGGTTCAGAGATGCGGGGTGTGTGAAAGTAGACGTTTGTTTGTAGTTCTCCTCCCTCTGAGTGTTTGTGCTCCACTAAGAACCTTGACTTCCTGGTGTGCGTTGAGCCGTTGAGTAAGGCACTGAGCAGGTGGAGCAGACGTTTTGCTATCCGGTGTTTCTTCCCGTTCCTCCTGTGGGAAACGGACACCACTGAGGGTTCAAACTAAACGCTCCGACCGAAACCTCGGAAGGATGTCACACACACGGCATTCACCTGCCACACTCTCAATCACAGCAGACGCTAACACAATCACGCACGTTCACACAAACCCCCCTTCAACTCCCTCCTCACCCTCTCACCCCTTTTCCATTTTCCCATCCACCTGTTGCTACACAACATCCAGTCCACCCAAAGAGCGGCTTTGTTTTGCTGCAGCTCAAGCTGCACAGAGTTCAGAGGGTGCTGGGGTCAGACCAATCAGACGGCGTCTCAAAACACTCCGGGAGTAGGGGAAGTGTCCTGTCAACATCAGGCCGTCCAGAAGGACTGCAGGCTATGTGGCCGGCCATGTCATTCCGCCAGCGCAGATGGTGCCTCTTCCTCCTCCCAGCTCCCTGCCATGATGTTTTCCCCCAGTCTCTGTCACTGTCCTAACAGCGCCACTGGCGCACGCTCCCAGCTTTAAGGTCAAACCTTTCTGTCGTCAGGAAAGAATGAATGGATGCTAGGTAACTGTTGCTCAAACTGCAGCTATTGAAAGGAACTTATAGTGATATTACTGTACTGCACTTTTGCTAACTTTTGGGGACAGCTACTCTTTTGGGCTTTCCCCCTTTTGAGACACTTCACTTTTGAAAGGTGTGTGTGTGTGTGTGTGTGTGTGTGTGTGTGTGTGTGTGTGTGTGTGTGGGAGAGGATTTGTGTACACAGCAGGTATGGAGTGCACTGACCGGTAGGTCATACCACACAGGCCTCCATGACCAACCCAGGGGACTAAACCCTCTCGTTGATGATGACCCTAACATCTTTCACCCCAAACTCCCCGCTTAAATGTTATAGAAGCTCCTGCTCTCTCTCTCTCTCTCTCTCTCTCTCTCTCTCTCTCTCTCTCTCTCTCTCTCTCTCTCTCTCTCTCTCTCTCTCTCTCTCTCTCTCTGTCTCTCTCTCTCTCTCTCTTGTTGTCTTCATTGATCCCATTCTTTTTTAATCATATTTGCACCTTCTTCTTTCCCCTATGCCTTCTTCACAAGTTTACTCTAGGCTAGAGCAATGATTCCACCATGTCCTGCATTCCCTTCATCCTCTGCCATTGTAAACAAAGAAGATAACAGCAACAAAAAAACATTTGACTGGCGGGAAGAGAGATCGAACAAACCGGCATAACAGACAAATATCTTGTGGCTTGCACAATGCTGGACACCCCCAGTAAACACACATGCACATACACACACACACACGCACGCACGCACGCGCGCACACACACACACACACACACACACAAATGATGAGACAAGCCCTCTCCTTTGACATGCTCCAACACAAATTTCCAATAACAGTTCAGAACCGTGCAGCGAGGGTAATTGTTTTGCAACACACAGTATAACATGAACCCAGCGAACCTAAAAAAATACAATGGGCTCTAGCCATGCATCCAGACGGCTTCCCTTTGGTTTCCTCTCAACTGGGCCGCGCCTGTGACCCTGCTTACACACACCCATACGTAAACGCAACAGGGCCCCAGGTTTTCCCACCATCCTGTTTTCCTCTCAACCCCTAGACATTTATTTTGGTCGCCTGCTGGAGTCTCACTGCGTAGGAAGGGCTAGTTCTGGGGATTTGTTTGTGTGTATTTCTGTCGTTTTGATGGGGGCATTATGTTCAGAATACTTGTATCCAACACTATTGAGTAGAAAAAGTAATATGTCTGTGAGGTTTAAATGCCTGAAGGAACCGAAACACAAATCCCCAATCACCTACACACAAAGAACCCCACCCCCCACTTATCTGCACACAAACAAAAAACACACATCCCCACTTACCTGCACACAAACCAAAAACACACACCCGCTGCATGGTCACTATAAACAACTACAAAGCCAAGTTACTCGTCTGTTATTGTGTAAGACGAGAGCGCCGGAAAATGACTCACAGCGCATGACTAATTTCTCTTTGACGGATGGGACTCGGTTTACGGGCTTCATTTGCTTTTCCAGATGACTTTAGCTCAGCAGACAGACAGACCCAGTCGAAAATGCTGTGGTACAGAAAACATTTTCGACTTTTTCAACAAGAAAAGAAAAGGTTTGACTCCATGCCAAAATATGAATTGACTCCATTTAGAGATTTCAATGAGACTCAATGAACTGTTAGTCCTTTCAAAGGGTGTATTCAGCGGTAGCACCGCCTCACTCCACTTTGTCTATGCAGTGAATGCTGGTTTATATGGCTGGTTGTTTCCCGTCCTCAGGTTGTCCATGGTTGAGCAGCCAGTGGCATGCTGACCTAACTGCATGCTCCATTTTGTCCTACTACCCCCCCAGGGGCTGGGAGCTACTGTCAGCACCCGCACAAATGGTATCCACAACACTACATACACACCTTGTGTCGGACACCATGAGACCATGCAACGCATAAAATGTACCGTAGACGAAGAACTGGCAACTGCTATTTGAACTTGCTGACTGCCGTATTTTTACTACCAGTGCCAGTGAGGACGCCGTTGGGTGCTGTTTTTCAGTTAGGCCTTCTACATTCATAGTTATGTGGACATTCGTCTTCATGTTGTAGCAGCATTGGTGATTTTGAACATTACTGGTACTGTGTGTTGTAGTCATGAGGGGGACTTTCTTAAGCTTGTCGATTCATTCTACGTTGACATAAAAAGATATGAAAAGAATAACATACTTGAATATTTGTTAAGTCGTTGAGAAACAACCAGAAGCTGTGGCTAAAAGTAAGAATCCAATATGGGCGCCAAAGTAAAGAGCATCATGTCAAAAAAACTAAGAAAGTACACACACACACACACACACACACACACACACACACACACACACACACACACACACACACACACACACACACACACACACACACACACTATCACGCCTTGTAGGGATGCATGAGCTGGTTTTCTGGCTGATTCCCCTCACGTCCAAAGTACCATGTCCATTATCCCTTGAAGTGATGATATCCTGCTTTTCCTGAATGCCATGCTAGAGGGTTGAGCTACTATGCTTGGAGAACTCAAGCAAAAGTACAAAGCAAACACTTCGTTGCGCTCATTGAACTTCTGCACCAACAAATAAAGTTTTTCTGTTTAATGCTATGTCTGCCATAATGTTCACAGCTGCCTGAGGAAGAGCTAGAGAGGCGATGTTCCAATAGCTGTTAAAATAATCCGAATGATTAGAATTTGACCGGACAACATACAATCAGGAAACTCTCTGTTCTCTTTTTCCGTCCCTCCCTTCAGCGAAACCCGTCATCGTTTACATGTCACTTGAGTTTTTTTGTCTTCATTTAATAGAGAGTATGAGAAATGGCATCAGTAATAAAAGTAATGAGTAAGGTATGCAGAGAGAAAAAACAATGTTCTTAACCCAGAAGGCACAAGGTGAAAGTAGGCATAGCAAATATGAAACAAGTTCTAGCTGGTGTCTTTGTGAAGCCAAGATTGTGGCTTTCATCTGCAGTTGATGAAATATGTCACTAACCACTCCTATGCCTGGGGATAGGAGCAATGAAGCAGTCAAAAAATGTACACTATTTTTGCCAATATATCTGTAAATCTTTACCAAACAAGAGAGCCTCACAGAGAAGATCCCAGGGAAGCCAAAGGTATATGTATATGGGGAACTCAAGATGCTGTCCATTGCTCACCTAGACTCAACAAACTTGAACTCTCAAATCGATTTAAAGACTGGCAGAGAGGCCAGAGAGGCCAGAGAGGACTGTTCATGCGTTCTCCTCGACACCCAAAGTTTCCTCCATGCTTTTATTGCTCTTCCCTGGGCCAATATGCTTGCCAGCAAATTTGATATTGGTATTGCCAATAACAAATTATGAGTTGACTAAGACCCTGAGATTCCCCATGGTAGCTCACTGCTCTGTGAGTGATGAGGAGGTCATTGATTTATATTGGCCTGCATACAGGATGTCACTAGCATATCCTGTTTCTTCCCAATACCAACAGCATTGTCACAGACGACTTATTTTACATCTGGGTAATATTGACAGTCTAACCGTTCAAAATTCGGACCCAGTTTGTTTGAATTGTTCGCACTACAGTATTTTGCAATTATGTTTTCCTTATTTGTCTTGAGATTTGCCAGTAGGATGAAGCGATTGGCTCTGTGCCTTGTGCAAGATGTGTGCCAACTCTCATTACCATGTGCAATGGAAATGTATAAGCTTAGAACACAGTAGGCGTCCACATGGACATGCAGAGATATCAGCAAATTAATTTGCTATGCATTGTGTGCATACCTTTGAAGGCACAAATTGTTCTATCATGCAAAAAGCTCACACAAACGGGTATATTGGCTTACATGCACCAGCCCTCGTATGCCAACACATACATAGACACACTAATGTACAAACTCCAACACACACTCACACACACGCTAGCGCGCACAAGCATTACGTTTATTTGCTGCTCGTTTGTACTGATCACTTTGATCACGTTTGCGCTGGCATTCTGATGTCTCCTCAGTGTTGCTATGGTAGCAGGTCCAAGAAACAATAGCCATTAGAACAGCAGTTGCATCAGTCCACACACAGACACACACACGCACACACTCTCTACCTAGCAGACACAACTTGAATAATGAACTCATATAGCGCGCGAGAGAGAGAGAGAGAGAGAGAGAGAGAGGCGGGGGCCGCAAGACAGACAGTGTGTGTCCCTGGCTGACCCGCCACAGCTATTTACGGTGGACCAAAGAAGCCATATTTAGCAGCGGCATCCACTGGAACTGATCCAGACACACAACGTGTACCCACTCACAGCGCCCCGCCCCTGCCCGCCCCCCTATCCACACCCTGTGCCCAGCTCTGGCAGCCCCTTTTAGACGTAACTTCTCTCCTTTTTATGCGTAGCACGTCCACCGGAACGCCTAATCTGGTGCTGGAGTCTGTGCCTAGCCTAGCACATGCTCTCTGTTTCTATTTATACATACAAGGGTATCCAGAGACACTGAGGCCTCCTCCAGCAGGACAGCAGCCGAGCCACGTGGAGAGGGGCATCCAGGAAGAGTGTGTGTCCCCTGTTTGCTGGTCAGGGTGATTGGTCCTACGTAATGCAGGGCAGCTGGGACAGCCCTGATCAATGCATCTTAAAGCCTTCCATTAGACACTCATTTATATGGTAAACCAAGCTTGTTATAACTTAAGTGAGGTAATTCGTTACATCAGCGTTTAATACGTCTGCCTGTGTGTGGTTATGTGTGTGGTGTGTGTTCCCAGGTTAAACCATCAGTGATTTATCCGATGTGGGGTTTAGGAGGGAAACTCGGCGACCAGGAGAGGTACTTTGTTTTCGTCTGGGTGTCAGGCTTCCAGTGAAGACGAGACGATAGCCATTGATTCATTATATATACTTTTTTATTCAGACATACAAGTAGAAGCTGGAACAAATTGCTGACTAGTTATGAAGTTTACCAACTTAGAAAGAAGGGAGGGGAGAAAGAGTGAGCATGTGTGTGTGAGTGTATGTGTGTGTGCGTGTGTGTGGGTGCATGTGTGTGCGCACCTGTGTGTGTGTGAATGCATGTGTGCAGAGCAGGTTCTGACTGGTGAGCCATGTGAAACTGTAAACATGATCCAAAGATCACTCCAAGGTGGCTGTGATAATGGTAAGGGCCAGCATTGTAAGGAGATACATGGAAGACAGGCAAGTAGGCGCTAGAGTGCATGCACACTCATGTGCATAAATGACCTGCACACGCACGCACGCACGCACGCACTCACGCATGCACGCACACACACACACACACACACACACACACACACACACACACACATATATATACCCATACCCAGCAGAAAATGCCTTGAAACCTACTAAGATATGCTCATGAATATTCATGTTTCTTCAAGCTGTGGCCATGCAGAGGGCACTCTGCCCTAAAAATCTCAGTCTCTCTTCTGTGTGTGTGTGTGTGCGTGTGTGTGTAAAGAGAAATAGATTGCTCAGTCTGAAAGGTCAGCCACTCAGTGTGTGACAGCTCTCTTGGGTCCTCGACTCGACAATCGGGTGACTTATTTTTCACACAATTTTCAGACTGTGTTTGAGAATAGGTTTCCCACCATTTATGTCATGCCCTCTAAGAGCCCTGGGACCCTGGTGGGATCGACCATGTGCTTTTTATCGTGAGGAATTGACACATTTACACACACCATACACCCACCACTGATCCCCCCCATCTACTTAACAAGACTCTAATCCCACAATCATACAAACAAGTATTATTAGCAAGTTGAAGAAGGTTTATGTCGTACACAAGTTACCTACCATACCTTGATATAATACTTTTTTTGTGTTGATAGTTATTATCTGCATGCTTTAGGGAAAAGGAAATACATTTGTGTTTAGGTCTGTGGTGTGTGTCCTTAAGTGCAATTGACCATCAAGATGTGTATACGTGTGTATGTGTGTGTGCGTGTGTGTTTTTGTATTTTAAAGCACCACCAATCCACATTCAATCATAATGGGCAGTAGGAGGTTGGCTTCATGGGGACTCCCCTCTGGAGCAATAGCCTGCTAATAGTAGTATGGAGCTGTGTCAATTTCCTCCTATTGAACTCCTCATATGGTGGTGCCGGTTGTAAGGGGTGAAAAATGATGCCCAACGTAAAGGGAAAGATGGAATGAGCTGAGTGGAGTAGATTAGGAGAACAAAATCAAGATCTGCGTTTGAGGGATCTGGCTCAGAAAGTTTACATCATTAGAAGTGAAACTGCTTTTATTACAGTTTGATGATAGAGAATGTTTCTTCTCTCAGGTCAAACCTTTCCGGTGAGAGTAAGTTGTCACAAAGTTTCAAAGGATCGTAAAGGCATCTTGGAAAATCCATCAGGCAACAGCCATCTCACTGATCTTCATATGGGCTGTACAGCTTACAGTATGTTGGATATCCACATCACCACAGACTACTTGTCTTTTAAATACCGTCAGCGATAAAACCAAAACGTATGATTATATTGTGTGGAAAATCAAAGGTCCAACTAAAAGGCCATCAGGGAGTACAAATAGTCAATTGTGGAGATATAGGTTCCATTCCAACTCTGAGCAAACCCTCACGGCAGGCAATCCATTTCTTTGATGACAACATAAATAGCCCCTGTCCATAAATGACTGCTGGACCTGTTATTGCATTCTACCGCACGTTCCTCTTAGTGAATGTGTGTGTGTGTGTGTGTGTCTGAGGTGGACAGGAATAACCTGACAGGTCAAAGTGCTCCTCAGAACTCTTTGGAATGTGTAAATAGCGGTGACTAGCTTGTACCTTGGTCTCTAACCTACAATGTGTCACTTAGCATGCAGGTTATTTTGACACAGAGTGGGGTTGTGCCAGGGTGGTACCAATCTTTGGTTGGTCACATGAGTGGGTTTTTTATCTTTTCCCTCTCTCTTTTGGTTTTTCTGACAGCAGGGTCCCATGAGTGGACGAATGTGACCTGGTTTGTGTAAACATGCATTCCCGGCCGGTATACCCAAACGCTACTCACATCCCTGTAATTACCGTCTTCACGTCACAGACACTGTCATTACAGCATTATAATTACCAATAACAAAACACTCCCATCGCATCATAGTCCCATCGAATCGACTCAAAATGTCTGAGTCAGTTCCCACACGCCAAATTCACTTGGGCGATAAACGCCTTCATCAGCTGCAGCTCACGTTTACTTAAATGCATGTGACCCACATCAACGTCAGCTGCTGAAAGATGGAACGTGTTTTGAAATTTGCATAGAGACCTTTTGTTGTGATATTTCAGTGCGACGCATTCAGCTGACACGCTCCTGAACCATTGGAAAGCAATATGCATCCGCGTGTCAGTATCGCAATGGAGCCATGGAGTTAGATTACGTGTCCCGGCGGCTTGCTAGTCACTTTCTGTAAAAAGAGCCTTGCTTAATGCCAACCTGAATGCTCACGTTGCTCCGTGCATGCACAGGTAGCGGGCTAACACGCTAGCAAGCTCTGCCTTGTCATGGCTCAGGCTTGAAATGGCTGAGTCACAGTGGCCTGCTGTGCTCATTGCCCTGCACGTCTTACCAGACAGTCATGGGGCCATTTACGGGATCTACTGATCAGTAGAGTTTATGTTTGAGATTCAGAGATAAGGGGAAAATGAGAACATCAGCACATATGACGACGAGTACTTTGGAAGGAAGGATCGATCCTTGGGATGGGAATGCACACCCATCAAAATGCTTCCATTAGCAAACCAGAGCAAGGCTTTAATCGGGATTCAACATTTTATCTCGGCAGTCTTCTAGACATTTTATATGCACATTTTGAACGCACCCTACTTTATTCCTTTCTTTCTGATTGTAGTTCTGCTTCCTCACAAGGTCGGAGGCCACTGCTGTAACCTACAGCAGGTGATATAAAAAAAATTCAGAGATTTCTTAGCTGAAATAGCTAAATAGCTGAAACTACTGCTTATTTTTTCACGACTTTGAAACCAAATTCTATATACTTGGCAATCTTTTATAATCGTTCAAACTTGGCTGGGTGGTTAATAACAGATTTCTCTGTGATGTGACAAACTCAGAACTTGAATATCCCTTTACAGCAACTTCAAATGTGAAAGAGCAACCATTACTCTCAATGAATTAGCAAGCTGCACTGGGATGTCACCGGTTCTGGTTGTCACGACCACTAGAGCTAATAACGCACACTTGACAACTCCGGTAGAGATTGACCCTCCTGTACGCCAGCTTCACCGTTTGGATGGTTTTCGATGTCGGGCAGCGGCGGGTGACAGTGCCTCCGTGTTTTTGATGGACGAGTTGGAGGGACAGTTCGTGCTATGGCGTGACACAGATCAACACCCCAACAGGCAATCAGCATTCCTCTCTGGAACCTTTCAAGCACACTGACAGGGACAAGGAGCACATGGAGCCCACATGGCCTGCACAGTGCTGCCATTCTTTTTTTTCTGAAAGTGAATTTAGGCATATGCTGGTGAGAGCAGTAGCTTTGTTGTGCAATCTGCCATCCAAGTTAAACATTTGTCTGTCTGCCTGTCTGATTTAGGGTTTGGACTGCTGGGCAGTGACCTTTTGGGAAGGTCAGCCGTTTCAGACGAGTGGCCAAAAATAGAATACCCACAGGCATTGGCACACACTCGCAAACACACATGGCAAAGGTTCGGCTCCATAAAGAGCCATATGAGAACAGAGAGGACAAGCACAGTTTAAGAGGCATGGCTCAGGTACGAGCGATGGGACAGTCGTTGAAGCAGGGGACACAACCACACACACACACTGATCCAGTTAACAAGTCAGGTCACTGTTCCTTCTCTGTTACAGCACACAGCACTAAAGCCCAGATCAGCAGGTGAAGTTCACTGTGTGACTTCCTCTTCCTACAGCTCCACCTCACATTGTAATTGCAAGAGTGACCCCGATGCCCTTAAGTGTTTCCCTGTTTACAAATACAACGCTCACACTCACACATGGTCGTTCGGTTGTCAATTTTTTTATATTCCTTGGGAATTAAACTGCAGTAACAATAGATTTACGGCTTGTGTAGTTCAATGTGTGACGAGCGCTGGTGACAAGCAAAACTGTCTCAGACTGTGGATTAGCTTAGAAGCGATTAGTAAGTAATTGGCCAGTAAGGTTATTACAGGTGTAGTAGTAGGAGGACAGACTGTACTTCCTGATTTTGCAGCACTGTCAGGATGTCAGTCTAATCTACCCTAATAGGGAAAGAGAATGGACACACAGTGAACCACAGGAGCGCTTTGTGTCTCCAAATAGGTGTGGTATTTTTATAGTAAGGGGCTTAGTTGTATATTGGCATTACTTGGGTGCTTATGTGCTGGCTAGAAATTATGACTAATCTGACCCTGTCTGTATGGTGAATGGTGTGTGTGTAAGTGAGCCACCTCACATGTTGCGATTGGGATAACGCAGGCCGTGCCTTGAAAGGGAGAGCAAATCAACTAACATTCCGAGCATTGTTGGGATTTGAGTAAGCTTTTATCAAAGAATGCCAGCGTTGTTTTGGTCTGTGGGGCTGCGTGCAATTTGAAAGTCTTAGCTAACGGAGGCAATCCAATCATCCATAGTAACTCGCTCTATCACGAAGGACCCTTCTCTTACCTGATGGTTGAGGAGTCTCCTGACCCTTGACCCCACAGTTGTGGCCTGTTTCTTAAGCCTAGCTTAGTGAAACTTAATATACTCCAAGTATAGCATTGAAATGGGTTTTGGGTTCAGTGTCGCTCAGAGAACGGTGAGGTGATGTAACAGGCTGAACAGTGCTCTTTAATAACTTGGTTGGCATATGCTAAGTCCATCAGTGACTCATGTATCCTATCCAGTGAAGTCTTTGCGAAGGAGGAACTGGAGGGGTGTGGTGGGAGGGATTGAGCAGAGATGTGAGAGGTGAGGGTGTGAAGTGGGCCGGGGAGACGGTCTCAGTCGCATGGTGCGGGCATTGAAGTTACGCTGCCACTCAAACAACATCAAAGAGTGAGAAGACTGTGAGGGTGAGGGGGGGGGGGGGGGGGGGGGGGGGCGCCTGGAGAGGGCAGGTAGGTGAAAGATGCAGGAAGAGAGTCAAGTCGGTCAACAGGGTATGAGCAAGCAAGAGGGTAAAAGCAGAGAAGCTAACACCAGCGGACACAGAGAGGGAATGAAGAATATAAAAAGGAGATGGCAAAGAGGGGGAGGCGGGGAGATGGAAGGAGGCTAGCGATGCTAAGGTGAGTTCAAGATGCTGCGATGTGCATGTGCAGCTGGACGGATTACAAGTTGAGTAGAGGGGTCTCTGGACTTTTTTTCTCAATGTCCGAACATAAACTGCATCAAATACGCTTAAAGCAGGATTCCGAACACAGCGGAGAGACAAAAATGCATTGCTAAAGAGTGACAAGGACAAGGCTAGGGAGAACAAAAATGCCAAGTGGAAGCCACAGTGAGACAAGACAGAGTGCTGGGGAGCAGGTGAACAATGGTGGGTGAAAAAGGGAGGCAGAGCAAAAGAGACACACAGAGAGGGCAGAGCTGGATGTAGCCGGCAGAGAATAGCCTGTGGAGTGATATGTTACAAAGGCTGAGTCAGACAGCAGAACCCCTTTATCCATAACACACACACACACACACACTATTTCTTTGACTCTCTCCAACTCGGTTTCTCTCCATCTCTTCCATCGCTATGACTGGATGCAATTTTATAGGCATTCAATACAGAAGCATGGAGTTTATTTTGCGCCCACAGGGTATTTGAAGAAACAGCCACACAACTTGTTCTTCGGTGAACTGGAGGAACAACGTGTCCCTGACAGCCTGACAGCTGAGTCTTTAAGAGTGGGGCTCTGAGATGAGGAAAGAAGACATGAAGGGAGGAGGAGGAGGGTGACCAAGGAGAGGAAACGATAGTAGACGCTGGATGTGTGGAAGAGGAGAATAGCAGGGAGGAACGGAGGTGGAGGTGGAGGAGGAGGCAGGAAAAAGAAGAGAGGTCGGCTTAGGACAGCGTACGAGGGGAATGGAGTTCAGACGAGGCGAAGGACGGAGAAGAAGGGAAGAGAAGGAAAAGAGAACAGACATGATAAAAGAGTGGAGGGAAGAAAGAACTGGAATCAAATCGAAACAAATGACATTCGATTTGTGTTGCACATTTCATACACATAGGCAATTCAATGTGCTATACGCAAGGCAAACAGAAACATACAGGAAGAAAAGATGGACAGAAGGAGAGAGGAGACGAGAGGTGTGTGATGGAGGTGGGAAGGGAAAGAAGAGATTGGATGGGAGAATAAGAAAGGACAGACGTCAGTACACCAGGAGAGGGAAGAAGCAGAGAGAGGAAGACGGCAGGTGCGGAGGCAAATAATGGCCTGGCAATACACGGAGGGAAAAGCTGTAATGTTCAGGAAGGCAGGAGAGAGTGCGAGGCGGTAGGGGGGGGGGGGGGGGGGGGCATGGAGTCAGGGAGAGAAGGGGAGCAGGGAGAGAGAGCTGTCAGGGTAGTGTGACATTTCTCAGCGAGGACAGAGTGTTCTGAAAATCACAGAAGAAGGAGGTGAGGGGCTGCGGGAGTGCTGCGGCAGACAGGAGCACAGCACAACACAATGCTGAGACACACCACCGCATGTGACACACACACAAACACACGGATACACACCACTGCTTTCACACCCGGACAAAACTCAAATAAAGCAATACAAATTAATTTAAGTCTACCATCATGTCACATTGACATGACTATGATAATAACAGTGCAGACTTCAAAGTGGGAGACGGGTACAAATTGTGCTCTGTCGTGTCTCTCGGGGGCGGTTTGCACATTAGCATCCATTGCTGTGCAGGTGCGAGCAGGTCAGAAAGACACTGTCAGAGAGAATCTTTAGTAGGATTAAAAGGAAGGACATTTGTTTCAACAGCAGACATGCAACACGTGCGACAGTGCAGGTGCAGGACTTAGGGTCTGTATCAGGTACAGGTGCCCTGTTGAAGGAACTCATGCAATTCTAAACTGGGTTAATCAAGGATTTCATTAAGGAGTCAAATCCCCCTATTGGTCAAAATACTACACAGTCAGTGTAGTCACATACACACACATGGCGTGGTTACAAACACACACGCACATACACACACAAACACACATTCACAGGGACAGAAACCCATGTGGTCGAAAATCATCTCCATCTGTCCGCTCATATCTGGCTGAATCGCCTGTTTCATTGACTCTGGGTCGCTGTGAGCCACGGTCATAGGAACAGATTCACTGGCGGCAGGCTCTGTGCTATCCAATTTCTACTGGCTCACTAACCTCCTTACCCCACGCCCATGCTCCACTTCTCCCCTGTCTGCCAGCGCTGTCTCTGGGATGCAGGGTGATACCGCGCCCCTCTTGAATATCCAGCTTGACCCAGTAACATCTGGGCGGCTGCATTCCTCCCAAGGGAAGAGCAGGGTAGGTTTCCCCACCCTCATGCATATTGCAAGGGACTGAAGCCAAGATGCCTTCACACAAAGCAGGAATAGGCCTTTTATGTAAAGTGTGTGAGAGATGAGAGAGGGAGGGGGGTGAGGTTGGAAAGGGGACACACAAACAGTCACACACCTACCCGAGAGGCTAATTCAACCATCTGATGTGTGTGTATATTTAGACAGGAGTCTCTGTTGGAACAGATTGGTATTTAGCATCTTCCTGGAAGAAGGGGGTTAGGGAGTTTCTGGAGGAGAGACCGGTGAGGTGCTGGAAGAATGGAAGAAATTATGACGACGATGATGTTAGGCATGGTTATGATAACGATCTAGAGGGGTCAGAATATTTTGATAATGATCAAGACAGAGATCACCAGAGAGAGAAAGAGAGAGAAGGCACGCAAGATAGAGAGAGAGAGACGGAGAGAGAAATAAAGAGATCAGTGCAAGCTGTTCTCTATACTTAGTATTCTCAAGAGGCCTAAATGCAGGTCACACACACACACACAAATGCACACACATGCATGCACACACACACACACACACACACACACACACACACACACACATAACAAACTGGCTTGAACAGGTGGGTTATTAATATTACTTCTTGTCGTATCTCTCTGTCTCGGGGCTGTGTTCCAAATACTCTGCCTGCAGCAATGCTGTGTGGTCACTGCTGGAGAGTTAGAGCATGAATGCTGGCCACAGAACGCCGTTGATCACAAACTGCCTGTGTGTATGTGAGAACGGGCTGGCATGCCAACTAACTAGTGGTTTTCTCGCGACTGAGTGTGTATTTTCATTGTGTGTGTGTGAGTGTGTGTGTGTGTGTGTGTGTGTGTGTGTGTGTGTGTGTGTGTGTGTGTGTGTGTGCGTGTGTGTGTGTGCATCCATTGTGCACAGCAAGTGAACACAGGGGAAAAGCCCTTCCGTTTGAAATTGATATTTATCTTCAGGCTAAGCGATCGTGCTGTGGATGTTGGGCTGCAATCTGCAGAGCTCCACACTGGGCAAACTGGGCCCGGGGCTGGTGCATGGTGCTGGCCTTGGCTTGGCTGCTACGGCTGGTTAGAGTGACGTGGTTTGGTCCTTTTCACAAGTAGTAGCCATCTAAATGCTGGGAGACTGTATGATGCCTTCAGCAAAATGTCATAATTTCTACTTGGAACAATCTAAATCAAATGACAGAGTAAAGTAATTGCTTCAATTGTTTCCGCATCAATCACCCAATATCAATAGTAGGATAAATACATGCAGATTTTATAATACAGGCCAAGGTAATTGGCCTTAGGTAATTGGCTGCATAGGAAGGGACCTAGGGGAAATTATGTGAATTGCCCTAGGCTTCTCCTAGTAACATGGTATATGTTGTGTATTTAATTAATGTATGTAATCTTTCAAATATCAGTATCGTCAACAACACCAAAGGTTAATAATTTTGCCATCTCCTGGGACAAGCTTTTTTGTTGCTGGATCATATATTACATATGACATATTAACTTCTTCATATACAATTTTTATCTAATTAGTTTAGTGTAAGGCCAATTTATCTCATTGTTTGAGTGTGTGTGGTTGTGTGCCTCAGTGTGTGTGTGTGTGTGTGTGTGTGTGTGCCTGCTTGTGTGTATGCGTGTGTCTGTGTGTGTGTGTGTGTGCGTGAAACCTTGCAAATCTTACGAATGGTAGAAAATCATCAGCTGAAGGTCAATGCAATGTCTATGTAGGTGAATGTCCTTTCCTTCTCTAATTAGGATTGACTATCAAGCCCCGAAATGTACACTGTACTTCAGTGTCCATGTTTCACAGTCAAACCTATCTATATCAGTGCCAGGCCAAATGAATATCCATATTAGTGAATCTATGTCCCACAAATAGTCAAAACATTCACTAGCATATATGGTCAATGAGGTTATACTGAGGAAGGAAAACATTTGTTTTTCCTCTAAACATATGCTGTCTCGTATTCATTTTCTATATTGGCTCATAACGCTAATTTCCATAAATTCCGCTGACTTATTAAGGAGATAATCCGGTTGTTATAGCGACCGCTGCAGAAATCTCAGGGGTAATGGAGGTCATTTATGAACCCAACTGAACTCTGATATCCAGCAATTCCTCTTTCTACACACACACACACACACACACACACACACACACACACACACACACACACACACACACACACACACACACACACACACACACATACACAGACACACACACAAACAAAACCAACCCCCTTTGTCAGTGTTCATTGCGTGTGGATGCTAATGATTAATTGCTTATTTACTTGAGCAGGGTTTGATTGGCATGTGTGCAAAGTTGACTTGACAAGCTGCCAAGCTGTTGTCTTCTCAATAGCCCCCCAAGCCTGAGGTGCTGTAAGACTCCACCTAGCTTACCAGTGCTACTGTTCTATGCCAGCAAATGAGACACACACACACACACACACACACACACACACACACACTATACCATCAATAAATCATCCAGCCCATCGCAAGACTCGGACTTGAGGAGCATCATACATCATGAACCAGAATATTATGAGATTTCTTCTTTGTAGTAGTTGATGAGGATAATCATTCTTTGGGATCTTTACAACACGTAGTGGAATGGAAACGACTATCCCCTTCCTTATCGTTAGTTTATGATTGTGATTTTATGAGCATGTCATAAAAGTAAACATCAGAAACATCCGTGCTATGTTCATAAAAAGGAGATATTCTTTCTTTGATCTCTGCCATTTTACAACCAAGGCGGTCGTAATTTAGCGTGGGTTTCTCTTAGGTATCGGACCTGTATTGACACCCTGAGACAAAACTCCGGCACATAAACCCAATGACCCAAGCAGCTTCCTCAGATGTAATGACTTGTGATGGGAGTGTCATGCCAAATGCTGCTCTGCCTCTAAACCCCCTGTGGCAGGCAGTGGGGCACCCTGCCTAATTGTGAGTGAATCAATGTGTGTGTGTGTTTGTGCGTGAGTGTCTGTGTGTGAGTCTTGCTTTTCACAGGGGACTACTTTAGGAGACATTTCACAATTGGGAGCTGCATGGATGTCCCTGCCTCGCACGCCTGCACGCACACACGCACACACGCACACACACACATACACACACACACACACACACACACACACACACACACACACACACACACACACGCACACACACACACACACACCACATTCTGTAGGTGTCCCTCTGTTCATTCTAGGCAACACTGCACTCGTCACTCAGGCTACACACAAACACACACCCATACAAACACACGCACACACACACTGACACACACACACACGCATACAGCCATCAGAGCAGGTGTCCAGCTGGAAGTCATTTCCCAGAGAGCTGCCAGACGGATAACCATGACACAATGCTAGACAGTATCAACACAGAGGGCTTCAGCACAGCTCCATCAGTAGGCTTGAGACTGTTTCCACACAGTGGGGGTAGACACACATACACACATACACAGTCAGTAGCACTGAGGTACAGCTATTGATGGCCTACTGCTGGGTCTGGGTAGTGAGTGTGTTTGTGGTTATTAGGTAAAGGTCTCTACTTTCCCTCTTTGGTTCCGTGCGTTCTTTTCTGCGTTCTTCCTTTCTTTCTGTCTCTGTGCGTGTCTCTGTCACGTAAGCTCTGAGCCTGGCGAGTGTGTGTATCCCCCATAATGGATGTATCTTACCTCAACCCGTATCTCATTTAGATCGGATCCCTCAATGGAGAGCTGGCAAAGCCGGCATGGCTTCCAGAAACTCATTTAAGTCTGTCTATCAGAGCATGGCCCGTGGCTACAGCGAGCAGGCATTGGCTAGCATGCTGGGGATGAAGCAGGAGACAGCGCCACACATAGCAGGGGGCTGGTGATGGAGCATGACGATAAGGCGTGGCAGTCCCTCTCTGAAATAATCGGTATTTTGCCGAAACCTGTACATTTCTGAGGTAGATAGCGAGTTATAGTAAAATAGGAAGGTTGATGGGATGGTGGATGGTTTTTTATGCTGCTATCGGTGGAGGCCCCAATAAAGATGAAGATAGCAATCTTCTATTATCAGGGGACTCTAGACCCAAGGCCACCACGTGACAAGGTCATATTGTTCACTTTTGGTGCGTCATCATTAAGGTTTCAGCAGTTAAAAGGGCAAGGGTCTGTTACACTTTGTCCTTGTGGCACACACTGGCTCTTGACTGAAGTTTGTTTGGCTCAATCCTTATCTGAGGAATTCCATTATTTGCATACAACAGTTGAGCTAGGACGCCTTGCTGCAGATTAACCTTCCACCCAGTGTGACTAAGATAACGGAACATTTTCTTAGGTTTTGTGTCAAAATTCCATCATTCGTATTCACAATGTGACTTTTTATACAACCATCTCCTCAAACTTCAGCGATGACAAGATACTACCAGCCTTCAGGAAGTTTCGGGTTTAAAGATAGTTAGGTGAGGCAGGAAACCTGTCTGCATCTTTCCCCTCTGCCTCCTTTCCCCCACTGCAGGCCACGGCTGCTAAGCCCTGATAAACGCCTGGTATTTGGAACAGCGGGAGGGAGTTGGGCAGGGGGGAAGGAGGGAGGGGGTGTGGAGGCTAGACGGGCGTGCCATATTGATCTAGATGGCGGCAGAGAGGTAGGGAGGGAAAAGAGTGCCACAAGACAGAGGATTAAAGAGTGGAGATTTTGGCTCCAGTCATAGGAGAGAGAGGGAGGGGAGGGAGGGAAAGAGGGTGGGGAGGGAGACTAGAGGTCTCTCTGTGACCTAGATTCCCAGACACTCAGACATAATAGAGTGGGGTCCACATGACCAGGGCCTCTCTGTCAAAACAATAACACTGGGGGAGCCTGACGAGGGGCCTTGAACAGGGGTGCAGGACTTCCCTCTCTATGGTCCGCTCTCCACTCAGACCTGAGCCCTCTGCGCAGCCAAGGCCCGTGAACTTTCTGCTAAACAGTGAAAGTTGTGCCAACCATGGCTCAGGGAGCATCTAAAAAGGAAAGTGGAGCTTAAAGATCTTTTGGTGCCGGGCTTAGTGGCGGTTTTAATATTTTTAAGAGATCTTAGAGGATTAATGAGCATTGCTGGCATTGCTTAGATAATGAGTTCACCTCAACACATACTTACCAAGACTCAGTGTGCATGTGTACAGTTAATTCAGAAAGACTTCTATTTTTGTTATCATTTGTCAGTATACTCTCAATATCCCATAACAACAAAGCGAGAAGGTTTGTAGAAATTTGTGCAAATATATGGAAAAATAATAAACTGAAATATCACATTTACATAAATATTCAGACCCTTTATTCCAGTACAAGATCCTTTTGCAGTGATTTCAGCCTCAAGAATGATTGGGTATGACGCTACAAGCTTGGCACACCTGCATTTGGAACATTTCTCCCATTCTTGTCTGCGGATCCTCTCAAGCTCTGTCAGGTTAGATGGGGAGCGTTGATACACAGCTATTAACAGGTCTCTCCAGATATGTTTGATCTGGTTAAAGTCCAAGCTCTGGCTAGGGCACTCTAGGATATTCACAGACTTGTCCCGAAGCTATTTCTGCATCGTCTTGGCTGTGGGCTTAGGGCTGTTGTCCTGTTGGAAGGGGACCCTTCAACCCCAGTCTGACGTCCAGCGCGCTCCGGAGTTTTCATCAAGGATATCTCTGTGCTTTGCTGTGTTCATGTTTCCCTCGATCCTGACTAGTCTCCCAGTTCCCGTAGCTGAACAGCATCCCCACAGCATGATGCTGCCACCACCATTGTTAACCGTAGGGATGGTATGGCCAGGTGATGAGCGATGCCTGGTTTCCTAAAGACGTGACGCTTGGTCTTCAGGCCAAAAGGTAAAATCTTGGTTTCATCAGACCAGAGAATCTTGTTTCTCACGGTCTGTCAGTCCTTTAGGCGCCTTTTGTCAAACTCGAAGCGGGCTGTCACGTGCCTTTTACTGAAGAGTGGCTTCCATCTCGCCACTCTACCATAAAGGCCTGATTGGTGGAGTGCTGCAGAGATGGTTGTCCTACTGGAAGGTTCTCCTATCTCCACAGAGGTACTCTGGAGCTCTGTCAGAGGGGCCATTGGGTTCTTGGTAGCCAGCCTGAACAAGGTTCTTCTCCTCTGATCGCTCAGTTTGGTCGGGCGGCCAGCTCTAGGAACAGCCCTGGTGGTTCCGAACTTCTTCCATTTAAGAAGTGTTGTTTGGGACCTTCAATGCTGCAGAACCTTTTTTGTACATTTCCCCAGATCTGAGATCAACTGTGGGACCTTACGTAGACAGGTGTGTGCCTTTCCAAATCATGTACAATCAATTGAATTTACCACAGGTGGAATCCAACCAAGTTGAAGAAACATCTCAAGGATGATCAATGGTAACAGGATGCACCTTAGCTCAACTTTAAGTGTCATAGCAAAGGGTCTGAATACTTATGTGAATGTGATATTTTATTTTTTCACTTTTAATAAAGTTGCACACATTTCTACAAACCTGTCTCTGCTTTGTCATTATGGGGTATTGTGTGAAGCTTTGTGAAAAAGCCCTGAATATTATTGATTTTAGAATAAAGCTGTAACTTAAGAAAACATGGAAAAAGTAAAGGAGTCTGAAGGCCCTGTATGTGTCTATGTTAACATTTTTGGTTACATCTGTAAATTCCCTGTGTGGTCACTGTTGATTGTGATGTGTTTTAGGGTAAGTTATTCAACCTTCCACATTGCTCTCAATCATGCACTCCAGCAACTAAAACACTGACCCCACCTTCCCCTTCCAACAGAATGTACGTAACAGCGATGATGGAATGTCTCCCTGATAGGAGACCACAGCACTTGACCTAACACCCGGTCGAGCTGTGTCCCAAGGCTGGTGGATGATGACCAAACTGGGGATTATCTGTCTGCCCGTGTCCTTGCTGTGGAGTCAGACAGTGCACTGCAATGTGAGGTCAGACACTGAGAGACTTGAGTCCAGACCAAAGTGGAGGGTTTGTGTGGCTGGCCTGTCACAAAAGGACACCAGCACACACTCTGGTTACGACTCCTGCTGACGCACTCGGCAAATGGTCAGCCAGCCCCTCCTCCCATTTCTTCACCAATGTGCGTCTCCTTCTTCATTCGGCTACTTTTCTCAGCACAGTACGGACAGAAAGACACTTCTAAACTAACCATTTCCAGAACCCTCAGCCCTCATGTTCATTCCACAATATGCCCACTCTCTCACCAAGTCTTAGCAGTGATCAACACCCTGCTCAGTGCCAGGGTGCTGATATACTACCGTGGGCTGTGATGATGGGTTGGAAAAAGTGATCCTGTGGGTTGAAAACCTGTGGCTGATTGCATTGCAGGTTTGCAGATGATTGTGGCCAGCTATGCCACTTTAGGCTGGATTCCTCTGGGGTGGATCACAGGAATGTTTAGCTAAAGGTTGAGGTTGGTGGGTTCAAAATATTTGGGTTTGGGAATCAGTGGTAGAGTAGGACAAGTGAAAGTGTGGGTTTGAGGTTCAGAGCAAAATACTATATAATGAAAGAGAAAAAGAAAAGAAAAGATGAAGAAGAAAAGTGAGGAAGGAATGGAGAACCATCCATACCAACCAACAAAGTCACCAGCATGGGATTTGCAATCTTCAATCATTCCAAATACCCACTGCACATCCATAATAAGCATTTTCCAACTCAGACAGGGGGACAACTTGCAGATGAAGGCAACTGTGTTGGTTTGGTTGTCAAACCGTTATAGACTTCCAGCATGCAGAGAATAAAATAGTATCTGGTGACTCTGGTGATATCTGGCGATAAAGATGGTTTTATTCCTTTTCTAAATATTTCCTTTTAAATATACTAGATGTAGATGACCATCCCAATGGTGTAACCTTCACACTCAGTTAGGATGACTGGAAATGGAATGGAAATACTTATCTCTATACCCTACATCTGGCCTCTCCACATGATGGTTAATGTTTGGCGTAGAACCTTTAGGTGCCAATCAATAATGGCTGCTGGACTGATGTAGAATTCTAAAAGCACGGCTCCATCCTCAATCCTCCATCCTGACCCATCGAGTGAGAACTAGAGATACAAAAAAAGACCAAACTCTTTTCAGAGAACTCTCTACACCAAGTCATTGAGTACTCTACCTCAAGTGTAGCTGCCCTCTAACACAGCACAAGAGAGTTATGCAACAAAGACTGGACTATAAATAGGAATCTACTGTGGACAGCATAGGTAGCGTTGCCAGGCTATGTTATCATAAGCACATAGAATTACCCAACGACTTGGGCTATCTCTTGTTTAAGGCAATTCTAGGTGTGTACTTAAATAGCTCTACACACTACAATTAGACATAATAGCAATTCAATTCGAATGCTGGCAGTAGAAGATCTAATAATATGACTGTTAAAAATAGAGCATTGCTGCCCAATGAGAAGTAATCCTCATAGAAAATTATAGGGGGGCTTCCTTTAATTGTTACTCACTGTTTTCGGTGTGTGTGATGTTGCTCTCTAAGGTAATGTGGAAGTAAAAGAATGGGGAGAACGAGCCAAAACTCCAAACAAAAGAAGTGATAAAAGAAATAAAAGTCAAAGAATCGAAAAACAGAACAACGTAAGGAAATTAAACTGACTACGAGGCAAAAAAACGAAGCTTAATGACAAAACAAACAAACAAGTAAAACAAATACATTTTAAAGAAAGAAAGAAAGAAAGAAAGAAAGAGTGATAAAGGGTGTGTTTGTGTGTGAGTTCTGACACACACACGGCACATTGGGTAGGCACAGCACTGACAAGGAGGAGCGGAATGTGAAAACGTTTCTTTTTTTCCCATTGGCGGCAGACAGACAGTCGAGCGGCTTGGGGGCAAGGGGTTCAAGCAGACATTCTAATTACTTGGGAGAGAAGACAATCGAATGCTTGGTTGGATGCACTGTGGTGTTGGGGGATGGAGGAGAAAAAGAGGGGGAAGGGGGGTACCCTACTGTTGAGCCTTTGTTTCAATTACTGAGAAGCAAGGCCTTCATGCTGGAAACGTGGTGAAAAACATATTTATCCACTCAGACACATACTTCAACAAAGAAAACAAGCACATACAAACATAGACTAGGGAACAGACAGAGTGCAACAACAAAAAAAAACACTTATACAAAGAGGATGAGGCATTATGTTTTGTTTATGTGGGACAGGATATTTTTCAAATAATGTGTTAAGGAAACTTTTAGCCCTCAGCTAATCAACCGAGCCTATTTGAACTGGTTCCAGACAATGTGATCTTAGGAGAATCAAAACAGCTCCATGTGATACCACACAGCTCCTCCAAAAATACCTCTCAGCCCGAGTTATTTTTATCCATGAAATAAAAAGCCCATCTCAGGAAAGAGTGTGAATTTAACCATCCACATGCTTGATGCCTGTCAGAAATCTCAAAACCAATGCTCCTCAGAACACGCAGACCTACATAGACCTGATTTAAAGATATACTGATTAAGGACTATTTGTGAAGATTCAGGGTAGTTCTGCTGAGTTCCATGAAATGGCTTTCGGTTGCCTTTTTCATTACAGGGGGCAGGTTTATCATTGGATAAATATAGTCGCTAGTTTGTTCTTTGAATAATGGACGACTAAGGCATGGATTCTTTTCCTAGGTAAACACAGCGGCTTTGCTCTGTGGCTTTGGTGACACATGGTACCCACACAAATCCATGGGGATGAATACACAAACAGACCCCCCCCCCCACACACACACACACACACACACACACGCACACGTGCACAAACACACCCACACACATAAGCACACTTTCTCTCCCCATGTAGCGACTCACAGTGACACAATCCCAAAGACACACACATGTACACACGCACAGGCTCACATATAAACACAAGACAACACACCCAAGCCCGCTGGAGTCTATGAGGCCAGCTCCCCGGTCACACGATGAATGTTTATGACAGACCTGTCCTTGGCCCCATTGCCCTTTAACAAGCCATCCCCCTCTTGGTTCCCTTAACACCACCATACCACCCAGATCAAAGACTCCGACCAACCAACCCACCCCCCCACCCCCACCCTTCTTCTACCTCCATCCCTCTCCTACCTCCTCCCATCTCCCTCACCCTACCCTCATTTTCCTGTCCCAACCACTAAACAGCCGTACAGTCAGTCAATCCAAGAAAAGATGTGTGAGCTCATCTGAAAATGAACCGTGGCCCTGATGTTTGTGGGAGCCAGTGAGTGAGCACCAGGGTCATGTTTCTATCCCATGGTGAAACCTGAGGAGCACAGGGCACCCCAGGACCACCACTAATGGGACTCCAACCCACTCTACCCTTGTGTTTCTTTAACATTCTTTCCTATTCTCTTGCTATTATATTCAGTTTGTTCATTCACCCATAAACAATTATGGTGATAATAAATTTGGACATGTTTTGTATCTTTTTATATCTTTTAACAAATGAATATCCCTGGGACTTTTAAGAAAATAAGTATTCAAAACTCACAATTTTCTCATGAGACTTAGGCTGAAGATTGACAAGTGAATACAGTAGCTTCTGATGCACTAAAGTAACCCAGATGTAAACAATCAATCGGAGTCGACACTCTCTGTGTGTATGTTTACCTAGCACACTTTGCATGTTTATTCTTAGCGGGCTGACTAAATGCTACACCACAGCCAAAGTCTTTGCAAACCGAGCAAGTCCGTGATGAGGACCTTACAATCAACCGTGTGCATTTAAATTACAGCATGAGGCACCATAACAGAGTCTGAACGATGCATTCTCAAACCGTTTACAGATGTCAATGTTATTGTCTGAATCTTTTGAGCATGTTTACTCCCAACAAGAGGCCTGCCACATCCCTGGCACATTGTTTGGCTTCATTTTTGGCATTCTCTGCTGCGTGCTCCATGTAGATCATGCTTTTTCAAACCTGTCTAGAGGCAAGAGAAAGACCTAGAGAGATCCTATAAAAGAACTGACATGAAGAGACAGACCCTAACACATTGAACGTAAGAGAGAAAGATGGCTTAAAAAAAGGACCGTAGTGAATAAACCTAAGGGTCCGTAGAGTCCAAGAGAAGGGGCTGAGCAGAATGTGAGAGCGGACGTGGGAGGTGAAAACACTGGCCAGTCAAATGTCCCCAGTTAATGTATGCAACGCCCACTGAAATCCCGATAACACTTTGATGCTAAGGCCTGGTTATTACCGTTCCCCATCACGTGAAAGTGGAGCAAACGGCATAATCAGGTCATTATGCAAATGGAATGTAAAAAACTCCAGTGAAGGACAGTGTCGTCGCAGGCCCCACACGACTCTGTCTTACCTGGCTGTCTGGGAGCCAGCCATGCAAGGTGACAAATGGACGCGGGTGGAGGCTCTTATGGAGTCCCCCCACCCACCCCATGTTGACGCCGACCCCTTTATTAGGGGTGACAACCCCAAGGTTAACGCTTTAAAATGGCCCAGCTGACACAGGCGCTCACACACGCACATACAAAAATGCGTGCACATACAAACACACATACACACACGAAGACGCATGCACACACAAGCAGACACACACGTACTGAAGCACCCACATCCTGATGACCTGATCATGTGCATGGACATTAACTCATGGTCAGTGGGCCATTTGTTGAGAAGCCTTCATGAACACAAATACCTACTACTCTACACCCAAACACACTTAGACACACACACGTACATAATCGAATGCGCACACACACATCAAGCCCAAAGAAGATTTCAATATCATGCCCCCAGTAATGATCCCCTCTAAGCCTGGACAGAGGGGGTCCCTGTGATATGACGGCTTAGAAAAGTAAAACCCGGCTTTATCTGCCAATATGTTTCAGGTTCATAACTCAGGAGATTTAGAGCCAGCAGGGTAAGGGGGAGGGCATCCCTTGTAGGACCTTGACAAGGCACTGTATTTGGGAAATATTATTTTTAAATAATGTGGAAGGTTCATTCAGGGGATAGAAGGACTCCACGGACCACAGTCCTATTTTTGGGTACTCTGTGAATGGTAGGGCTGGGAATGAATAAGCTGCAAGCTTGCTTTACAAGCCTTAGATACAAATGGTGCAATATACAGTATGAACACATAGATGTACACACACACACACACACACACACACACACACACACACACACACACACACACACACACACACACACACACACACACACACGCACTCACATAAACAGCAACCCACACACATACAGACACACATTTTACACAATCCCCTTTCTTCTTGAACATCAGCTTACACCCCCTGGGAGCCAGTTAAAACAAGCATTACACCAAGATGGGGAAAAAGCTGTAAAATTGGATCAAAACTGTTCCCCTCTTTGCTGCTAAGTGCTTGTCACGTGATAGAGAGACGTAGATGCTCATTTCACTGTCTTATGAAGTTATGACAGATCCTCTAATCCCACAGCAGTCTCCAGCAGGCACACAGCAGGGGATCTTGACTCAAGAATAGACAGAGAGAGAGAGAGAGAGGGATAGAGAGAGAGAGAGAGAGAGAGAGCGAGAGAGAGAGAGAGAGAGAGAGAGAGAGAGAGAGAGAGAGAGAGAGAGAGAGAGAGAGAGAGAGAGAGAGAGAGAGAGAGAGAGAGAAGAAAATTGAAAGCTGAAGAGAAAGGAGTGAGCAGAACAGAGATGTGGCTTTTATGAAGACCTTGTATATTTAGCAGGCCTTTTTTTGCCTGCTCCTCTTCTCAAATTGTAAATCTAGCCATTCATTTCCACAAATAGCTGTGACAGCCCACAGGGGCACCCATTATGGTAATGCACTAACTAACACATACAGATACATACGCACACGCACACAAGCACTCGAACCATCAGTGCCAGGCAGGCAGCCTGACACAGTGACTGCGTGCGTGGCTTACTGTTGTGGCTCAGCTTTCATCCCTAAGAGATTCTGGCTACCTTATTTGGGATGAGGTGAACTGCCTAAACAAATCTGAGGCATGCATGTTCACAGCAATGGCAAACATAAGTCATCAATTATGAAACAGAAGTACCCGTGCGGCGGAACTCTATATTGTAAAGAATGAATTGACTTTGATTGCAGGTATTTTACGACCATTCAAAGCAGTCAATCACGGGTATGGTGGAGCATAAATATATGTAGAAGTGGGTAGAGGTAGAACCTACCGTGCAATTGACCCCTAAGAAGCCACCAGAAGAACTGACCTCTTGATCACAGGTCACAATTGTTTCAGACTGATGGAAAGAATGGAGTGTTACTCGATTAAGAGAAAGGCACAGCCATTACTCTGTGTAATTTACTAACTAGGCTGACTGTATAATCCTATCAGGGAGCATATGGGGGAGGGAGAAGAGGGGGGAAGGGGTCTATAGATTGTAGAAGATAGGGGGGGTGGGATGGGGGAAAAGATGGGCATATAGAAAGAGACTATGGGAAAAGGAGAGAGAGAGAGAGAGAGAGAGAGAGAGAGAGAGAGAGAGAGAGAGAGAGAGAGAGAGAGAGAGAGAGAGAGAGAGGGAGAGAGGGAGGGAGGGAGGGGGACTTGACAAAAGATCATAGCGATGAGGCAGAGCGGTTCTGTTCCCTGTGTCACAAAGGGTTAACTAATCCCAGAGCAGCACTAGATATAGCAGTGTTACTGTTAAGACTACAGCAGTTAACCCTACCACCACTGATGTGTCATTGTACCTTTTCCCTCCTCTTGACGGAGGGGGCCCCCAGAGAGAGAGTGAGGGAGTAACCCAGGGAGGGAGATGGCATGTTAGTGGGCCTGTTAGGACTCCCTGAAGCAAAGAAAGCAGTGGTGACTTTTCCCTTTCTCTTCTCTTCTCTTCTCTTCTCTTCTCTTCTCTTCTCTTCTCTTCTCTTCTCTTCTCTTCTCTTCTCTTCTCTTCTCTTCTCTTCCTCTCTCTCTCTCTCTCTCTCTCTCTCTCTCTCTCTCTCTCTCTCTCTCTCTCTCTCTCTCTCTCTCTCTCTCTCTGTCTCTCTCTCTCTCTCTCTCTCTCTCTCTCTCTCTCTCTCCTGTCTATGCCTCCCTGACTGTTTCCATTAGCAGGCTCTCTCTGTCCAGGCCACATTGGGCTGTGTGGTCTTTACTACATGTTGACGCTTCACTGCTCCACCTTACTTTACCCATACTTGGCCTGAATGGCATTATCGTCTCCTCCCCTTCAAACACACACCCACACACACACACACACACACAGGTGCGAACCACACATTCAAGCAAACACACATACACGTACAGAAGAGTTAAGAGTCAGTGGTTGGTAATCCCTGTTCAATGTCTACTATTTATCTTGGTTGTAGTAATATTTAGTTAAGCAAGTATTTAGCCACACATGTAAATGTCAAACACGTTGGAATGTGATGCAGTGGATCCTGGAAAGTATTTTTTCTCAGCACTCACAAACACACAAACACATATGCACATACACTTACAGACACACATAAACATATGTTCAAACATACACACTCAACACATGCTTATAAATAGGATGCTAAGTAGGATATAGCACTTCTGAAAAAAGAAATAAAAAAAGGAATCTCCAAGACAGTAGTTTGCTGTTTGAAATGTTGAATATCAGTAGCATTCCAATAACAGTCCACTGAAGAGTGGGAGAATGATTAGACAATCAGAGAGAGACAGACAGCTACAGAGAAGGAGAGATACACATGCAAACAGAGCTCTAAAGCCTTACAAATGTCCCACTGTGCTTGTGTGCCCTTTCCTCATCCTCCTGCATCGGCCTTTCTTCAGTGCAATCGTGACTGGCACAGCTGACCAACACCTCTACTACCACCTCTTCAGCTTGTGTCTTTTCCAAGAGTGCCTTAATGATTGGCCTTGTGTGGTGGGAATCCAAGCACACAGTCAACGGCCCCATTTGAAACAAAATGGACGCTGGCTCTCTGTCTCACTCTGAGTAAATGTATAGTTTGACTAGATGGCTCTGATATTTAGGTGAATGACACAGAGGTATTTTGAGGAGACAGCCAGTTCCAACAGCCACTGCCTTTCTTTTTATAACCATGAGACAAACTCGCTGTTCTTCCAGTTTGAGATTGCCTAAATCGCCTGGGAAATTTAGTTCACCAACCCAAATTCCAATCACACACACACACACACACACACACACACACACACACACACACACACACACACACACACACACACACACACACACACACACACACATTATGGCATGCCCCAACCAGTTACCTTATGCAGTGAACACACTGGCCTTGTTTCTCACCCGACGAGTGTGAAACCACAGAACAGGTATCCGTAATTAACAGGTGCTAAGTTAGGCCCCAGAGGCAGAGTTGGAAGAAAGATGCAATAGATTTGGATTGAGATGAGAAGGAACGTCTGACATGTTCATAAACAACACAGGGGAGGGAACTTCTAGGTGCAATTCTTGAATGTGTTGGTTTGTGGGTGTTAAAATACATGTGTTATTTTGTATGTTTGTGTCTGCATGGCAAGACCAAGTATATATCGTCTAAAGGGGGTGGGTGTGGGGTAATAGACACCTGGCATTAAAGGTGTGCTAGAGTTACTAAATGAGCATCCATTGGGGACTTTGCATCGTTTTCCCCCTTGCCTTGCACATACTTATGATTGAGCATGCTGTCGCAAATAGTCCCAATAGTCTTTCAATTCAGTTTTCCTTGGGTTTCTGCCCAGGACTAGCACAAAGTCAAGCAGTCTGGTACACGGCACTTTCACTTCAAAAATTTGTGTTTTTAAGTATGATATGGTGAAAAGGGAGAATTTCTATTCATGGATTTGGCATTTTGCTTAAAATTCCATCATTTATAATCAGATTTAATTTTTGATGTACACTGATCAGCCACTCCATTAAAAGAAAAGTGAAGTGAATAACATTGATCATCGCGTTACAATGGCACCTGACAAGGGGCGGGATCGATTAGGCAGCAAGTGAACAGTCAGTTCTTGAAGTCGATGTTCTGGAAGCAGGAAAAACGGGCAAGTGTAAGGATCAGAGCGACTTTGAAAAGGGCCGAATTGTGATGGCTAGAAGACTAGGTCAGAGCATCTCCAAAACAGCATGTCTTATGGGGTGTTCCCGGTAGGCAGTGGTTAGTACCTACCAAAAGAGCTCCAAGTAAGGACAACCGGCAAAAAGGTTACCAGCGGGAGCGGAGGCCGTCTGTTCCGATCTCACACAAGAGCGGCTGTAGCACAAATTGCTAAAATCGTTAACGCTGGCTCCGATAGACAGTTGTCAGAGCACACAGTGCATGGCAGCTTGCTGCGTATGGGGCTTTATAGCCATAGACCGGTCAGAGTGCCCATGCTGACCTCTGTCCACTGCCAAAAGCGCCTACAATGGGCATGTGAGCATCAGAACTGAACCATTAAGCAATGGAAGAAGGTGGCCTGACTGGTCTGATCAACCACGTTTTCTTTTACATCATGTGGATGACCAGGTGTGTGGTTTACCTGGGGAAGTGATGGCACTGGGATGCCCTATAGGAAGAAGACAAGCAGCAGAGGCAGTGTGATGCTCTGGGCAATGTTTTTCTGGGAAACCTTGGGTCCTGGCATTCATGTGGATGCTACTTTGACACGTACCCCTTAACTAAACATAGTTGCAGATCAAGTACACCCCTTCATGGCAACAGTATTCCCTGATGGCAGTGGCCTGTTTCAGCAAGATAATAAGCCCTTCTCCACATCACAAATTGTTCAGGAATGATTTGAGGAACATGACAAAGAGTTCAAGGTGTTGACAAGGCCTCCAAATCCCCCAAATCTCAATCCGCTTGTGAAACCGTGCGATGTGCTGGAACAACAAGTCCGATCCATGGAGGCCCCACCTTGCAACTTATAGGACTGGATCTGCAACTAACGTATTGGTGCAAGATACCACAGGGCACCTTCAGAGGTCTTGTGGAGTCCATGCCTCTACAGGTCAGATCTGATTGGCGGCACGAGGGGACCTGTACAATATTAGGCGGGTGGTTTTAATGTTGTGGCTGATCGGCGTATGCTAAGCCTATGTTCAAAACAACTATAACGGGCTGTGCAACACAAAGTTAACTCAGCTCATCTCTGCAGCTCTCCAACTGTATTACATTGCCTCAAACTGCTGTAACTGGCACGCTAATACGGGAGAACAGCAGGTGAAATTAGGCCCCCAGTAATGACGCAGCAACCATCTCTCTGAGGCTGAAGCACAGAGCTCATACAAGCTGCTGTGACTACATGTTGTGTAAGTTGAGCGGCTTGTGCCGGTTAAAGGCGGCCGAAGAGCCTATGAATAATGTAGGCTAATGCAGTGTAGCGGCAGAGTACATGCTATCGTTTCAGTGTCTCTGCTGTCTAGGGCGGTTGGTTCAACCCTTGGTCAAAACGTAATGAAAATCCAAGAAACAGTACTAAACGCCAAATAGAAAAGGTTTGCACTTTGGGTATTTAATGAATCCCAAACAATCCCATGAATCTGAAAACCTGAAAACAAGTGCCAGATATCTAATTGTCCCATGTGCGTTTTTGACATAGGTCTCCATTGACATAAAGATGTCCTAGCAGTGTTATCCTTTAGCAAAATACTGCTATCATTTAGTGAAAGGTGCAAATAGTCTTAGCATTTAGAAATAAGTGCTAAAAGTGTCAGCCTTTAGCAATTAAAATTCACAGTGGTAGATATTGGTATAGCGTGGAGGTAATATTAGTTTAACGATTAGCCATCCGCTTCATATTATTTGCTCACAACAGAGTTACTTACTGACGACATCTTCTATGATATCAAGACACTCCTTGGACCAACTCTTATCCACCTTAGGTTCTTTATATCTGTGTTTGCCGTCGGCCAACATGACAAAGGTGAAAGGGCTGGCCTGTTTGATTTAAACTGATTACTTGATGAGTCACTGTTTGATCATTACCAGGTACCTTAGCTGGACTAGAGGGAAATAATCTGTTACATATTCCAATCCTGGGGATTTCTATGCCCTCGGCATAGCAGGTGTGTGTGTGTGTGTGTGTGTGTGTGTGTGTGTGTGTGTGTGTGTGTGTGTGTGTGTGTGTGTGTGTGTGTGTGTGTGTGTGTGTGTGTGTGGTGTGTGTGTGTGTGTGTGTGTGTGTGTGTTAGTACTTGTAACTAAGGTAAGATGCACACCAGCCCTCTTTGTTTATTGCCACACCACATTACTGACTGCTGTACCATATTGACACTCAACAGGGCTGCTTGCAGCCGCCGGTCAACAACAGAAGATTCCTGGGATGAAATGACGGGCAAGAACAATCTACATATTATTGTAAATGTATGTTTGTGTGTTTGTATATATGTGTGTGTGTTTGTGTGTATCAATCTTACTCCCTCTCTGCCTAGGTCATGATGTCCCAGTGCATCTTGTTAGTTAGTGTGGCCACTCTACTGCTGGTCATTTCTCCACGCCTGTGCTTCAGGACAACTGAAGAAGCCCGACCACATCTGGAGCGCACACCTTAGCCTTGATGATGCGTCCATCACTGATCTTCTCTAGTTCAATTATCAGGCAAAGTGTACAGTAATGCTGAAACATGCTGTGACACATGTCTTCCAGTGATCAGCTCACACTGGGTGATTTAGACGTCTTTAGCACATGCTGAGAGGGTGCACTGAGTGAGACAGGACATGTGCTGATGAGAGGGATACATACACATGCAAACACACACACACACACACACACACACACACACACACACACACACACACACACACACACAAAAACACATTTAGTTTCTTCCGTCACTGGCAAATATGGCTTAAGCACTCTCCAGATTTTCACACCTCATACAGTGAACTTCTCGTCACCCTGTTGGCAGTGCCAGAGCGAGTGTGGAAGGGGGGAGGTGTTGCTATGTTCTGCCACAGTTGCTCACACTCCGATTGGGAGAGTTTATCTATGTACAACTGTACAGGGGTATGAACAGAAACACACACACACATACTCACACTTACACATACATGATATTTGAGGCCAGGCCAAATATTATATATGACTATCTGTTGAGGTTGCTGGTGAGAACTTAGCATTTTTTTTTACAAAACTTAGTGTTGAAAACAATTGCTCTCAAAAGATTGGTGTTCCGCACATTTTTTAAAGAATCAGAAGATTGCTGAAGTACAAATACAAGTTTATGAGATTAACTGCTTTGGCCCAATGGAAAGCAGGTAAATATATTATTTAATGACTACTTTCACCTAACATGATTTGAATTGAATTGAGAAACAAAAGTGCATTCGAACAGAACGCACCATATGAATAATATTTCGGGGGCTAATTATGCTTAAGGGGGCTTTGCAAATGGGACATTAGATTACCATTCAACCAGAGAATTACTTAATTTATGATTGTATTGAAAAATCACACACAATCGCACGTCCAAACTCAGAATGTTACTATGGAGAAAGATACGGCATGAAATCTGAAGTCTGTCTTTGTTGAGGATAAAGTAAACAATGTCTAAAGACATAATAAAAATGTTTTGCTTTTGAATCTGAATAACAAGCCTGCACACTGTATGCTATGAAGGTATTAGATGAATACAACCGGCACTTGACGCACCCACATATACTCACACACAGCTATTCACTTCTGTTTGATGACAGCCTATGCATTGCCGGAGGTAAAGTAATGTTCTTGCCAGCTAATCTTATTAAAATGTATGAACACAAATGCCAGTCAGTGCATATATATCCTGGAATGTTGGGACATTTGGTAGCTGGTACTGGTACACTTGCAAATTTACCCAGGTGTGTGTGTGTGTGCGGCAAATAGAACACCACAGCTGGTTAATTTTTCCAAGTAACATTTGACACATGTTCAACAAGGCATTCTGTTCACAAATGTTTGTTGACATCAGCTAACATTAACAGCATAGTACTCATAGCAATAAACACTCACATGTTAGCTACTATATTAGAGAGGTGGAGTTCAGAAAACAAATGCACCTATTTAGTGTAACAAAGTTATTAGCCAAATGTCCAGATACATTTTGTCAAATACGTAGAAAATTAAACATAAATTGCATTTTCCTGTGTGCTCGATATCTTATTTAGTATGCCACAGCCTATTCTAAACATGCCTCTGGCTATTTATAGGTAAATAACTAATAACCCCATTTACATTGCTGTGCCATCCTGTATGTATACCACTACTGCCCATTCCCTCATTGCCGAATTATTCAGAACATGTAACCAACAACATTATTCACAGCAGTATGAAAGCAGTACCACAATAAGAAATGACGTGGCCTGACTCCTCATCAGCAGGAGTTTCAATATAGACTGGGTCTGCAGGGCAGGGGTACAGATGAAAGCTATGATATTAAAAGTCCCATCCCTTAAGTGCTACTAAGCTTGGTCCACTTCATTTTGCAGGGGAGGTCACACTTTTCCAGAGGAGCGTACCTGCGCAAGTCACATATGGCATTGTTCTCAGGAGAAATGAAGTGAGTGTGGAAAAAGGGACAAACTTTGGGTCACCTTGGAGCCCTAACCTTTAATCAACTTGTGTACACAAGCTACAGTGTACTGTGTATACATTCCATAATCCTACAGACTACTGGGAAATCATTGAATGGAGATAAAAAATAGGCGAAAAGCATGGAATGTGTTGGACTTGTAAAAAGGTGTAGCAGTTTGTGGTGTGCAGTTATCTTGCGACTGCAACACACAATAGATTGGTCAACACGTTTACAATTTAAACTATCAACACTACTCACAATAAACATTAGTGTAGTGTCCACTGCCTGTTTACCGGTTGCGGTCTCATTGTGTGACAGTGCATGTTTTCAAATGGAAATATTCAACAACAACGCCAGAATCTAAAACTGAAAGGTGCGTTTATGTACATAAACACAGAGTGGAAATACAAACACTGGCTGCAGAGGGGTTCTGGAAAGTTTGTGATAGCTGTAATCCTAGTTTCTTAGAGAACTGGGAACAGTTGTTTCCAATCTTTGAGTCAAAACATGTGGTTGTTTATATGAGTGAAGTTATATGGACAAACATACGCAGGACCTCTTTCAAGGAACCAATTGTAGAGGGGAATGTATGCCATCTTTTGATGAAAGGAGCTACCTCCTCTAAAAGCCACCTTTGTTACCTTGACAACCCTCCTTGCTGGCTCCCAGTGGCAAGTGTTGCAAGATATAATTACCTGTGATTCAAGGACCCTAGGTAATTACCTAGAATCCAATGGCCCTTCCTTACACAGCAGGGGTAGCAGGGGGAGAGAGTGGCAGAATCAGGAGGGTGGCTTACTATTTGCATATAAGATAACGCATAGTTATAAAAGGTCACTTGCATTGTGGGAGTGAATGTCAGCGAAACGCTGGGAGCAAGATTTTGACATTTGCTTTAGAGGCATGCTCCTTCCAACCAAAGCCTGTACCAGAAAACAATTCCTGAATGACTGTACTGCCATACTGCACTCAAAATGTGTTGCACTTGATTTATCACTGTATTTCACCCATGAGAAATATAGGGTGACAGCTGTCAAGCATATAACAAAATATAATTCAGTATTACGTTTAAGTGTTATATGCATGCTGGAAACATAATTGAGGGCATGTTTCTGTAGACTTATTTTTGTACTGCAAAAACAGTCATTCTCTTATTAGGCAAGGTAAATAGCCTATAGGCCTGCTGTAAATCAAATATTTCCACACTTGTGCACCCTCAAATCAGCTGGTAGCTACTGATAAATATTTGAAGATATTCCTCAGCATCATTAACCTGACGCAACAAAACAATTTTATGTGTGAGTGTGTCATGTGGAAGGAGGTGTAAGTTAACACAATTTGAAGTCATTGCAGAAGCAATCATCAGAGCTCTTATCTGGGGCAGCCACAGCCTTGACTGGATTATTTTGATTACGTGGCACAAACTAGCCAATTAAAGTAGGAGGACTGGGGTTTGTTTTTTCAAACTGCTGAGCGTGTGATGCCTAATGACATGCAATTAGCCGGCTGTCGTTTCGAACAGTTTCTCCGCTGACGGTGTCGTTACTTCATTCATTTCCATTATCTCCCTTGGAGTGAGCGGTATGTGCCACTGTTTGTACGGAGAAGTGTTGAGTGCATAGGCCTTAACAAACTGATTGAAACCCGACCGTCACATTATGGCTAACAAAACAGTAGATTATCATCCATAGACATAGTTATTTTTCATTCAAACAAATCTAGCTGCTCTTCGCTTGTATATTGTGTTAATTTTAACAGTGTGAAGACAAAAACGACTGTGAATAAACTATTTACATCTCCACATCATCCTTGTAAAGGCAAATGCATATAGTCGTACATTACAAAGTATCTGTTTTCAACCAATTCGTTCTAATTACTGCAACCATAGGGGATTCAACTGTACAAGTTAGATGTCCGTGCCGGCATATGAATTGTCTATATTACGTACATCAATGACACCCTACCTAAGGAGATAGACAAATCATTAAGGACTAAGATTGCTATTCATGTCCAAGAAACCATTTTGTTCCATTATTTAGGTGTGACGTTTCTGAGCTGGGGGACCCCTTAGGCATTGTAGTCTTGTCATAGGTGTGTCATAGGGGTCGTTGCAGCTTTGCTCTCCATTGTCCCTCTGTCAGATCTTTTGAGACCAGCAGATTAAGGACTCTGATGAGCTAGGTCTCTGGACAATGTGACCGAGTGCCACAGTGACATGTGGCCGTCAGCTTCCCCTTTGAATAAATAATGCTTGGACCACACCAGCCCATGTCAACAGGACTATGATGATTAGATAATAACAAAGAAATATTTGTGTGTATTTCTTTGGTGCTTGCCTGTTTGTTTATATGTGGAGCACGCCCCTGTGTATGTGTGTGTGCGTGTCTGTGTGTTTGTGTGTGTGTGTGTGTGTGTAGGCACCGACTGCTGACCATGCAGTCCATACCAGAGCTATGGCCCACACATACATACAGTCAGCACAATACCTGCCACAGACCCTAGCCAATAGGAGGAATCAGAACCTTAGGTCAGAGGGTATGGGGGCTAAGGAGCACCAATAATATTGACAGGGCCCTCCTCTGTTAGGTGGGCAGCCTCTGGCTCAACAGTTCAAGTGAGTCAGCCGCTGACCTTTGTGTGGAAAGTTACCGAATTCCGTGAGACATGAAGACTTCTAAATTACTTTTTAATCTTTGTAGCATGTATCTATTCAAGCATCCACTGCCCAACATTTTAGTTTATTAAATTGTAAAAAAATAATGATATTTTGGATACTACTATGGATATACTTTTTGGGTCAGTCAACCAACTTAGTTCTTCAATAATGACTGAATTTACGCAAATGTATTTATCAACGGATATAATAGAGGATAAATACTCTCCTTAAATACCCTATGGTTTAAAGTGGCAGTTTTACTGTGTCAAGTCTAAGTTTACAACCAGTCCTTGCAACCAGGTCAGGAATGGCCGTTTTTCCTGTAGGTCTCTAAAGTCACTGTGCAGAGGGATTTGGGGCTTAAGACTCGGTATCCTCTTAAAGCTAAATGGTTAAATGGATCAACTAAGTCACTTGGGAGAAGTAGAGCCCTTTAACTTTCCTGTATGGCTGGCATGCCACTTTTCCTGTAGTGTCAAGGGATAACTTGCTGATAATAGTTATAGTGTTTTAGGTCAACATTAATTGGCAATGTATACGGTAGATGTTAGTTGGCCTTTGGGGCATGAACATGAAAAGAATGTGTGTGTGAGCGTAGATTTTGACTTTTGTGAATGTATATGAGTCGCCTATTTGTGTGATGTGTTCAGGTTTGAATATGGCTGTATGTTCATGTCTTTGTACGGGCCTCGATCATTACCAAGCCACCACTGCTGGTTATTTAGCATGGTACTTACAGTAAGCCATGGTGAGACTCATTTCATTCGAAAATAAACCCCCGGCATCTCTGAGATGGAAGAGTGTAACAGTAACACATAGCCTACATTAATACATGCCCAGTTAACGTAAGCAATAAATACACAATATTGGGTTCATTTATTTCTTTAATCTAAACCCAGTAACAGCATAAGGGACTCCAATAAGTTATCATAGTGCAGCAGGATTTGGCTGCAGCACAATTAAGGATGGCTGGTGTTCAATCAGTGGTCTATCAAAGCGATGTGGCCAGTGGGATAGCAGATGGATAAAAATAATGCTTCCCGCCTGTGCCTCTGGTGTGGTTTAACCCTCCTGGCTTCTTCTGGTTTTAATGCTGAAAGCAGCCCATCAAATTCAGGATATACTGTAGAGTGAGATCTTTCTGATGCAGTCTCCCAAGTTCTATTTGGTTTTTTTTATAAGCTGATTCACGCTTTTCTATACGTTTTCCAGAGCAATGGAACAAATGTTAATAGATTTTATTGAGCATATTATATTATATGGCCTACGCTTTTTTTTCTTCTTAAATTGTGCCCACTTGCAGCTACAAAACAGCTCTTTTACGCGCTAAACGAGACCAAATAAAAGTGTAATTATGCTTTTGATATTACCGCCTCGTGTGCTCCAATCCCCTTTCTATGATAACACGCATTTCTCAAACAGTATTTATATAAGCAATTTGATTGGTCAGTAGCTGCCGGTCGATAGTGAACGCGCAGTACAAATCTCCCAGACAAGAAATCCTTGGGCGTCTAGTACTATAAGAAAGTAGTGCGTGCATACATAAAGCCACGTTTTAAAATATTCGGTTAAATGATGTACGTAGTTGAGCCATGTATAACAAATACCATATTTTTTTTCATACCTTTCTATACTTTAAAATTCTATAGTAAAATGTTATTTAGATTGAATAGTATTTGCGCGGAGTGATATATCCACTGAACCACGAGTCAAAATATTGGCTTATAGAAGTAGGGGAAGACCGCGTCAAAGCCCAGACAGCGAACACGCTCTGGACATCATCACAGTGTAGTGGACTTGTAGTAGCCTTCAGTATATCACAATCGTTATTTTTCTTAATATACCATAGAAGAATATTCTTGGCCAAGTATTTTAATCAAGATACAGGATTCGAATTTTTGCTTTCTTGAAAAGGACGAGCCAACCCGGGTTTTCTGACAGTCGATGTGTTGGTCTGTGCGCTCACTGCTGGATAACGCAGACAGTATTTGCAGTCACCGCGGTTTAACTAGAGTTGATTCTTATTGCATCGAAGTTAGTAACTAGATTAAAGCTAGCTAACGAAGTGACGGCTGGACAAACAAGGAATAGGCGGGTTTTCAATGTGAATATGTTGCTATCAAAGTTTGGCTCATTTTCACACATTTACACCCCTTCAAGCATGGACCATCTACCTGTGAAAATACAGCTTCAGCCAGGTATCATTATACCGTCGTCAGCTTTAACTTTTGGCTTAAATTGTCCTGTCAAGGCAGCTAACGCAAAGTAGCCTAAATGAACGTAGACCTACTTTTGTCGTTCATGGTGTAAAAATCTATTTTAAAGTCCTGACTAGCAGTGCTATTTATATTGTTACACTGCTTACGTTACGCTTACCTGCATGCAAGCTAGCGTTTGCCTCAATTTTGCTAGACATGGTTGCGTAGCCTTGACTTAGCACCGTCCTTGTGTGTGCCTTTTTATTTACAGTTAAATTGGAAAAGGAGCCGTTCGATAAGGTTTACCAAGTGGGACCCGTTCTTGGCAGTGGTGGATTTGGCACAGTGTATGCCGGTAGCCGGGTTTCTGATGGTGCACCGGTAAGGATTGAAGGGAAGGGGCAATGTTTGGATCGCGCCATTACGGAAATCATATGACCAATCGTCTCACGCAGTCATTTAAATAACCATCGCTTCTTTTGCTATTTTGTCAATTTAGGTTGCAGTAAAACATGTTGCGAAGGAGCGAGTGACGGAGTGGGGCACTATTGTAAGTCTGTGTGACTATATTGTTTGTTATATGTTCCCGGCGTGTCCCGTTTGTTTGTGATTAGATTATTTTTGCATCTGTTCACATTTCTATTTAATTTCACAGAATGGTGTCATGGTACCGTTGGAGATCCTCCTACTGAAGAAAGTCAGCTCATCATTTCAAGGAGTTATTAAAATGCTGGATTGGTATGAACGACCGGACGGCTGGCTAATAGTTATGGAGAGACCAGAGCTGGTCAAGGACTTATTCGATTTCATTACTGAAAAAGGTGCACTGGACGAGGAGACTGCACGAGGATTTTTCCGACAAGTCCTGGATGCTGTCCGACATTGCTACAGTTGTGGAGTCGTACACAGAGACATCAAGGATGAAAACCTACTTGTAGACCTACGCACTGGACAGCTCATGCTTATTGACTTTGGTTCGGGGGCGATTCTCAAGGACACCGTCTACACTGACTTCGACGGTAAGCAGTACGGTCTTTCCCCCGCTGTTACAATGGAATTACTCTGATTAGTAATTGTCGTTTTTGAGGAACTTGTTGTGGTTACAGTATTTCATATGGTTTGATATATTGTGATTTTATATGTAAGGAACATTATTTATAAAGCAAGGGAAAATAAGTGTTTTAATTTATTTGGATGGCATATCCTTGACAGTTTCCGCGTAGTGAAGTGGTCGATGATTCCCCTCGGTTTATTTTCGGGGGCGTTCATTGCGCGGTGACGCAGTGGTTTGTTTTTAGTGCAAAGGTTTTTCCCTCTGGTGGTGGCAGCTCGTGTGTGTGTGTGTGTGTGTGTGTGTGTGTGTGTGTGTGTGTGTGTGTGTGTTTTCTTTATAAATACAGAATCATTTGAAATACTTTTGCCGTTGCTCAACATAATTCATGCAGCCGATGTTTGCAATTTCTCATGCCAGACTCAGAACGGTCTAGTTTGTGGGTTGGGTCAGCTGCCACGTAACATCTGTTTGTTGTGATACCCAACACTGCTGCTCACGTGATAGATACAGCCTTTTTTGTTTGGTATCCAAGTGCCCCCCTTCCCAGGTCAACCAGTTTTCTGAGTTCTGTGTTGCTTGGGAAAGAAGGAATCCTTTAGGTTTTTTTTACAACAACTATTGTTGAACTATAATATAAATATTATCCTTACCAATAAAACAGTGAAGCAAAACTCACAAATTAATTTCTAATGATGACAATACTATGGTATTATGTATTTCAATGCACTATTCATTACACTGCTCACTCTACCTGTTTTCCTCCAGGCACGAGAGTCTACAGCCCACCTGAGTGGATCCGCTTTCACAGATACCACGGTCGCTCGGCAACTGTGTGGTCGCTAGGTGTGCTGCTGTATGACATGGTGTGTGGCGACATCCCTTTTGAGCAGGATGAAGAGATCCTCAGAGGGAAGCTCTACTTCAGGAGGAGAGTGTCTGCTGGTGAGTCTTGTCATCAATGAAGTAACGGCAGTACCCGAACTTGCTTGCCAGTCCTGTTTTGAGATTTAAAAGAGACACTCATCCATGCGCTTTCTCACCGTCTTTCAGATTGCCAGCAGTTGATCAAGTGGTGCCTGGCCCTGAGGCCCTCAGATCGGCCCACCCTGGAGCAGATCTTCGACCACCCCTGGTTAAGAACGTCAGCTGAAACACCAAAGCCGGACGAGGGCGACATTCGGCTTAGGACCATCAGCACGGAATCGTCCTCGAGCACAAGTTCTAGCAAGGAGAGCCTTTGAAAGAGACTGAGATTAGGGGAATGGACTTAATTTGTCTCAGTGGAGGAGATTGGACTTAATGGGCTTTAGCCCGCAATGAATTGTACGTTTATTATTTTTTCCCCCCTTTTTATTTTTGTATTTTTTAGGGAAAATATAATCTTTTTTTTATTTTTTTTTTACTTTATTCCCTTATCTTTTTCTGATCGGGGCCCTTTTTATTTTTTTTATTTTTGTTTGCTGTCCGGAGAAAGTCTTACCAGTACCTATTTATTTAGTTTTTGTTTTTGTTTAATTTTGTTACAAAGCTGGTATATGCAGTTGGCAACGCTCCTTTTTAGATACTGTTGCTCTCATAGAGCGTGGAGTAAATTGTTATTGACATTTTTTAATTTTTGATTTGGAGTGCCTTTTCTTTTTTGTGTGGAAAAGCTGCTTTTGTCATGACAAGTTGTGTTTGCCCTTGGCTGTTTTTTGTTGACCCCTCAGTGATTGAAGCAATGATGTTTTCAGTTGTCATTCCTTCCATCACTTAAGGTAAATGACTCATCCGCCAAGGGTTCATTTGAAAGGAGGAGTTGGAGGTCTAACAAATGAATACTTGAAATGCAGTCTTCTTATTCTGCCTCCCTCTGTAACGCTGCTCACCCACTCATTCACCCTTTTTGCCTGAACTTTTTTTCTGAAATTGTATCCTCTTTTCAGAATGTCTACAGAACCCTTAATAGTCCCCATTTATTCCTCCTGTTGCCTGTCTGGCGGTTTGTATGACCTCCAGACCTGTTTCAGTTATTAAGCCTGTCACCCCTCACTGCTGACAGACACTACATGGCTAGTACTCTGGTTGTGCCCAGAGCATGAGTGTGAAATGCACAATCAATGCAATATTCATGGACTTTAATGTATTTTTGAATACAAATATTGTAATGTGTGTTTTTGTGTACCTTTCCTCCATACATTTAATTTATTTGTGAACAAGTAGACATTCCACACTCTTGTGGCTATTTATTTTATTTATTGTCAATGCTGAAAACAACGCACCCCCCCCCCCCCCTAAATTATACTCATCCTTACATGGCCTTTTGTTTCCATTGTATTGTATTCCTATATTTCTTATTTACATTTTGACTGAATTATTTTCAGATGTGGGGGATGCACTGAGGCTGTTAATGTAAAAGGAATAAAACAAGGTTTACTTTAAATGTGGGAGAGCATTTGAATGTTATTTAACTTTGTGGTCCATGGTAATGTTAAATGGTTAAATATCACAGAAGTTATTGAGATGCATCTGTATTCTCTATCCATTGAACCTTTATGGGATACCAGATAAGGATTAGGATATACAGTAGCTATCCTAGTTTGTAGCCATACAGCATAATGTTAGATCTAATACCTTTTAGTGTAGCTGTATGACTTGTGACTGTGGAGGTCTAAAAGATCACTATTTTTTATACAACAATTTAAATAAACACCCTTTTTTTACAGTATTCAGCTGTGTGGTGTCTCATTGACTCGTTCTACAGCCCTACATTTACATACCACAATAGTTGACCAGGTTTCATTTTTGCCAATGTAACACTTAGCGTTGTTTTTCTTTGAGGGCAGACGAGTTCTTTCTTGGGAATTTGAACACTTACTATTTACACCTCAACAGCAACTTGTAACTCATGTTACTGTTGGATATAAATTCAGACGGCCTATTGTATCTCATCGCATGTGGAGCCTGTCTCCCTTACACGTTACAGGAGCTATTAAATCGATGACCACCTGCAGAAACCACAAGGCCTATAATAGGAAACAGATGTGTCTCCAGAGCACTAGAAAGAGGGAGGACAGGGAATAGGAAAATGGTTGTGCGTGTGTGTTTGTGTCAGAGGGGGTGAGCAGCATGCATCATCAAAATTACAGAAACAGCCCTGAATTAATTGCTTTTCCATGTTATGGCTACTTGTCATACAATAACAATAACTCAAGTCACTCCATTATTGGATGCAGAAGACAGAGTTACCAGAGAGGATGCCTTGCTGGCCATTTACGTGTGTGTGTTTGTGTGTGTGTGTGTTGGAAGTGATTTCCATGGGTAGTGTGGATATTTTAGTGTGGAGGTGCTGCCTCTACTGGTGACTTAATTAGCATTCACTCATCCTGGAGCAACGGAAAATAACAGTTCCTCTTTCAAATTATAACAATCTTTCTATTATTATGATGCATATTTATAGGAAATGAGATGAAAATATGATCACCAATGAAGACATTTATAAAAATAATATGTAATTAGATTATAAGAGTTTGATGACAATGGTTTTGTGAATGCATCCCACATATCATTGCAACATACAAAACCCATAAACATTTCTAATTTCCGTTTAAACACCTTCTTTATATCTTTCATGTCCATTATTCAATCTAACTGAACAATGTATTAAAGGTTTAAAGAAGACAGCTGGCTACTTCATGCATCCTGAACCTTTTCAGTGATAAAAAAATGCAGTGAGAGGAATAATTTATATTTATGTAAAACAAAGCAAACAAACAAAGCTTCTCACTTTAATTGCCATGTGATATAGCCTTTTATTTTAAGCAAATAAGCCGCTGTGAGGCAAACTAAGTTTGTTAAAAAGTAGCAATGGTCCTCCCACCCCATAACAACCTAACCAAGAATTAGAAAAGAAACATTATAAATTGTGATTCCGAATTAAAAGAGTATCTTAAGTTCCGCATCCAGCAGTAAAAAGCTGGAACATATGTTTTCATGAGTCAGGCTCAATACGATGACATCTGTTGTTCCAAGGCACCCTGGTTAAGACCCAATTGTCTATGTTCTTACATCCTTTAGGCATGTAAATTACCCACCATTTAATCAAGAGGCCCTATGCCAAAACTAAGGTTCAGCAACCGCTATCACCATCAAATCCTCATTAAATCAAAAGCCCGTCAAACTTGTTTTATTGTCTCCCTCAGTTTATGTTGGAGTATAGCAGATAATAATGATTCTCTCAAATACATAACATTTTGGTTTGTTTGTTTTTTACCAGTGAAAATGTGTTTTGGCAATCCCCCAAACTAGTGTTTGTTACACTTCCTGAGACAACAGAGAAAATATGCTTATGCCTATTAACCCTTATTTCAAATCGTATCTTTGTAAATGTTCTTTTTTCCCCCCCTCCGGATAGGTCATTTAATGTTTGGCTGACTTCCTTAGATGTACCTAAGCTACTGCAGTTTGAAACACACAAGCTGCATGGCTAACTCCTATTGAACAGAAGACAGAGGGAGGCCAAGAGGAGCGTGTCCTCCGGTGCTTGTTCCCTGTAGGCTGCTAGACACGTTCCAACACTCGGCCTGGCTGGCGCCCTCAGCGAGCCGCAACAGTAGTGACGGTGTAAAGTTGACAGACATGGCGGCGTACGCCAGATGGACCCGGAGGGCGACGACGGGCACAGATGGGGAGGTGGGTGGCACACAAGATAGGCTAGAAGAGAAACCGGGGGAGAGAAGAACACACTCAAGCAATTTATATCCATCCAGGGAAGATTTGTCTATCTTTCCAAACACAATAAAACGTAATGCAGAGACAATCATGATCCATGATATAGAAGCTTCATTTAGGACACTTTGGCACTTCTAGTCTGTTGGTACACAGGTGGTATGTGGCAGACAATATGGGCTGATAGAAGTAATTTCACTCTGCTGTTATCTCTACAGTATGTAGGGCAGTAATAGAGACAGCACTGCAACACAGGACAATCCCCGACGTACCATATTAAGTTTCAATTTCACAGGCCAAGAAGTGATCAAGTACTTTACGCTTTCTTACTTTTATTGATAGTAACTAAATGTATTAGTAATAGGTAATATATGGCAGGGAATTTAATCACACAACTCACAATTATGGCCGGTGATTTAGAAGTAACAAAGGGTTTAGTAAAGCAGAGGAACTACAGGGCTCAAAACCCAGAATCCAAACTGTCACAGTTTTGAAATTCCTCAGTTCCTCAGGTGCTTTCATACATGTTTATGGAGTTTTAGCCACACATAGCAAGCCTTTTTTTAGTTGCTTTGCGTGCATTCCATTGTGATGTATGTATTTTAACAACTTAATTACTGGTCATGTGTAGGAGATCCAGAACTCCCAGCGTATCTTCCACAGGGGGTCTTGTAAGCTGGTTTACCAAGAGCAAAGTGGGGCACCCTCAGGGTTTTTAAACACTTGGCCGGAACCCTGCCAGATGTAGACTACCTGGGCTTTTGGGAATCCGGTTGCCTCACCAAACCTGTGAAGGGCCTCATTGTTTTAAGCTATTTGAGCAGGAAAGATTCAGTATGCACGTTCTAAGCTGAGAAGGGGGGGGGGGGGGGGGGGGGTGCGAGATGGATAAGATGCATGCGCTAAACACACACACACAATAACACACACACACACACACACACACACACACACACACACATTTGCCCTGTGATTATTAAAAGCTTCCAGTCCTCTATCTTCCTCCTGGCTGACTGCTCCCCTCTGTCTCCGTGGTTGCCATGCTAACCCCAAAACAACACGGCAACGAGACATGCCAGGTGGGCCGAGCATGCTTTTTAACCCCAAGGCACACATCACCATGTCCTTTACCTCTTCTCCACTGCAATCCTACCACTGTCTGTCTGTGGGGTCAAAGACACCCATAGAATTAGCTCATGTTTTCCATACAAAGTGATTGCTGTTGTCATGTGTCTTTTCTCCTTTGGCTATGGAGATATCTGTTTATCATTATTCTACGGAATGGGGAATGGGGAAATACCACAGGAAATTATGCTCCCGGGACACTAAGGCAACAGTCTGCTTGCACTTGTGACCTAAAAGTCTGATTTATTTGTTGTTTATTTTTTTTAACAATTCTATGTTGTATTAGCCGCTTATTTATTGGGGGCATAGAGCATTCCAAGGCTTCAGACCATCAAAGTACTGAATGTTAAATGTTGGTGCTGTGAAACATCATTCTGACTTTTTGCTTTCAAGGCTCTGGAGGGTTCTATTTATCTTTAAGCTAGAATCTAGCATCACCCCTCTCCATTATTCATAACGCTAAGAAGATGTCTTCTGCATCTGATGCATAGAGGTCACACTATGACCTTTCTGGATCACAGATACGTGTCTTTTTTTCTAGACAGGCCATGTAGCAAGAGCGATCCATAAAGTAACACAAACCACTGAGAGTTATAGCGCTTACTGTTCCCACTGCTGTTTTATTTACATTGTGTGTGTGTGTGTGGGGGGGGGGGGCATACACTCCCTCTAGCTGGATCTTTAACTGTCCATGACCGAGGCTACACATTGGCAAAAGAGAGGAAGTACAATTTTCAAAGGCCTATTATCTCAAATTTCTCCTTGTAGGCTTCAAACAGAAGCGCCTATGTCAAAACAAAGCGGGAGGGATGGTAATGAGTCAAGCTCTTCCAGATGTACAAGGTCAGAGACTCAGAACCAATAATCATCCCGAGGAGAAGGCGGTTTATTGTTCCCTAGTAAGTGGGAGGAATGTGCATCTCTGTAGCCCTGGGCAAATACAGTTCTGATATCATGTCTTGTTGTTGCCCAGGAGAACTAAAGGGCCTGCTAAAAGGAGAGATGTGGATTATTGAAAAAAGGACAACGCAAAGCAAAGCATCTCTATTTTTACTCATTCTTCTTTCAGCTTATTAGACTCATGCAAGCAATAAGTGCAACATATTACAATTGTAGGATTTGTTCTCCTAATAAGGACAAGTTGCACGTCTCCTGCAGGTGTCCTTTTGTTGTCAGTGTGTTGCTGAGTGTGTGGACGTTCACAGGCAAAATGGCTGTGATCACAGGCTGAGGGCTAAGTACTAACTTCCCATTAAGTCTGAAGCTCAAAGACTTGGACCTGCTGGTACATCATTTGACAATGGCGATGAAAGAGCAAGTCACACCACAGGTATGTTACTGTAGCTTCCCCCTCCAGGAATGCCAGTTGAAAGGGAAGAAAACTATCCATTTGTGGTGTGTTCATTTTGCCCCCAACCCCAAACAAACATTTCATTGACGCTTAAATAAGTTGACCATTAAAAAGTCATGTTCAGCTATCGCAAACCATCAATCCTTGAACCAAAAGTGTTTTTAAAATGTCTTAGAGTAGCAATGTATTAAACACCTTGTATTACACTTATGTGATGCAGCCACCCCAGTCATGTCAAGGATGCGTATTATGCCTTCAAGCTGGGAACTACGACCTCGGAAGCGCATACATTAGTGTTAGAGGAAGATCAAAGTGAGAGCCTAAGAGGAAATGTCAGTGAGAGAATCATTTAGTATTTTAAAGATGTGCATCATATCTTTTTTAAGAATTAGAGGACAACTCTATAGACAACCAATGTAAGGTAAAGTAGAATAACTGCGTGCATGAGGACCTACAGTGAAGGAAATAATGATTTGATCCCTTGCAGATTTTGTAAGTTTGTCCACTGACAAAGAAATGAAAGGTCTATCATTTCAATGGTAGGTTTATTTTAACATTCAGAGATAGAATAAAAAAAAAGAAATCCAGAAAATCACATTATATAAAATATATACATCGATTTGCATTTGATTGAGTGAAATAAGTATTTGATCCCCTAGCACAACATGACTTAGTACTTGGTGGAGAAACCCTTGTTGGCAAGCACGGAGGTCAGACATCTCTTGGAGTTGGTTACCAGGTTTGCGCACATCTCAGGGGGAATTTTGGTCCACTCCGCTTTGCATATCCTCTCCAAATCCTTAAGGTTTCGAGGCTGTCGTTTGGCAACTCGAAGCTTCAGCTCCCTCCATAGATTTTCTATGGGATTAAGGTCTGGAGACTGGCTAGGCCACTCCGTGACCTTAATGTGCTTCTTCCTGAGCCACGCCTTTGTTGCCATGGCAGTGTGTTTTGGGTCATTGTCGTGCTGGAAGACCCACCCACGACCCTTTTTCAGTGTCCTGGCGGTGAAGTTGTCCTGTCCTCTTAGCAGAGAAACACCCCCAAAACATAATGTTTCCACCTCCATGCTTGATGGTGGGGATGGTGTTCTTGGGGTCATAGTCAGCATTTCTCTTCCTCCAAACACGGCGAGTCGAGTTGATGCCAAAGAGCTCGATTTTGGTCTCATCTGACCACAGCACCTTCTCCCAAGCCTCCTCTGAATCATTCAGGTGTTCATTGGCAAACTTCAGACGGGCCTGTACATGTACCTTCTTGAGCAGGGGGACCTTTCGGGCGTTGCAGGATTTTAATCCATTCCTGCATAGTGTATTACCAATGGTTTTCTTGGTGACTGTGGTCCCAGCTGCCTTGAGATCATTAACAAGCTCCTCCCGTGTAGTTCTGGGCTGATCCCTCACCTTTCTCATGATCCTCGATACCCCACGAGGAGAGATCTTGCATGGAGCACCAGACCGAGGGCGATTGATGGTCATTTTGTGTTTCTTCTACTTTCGAATAATTGCACCAACAGTTGTCGCCTTCTCAGCGAGCTGCTTGCCGATGGTCTTGTAGCCCATTCCAGCCTTGCGCAGGTCTACAATCTTGTCCCTGACGTCCTTAGACAGCTCTTTGGTCTTGCTCATGGTGGAGAGGTTGCAATCTGATTGATTGATTCTGTGGACAGGTGTCTTTTATACAGGTAAAGAGTTGAGGCACGTGTCTCTTATACTGGTAACAAGTTGAAATTAGGAGCACTTTCTTAGAGTGAAGGGGACTAATATACCCGGCCTGTGGGAGCCAGAATTCTTGCTAGTTGGTAGGGGATCAAATACTTATTTCACTCAATCAAATGCAAATCAATGTATATACTTTATATAATGTGATTTTCTGGATTTCTTTTTTTTTAATTCTATCTCTGAATGTTAAAATAAACCTACCATTGAAATGATAGACCTTTCATTTCTTTGTCAGTGGACAAACTTACAAAATCTGCAAGGGATCAAATAATTATTTCCTTCACTGTATATGATACTTAGCTTATCACAGTAAACCACACAAATTCACCTTTGACACGTCCATAAGGTTTGTGATCAGAAGGATTTCAGTACCCAGGATAGAAAGATATGTAGCAAGTATGGCCACAGTGAAGTCATGTGACAAAATGACATATGACAGAGAAACAAAGGTGAGAGATGGACAGGAAACAAATACCTGTTTTCAAAATATACAGTGAAAAAAAAGGACCCATGGCAACTAAATTCAATTGTAAGAGTGTGTAAGCATGCGTGTGTGTGACCCAGAAACCTCAGGGCTGTGTTTACCGATGGCTGCCTCTCTCTTTCTGTCTTTCTAACTCCCTCTCCCCCTGTTCTTTCTACCCCCCACCCCCCCTCTTTCTCTCTCTCCCTCGGACTCTCAGTCTCATTCTCACTTTAATCTCTTATTGCTTTTTGTATTTTTAATAACTATGTACCATAATAATGTCATGGCAATCTGTTTGACATCTCCTACACAAATAATAAAAAACAACAAACAAACAATGCATGCATAAAATTAATTTACTCACAAACAAAAGCCTTCTGTTTTCTAAATGTCAAAGCTACTGTTAAATAAATATGACCGTGTTTGAGGATTCTTGGTCAGTGTGTCCAGCGTAGCACTAAGCTCTGAATCAGCAGCATCCCACCTCAGCGTTTCCATCATCCAGAGTCCTACTTTCAGCAGGCTGCCACAAAACAGGTTTGGGCACATTGTGACCCCAAAGTAGCAAGTGTTGGGAAACCGGAACAAAGCCAGCCCTAGGGAGACTGTTGTTCACAGATACAAAATGTTCCTTCCTTTAGCTCACTTGCCTCAAGCACATTCATTGATACCTTTCCCCATTCCCATCCATAAAGATTCTGTGTCACTCAGGAGAAATAATTTGGGGAAATTCAGAGAGACAAAGCCTTTGTACCTAGCCTTGACTGTATGTTGTGTGCTTGGGATCTCAGCCAACAACAGCAAGGACATCATTTCAATTATCCAATATCCTTTCATTGAAAGCCATATTTTACTCCCAGGAAAAACGTAATCATTTCTAAAAAAATCACACTTTGAACAATGGTAAATGTATTTATAATTTTTTTTATTTCGATATGCCACTGATGGCTTTGGAACATTTATGCAACAAAGGCATTGGTTTTGTTTAGAATCAACTGAGGTCAAAAGCAAAGTCAGTCACACGTGATGTCTACAGCGTGTATTACTTAGAAGTATTACAACTTTCCTGTGCCACTTACAACGGTGTAGGTTCGCCCCCTTCTCCTTGCCTCTGATTCACCTCTGGCTCCCCGCCACCTCTCTCTGTTTACTTTTAAGTCTCTAATCTTTTTCCTCTCTTAGCAGAGTCTAACAACCCCCTTTTTTCTTCTTCCCTCTGAAACCCTCCGATTTGACCCCTTGCACTCATCATCTGCAATTATGTCTCCCTCTTCCTCTTGTTCTCCCTTCCTGTTTACCTGAGTGTCGTCCCTCCTGGAGATGGCTGAGACTGTCTGAGTTCCGTACCCTTTGCTATCAGGTTCCCACAAGGACAGTCAGTTCTCTGTAAAATGAGCCACCGTTATTCTCAACAGTGAGCAGCTATTGTTCTGGGGGAGAAAAACCACGTGAGACACTGCATCTATGACAACACACACACACACATAAATAGAACGACAGACACACACACACACACACACACACACGCACGCACGCACGCACGCACGCACACACACACACACACACACACACACACACACGCATTCTTGTATCGTATCGTGTTTAGTAGGATTGTTTGCTTAAGTTATTTAAATTAGTGTAAAGTGTTTACTTGGCTTTGGTGAACAGTGTCTCTCTTGGCTGTTTGGGTGTTATGATTACAGTCATTATTACCCTATTTGTCGTTGGTTCAAGGCCTTGCCTGATTGTTTGAAAAAGGAATAAGAGACAGAGAAACAGAGAAAGGAAGTAAGACAGAACATAGAAAGGCAGATAGAATAGAAGGTGAAAGACTTTCATATGGTAAGCAAATCATGCATAGCATGAACGTGACATCCTCCAACCCCGAGCTTTGCATTTCTAATTTAATATAGAAATTCTAGGTTTTGGCTGGACTTCCCAGAAAACCATGTTCTTGCCATAGCCACACACAGACAGAGCAGTGTTTTACAGGGAGCTAGAGTGTAGTGCTGAAAGGAACACGTGTTGGTCGCACTAGGTCAACTAGAGCCCTGTCATTACCAACACGGCAAGCAAGTAGAAACACTTCAGTGTTCCTTATGCTCTACTGGCATAATACTATTTCCTTATACACCATGTTTTTTTTTTTATCTTCTATTAACCTTGCAGTTGCAGTGACATAGAAATGGAGCTTATGCGGAAATTCAGGCAGATAACGAGGTCCGTGCGCCACTGATGTGAGCCGGCATACTGCGTGTGACACTTGAATCGCTTGACACACCTGTGGACAATCAAATGGCATGTCAACGAGGGAGAGGGGAGGTATTTAAATGACCCGAAGTCAAAGTCAGGTTCTGTGCTTGTCGGATGAGCTGATGGGAAATTTCTGCCACCTCTACCCTAACTGCCACATCGGGTCTGCTAATCTGTTCCAAAGGGGGATTGATGCATGCTAATCTGTTCCAAAGGGGGATTGATGTATGTGTGCTCCTTGCCTCTGGATGTTGTCCCAGATATGTACAGCAGGGAGCTTGTATTCACATTCAATAAATGTTTAAGCCGGATGAATTTGTCTGACTGAAATTATATTTGATTCAGAGTCCATCGTAGAAATACAATTCGGAGGATAGAGGGGGCTGTAGTTAGACTGGAGACGGAAATTACTTTCTTTGTACACAGGTGTCCACACTGACCACTCCTGTTGAGTGTAATCTAGAAATGATAGCACATGAAGTATAAATGTTGGGAAAGAAGAAAACAGTCTATTATATTAAATCACCAGCTGGTAGAAGACAAGGTCAGCCTTATCCTCCTATGTTTTCTTCCTCCAGTTTTTCTTCTCTATGTGGCAAATCTGGGGATTCCCTAACACCCCACCGCACAATGCAATGGATCCTCTTCCAGCTGCGTTTGGAACAATAACGTGCAAAATATGTCTCAAATAACGTGCAAAATATGTCTCAAAAGTGAATGAATAAACTTAAGTGAAAGTTTTGATTATATTGCTTGTTATCAAGGATAATGTAATATCTTAAGTATCCGTGTCTTAAGTTAAGTTATATAGCCATCTAATCGGATCGATATTTTTTATATAGGTTAATGGCATAGTTTTTTCTTTTAATTGTTTTAGATGTTTGTTTGTGTGTTTGTGTGTGTGTGCGTGCACGCGTGTGTGTGTGTGTGTCTGTATGTGTGTGAGTGTGTAGCTCTAATGTACAGACATTCAACCATTTTTTTTATTCACCAACCAATCTGCCAAAGGTCATATTGGAGTTTCCTCTGCATGCCCTCTAAAATAAAGGATTATTCAATGATGTGAAATGATAGCATCAATGGTAAGTCTTGGCTGGGCAGGCAAAGGCTATGAGTATTGAATGTCTGTTTACCCGTTGGTCTATTTCCAGACCTTTCCCTGGGCCCTATAGTAAACCTGCCGGGTGACCTTGTACTGACCTCTCCTCGATTTTCTGCTCTTTTACACCAAAATACCAAACTGAACTGTACTGCAGGGCAAGTGGCTTATCAGGAACAATAACAAAGTGGCCCAGCATGGTCAGTGAGACTTACTCTATGGTGGGAGACAGGCATGAGGTTCAGTATTATGTTATTGGTGAAGTTCATTCATGTCCTTCAGGCATCTCATCGGAAGGATGAACAATATACATGACGTGCATTTTATTTTGTTTTCTTTTATAGCACGTAGTGTGTGTACAAAGCAATGTGATTCTATACATTTTCCTTCTAAACATCTCAAACCTGCTAAATAGACCTCAACATGTCAGTACATGTCATGAGCAGTAGATTGTTACCCTACCAACAAGATCCAGACCAGCACATAATGCGTACAGGTCAGCTCTACTGTATAAAGCCAGTTTGCTGTAACTCAGGGTAATAGTTGCGTGTGGACTACGCTAAGAGCAGAAAGGGGGTGGTGTGATATTGCCATTATAAGACATCGGCTCACATTCTGTAAAAAGAGTCGTTACTGTAACTGGTTGCCAGGATAACCATGTTTGCTGTACAGGTGTTTGGTCTAAATGTTGCTGACAGCATCTCAGGGGTTCACTTCGCTTGCTTTGCTGTTTACATCCCAGAGGAACACATGCTATGGTCCAATGATGATTTGTTTCTCTTCACATGCAATGAATTACAGCTGCTGGTTGATGTGAAGGCATATACATTGATGTAGGTTGAAGGGGAGGGATGAAGCGTGGCAACATCTTGTAAAGGTAAGCTACTGGTCAGTGTCTAGGCTCCACTAAGCTTACTGGGGGGAAAACAAGAACAAATCAGCGAGCTGAATTTTGGCGGAGGTACTACTAACTTAGTTCATGGCAGGGCCAAAATGCAACTTATGGGGATAGATGCAGAATGGAAATAAACAGAAGATATTAGGAGGTCCATCTCAAATCTATGGATGCGCACAGTATGCGATTGATATCTTATACTTTAGTGTAAGGAAAAGGTACAGTTTTTTTCTGTGTCCAAGAACCTAAGATCTGAAATGCAAAATGTATCAAATAGAGAGCAAGCCCTCTGTCCGTTACTGGTCTAAGTAAATGTATGCAACAAAAGCCCATGCTGTTGCTTGAATTAAGTTATTGAGAAAAACAGTGATGAACTCAAAGCACAACGCCCCAGTATCACTGAGCTAAAGGCTTTACTTTTGTGGTTAGTGTGGATTGTGTTATTAGAAGTGATGTTAATGTTGTAAAAAGAGAGAATGGAACAGAAAATAAAATACTTGCAATACAAAAATGAGTTCCATTTTATTATGAGTGCTGAGCTGGCACCCCGTGTGTGTATGTGTGTGCATTTCTGCTTTGCAATTGTTCTTCCTCTTTCATTTTCATGAGTCATGGACTCCTCATGTTGTTCATTCTATAAATACCTTTCATGTTTATGTGTTCACTGAACTGGGCCAGAGCACTTAATTATTCAAGATGTGGAAAAGGCTGAAGACTGGATTTTGTTCTGCTTTGCTTTCCCATGTAGCAGGGGAACCTTCATAGAGGATGAGCCAGACATAGAGAAGAGGAGAGAAGGAAAGAGAGAACGAAAGAGAGAGAGAGAGAGTGTAGACTAGTAAGAAGGAAGAATATCTTGGAACGTGCCCTTCAAGGCCAGTCAGTGACGTCCCTCCAGACTTGGTGTCCATAGATTCCATACTGAACTGAACAGTGAAGCACCATGTGCCCCTAGTTCAACTCCACCGGGGGAGAGGAGGCATAACAGAAGAGTGGGTTCGTTTTACATCAAACCATTTGCCATACGTACTTTGTGTTGCACGTACTTGTTAAAACAGGAGCTATAGAAATACAGTGTAAGTAATTTAATAATATATTCGTAAGTCTGGCCACAAAGTTTAAATCACAATTATAATAGAATTTCTCATAAAACATTCTAGTGCTTGAATATGCTTTGAAGAAACCTTTTAGATGTTCAGTAACTCACATTATCCCGCAAGGACAGAAAGTTCTTGATACAGGAAAAAGCTTTGCCATGGGAAAACCAGATTCATGTGGAAATTGAAAAGGCCTTTGTTCTTTCAATGGAGCCCATGGATGCGGAACGTTCAGAGAATGAAGGGTCCTTGGTTGTAAAGCTTTGACGTCAAGATTGCTTACATTTGCTATCATACAATTGGCTGCTTCTTTACCTGTGTTGGTAACCAAGGTGAGAAGTCATTGTGTGTGACTGATTCACTCTTTCTCTCTCTCTGTGTGTATGAGTGGGGAGGTCTGTGCATCATGTTCACCTCAAGCATTACGCTCTCACTCACTCATCATCAATTGCTTGTCTGTCTAAAAACACAAAATATTTTCTTTCTTTCTTTCTTTTTTTCTTTCTTTCTTTCTTTCTTTCTTTCTTTCTTTCTTTCTTTCTTTCTTTCTTTCTTTCTTTCTTTCTTTCTTTCTTTCTTTCTTTCTTTCTTTCTTTCTTTCTTTCTTTCTTTCTTTCTTTCTTTCTTTCTTTCTTTCTTTCTTTCTTTCTTTCTTTCTCTGTAACAAACTCATACTATTTTTGTGTTTAAGGCCACACCATATGTGTGAAGCATCATGTGGTGGGAGTGATTGTGTTCATGGGAGCCTGCAGAGGTTCACGCAGGTTGCGGTGTTGTGTTAGTGTATATTTGTGTGTGTGTGATTCTCAGCTCCATACCCTCGTTTTGGCCATGACTATTTTGAATTATTTTGGGCGCAACTCTTTTTATAAGTATTAAAAAGTGAAAGCAATTGTTATATGAAGTAGCTAAATAAAGTACTTTCTATTTTCCAAAGAATTAATAAATTAAGTAAAACAAGTGGGGGTTCATTGTGACCTGGCGGCTTAGGGGAGAGAGTTCGTACAGGTCATCTATGGACACTATCTGTACACACACACACACACACACACACACACACACACACACACACACACACACACACACACACACACACACACACACACACACACACACACACACACACACATGCATATACACATGAACTGGCTGTTCGGGTCAGCAAGGCTGCGTCCACTGTAAACCAACATGAATAGAAAAGAAAGGAATCCTGTGAATGTCCCGTGGTCATTTACTGACAGCTTTTCTGTTGTTTGGTTGGCAGCCTTTGTTATTGGCCGGTGGGTGGGGCTTGTTCAGTAAAAGAACCTATTAGCATCAGCAACATCCTGGTTCTTTTATAAAGAAGGCAGGCATTCTTGTAGCATGGCAGCCACATTATTCTGTTGTTCTGAACTAATGCACTGCATTATGGGAAAGTAAGCCCATGGTCCATTCTCTGGTAGTATACTCTGGTTGTTCCTTTCCACTAACATAAACCCTTATCTTCCCTGCCATATGAAACTCAATGAATCCAATACACTTACAACAAGGACAGTACAGGTCCCTTTGAGCAGAAAGTATGAGGGTTACTAGATCAACTGATTAGTTCTGTGAGGCTAAATCCCTTGACGAAAATATAATTTGTGTGCCCATGCCAAGGTTTTTGAAAGAAAATGGATGATTTGGACAGTTGACAGTTGTGTGGCACGGTTCACTCACAGTAGCGACAGAAGGCACTGTTTAGATCCTCTTTCTACGTTGCATGATGTGTGAATGGTTGTGAAACTTGAAAGGCAAATATCAAGAAAAAGAACAATAGACAAATGTAGACAAGTAGATAGTGTCCCAGAGTGGCAGATAGAGATAAGGGAAAGAGGATGAGAGATGAAAAAGAAAGGGTGAGATGGATGAATAGATTGAATAAAGCAGGTGTCCTTAAGCAGAGATGTAGATTTTCCTTTTACAAACCCAGCTTTGTCCTGGACGTGTGTGCTTGTGCTTTAAATATGAAATTGAACCCTTTGTTTTGTGTTCCGTTGGCATGGGTGAGCTGGCTGTCATTGTTGCTGTGCACAGGTTCTTTTGGATGTGTATGTGTGCATATGTGAAAGTTGTGAAAAGAGATTGACAGACAAAACAGAAAAAGATAGTAAAACATCCAGTTTTGGGAGCTCCAACCCTCTCTTTCCTTCTCTCTCTCACTCTTCATCTGTCTTTTTCTCTCTCTTGCTCTTTCTCTCTTTCTGTCTGTTCATTTCTCTCTGTGTGTCTCTCTCTCTCGCTTTCGCTTGCTCTCTCTCCTTCATGCTTTTTCACCCTCTCTGTCTCTCCCTTTCGCTCGACATCCCTGACTTATGTGGCTGTCTCTGGGGTGCTAGGAGTGGGTCTGGAAGTGGAAAACTAGTCCTAGGTGGACAGAGTATCAGTGTCTGGCAGGGAGCTGTATGACGCCAGTCCACCACACTGAGCCTGTTGTCAGGCTTGGGGAGCACAGGGGGGTGGGGAGGTGGGAGGTGGAGGAGAGGATAAGGAGGACCAGGGGAAAAGGTGGGGGCAGAGGAGAGCTGGGGCCGTAATAAGTGTGACGACCCATGTCCAAAGGACATTTTAACTCCTTCATATATTATAAATAAATATTCACATTATCATTAATTTTATATATTTTATTTTTGTTTTTGTTTTCCAGAGGTTTTATTTATTTATATTGTTACTAGAGGAGGGTTAGAGGAAAAAGTGACATTAAAAGGGAGAGGGGTTGGAGGAAAAGAACATTATGTTTTGTGTGTGTGTGTGTGTGTGTGTGTGTGTGTGTGTGTGTGTGTGTGTGTGTGTGTCAGAGAGTGTTTTTACTCGTGTGTGTGTTAATGTGTGTGCGGCAAGAGTTTCTACGTCTGGTTGGAGTTAGACCTCTCTATATGGCTCTGCATTAGCATTTCAAAACAAGCACCAACCGTCAGCACATGGACACTCTCCTCTCTTTCTTCTTCCTTCACTTTCTCTCTCTATCTAGCTCTTTCATTCATTGTCTCTCCTATCTGCAGTCTAAATGGACAAGTTATTCCAACTGTCAAGGCCTGAAACTGCAGTTTAAAAAGGGGGGTCTGAGAGATTTTAAATCTTGCTGCGTAGGGGTTGAGAAAAGGTTGAACAACCACCGTTTGTACTGGGGATGGTGAAGGTCTTTAACACCAAATCAACGGCACTGAATGAATGAAATACAATCTCAATGAAAGACTACAATGCAGTTAATTTCAGGGCACCATAATGTGATGATGGTATTCCTTCAGTTTTGTTGTGGGTGAAATTTAAAAACAGAATATCCATAAGCAAATGAGTTCCACATCAAATTTTAAATAGACCTGCTGTGCTGTGTTGCATAATACCTTGATAGTATACATTTGGCACTCCTACTTTATCACATGTGTGAGTGCGTCAGGGTGTGTGTGTGAGTGTGGGCAATAGAAAAAATGACAGATTCAGTTGGCAAGTGTGTGTGTGTTAGAGAGCAGCACTATGTTAATAAGAGTGTGTACAACATGTGTGAGTGTGTGTGTGCATGTGTGTGTGTGAGTGTGTGTGTATGTGTGTGTGTGTGTGTGTGTGTGTGTGTGTGTGTGTGTGTGTGTGTGTGTGTGTGTGTAGCAAAGAGAGACATTGAGAGATTGTATATCTATGTGCATGTGTGGGCAGTGACAGGATGGAGAGTGGGCTGTTATAGCGCCATTCATTCTCTCTGAACCAGAAAGACTGCTAGGCTGCCTGCCACCCTCGTTCACGGGTTGTTCGATCAGTGCGCCGCCAAGAACAGTGCCTTGGCCGGGAAACACGCAATTACATAAACAGATCTCATCTAGTTCTCCAGCCATTCATAGACAGGGAGTAAGACACTCCATTCGATGTTTGATTGATCGTGAGAAGGACCAGGCTAATAGACTTTACTGATCCGGCTTAACCTCGGCATGGATGGAGCCAGACAGATCACCAATATTGTTCTAGCTTGTGTATCTGCGGGTGGTAGTAGGGTCTTTTCAATGATTGAATCCTCCCTCTATTGACGGGGATTATAATTGTGATGACAGGTTCAGACCTCTACAACGTAGGGAGACCACTTGCCCAGCCTATTATGTAACATGCTGTACCTCTTTGTGTGTGTGTAGGTGTTTGTTTTTGTTATGCCTAATTATGCTTTTCCACGTACACACAAGGCCCACTCTCCCACTCTGTCTCACCCTGTCCTGTGAGTCACAGCCTATACTCCCATTAGACACTCACTCTCCCATCATGCAGTGGTGATGAACTACCCCGTTGCCCAGGACCAGTCAGTGCTACAGGGACTACAGTCTAACAGGCACAGACACATTCAGGCACACACCACAAATCCCCTGGAGGAAGGGTGAGGCAAAGCACAGGGCTATAAAGGAAAGAGAGACATACAACAAGAGGAGAGAGAAAAGGATCAGTGAAGAAAGAAAGGAAGATGCTAAAGGAGGTGCTATGTAAGACGACATCGGTTTGAAGACCTTGTTCAGAAGGAGTGGTGGAAGGGGAAAGTGCGAAGAGGTGAGGTGTTTTAACAGAGGGAGGAGCACATAAAGAATAGAGAGTGTAAGAGAGTACAGAAGAGCAAGGGTTGCCAGTAAGCCATAATTCGCTGTTGTTGAATAATGAGAGCTATGGGACATCCATGTGCAGATGTGTGTGTGTGTGTGTGTGTGTGTACTTGTGTGTGTGTGTGTGTGTGTGTGTGTGTGTGTGTGTGTGTGTGTGTGAGTGTGTGTGTGTGTGTGTGTGTGTGTGTGTGTCTTCATTGCCAACAAAAGGAAATGAGAGTGTGAGTGAGTACAAGATATTCACTCTAGTTAAACCATATATCACCAAAATAATGAAATCCTCAACACCTCAGACGTAAGGCTCCGTCTCTCACCTCCTCCTCATGGTTGTTGTCGGGGTTTAATTGGGTCAATCTGATCCTAGTTCAGAGCCCAGGGAAGCATTGCTTCCAGAGGAGGACCAGAAAGGAAGTCTCAGTACCGTTGACACAGTAGCAGCAGCAGTGTGGATCAATGCCTTGGTTGTAAACCCTAAAGTGTTCTTCCAAGTCCTGAGGGCACAAAGCAGCGAGCATAGTAAAAAGACTCTCCTAAAAGCCTAACTTGGAAATACTCCTTAGGAAGATTCCGAAAGAGGATGGGACACAGCTGCTAGTGCCTTTGAATTGTTAATGCCTCCAGATGTGACTGACCAGTAAGTCAGTGTATGCCTCCTGGGCTATGGAGTCACCCAATAGCTGCCTTCAGCACCAAGCTCTCCACCTATTGGGCGGTAGGTGCCAGGGCAGCAATGGTACATTTGTACAGCAAGGTCAGGGCTGTTGAAAGACATCCATTTACTCCTCTTAAACGTCTAAGAATATTCTTTCCACTATTTTCCACTTGAAAGTTATGATTATCCTTGTACAGTATAGTTGCTAATGTGGGGAATTCCCTAGGAAAAAATGTACGCTTTATGTTCACAGAAGGTGGGCTATTACCCTGTATATAGGTTCATGCTGAGAGGGTGTCTTGGGCACTGGAAATAGAGTGGATTTCTCTGTAGCAGCATACAGCAGTATTCCATATTGTCCTATACTATGCACTGCTGATCTGTCAGATGGGAGTTGTACAACCCTGCTGATTCAGCATTAGTCTCAGTCATCCCCCCAGGAAACACCACCACATCTTTACTTTCCCATCTTTCCCTCTATCTCTCCCTCTATCCATCTTTCTTTGTCTCACTTTGGGACAGGATTGCAGAGTCATCACAAATTGCCTTTATTGTCACCTCTTTTTCTCTCCCCTCTCCACTTCTCAGCCTCATACTGTCATGTAAGTGAAGGCTATTCTCTCTCTCATCACCATCTCTGTTTTTTATCTGTTCATCTCTTTTGACCTGGATATGCTGTCTACATATGTGAACTCTCAAACAAATAAAACAGATACATTTAATATATCGCATGCAGGTAGGTGTGAACACTCAAATGAATCACATTCTTGAATGATGACATACTGTTTACTGAGCTGGATGCTGCATATATTGGTGACATAACCCAACCGAAAGGAGCAGAATTCAAATGAACCTTCTGAGTTACATAATCATTCAGAATGTGGCTGGGATCCCAGAGTAAGTATGTGAAGGGCTCTGCAGGCGGCTCCTTTGATGCTCAGAGTCTTTTCAAAGTAAAACCATCTGAAATGATGAGACACGGAAATGAAAAGGCCTCGATCAAAAGGTCGAGTCAAATATTTCAAAAGGGTAAGTGCTTAGAAGTGACTATATTTTTGTGCAATTTTGCAAATATGACACAAAATCCCATTGAACGGGACCCATTGGATCCCAATCTTTCAATGGTAACATGGATGAATTATGGGCAAATTAGCAAGTCTATAACATAAGTGCATATCCCTCACATTTTCTTCAACAAGTACAGCTACAACTATTATTACGAATTCATGAATGGTTAGATATTTCAATTTCTTTTTGAGCTCCTCTCCCATGATTTCCGCAAAAATACCTTCGGCTCATTCGGCTCCGTGAAAATATGTATATCGTTGTATTATTTTTTGGGCACATACAAAGCACTTTGTAACATTTGTTCTAAAATAGTTATTATTATGATGATGATGGTGATGATGAGGATGATCATTACATTGTGTTTTTACACCTCCTTGCATCAGAGACATCTTGACCAATCATGTTGACCTCAGTCAGGGTATAGAAGCTCTGAAGGTAAAATCCAGACACACCGTTTCGAAAGATCAAAGTCACTCATTATTGATGTTTGCGTGAGATAAGAGCCAAGACAGGCTATGCACAAAAACGCACGCACACACGCACACACACACATACGGTTATGCACCCACTCAACTATCAAGGCACATACTAGCAAGCACATCTGAGCAACGGTCTAAGCACACACACACACACACACACACACACACACACAAACACACACACACACACACACACACACACACACACACACACACACACACACACACACACACACACACACACACACACACACACACAAAAGCTGGATCAGACATCAAAGAGTGGTGGTAACATCAATCTATCAGACCTGTCTGCAGAATCTCTCTGAAGCATACAATGTTGAGTGTGCCAGTTCAAACAGAACAAGTGCCCCTCACTCCCTCACTTACTCACGCACTCACACAACATAAACACTTGCAAACACACACACACATCCACTACCATTATCTTGTAAATGGAAGAAGCTATTGATTAAATACTGAATCAATCAGTACAACTAATTATTTTTAACTACTGTTTTTTTCACTTGAATATACAAGGTTCTATTAGTGTTTCACCCAATGTGTCCCTCTTTATTTACTGTAAAGGATCTAACAGTGAGCCCTGTCACACTATTCTATAATTCTACCAAACACAATTTCCCTTTCTCTCGCTTCCTTAGCCCCAGGCAGAAAGTCAAAGTAATACATGCAGCTCCTGGCCGTGGTCCACCCAGCCCTTCTGCCCACCAGTTCCCCATTCAAGCTCCTGCAAATCGGCCCTGTCATTGAGCCTGCATTCTGATCTAGGATCACTGATTAGGTCCTCTTAGGTGTGGGTGCCCTTACTGTTTTTTTGGAGTCGAGCACTGTGCTTGGGAATCCGAACAGTAAGAAAATTAGTGTCAAAATTGCCTATGTTCCTTTTAAATCAGAGGGTCAAAGGGTGCGCTACAGGAGCTCCAATTTGTCGAGAATTATGGCTTGTGGTTAAGCATCCAGCTGAGTGTAGGAAGAGGGGCCCGACCACATGACAGAGCCACAGAAGGAAAAGGAGTCGTCAACATAGGCGCAAATGAACGAAAGCACATGGTGCAGCTGGTTCTAGCTCCCTAACGCACAACCTCAACTAAAGAAAGAATACGAGTGGGGGAAGGAGGGAATAGGGGTATTTCAATGCTATAAAGAGATGGAAAGATAGTGCCAGCCTACCAATGAACCAATGAACTCGGATACACCCTCTTCTAAATCATTTTGCGGCAATGTCTACATGTTCAAAAGAGCCCTCGATTTTATCATAATTTTTTTATGTCACGTCTCATATTGTTTTCTGCACTACCATAAATGTGACCAAATATTGTTTAACAGCAAGGGTAGAAATATTGAAACCTTTCCTTCTCCTGCCTTTGCCATAGACGTTTAAGTACTAAAATACTTGACTATGAAAGGAGTGGACTCTTGTACGATTCGTGGGTTGGGTTTTTGGTGCACTGGGTAACCTTGCGTGTCCTCACGGTCACCCTGACCACAGTTGGACCATGTGGTCTGCAGCTGAGCTTTACTGGCAGAAGAAAACCACTACAAAGCAGGGCCGAACACATGCGTTTTGACCATTTACTGTTAGATTTTCAAAACTATACTTTCATACAATGAAGGACAACCTTGAAAAGAAGGGTAAAAAAAGGAGAAAAATATAGCTTCTTTTATTTTGGTTTTAGTCAAATTGTGAGGTTCTGGAAATTGCTTGTAGTGCACTTAAAAAGTAATTCACAGACACAACATTTGAAACCCTTTCTCCCTACCTGGTTACTAATAATGGGAAAACACTCTCGAAAATAGCCCAGTCAGTGAAGGTGTACTCATGCTTCCCTGCGGTCTTCCTGACAGCAACCTGCTTTGAAATGATCAATAGGTTTCCTGGCTTGATCAGCAAGGTGCTGAAAGCAAAGTGTCTGTTCTGTTTCTAAGAGATGATACATCCCAATTAAATATTAGTTCTCAGACGGATCAAGCTTTAAAAAGGCTCCATTCAAGCAGGAGTGGGATCTGCTGAGATAACAGTTTGAAACTTGTGGCCCATGCTAATGTACATTAAGCTTTAATGATTCTTTTTTTATAACCTCTGTGGCTGTTACCACACACCGACGTATTGACTTATCCAAATGCTGTTCAGGCCCTGACATTTTGTTTTAAAACCATTCAGTTCTAGAATCTAAGCACACCCACTCCATGTAACATTGCCTTGTTAAAAGTGGAAAGATCTGAAACAAAAACATACAATACATCCCCCTTTAAGTTCTGACAAAGATTTCCCACAGGAATGATATTGTCGATAGGGGGTATTCCTGCAGGGGGATTGTATCTGGAGTGAAAAGCATCCCCAGCAGCATGTTGTGACAGGTTTCAACTGGCCCCCTCAGCAGACCACACAAGTCAAAACAGCTAACATCAATGAAAACTCAGTGCTGTATGATAACCGGTTAAGACACAGGCTTTGATCCAAGAAGCCAAATGGCAGAAATTCAAACATACTGTCTGAAAAAAGCCGCAGAAGCCCACATCAGGAACATACCTGTCATTTGATCTATATCAGTCAGACTTTGCAACAATTACATACATCAACAACTCAGATGAAAGATTGCTTTTTATCTCTTAGCAGGGATAAGCGCTGGGTGAGATTAAGTTTGTTGAACATCTCAAAGCATACATTTTCCAGTGTAATAGAGGCACATTGTAAAAAGTTCTGAGTTTTTTTTTGTTTTTTTTTCCAGGGATCACTTTACTTCATGAGGTTAGTGCACCACACTGTGGCTGTTTTGAAGAACTTCAACAACCACACTGCTTATCTTTCTATGTCCTTAAATGGAGATTAAGCACAAAACAGGAAAACATGTTATTGTGGACATTTTTTTTTAAAGAACACAGATTAACCACAAATAACTTCGATTTTTTTTAATCACCTACTAAATTCAGCATGACATTAAAAAACAGACATTTGTACTTCTGGCAGGAAAGATACAGTGACCAGAAAGAAAAAGGAAATCCCAATGAGGCCAGAAAACGCAGTTTGTCATGTGTTCAGTACTATAAGTGCCATGTAGTTTGAAAGCTCTGAAAGGAGTGGAGACTGTCATATTTAGTTCCAACTTGACTCCTACCAAAGAGTCAATGCAAAGTTCTTCCTGGTTTATTCCTTTGGTTCAGAACTTCAGGGTGTGTGTGTGTGTGTGTGTGTGTGTGTGTGTGGGGGGGGGGGGGTCAAAGGTCTTCGTGGCCCTCTGGATGATTTTCCTCTTCCTGTTCCTCCTCTTTTTCTGTTAGAGGAAAAGAGAATTAATAATTTGAATGTAACCAAACTAAATATTAAAAGTGATAATCCAAAACTAGAAGGAGGCTTGAAAAGCGGTGAGAAAGCCGAAGCTTCTCTTTGATTTTCAAACAGTGTAAGTGGAGTTTGTTAAGGGATATGCAGTAAAACTCTTCCATTTCAACCAACTAATGTAGTAGGCAACAAAAGTATTGTATCATTTGCTTGAGCAACTAATTAAAATGCAATACCAACTAGCATGGGGCTAAGACTCCATCACACAACCCTGACTCTTACCTGGCTCAGGTATTTTGACACACACTCCGTCCTGCTCCATGTAGCCACTGACACAGAGACATGTGAAGCTGCCTTTGGTGTTGACACAGTCCTGGTGCTCTATAGAGCACACCTGCTCAGGCTGGGAACACTCGTCAATATCTGCCATCAATAAAAAAAATATGAAAAAAAGTATCATTTCCACACCAGTGACTGCTGGATCTCATAGCCCACCCTTGTGACCACATTGACTTTTCTCCATCTAGTTTTTGCTAGGTCTGCTGATACTTCAGAATAACAGAAAGGGTTAGTGAGAAGTGCAAAAAGCTTCAGCATTAACTTAGATGGACAGAATGTAGACAGGACATTAAGAGTTCTAAAGATCTGTCTTGCCTGTGCAGGTGCCCTCTACGTCTTCATACCCACTGGCACAGGCCTGGCACTTGTCAGGCCCTTCACCGGTGCAGGTGGTGCAAACCTTATCACAAGCTGGAACCGAGGCACAAACAGAGAGCGAGGGAGACAGAGATAATCCAGTCAGTCAACACATTGACATAATGTGTTTCAAACTTAAACGGCTTATGATTTAAACATCTGGTGTATGTCTTAATATGATTTGAGCATCCAGGATCTATGAGCTGTATATTAGGATGTCCTCACATTTGCAGGAGTAGGAGCCCTCTGTGTTCAGGCAGTACTCGTATTCTTTGCATGGTGAAGGACTCTTAGAACACTCATTAATGTCTGCGGGTGACATATTGAACTGATCAATAACCAGACCAGAAAATAATTGCAAGATCTAAATCTGGTTTTACAATTGCAATACTTCAAAGCCTGTAAAAGTCTTAAGACTAACTTACCAACACAGGCTTCATGGTCATCGTCCTCCCAGCCGGTCTTGCACTCATCACACTTCTGATTAGTTGCACCATAGCAGGTTTTGCAGGAGGCATGACATTCTGGGAAATAATGGACATTATTCAGACTTCAACATTTAATTTAATAATGACTTTCAAGAATGCAGTTTTCTACAGGGCTTATTTAGAAACGGTGCAATACTTTCGTGCTGGATTTACTTTAGATGAGCAACAGCTAGTTATAAGTGCAACGTTGGTACCTATGCATAGAGAGAAGGTATCATTCCGGACTTCGTTAAAGTATCCGTCGATGCAGTCTAGACAGAACTCTCCCTTGTAACCATGGTCACAGCTGCACTTGCCATTACCCCCTCGTGTTTCATCACCGTCACATGCACCGTTGCCATGGCAAGGCCTCTCAGCCCCCCCAATACAGGCTGTGTAAATGACAAAACAACAAGGTAAAACCAGATAATTAGAACCAAACTATGGAGAACAGTTTGAACCACAACTTATGTTGAAATCATAATAACAATAATAATAATCATAATAATAATAATAATAATAATAATAATAATAATATTAATAATATTTACAATTGCAATCAGGTCCAAATGTTCCTTTCGGACAGCACACATTAATAGTTTCAATGCAAAACCATTTATACAGATCTGGATTCTTTGTTTTTCTAGAGGAGGAGAAAAGACAAATAAGAACAGACAATAGCTGAAATATAAGATTTTATTAGAATAACACATTGATTAAACCTTATGCTTATGCATTATGAAACTGAAACAACACACACATACTTCTTGAACCACCAGGTCTCAAAGTGTTCTTCGTACTCCTCCACCATGTGGTTGCACTCAAAACTGCTGCTGTCACACAATGACTCCAGGATCTCCACCAGACGGATCTCACTTACCAGGTGAAGGGAGGATCCAAGACGCAGAAATAAAATACAGAATAGAACAAATAATATTCTCTCAGTCATTTAATTGTTTTTTGAAGGTTTGCTCATACAGATCCTTTCAGTTTGATATCATCAGGACTTCTCTGTTCACCTTTTTGCACAATTATTTTGTATCTGTACAAACTAAACAGTCTCTTCCGGTTAGCTTTCTGCCCTCTGTACCATCCATTCTAAACGGTTACTTTCATGGTGAACTATAAAAGACTGATTTTAAGGAATTCAAAAAATTAAGCAATGCTTGCACAGGTCATGCTATTGATGTCTAATGATAAATATTGATTCCTGACTATGCACAATATCTGATCATCTCCATTAGGCCTACTCGGCGCTATGTTGTGTCAGACAATACCCAGGTCACAGCCAAGATTGTGGCACAAAGTGCAGACAAAACAGCAAGGCATAGGTACTGAATCATTTGTAAAATCAATTTTTGTATATGTATGTTTCTTCTTGAGAGAGAGAGAGTGACAAAAAGTAAAGCTTTGACATTTAAGTTTGGTTGTACTGGCATACACAAATAGACGCAACGGTGTGACAAAGAACTATTTGTTGTGGTACAAGTGTTAGAGTTTGCCTCCAAGAGCAGGGTGCCAAATTAAGAGAAGCTGTTCTCACCTTGTTTCATACTTAGACAGTGCTCGTTCCTCCCAGGCTGTGTTTCCTCCACCAAAGTTCTGTTTTGCCGTTCTGTCAAAACCCTGATAAAAGACCAAGTACATGTTAAAAATAGCCAGCTTCAAGTTCAGTGTAGTCAATTTATCACGGAAAAAGCCATTTACCCAAGTTTAGGTAAAAGCATCTAAATAGAATAATGATTCCATACTGTGCTTGTACTCTTCACCAGTGTAAAGGGAATGATTAAAGTGTTGTAGTTCATTGCAATACATTACTTATATTCTATCACAGCCTAGCATTGTCTTAGTCAGAGCAAGACAATACAATATCAGCCTCACGTTACTGTAAGTTACGAGCACAATATTTGACGTACCTTTCTGAAGTTATCAGTTATCTGTCTACAAGTAGTGCAGGATCCTTTTGAGGACTTCTTTGCAACAGCACATTGTGACAATAAAATAAGGACTGAACAAAACAGCAATCCTAATGGTCTCCCCATCAAACTGGGTAGCAGCCCTAGCATTTTAGCAGTCTACTTACTGACAATGAACAAAAACATGTACATCTAGAGACACGTTAGCGACTTGCCAGCCAGCTTGTAACAACTACAAAAGTTCGTTTCATCTACAACTGAGTTTAAAACTATTAAATGATGCCGTTATCTAATCAGAGCGTAACACATATTTACATACATGCCGGTTGTGGAAAAGGCTACATTTTTGATTTCCTAGTGAGCCTCTGGTTACTATTGTGGCTTAAGGTGATTTGCTGGTGCTCCTAATCAGTCACTTATACGACCAATGATATTCCGCCACGCCCGGAACAACCGTCTTATTTTACCCACGTGGATATTCTAGAGCGCAACATACTACATTTATTTTAAATCAACAAATAAATACACGATGGAGTTTATATGTATTTAAAAGTAGTGTTAAAATATATTAATCTAAATACATTTTTTACATCATTTTAATAATTTGAATCGCTCAAATATTGCGTTTCCGAGAACACCGGAAGTTTGCCCCAATCTGATTTCTGTCATGGCTGAAAAGAGGAATGCATCTGGGCTACCTTTGTTATTGTTGCTCATTTCTGTCATTCTATTGCATTTATTTACTTGTCCGTTTACAAAAGTTGAAGAGAGCTTTAACTTACAAGCTGCACATGATATTTTATTTCACAAACTTGATTTTGAAAAGGTAAGATGATGCTTGGGTAGCTACATTTTGCTAACTAATACAGCCCGATTAGTAACATGCAGGGATGAAACTGACATTCAATGTGGATTATTCTCTTCTTAGTATGACCACCATGAATTCCCTGGTGTGGTACCACGGACCTTCATTGGGCCACTGTTTCTCTCCACACTTTGCTCCCCTTTTGTATTCCTGTCATCTCAGATGGATTCTCCAAAGTTTTACTCACAGTTGTTAGGTATTTATTACAACCATTAGTTTCACACCTTTCCTGCTATGAAATTTGCTTGGTAATTACATAGGCCTAGGAGGTTGCCACTGGCAAATCTCAGTTCAGTTGTATCACTTTTTTAAGCTAACTCAACTGCATTTGTATAATCTATCAAGGTGTCAAGGCTTCTTCTTGAGGAGATTTAACTTGTTAGATTAGATCTTTTTTGAGACTTCAATGACTGTAGAATGGGCCAACCCAGGGCGTGCCTTCACCTACACGAAATTGAGGATTCATTCCATAACAGCAAATTTACTCTGTCTAGTCCGAGGTTGCCTGGGGATGTGTGTAATAGGTGCACTGTGGTGCATGCAAAGAGAGATACGGAAACAGTTTGGATCCACAGTTGCTTGTTTGTTCTGCCTGATCTGCACCTCCCAGTTTCACCTAATGTTCTACAGCAGCAGAACCCTCCCCAATGTATTTGCCCTGCCAGTAGGTGAGACAAACTTAAAATGGATTATTTAGATACAATAACCTGTACATAATAATGCTTTGTGGAATCAGTATGTTGTGTATTTGCAAGGGACTCGTTTTAAGGACAAAATATTTCTTGTAGATCTTTAACACTATGAAAAAACATGCCAATTTTCATTAATGAATGAATGAACAATTTTTTCAGTATTTTCACTTGGCTAAGGTTACGTGTACTTCTATTTTGCATAGCTACTTACATCCCACCTTTATTTTAACACAGTTCTTTTGGCATTCACCTCTTGGATGGGGCAAAGGTATGGCTCCTTCATTGGCTTCTCAGCTTTGGTCATCCTGGTGTTCCGGGCGGAACTCTGCATCTTCCTTGGTCTCATGTTGCTAATGTCACTGGCCAGCAGGAAGTTGGGGATTCTCCTGTTGTTTTCCTATGCCATTCCTGCAGGTGTTTTGTCTCTGGGTGAGTAGCAGGGAACATGTGAAGTCACAATATTATTGCAGGCAACATTGCATTTACCTCTCCATTGGACATGTATAGCTAATGTCACATTGCTGAGGCAATGAGAACACTGGTTATTTAGTGGTTCTCTGTCCGAGAGTAGTAGAATGCAATATTTAAACAAGTCCAAATCTTGATGCCACTTTGTGGTAGTAGTAGTGACATTTTATTTTACTGGGGGAAAATTATCACACTATTCACTATATAAAACACAAAAATAACTCAGACTTGTTCAGTCTGTTCTTCTCATTTTAGTATTCTTCCATTATGACTTATTTTGACTTCACATTATTTATGTTCACATTGTTCAACATTCAATAAACCAAATATCAGATCTCTTCATACCTTAACACACAAATATGTACAATTACTTAAGAGCATAAAATTGTTTGTCTTAAGTTGTAATATTTTGCTATAAATTCATGCCTTTGGTTGATTAATATCCCTCAATTGAAGGTCTTACCGTGGCTGTTGACTCATTCTTTTGGAGAAAGCTGCTGTGGCCTGAGGGCCAGGTCCTCTGGTACAACACCGTCCTGAATAAAAGCTCCGACTGGGGAATATCCTTACATATGCAGACAGGTCAAATTAATGTTCTTGTGAATTACGTAACTTTGGTAAGAAAAACAGCTTTTACAGGAATTGAAAACTAAATCGGTGGCTACCTAGCCCCATTGTCTCCGATGAAAAACACCCGGTCTGTATGCTTCACTTCCTTGACTCTCCGGCTCAGTAAACCTCCCCCTTTCTGTGGTATTTCTACTCTGCTGTACCCCGTGCCCTGGGCTGCAGTCTGTTGTTTGTCCCGCTGGGCCTTCTGGACAGGCGGATGAGTGTGCTGCTGCTGCCCACCATGGGCTTCATCCTTCTCTACTCCCTGCTTCCCCACAAGGAGCTGCGCTTTATCATCTACACCTTTCCCGTGCTCAATGTGGTGGCTGCCCGTGGATGCTCCTTCATGTAGGCCACAGTTAGAAATCTTCAGGGGAAAAAAAAAATCTGTTGAACGTTGACAAAATATACTTGCTTGGTTTAAAGTCCTGTCAGTCTAATTAGGGGAAAATCTCATACAAATTTTACATACATACAAAAATACACTAAGAAATCAACTGAATGTATTTTAAGTTTAGATCAACTTACCTTTTATCCGGCATGTCTGTTCACCTCATCACGTTTATAATTTATTCCATGTTGTAGAGGATTTTTTATTTTTATTCAATGCTATTTATTCATCTCCAACATATCTGGCCTCTACACTTTTGGGTGCATAAGATCTCTATAAAAACATGTTCAGAACTAAGTTAAAACACAGTTTTACCATTATAATAACAACGTATCTCTGTTCCCCTGCAGCCTAAACAACTACCACAAGTCTTGGCTGTATAAATTTGGTTCCATGGTCGTGGTAGGCCACTTTTTGATCAATGCTGCCTACTCAGGCATTTCTCTGTATGTTTCACATCACAACTATCCTGGGGGAAGAGGAATACAGGAACTACACAGACTAGTACCGACAACATCAGGTTGGTACAGCAAAAGTTAAGACAATTACCTCATTGTTACGTCACTATTCAAACCCCTTCACTTTTTCCACATTTTGTTACGTTACAGTCTTATTCCTCAATGGATACTATTCATTATTTTTCTCATCAATCGATACACAATTCCCCATTTTGACAAAACGAAAACAGCTTTGTAGAAAGTATTGAAATGTGTTCAAAATCAAAACCGGAAATATCACATTTACACAAGTATTCAGACTCTTAGTTATGACATTCCAAGTTGAGCTATGCTGCATTGTGTTTCCATGGATCACCCCTGAGATGTTTCTGCTATTAGATTGGAGTCCACCTGTGGTAAATTCAATTGATTGGACGTGATTTGGAAACGCACACACCTGTCTACATAAGATCCCACAGTTAACAGTGCACATTAGAGCAGAAACCGTGCCATTAAGGTGTGTAGATTGAGAAGAAAAATTAATTTGATACATTTTAGAACAAGGCTGTAACGTAACAAAATTTGGAAAAAGTGAAGGGGTCTGAATGTCTGGTCGTGGCCAATTTTAACCTTAAGCTTATGAAGAGAGAGTTTTTGTGTATTTGAAGCAAGGATAATTGAAAATAGTTAACAGTCCACTGTCTGAACAATGGGATATGGATTTACTTCATAGGTTAGAATGCTATGGAAACATTTGTTGGAAATAATGATTATTTTCTTGTTTTTCTGTGTCTAGATGTCTTTGTTCATGTTGATACATTTACTGCTGAAACAGGTGTGTCACGCTTTCTGGAGCAGAACAAAAACTGGAGGTTAGTTGCGTATTCCACTTTCTGCAATAAAGCTGCAAGAATGTACATTTTCAACAGATTTTAAGGTGAATCACTTTACGGTTGACCTGCATTATGTTCTGCAGGTATGACAAGCGAGAAGATTTGACTCTTGAGCATCCAGATGTAAACATGTACTCTCATCTTCTGATGGAGGCTAATGTCAGCAAGATGTCAGTACTGCAAGATACTCACCAACCTCTTACTTTCATCCAAGGATACACAAAAATAGTGTTTAATCCTCTGAATTTCCCTCCATTTAGTGTAGAACTAGACAGAAAAGCAGTGATAATGGAGAGAAGGAATGAACCTGAGCGATAAGGTGAACTGAGCAGTGCAGTGTTGTGTTAGGAATGTGTAGTGTTTTACTATCTGACCAAAGCTTGGAATATAATCTCCTTGTTCCTAGTTCATGGTATTCTGTGGTTACACTATCAGCTGTTGATATATTTTATAAAACATAAAGGAGACTGAGAATAACTGTAATACGAATAGGGTGGAAATAATACGGACTGGAAAACTTGGAACTGGAAGTCGGTGTCATGGGCTCTATTCTGCTCGGGCAGATCAATCTAATGCTATGATGCCATAATGCTATGCATGAAATTAGAATAATTCTTATTAGTTATACCAGCGGCTAGACAAATCCATAAGATGCCTAAATAGGGCTCTTGACAGGTTTACATCTTGGCAAAGTTTAAACTAACCCAATATGTGGTTTTGCATGTGCACCAATTGAAAGTTTGTGTGAAGAGGTTTTTTGTAGTTTATTCATCTGTATTATTTATAATGTACCAACAAATGGCCTGCGTTCCAATATGAAAGAAAACATTGGTTTCACCATTTGCGATGTGATTGCCTATGTGAAATAATGTTTAAGTTGGGATTGTCAACGTGAAGTTGTAATGCTTTGATAACTTTTTTTAAAGTATCTATTTTAAGGAAAAGGATTGACTTAATTTGAAGATGTTGTTCCGACAATTTTTGTAGTTTTTACAGATCAATTTATAAAAGTTCAGTTTCTATAAGTTAAAACAATTGCTCAATAAAATATTGTTACATTGTGTGCTAGTATGTGACCCTCAGTATGTCACCTGAAATGTTATAGGACAAGAGCTTTATAGTACACGTGAGATTTCATAGGCTCCTAAAATAATACTCACAATTAAATACTAAAGGAAATCCTTTATTTACAAATCACCACAAAATTTGCATGATTCCAGTCTCAATGCTAACACATTTATGAAATTAAGTCCAGAAAATATTATTTATAAAACAGGTACAGTACATTGATTTACTCAACAATTAACCCATAATTTAACCCCTAGAAAAAAGAAAAAAAGAAATAAAAATTGTGCTTGAACGACAAATTGTATATTTCCAAGCAAATGCTTATCCAGAAAAATACAGCAATAGTTTACATTATCTTATAGGAAACATTTCAGCAAGTAAAAAAACCGAACAAAACTATTTCTAATCAACAGTACCATGAGCCACAAATTCACAATGAAATAATTAAATAAACTTAAAAATATATTTCAGTCACAGCATTTATTTTTTGGGCAATGTTTTCATCCTGAAAACCACTCCACATTAATTAAGCCATCATTGTATGCAAGTCTTATGAATGATTTGCGCATCATAAAAAAAGGTATTTACAGCATTTTGACCTGAAGTAGTTTGGATAAGGCACACAGAGAGCAAGACAAAAACAACAAACGTATCAGTACACACCCACAAATATCCACACACCCTACAGCTATACACCCTTCCTCCCTGATACACTTTTTAAACAACATCGTAAGTGTTAGACAGTAGTAGACATAGAAAACGACGGCCCAAACACTCAACATTTTTACCAGTGTTTCTGCACTCTTAAAGTTTACTCATCAAAAAGAGCCAATTCACAGCTCTGCGACTCGGCCCTTGATAAGTGTAAGCAATGTTTTTTTTATCAGTATTGATAATAAATCAAGGGGAGGTTGACCTTTAGAAAAAGAAGGCCCTCCATGTTTTCTAGGAAAGGCCTAGGCTGGTTCAGAGCACAGTTCACACTGGCAGTGCTGAACAGAGTCTCTGCTGGGACAATGCTCGGAGGGCAGCCCACGTAACGGACAGCAACTTTGGCAAGTTCCGGCCATAGGAACTTTTTTAGGTTCCAATAGTCCAGGGGGTCACAGCTTTGATCTAGAATGTCTTCTTCCAGGTACTCAAGCACGGCAAGCTCTGAAGATTTGGGCTTCTCCTCCTGTTTAATTTTGTGTCGGATGTCATCCATGAGAGACCACAGGTTGTCTTTGTTTGGGGGAGAATTTTTGGATGATACTGGGGCTTCACTGCAACCATTATATAGTAAAGGCTCTGTTTCAGCTGAGGTAGAAAAAGACACCTCAAGTTCTTGGATGAGGTTTTGTTTGCATTGCTCTGCCTCCTCCTCTGAGAAGAGAGAGGTTTTGTATCGTGGGTCAAGCATTGTGGCCCAGGTGAATTTTGGGTCATGCAGAGTTGAAGACATTCTGTTTTCCATGGCATCCTTGAGAGACTTCAGCATGTTGTCAATGCCCATAGTCTCGTCAAACAGCATGTCTATCTTCCTGTTTAGGATATGAATGAGTGGTATGACTTGGCCCAGTGTGGCAGTGCGGTTGCTCATTTCCCTGCAGGCAACTTCAAAGGGCTTCAGGGCATTGCACACTGACTGCATCACCTCCCACTGGTCACAGCTGATCATTTCCCTGAAATTACACTCAATTGACATCTCATCAATGGCTTTCTTCTGCTCCACCAGCCGCTCAAGCATGAAAAATGACGTCCGCCATTTAGAAGGGACGTCCTGAATGAGCTGGTTTTCGGGAAGCTGGTGGACCCTCTGGAGCTCTGCAAGCTTTTCTTTTGCCTTTGCTGAGCGATGCACACGCTCACAGATTTTTCGGGCGATACTCAACAGATTCTGAACCATTCTCTGGCTCTTTATGGCTTCGCTAACAATGAGGTCCATGGTGTGTCCGAAACACTGCACGGTGACATGGTCACTCTCCTCCAGGAAGTTCCTTATGGTTTCATTATCCGTCACGGTGAACCCTTTCTTCAGCCCTGATGAAGTGATCCAGGAGTCCCAGAGATATTCTAGCTGCTTCTGTATATTGAGCATGTCGTGGTCACAGTCTATTTGAGAGACACTGAGGAGAGCAGAGCAGTGGAAGTCCTGGCCCTGAGGTCGCACACTTGACTCATATGTTGCCCAATGGGCAGTGAGGGTCAAATATTCTCGTGTCTGGCTACTGACCCATATGCTTGTGGTAAAGTGGACCATACCACTCTCTGCCTCTTTAAGATGTGTGAGCACAACCTCTTTCACCTTTTCGTACATGTCTGGTATGGCAGTGCTGGTAAAAAAAGAAGAGGAAGGTAAAGAATATTGAGGCTGGAGGTACTCTAGTAGTCTGTTTAAGCCTTCGTTCTCCACAACAGCGGATGGCTGAAGATCCAGTGCAAGCATTTCTGCAACGAGTTTGGTGATTCTTTTGGCAACCGGGTGGAACTCATCAAACCTCTCCCCATTCTCTTCGTACACAGAGGTGTCCATGAGCTCTTGTTTAACGTGAATTACAGCAGACGACACATTACCTGAGTTAATGCTATTCTTAATTTCAAGAACATGTCCATGAAACCTCTGCATGTGCCTGAAAAGGCAACTTGTGCCTAGGTTTGTAGTCTTTTTGCCTCGGCTAATTGTGCGGCTACAGTGCAAACAAATCACTTTTGTTGGATCAGCAGGGGAAATGGAGAAATGATTCCACAGTTTTGATGTCTTTTTACTGAACATATGCAACGTTTGTTTCTTTTTCTCACTGGCAGGACTATCAGTCTCTTTGGCAGAAACTGCATCTATTGCATTAAGAGTATCATATTGGTGGAGGGAGGAATTGTTATCATCTGTGCCTTTTTGGTTTTTGAGGACGTCAGGGTGCCGTCTCATAAGATGTCTCATCAGGCAGCTGGTTCCAAAATCCCCACGTTTCCCCCGGCTGATGACACAGGGGCAGTATCGGCACAGCGCTTTGAGCTGGTCCACTGGGGAGACAATGAAATGATGCCACACCTCAGATTTCACCCGCTTCATAATTTTCTTGTTTTGCTGAAAAATTGAATGGTCCTGATTGAGGCTTGATCCTTCTGTGAGATCACTTGGTAAGGAAGGAAATGGGGAGTCCTCTTCTTGAGTTCCAGAGGCAATATTAAGGGAAGATTCCTGACCTGAGAGATTCAGTATTTCATCAGAGTCCTCTTTCACATCCATGTATTGATCAGTGTTAGGGGGCACTTCATCTGATATGGTATCTGGCGAGTAGGGAGATAAATGGGATTCTTTTTTAATGTCCAAAGAGTCAAATAGTTGTGGGCGGGACAGGAGCGAAGGAGAGTTTGTATAAGGTGGTGGAATGTTGGAGCCCTGTCCATTTTCCTCAATGACGATGTCTTTGTGGGCCCTCCACATGTGGCGAATAAGACAGCTTGTCCCCAGGTCTTTGCCGTTTTTACCCCTGCTAAACTCATTCATGCAATGTATGCATACTGCTTTGGAGCTGTCAGCTGGGGAGAGGTAGAAGTGCTTCCACACTGCTGACCTTCGACGAGAGCTTGCGCTTTTTGGGGTTCCAGACAGGTGTTCAGACCCTCTGTCCATCACATCTTCACCGTTATTGTTGTTGGAATGTGAGGATGAGAGCATGCCGCTGATGTCATTTTTGGCACACATTTCTTGTTTTGGTTCAACTTTGGGTAACACCTCTTTGGACAAAGTGTCTGAGCCTTCTGCAGAAGAGGTGGACGGCAAACTGTTCTTTGTGGCAGGAGTAATAATGGTACCTGTCAGGTCTCCATTTTTTGGTGAGTTTGAAGGAGGTATCAAAGAGGATGCAGGAGAACTTGCCAAATTATTTGAGGTGGAATCCCCATCTTTTAAAAGCACAGTGGGGTGAGCCCTACGGACATGCCTCATTAAACAACTTGTACTGAGGTCTTTCTCATTTTTGCCGCGACTGAACTCTTTCATACAATACATACAGATTGCTTTGGTACTATCACGTGGAGATATGCAGAAATGGTTCCAGGCAGGAGATTTCTTCCTGGGGTTAGCAGGACTTCTTATGGATGACAAAAGGCTTTGAGTAACAGCATCCATAGCAACATCATACAGGGTGCTGCTATACCCATTAAGCATGCTGCTGTAATCATCATTGTCTCTCGTAACAAAAGGGCCTATGGAGCTATCAAATGATAACCTGTCATCCACTTGAGATTCCTCCTCCTTCCCATTTGAAATCTCTTCTTCCTCCTCTTTCTCCTCTTTGATATGCACAGCCAATTCATTAGTTTGCTTGTCAGTGTTTTTGTTTGAAACCAGAGGAGAAGTGGGGCTCTCCTCTGTTTTTACAGACTCTAATAGAGGCTCATCAACCTGAGAAGATAAATCTTTTGGTGCCTCTTGTGGTGGAGGTGGGACTGGGGGACAGTCTTTAGCCAGGGTATGTGTGGAATCAGTGGATGACTTCGCCTCTGCTGTCTCCCTGGGTGAAAAGCTGTAAGATTTAAATACATAGCCATCCTGACCCTCAATTTTTAGACATGTCCCCTTTGCCTCTCTTTTCTTACTTTCCACAGAGCCATTAAACTCAGATATCATATCTTCACTTGTCTGAGACACTACTTCTTCTATGTCCATCTTATCACAAACACCACTTCAGGGAAATGAGCTTATTCCTGTCAATTTTAGACTTTCAACTGTTTAGGAGGAATCATGGATGTTGAGTTTTTCAGGCAAGTGTTGTCTGTGTGTTGTGCACAGCAGAGGGCGTCAGCATGTTTTTCATCTCCATTTATAAACTCAGTCATCGAGTCCTTTCCATCTCTTTTAGCAGAACCTAAAGCGAATGACAGAGAGAGATATACAAAGAGAAGAAGAAATTAGTGATTTAGTGCAAATTCTTTGATTACATATATTATTTATATATGGGCCTATCTTTTCACATTTGGTCTACACACTTGGTTCCCAATTTGCACATTTAGTTTAATAGTTTAATTGGACATTGAATGTGACCAGTGTCTCTAAGCAGCCTAGTGTTTTTGTGTTTGTTGTTTTATTTACCTAAGCATCATGTTAAAAATTAAAGTGTGTATGCTCAAGGATCAATGCTCATGCGCATGAATGAACACAGTGAAAACCATCCCATCCGAATCCTAAAATAATTTGGTACCCTAACACTTTTTCGCTTGTCAAGACTCAAGGCCTATTGCAATTTTTAAATTGTGGCCTACATGATAAACTGAATCTACCCAATCGCAGTGCATTGAAGGAGACGCTCAAATTTGAGCTTTTAATAGCAACAATTTGTAGGTTGCAAAAAGGTGCTAGAGGGCATTCACTGTATAAACGCACCTTACTGTAAAACCAGACTATGCAATCTTTAGGGGCTGGCACCGCAAAGTCCAAGCTTAACAATATTCCGTTCATTAACTGTGTGGCATAAACAAACAAATGCTTTTAGACATACATAACATTTAAGATCGATTTTGTTATCTCAAATAAGGACGCTGACATGTCCAATTTTCAACAGGCTGGAATGGGGTATAAACAAGTTAAGTGGTCTAGCAAACTGATAGCTATCCATTGCCTGTGCCATCAACAACTATCCTGCTTTTCCGGGTTTGGCTGAATAGCCAACTTAATAATTGTGACGTTAGGTTAGCCTGGGTCTGGAGAACAACGACTGTCTGAGAGCTAACGTAACGTTTGCCAGCCACAACAAACATGAGACTCATCAGATTTACAAACAATCAAATTATGTCTTATACAACCAATATTTCCTTTTAGGCAGCCGATACACATACACCGTGAACATATTTAAACCTCTGACCTGCGCTAAAGCAACAGACAAAAACAGGAAGATTGACATAGAAGTGGCTTGCTCATTAGCTTAAAGCTAACCTTCTTAGCAGCTCCGATAACTAAACTAGCTTGCACTCAGCAGCTAGCATAACCGAACCACCTACGAGGTAAACGAATAGCGTCTAACATAAAAACAAGACACGCTCGTTCTGACACATGGACATGGAAATCACAGGAACTTTAACTTTCCGACACAGTCTTAATACATTATACAACGAGAAATACAATAGCTCTGGCTATATTGCCAAACGAAACACATTGTGACAGCTAGCAAGCTGCTAGGCCACACACAGGACGTAACCTAGCGAGGCAGAACCAGCCAGCGCTTGCCCTGGACGTAGCGTAAAATGCAAGAACCACACACGAGACCAGAATCAGCCCAATTCTCACGACGACGTTTTCAAGGAAAGTAGGCCTTTATAAAATGAATCAAGACACTATAATACGTACCATGAAGTCACAGCGTGTATTTAACTTGGTTTCGGATCCTAAACAGTTAAAATATGATATATTTTGATTGATCCAGAGGAGGAATTACTTTGTTGCTTTGTCTCCAGGCAGGCCATTCACATTCGACTGGAGTAGCTCCACACAGCGTCGGACGGAAGGAACATGTTTTACTTTTATGATGATGTCACAAGGTTTTAGGGTCTTCAATATGGCGACATGCCAGGGTAATAAAAATCAAGAATAGTTGCCTCATATTAAATGTTTTTTTTAGTCAGGGCTGCTTTAAGGACCGAATCTCCGCTATATGAGTGATCACAGGGCCTAGATGCAATCCGTTGTAAAAGGGGAGTCTATTGTTTTTTGTTGTTTATTTTTCTTCTTCCATGCGTCCTTAGAATGTAACCTTATCGACGGGGTTTGTTGATCTCAAGGTTTCAGCTGACTGTTTACTGTGGTGGGGGCCACGGGGCATGCACTCCTCTCCATATAGTCTAACTTTTCTATGCAGTTTTGAAAAGCCAAGCCTAGGGTTAAATTGATATGATTTTTAAAAATTATTATTATAGTATAATATTATTTTATAGTTATAATTTTGGTCATGACCGGACCACATAGATGCACATCTACTCCCTCTAACCCAAACCCACCACACATGATACACAATGTTCAACATCACGATTACGGAACTTTGTTGCGCTGGCTTTTACATATACTAGCTTGTTTGGACAGAGTGGGGGTGTGGTCAGGGTACTTGGGGTTCATTCATAATGTGACAGATGGGCTTTTGTCAGAGTCCCCCGACCACGCTACAACATGACCCCTAGCGTAATACGTACTAACGTTGTGCGTGGTGGGTGGGACTTAATTAACAGCATTGTTGTGTTGGGGGATGCGCGAAATAGAGCAGAGGATCCAACAACTATAGCCTGCTTCTCGACTCTAGGAAGCGAATAATTCCGACTTTGAATGGCCGAAACGACCTTATTTAATGCTCATGATACAAGATTATAGAACATATTCCTAGCCAGCTCAATAACTTAATCATGCTTTTTTGATTTTTAACTGAAAAGGACCCAAACAACGCCCGTTGGATGAGAACATTGTGTACGGAATTACAGCCGCTAAGCAGGCCGTATCGCCATTGCTTTGAAAGGCTGCTGGCTGGTTACTGTGTCCAACTAGCAGAACTGCTTGTAGGTTCGAGGTATGTGTTTTTTGTGTGTGTGGTTGATGAGCTATTGCAATGCATCGCATTTGCTATATGAGAACTGTTTGTGCACTTTGAAGCTAGTATGTGGCACCCGAATTCAAATCCATTTCCTCTGTTTAACGTTAGTTTGACGCCATTGCTAGGAGTGTCTGCTGAAGTTATTGTTAGCAACTCCTCCACTTCGGCTTTTTTCTTTGGTGGTGTGTTGTAACGTTAACTGTGTCTATAAAAACAAACGCATATTACACGTTTTGCACCCAATGGGCACAACATAGACTTGACTGCTGGTTGCATGATGCCACACCTCCACGGGCATTTAAACGCCCACCGACAGTTCTCAATACGTGTAAACGTAACTTGTTAAGGTTCTCAGTGGGCTGGTAACTTGTTATTCTTTGATGATCATCACCCCTATTAACCTATACATCTTGTCGTGATATAACTTTCGTTGAAAGGTTATAGTTGTGTGTTTCACTCTATGTATAGGTTGATGACATTGTACTAACGTCAAATCAAAAATTTACAAAACCTCATAATTTTGTTAACAGCTGCATGCACTGTAGGGATGGTGACAACCTTATCTTGCATAGTCCCATAGTGGGGAATCTATATTTGTGTTTTTAGCATACAGACTAAACTTCTCAAACGTCAACATATGTTTAAATGTCTTGTCTTTATTTAAAGGAGCTTTTTCACACGTCACACCTACTACATAGATTTTGAAATGACACTAGTTCATCTAGTGCATTTCAAGTCTGTTCTATACAGATTTTTGTATTATGATCTGCATTTAATTTATAGAGAGACTAAGTCATATAATTCCAAAACAGATACTAATGGTTTTGTTTATGCATTTACCTTCTCGCCAGATGTAAAGAACGGAATGCACACTTACCATGTCTGAAACCACAGCCGTTTTTGTAAATTTCTAATCTTACATAAAACTTACTGGCAGTGTTGCTTTTGTTTACGTAATCTTTGATGCCTATTTTTATTCTATCCCCACTTCAGTCCGGATCTTGAGGATGAGGAAGAAAGCTCGGAACCACCGGGTCCCCGTGCCCCAGCGTCCGCCCTCTCCCATCCAGCCCTCTCCCAACAAGCAGATCCTGACACATGCCCAGGCTCAGCGCCTGGTGGAACTGGAGATTGATGGGCGAAGGCACCGTATCAGCATCTACGACACCTTGGACGTGATTTTGGATGATGATCCCAAAGTGCAGGAGATGATGGAGTGCACCAGCAATAAAGAGAACACGGACAAACCACCACAGCAGGTCCGCCTTAGGTCGGTGCGCTTAAAAAATAACCAGGAGAAGAAGAACGCCGCCATGGGCTTCAGCGCACAAGGTGGATCCCAAACCAACAGCGCAGGAGGTATGAGCTCCAAGCTCCTTGAGCCCAAGTTTCGCACCGTGGAGTATAATCTTCCAGCTGTTCCAAAGAGACCTGCAGCATACTACAAGTATGAGGAGAAAACAGAGGAGGAGCTGGACGAGGAGGTGGAATACGACATGGACGAGGAAGACTATGCCTGGCTGGAGCTAGTCAATGAAAAGCGACGCAGTGAGGGCATCAGCCAGGTCTCCCACAATGTCTTTGAGTTCCTGGTGGACCGCTTTGAGAAGGAGTCCTACATGGAGCTCCATGGCCAGGGTGCCGAGGGCAGCGGCAGCGGGCAGGCCCCCATCGACGAGGATGCTGTTTGCTGCATCTGTGCGGACGGCGAGTGCCACAACAGCAACGCCATCCTATTCTGTGACATGTGCAACCTAGCTGTGCATCAAGAGTGCTACGGCGTGCCCTACATCCCTGAGGGCCAGTGGCTGTGCCGCCACTGCCTGCAGTCTCCCGGCCAGCCATCCAACTGCATCTTCTGCCCCAACCGGGGCGGCGCGGTCAAGAAGACCGACGACGAGCGCTGGGGCCATGTGGCATGTGCCCTGTGGGTTCCCGAGGTGGGCTTCTCAAACACGGTGTTCATTGAGCCCATCGATGGGGTGAGCAACATTCCCCCTGCCCGCTGGAAGCTCACCTGCTACCTCTGCAAGGAGAAAGGTGTGGGGGCCTGCATCCAGTGCCACAAGGCCAACTGCTACACAGCCTTCCATGTCAGCTGTGCCCAGAAAGCCGGCCTCTACATGAAGATGGAGCCTTTCAAAGAGTTGACGGAAACCGAAGAGCACACTTTCTCTGTGAAGAAAACGGCGTACTGTGGCGCGCACACACCCAATGGCTGCATCAAAAGGCCTCTGACAGTCTACGATGTTGTCAAATCCAAAAATGGATTCTGTGTAAAAGGCCACAAGGGAAGGGGTGGCAGTCGTGGGAGATCAAAGGCTAATCAGCGTAAGAAGAGGAGAAGGGAGAAGCCTGAGCCAGAGGCAGAGGCGGAGGCAGAGGCTGTCCAGCCTGCTACTGCTCCTAATTTTCCTGCTCAAAGGTAAATACATAAAGCTCAGACAAACACTTAGTACTGTGCAGAGGTATGCAAAAGAAAAGCTGTGCTAATGTTGTTTACATGAAGCAACTTAGGCAAAGCATGTCCAAAACTTTAGAAAGCTCCGTGATGTCATGCCCCACTAAATAAACCACGTGGGTGTTTTAACTGAAGTCTGTAGTGCAGAACATACAGTTTATGTACTGCTCTGCCTCCTCATTCCTGCAGGTTACAAACCATCCTAAACCAAGTGTCTGTTCAGAAGAAGAGGGCGTTTGTCGAGCTGGTCTTGACCTACTGGACGCTAAAGAGACAGGCGAGGAACGGACTCCCCCTCATTAGGAGGTTACAGTCCAGTCCCGCCCAGAAGACGGCACTTCCGGTCTGTTACTCACTTACTCATCCACACACTAACTCCCTTTTTTCCTCAACTTAGAAATGCAACAAATAAACTCATATTACTTGTGTGGTTGTCATGACTGTACTTGATAGTTTATGAGGATTTTTTTTATGGTGTTTGTGTGTGTGTACCCCTTGCTGGTTCAGAAGCAGAATGAGGAGGAGAGCAGGGCTCTGAAGGAGCAGCTGAAGGAGTGGCATCGCATCAGACACGACCTGGAGAGAGCCAGGCTCTTGCTGGAGCTCATACGCAAGAGGGAGAAGCTTAAGAGAGAAGAAGTAAGCAACAATCACTGGACCCGCTCTCATATATATGGAGAGCTTAGCTGTTTTGTGTAGTTATGATGCGGTTATCTCTTTATTTATTTATTTATTTATTTATTTACTTATATATATATATATATATATTTATATTAATGCATGCCACATCAATATAACTGCTCTTGTTTCCCTCGGCAGACAAAGCTACAGCAGGCCCTGATGGAGCTGCAGCTGACTCCCTTTACTGTCCTTCTGCGGGCCGTGCTAGACCAGCTTCAGGAAAGGGACCAGGCACGTATCTTTGCCGAGCCTGTGGACATTAAAGAGGTCAGCTTATTTTCTGTTAGTATGAACCATTCACGAAATGAGGGTATACTGCTTGCTATTTCCAAAAACTCCCCAAACTTTGAAGTGGTGAGACTATAACATCTTATCCAGACGATCTATTAACAGCAAAGGGATCATGTTATCGATAGGAAAAGCGTACTTTGTCTTGATCCCATTCTTATTCTTGTTTGCTTGTTGATTTCCATTAGACTGTAACGGCAGCAGACCCTTTATTTCCTTCCTTAAAGAAAATGTATGTTCTTGAGTTTGTATTTGATATGAAAGTCATGCCATACTCTGTAGTCTTTTGAAATCCTGTGCAGTATGTCCAATATTTAATCCAGCAATGCTCTTCTGTTGAACATGTGACAGGCTGTGTTGAGTCATGCGATGTTGAGTCCTGGCGTTTGGAATGTAAAAGTTGATGGGGGGGCAAAGGTTCTTCAAGGGCAGTTTGCTTAGTTGTCTGAGCATAAGATTCTTAAAATCAGGGTGTGGCCTGGGTGCGTTTGCACGGGAATACATTTTGAAACCTGAAACAGACCTAGGACCTTTTTTTCTTTTTTTTTGCTGTCTCTATGTACATTTATTGCAAGCCCGGCTAGCTCAGTCGGTAGAGCATGAGACTCTTAATCTCAGGGTCGTGGGTTCGAGCCCCACGTTGGGCGTTACATTTTATCCTATCATTGTGGTTTTAAGTTTCGTTCAGACAACTCAGCTGCTTGATTCTATTGTTATCAATATTATTGGACTAATTCGTTTAAAAAAAGTTATTATATGAGTTATTAGCTAAACTAAATTAAAGTTTCTGTCATTAATGTAGTTTCTCACAATGCCCTCTATTGAAACAAGCCCAATTAAGCCACAACAGTTAGCAGAACACTGGCAGATTTACTAAGGGCCTTGAAAAGGTTTTCAATTGACAATTCTGTAATTTTATAAACAATCTGTCACTTTTTAAATTACCTCTTTTCTGCAGCTCAAAAGTTTCACTTTTGAAGTACCAAGACGAGCTTCACCCAAACAAGACAAGCATTAGTGTCACGCCTTCTCTTCATTATTCTATAGGTGCCTGATTACCTGGACCACATCAAGAACCCCATGGACTTCTCCACCATGGGAAAGCGCATCGAGGACCAGGGCTACAGCAACCTAGACAAGTTTGAGGACGACTTCAACCTCATCATCTCCAATTGTATGAAATACAACTCCAAGGACACTTACTTTCACCGCGCTGCTGTGCGAATGAGGGACCTAGGTGGGGTCTTGCTCAGGAAGACGCGGCGGGATATGGAGCGAATTGGCTTTGAGAAGGACAGCGGTATGCACCTGTCTGAGTCGCCTAAGGTGGAAGAACCCACTGCGTTTGCGTGGGAGGATGGTAAGGGACTCTTTGTATATCAAATAGCAAGACATTAATTAAGCTGATAAAGAGTTGATTTGTAACATGTTAAAGGACTGCCTGGCTGACAAAATCAGTTCAGATAAATGATTGTCCTTTGTTGTTTTGTTCTCCAGTGGACCGCCTACTCAAGCCAGCCAACAGGCAGCACATGTCCCTTGACAAGCAGCTCCAGCAGCTGCTAGAAAAGTTTGACTTGATGAGTGCCATGAAGTCCAGCCCTTCACGCAGCAAGCGGCTCAAGCTAATCAAGAAGACCATAAACGACGTACGCAGCGAGATGAGCCTGAGGAGGGTCCTGCCTTCCCTGAACTCCCCCACCACCTCCTCCTCCTTCTCCTCCACTTGTAGATCTTCCATAGACTCAATGCCGGAGCAGAGTAGGGGTAATGGTAAAAGGCAAAGAACCAATGGAGAAAGCTGTGATGAAGAGGGTGTGTATTGAATACTTGTACCACAATATACCAGTATCGGATCACATATTATTCGCAGTGAACATGTCATGTATGTCTTACTCTTTAATTTAAAGTCATGACTGCCACCTAGTCAAGCAACATGTTCATGTGACAACAAAACGTCTTTGCCCCATATCCTTAGGGCATCATAGAGACTGGGAAATATGTCTGAGTGGGCTTGTTGTAGTTTACCGACCACAGTCCCAACATAGTGGGGGTATTATGCGAAGTCGTTGTCAACAGTTTCCCCTTTTAATAGCAGAATAAATAATTTAGACGCAGACGGCCTTCTTGTCTTGAGTCAAATTTGGAAGTCATGTTGGTTGCGTAATGTTGCAAACCCAATTATGCAAGTCGTTTTGCTCGCTCATTCATGAAGGTGCTTCCTAAAGTGTTTTTCTATGCATGCGTTGTAATACTTTAGTTAATAACCCAAAGCTGTTGCTCAGGGGATGCCTGGTTTTGCTTACATATTTGTTATGTTGTTTCATTTGAGAGATTTTACAGCAGTTCTTTTATGGAACATGTTTCCAATGATTTCTGAAGGTAACGCTGTTGTGTAATTTTAATAACAACAACAAACATTTCCATCAGTTAAACGTCAGTGCCTCTTTTCTTTATTTGCCGTGTCTAGTGTGAATTTACTCAAATACTGACTGTCCTTCACCTCTATCTTCTACAGGGGACACATCTCTACCTCCCAAACTGGAACACTCAGATTCTCTACCTCCTCTCCTGCACTCAGAGCAAGACTCTGAACCCCCCACCCTCAAACCCATCCACCCTTCCCCAGACTGCGACAGTAACTACAAACGGGTCAAGTTCAATGGGGAGACGCCGGCCCCTCTCCCCTTTTCCAAAGAGCGCCTCAACGGCCACTCCTACTCCGGACACTCCTCCCAGTCCCTGTCCCAAAATCCTTCGCTCTCCTCCGAGGGTGACATGAGTGTTGTGGCGACCTCAGTACTTCCCGAGCCTACAAGGACTGTCAACCGGCGCACAGCGGTGCTCTTCCGTAAGTCGAAAAGCGCAAGCCCCAAGAAAGCCCAGAGAAGCAGTGGAGGAGGAGGGGGAAGCGAAGGCAATGAAGCCCACGAGGAGTGCCCTCAGGTGGGTCCCAATAACATCCTGTCGGTGGTCATCCCCCGGCTGGAGAACCTGCTCCACACCAGGAAGAGGAGACGCAGCACAAACGGAGTGGGCGACAGTGAGGCGGACGGGGAGGATGATGTGGAGACCCCTATGAAACGCCTTGACTCGGGTAATCCAAGCACAGAAGAAACTTTAAACAACACAGAATAAATACAAAATGCCTACAGTGTGTGCTGGAAAAAGCCTAACAGTATCACGGCTCTAGTAAGGGTGCCTTCCTCGTTGGATAAAGTGTTTGTTTTCATAAACGTGTGTATCTTGTCTCTCCACAGGCCTGTCCAATGGCTTCCTAGATGAGGAAGAGAACAGGGAAAAGGTAAAGGAGCTGGGTCCTACCCGACCCATAGAGCCTCGGCGACGTTGTGCCTCCGAGTCCTCCATCTCATCAAGCAGCAGCTTGCTGGGCTGCACTGGGTATGTTAGAAAAGCTCCACTGATCGACTGACAGGATAGACATGCGAATATGGAAAGCAACAATTGAACTCACTCACAGTTTGAGTTCTAGGTTCACAACTTGAGTTCTTGTTCATCGTTTTGGGGATTTGATTTAAACCATGTATTTTTGTGTGGCCTGTATTGATGCATTTGCGGACCAAAAACCTAAGGATGACTGTGATTTTTGCCTATAGATGCATGGGATCATTGGCCATAGATTTGAACTTTTCTGCCTTTAAATGTTAGACCAGATCAGTTTTTCAGTTTTGTTTTGTTATGTAATTAAATGAATTTCATGCGGCCTTTGTTTAGAATGGCATTAATAGTGCTTTCAAGGACAATTTGTTAAACACCACGCCTCGTTACTAGGAAGGCATTCGATTGATTTAACTTCAAATTAGCCTAGTGATGTCTTAATAATGTTGTGAATCTCTCCTTTGATTTCAAGCACCATACTCAGTCTTCCAAAATGTGGAAAGGGGAAGCCAGCCATGGTTCGGAGAAACACGGTGGATGACAAGAGTGAACTCATTGCCTGTATTGAAACGGGCAACTTTGCCAAAGCTGCTCGAATCGCTGCCGGTAAGTCTGGCTATATTTCTCTTGTGGAAGTGGATGTTTAACCTGCATGTGCGTTACACATTTTTGGTAGTTTTAGATGGCGTCTTGACTAAAAATGATATCCAACATTGATGTTAGGAAACATCAGTCATCTTCTGGGTTAATATCAGTCTGAAGTTTTGTTAGCTTTCCCAACAATCTGTGTTCACCAAATGTAGATATATTCTGAAATAGTGACATTTTGTGTTCAAGGAATCTCTTTACTAGCTAACGTTGAAGAAGAATTAAACGATGAAAAGGCTCACCTTTTTACTACATGGCAAGGCGGTCCCTCACTGTTTTGATGCTTAAGTTCAATAGCTCCTGCCGCCACTTGCAGAAAGGGAAACAGGTGGCCACATTATATGCTTCTCAATATGAAACTCGTGAACAAGTGAATTCTTTATAGCGATGAATGGATCATTCATTTGTTGGTAACAACCCTTATCGGTGATTGTGGTGTGGCTCTAACTTCGTAGTGGTGTGATTAATTAACACGTGTTGTTCTATGATATGCTCTGTGACAATTAGCATGGCTTTGGAAGTGTTCTCCTCTAAGGCCTAATGAATGTGAGTACCCCCCCTTTCCTCATAATGTGGTTGTTATTGTCCCCCTCCCCCTGCTTCTGTAGAGGTTGGCAACAGCAATATTTGGATGCCTGCTAGTGCCGCAACAGTTGTGCTGGAGCCCCTTAAACTAGTTTGGGCCAAATGTAGTGGATACCCATCCTACCCTGCCCTGGTGAGTGTGTTTTTGCATGGCCGTTATTGACCAACTGACAATTTCAGATCTGTTCACCTCATGCAATTGGTGTTATTAAAATCAAAACTGTACCTTCATGTTTTGCCCAGTACCTCTAGATGGCAGCATTACAACGTTAAGAAATGCAATACATGTCTTACTCGCTGTGGCTGTTTGAAAAAGTAAGACCCTGTGGTTTTTGTTCTCCATTCCCTGTGTAGATCATAGATCCGCACATGCCCCGAGTGGGCTGCCAGCACAACGGGGTGTCCATCCCCATGCCCCCCATGGACGTGCTCCGGGTGGGCGAGCAGATGCAGTACAAGGCAGAAGAAAAGCTCCACCTCGTCCTCTTCTTCGACAACAAACGCAGCTGGTGAGTGCCATTAGTCTTTTAATGAACTGGCAAAAGAAGAGATCAGAATCCTTCTGATGCGAATTTAATTGCAATTAAATGATGAAGCTGAAATGTAACAGGGCCGACAGCTTCTGGGGTGGCACGACTGTTTTAGAAACCGGCCTATTATTTGAGTCCTCAGGTTGACCTTGGGTTTATTGGTCTTCAATTAACAACTAACTTTAAGTGTGCAACAGTTTGTTTATGGGGCTGTTGTTTATTAGACGGTTGCATTGTTCACTATGTGCAAATGCATTATTAAATTATGCAAATATATTGCTTACATTTTAAGATTAGGGGTTAGCATATGTTACACTGGGGATGTTATTGTGTAAAGATTGTGAATATTGTAAAATTATGGGTATTTTAAAAGTTTCTAAATTGCAATATTAGTAGTAATAGTAGTAGTATTATCTTACTTCTAATGTTGAGACAATAAGACAAACTATTTGAGCTTACTCATTATGACTAGCCTACAGGCTTGGCTAATACATTTGCAAGCAGTAGTAAAATTAATAATATATTCACAAAATCACCAAGCTAGACTTAAAAAATAGAACCAGATCTTGCGGTGTCGGGTGTCTTCTGTTCTGTAATCACTGAGGCTTTTTTCCTCCAGGCAATGGCTTCCTAGATCCAAGATGGTTCCTTTGGGCATGGACAAGACTATTGACAAGATCAAGATGATGGAGGGCAGGACATCCAGTATCCGCAAGGCGGTCCAGACAGCCTTCAGCCGTGCCATGAACCACCGCAGCATTGTGGAAGATGAGCCTGTTAGCGACTTAAGCGACGTGGACTGAAGCCTGGTTTATGCTTCTGCAAAGATGCACGTTAATGTCTCTGAGAAGGGGTTTCTGGGAAAGCGTAGTTCCCAGAGGTCCGCGGACACGTTCAGTCCTCCCAAATCCTAACAGCTCGTCGCGCATAGCTTTTTCTCCCGTGCGTCAAACAATCGCTGATTGGTTGAGCAGGGAAAGAAGGAGGAAGCGAGAAAATATCCAGTAATCCATACCGGATAACTGATCCTCCATCAAAGCATATATGACTATATTCCTCTGCAATGCATTCACTATCATTATTCTCCTATCCAATTTTCTCTGGGAAACCCTGCAACGAGCCAGCAAAATGTAAAAATCAATGAGCGCGTTTCAGTCTCTTTGTTTACGCTTTACCGAGACATGAACAGGGGTTTCCGTATCCTTGTTTCTTCTACTTTGCTTTCTGTACATTCTGTATTAACAAATGCTACACTGCCCCCTAGTGAAGCCATTGAACATAGGTGGAAGCATGTAGGCAGCCTGCTGCGCGAACGTCCGCGCACGTAAATATCTGCAGACGCTCCAACGCAGAAGCATAAACCAGCCCTGAGACGCACGCAAACACACTGTTTCACCTTTAGAGTTGCACCTCTCTTCTCCCCTCTGCAAGTTTGCTATGTTTACTGGGCACCTGCTGCAACCCCTGTGCCCCTTTCTCTCCGAAACACACTCACACATTCTCATACCATCCCCCCCACACTGCCGTTCGGACGGCTGCTGCTTTAATGAATGTTCCCATGTCCCCTGCCATTTCCATTTTCTTTTTTAACTGTGCCACAAGACTGCTTCCATGTTCCTTACCTCTGATAACCACTGCCCTCATGGCTCTTTGGATGCCTCCTGCTCACCTACTTATTCACTCACATACGTGCATCAGCTCCACTTGAGAGTACCTATGTATTGATTCAACTCTGTAAATGTATATGTTCTTTTTGATTGACACACTAACTTATTTTATTAACATGAATGAAAATGGGTACTGTACAAGACTTTTCTAGTTTTTATACTTTGGTAATTATGTTGGCCAAGGTGTTGTATTTTGCAGGTGCCGTGTGACCTAAACATTAGATCAACTTCGAAAGCCTTAGCAGTCCAAAACAAATTGCTGGTAAACTTTTGTTGCTTTTTAAAATATTGTTTTTCTAAGTTATTGGAGATATTGCAGAAGATTCCCCTTGGCATTAATCATTTTGTATCTGAAATGACAAAAGTTTTTACGATAGTTTTAGTATATTTTTGTTCTTACATATTTATATGATTGATTATATGTTGGTGTGTCTCTGATGCTCAAATTGAAAGTATGCTGTAGTCAGGAAAACCTAAAGTGCGATGTTCTCTAGAAACCAAAAAAAAAACACAAAAAATTTGCTACCCAGGCTGTTATTTTGTTTTTGTGTGTGTGTGTGTGCGTGCGCGTGAGAGAATGATGATGATTTTTTTTTTTTTTTTTACATTATGAATTGGACTGTTAGTGGACAGTCATTGTAGTAATAGAAAGGAGTGCCGGGGTTAACTTATTGTAAGGTATTTGTGCTACTTTATATTTGAAGAAACATGGGAAGTTATTCTGATAATTGGCAAATTGTGTGGTGGTTACTTTTGGTTGCCTTCTTTTATGTTGCATTGTAATGTTTTTCAAGCTTAGCTGTAGACTTCATGACATTCATTTCATAGTATGTTTTTGCTCTGGGTAGCAATGGGGAGTTTGGGATACTTTCTTTTATACTTACTATAGTGTTTTTCCCCCCTCCACATAATACAAATTGTTGCTGGGAAAGTTTAATTTCCTTTTGTTAAAACTCCATAAAAACAAATAAAAGGATGTAATTAAACTGTAGAATAACGTTTTTAATAGCATGTGATGGCCCCTGTTGGAGCAAAACCCGTGGTACACTTACACACTTATGGCTACCGGTATGATTTATCTAATCTAACAAAGCATCTATTTGCTACAGCAGGAATATTCTTCACTCAGTTTATATGTAATGCAAATAAACGTACTCATTGTTCATTAATATCCTTACTGTGCCAACCACAGCAGGGCGCTGTGGCTCCATTGAAAAAAGACCAATTTGCTGTAACATGGATAACTATCCTTCAAGCAAACAATGTGAACTGAAATGTTGTAATCGTGAGTCCCTCGGGCCAGGTCTTCAAACATCTTTATTTTAGCATGTAAGTCACGTCACCGTTGCAATCAAATGCCAGTTGACGAACAAAATAATGGATTTAGGTTTTAAACTAAAGGTCTACCACCAGATCTATGATAGCCTCAATCATAGTGAACTGACTAAAATAGTATTTAGTTCCTGAGGGATGTAAATCCAGTTCAAACTGATCTACCAATAAAAAGGGAAATTGTCTTGATCAGTGATAGCTTGGAATAGTGAGAAGCCACCTTCACCTGGCATTGAAAGACATTTCCCATATTTTGAAACAATTGAGCCTAATGCCGCCTAAGCAGCATGGTGCATCGGGTTGCACACAACAAAAAGCCTCTGCCCTCTGTCGTTTCACCCGACAATCAGATACTAATTGCGCGGGGAAGTAAACACTGCAGTCAGGTGGAGAGGATGGTGAGTCAAGCGTGAATATCAATCTCACCACATCAGTGTCATCAGATGACTTTGAGGGAGTTAAGGGGCGCTAATTAGCATGGAGCGACAAGCACTGCATGCGGCAACAATGCAAATGGGGCTGGTGCCACTGAGTTACTTAGTTCTTCTTGCCGCAGGTAATTTCCGGCGAATGTTGGAAAAGTGGAATGGGTAAGGTGAATGATGGATAACAGGAACATGTGAGCATATTGCCTCGTGTAGGTTGTGTTCTATGCACAAATGAACAGTGCACACAATATACAGACTCGAACACATCCATGCTCATCAAACTGAGGCGCAAAGGGTCGCTCTAACACACAGAAACAGACTCGAACACATTTTAAATACTTGAATTTATTAATTTGAATTTGGGATACTATTTATGTTGACACATCTATGGCAGAATAAACATTCACATCTAGATAACTTTATATTCCTACTCCTCCTTTGTAACTTAAATATATTGGTGTTGAAAATTAGCAATTTCTCCACACTAATGTTCCTAGGAGGCTCACCTGATACAAAAAAAGCTTGTTGTGTCCAAAAATATATTCTGTAGGCACTTGAGAATCATTAAGATGTAGCCTATACCTAACACAGAGCATGATCACCACATTTTACGTTTAAAATTATAATTTAAAAAAGAACATCATTTTGCAGGTCCAGTATGGGTGTTAAGCAAGACTTTTTTCTTTCTTTCTTTTTTTTCTTTAAAAAATAATTACCATACATGGCAGTTATAGGGCCTGTGCACTGAATATACAATGCATCATTTTAAATCATGTTTCTGCATTGAAATAAAAAAATTATAAAATTGCTCCCTGCACACAACAGTTCGCACCCCTACAGTGTTTTTGTGATGAGTATTCAGGATGTTATTAGAAGTACAGGGCACAAGGGATGAGGACTTGTGAGCTAAATCATATTCAAAAGTTCTCCATCTCTTACATAAACACATCAGCCGAATTTTTCATTTCCAAACTCTGGAAAAACATATTCTAATTCACATTCTTTGTCTCCCCCATAGGCTCGCTCTGGAGGGGCAATGTTCCAAACACAAGGCCGCAATAGCTTGGGCCCAAGGTAAATAAATATTTATGCTGCACGTTTACATGAGAGGGAAATGTATAAATACTGTGTTTCAAAGGTAAGCCAAACAAACATCTTCAAAGGAATATAAATGCATGTGTTTCTTTTCAGCCTAACTGTAAGTTCTACATTGTCACGTTGGAAGGCTCTGCTGTAATGCAAAATGTGCCAACAATGCCATATAACCTTATGATATTATAATGGCTATTGGCAAAAGGGAATTACATGTGAATGTTCTTAGACTGTTGCCAGGTATTCAGTGGACAAGCAACCACGGACACAACAGTATGCAACAATGTACGCAGACACAAAACACAAAAAACAGGGCATCACTCACATGGTTCAAACCCTGTGGGCTGATGGACTCTTCAAAATCGTATTCGTTTTGACTACATAAGGAAATGGCTTCATGCAGCACCATAGACAGATTTGAGAACTGATTGTAATTTATTTTATGACTCAGAGAAATCTATTGCCCATAAATGGTCAATTTCTGTAGAGAAGAGTGAAAGCAGCACAGACACTTCATCTTTTCTGGATAGGCTTCTAGTAGGCACATGGATAAGTAGATGGTGAGGTAAGTTCAGTTTGAGCTTGGGTCTCTGAAACTCTGTTGTGTGCAGAGAGCCTAATTCTCCCAGTCCAGTCAAAGCATGATTCATTGCTGGAGTGAATTAGTCTTTACAAAGACAGTATGAGTGTGGTAGAGAATGGACCAACATGGATTTAGAGAGATCAGGCATTATATCAACCACACCCTTGATAAATAGTTAATGCACCAATAGGACAAGCGCCCCCCCCCCACACACACACACACACACACACACACACACACAATGCTTGCCTTGGTCATACTGCACGGCATACTAAAGGCTGAGGTAGGTCAGGGTATATGGATCTATTGATGTCTTTACAGAGTAAAGTACTGACTGACTGGCAGCTGCACAATATCTACCAACCACCACTGTCTTCATTGTGCAACGTGTATGTATTGTCTGTGACACAAGTGCAAGTACAAGTGAGGAGCCCCAACAGGTTAGACACTAATATATTAACCTAGAAAGTGCCGTCATATCCACACATAGAGTCTAACCTGTTGGGGCTCATCGCTTGTCATCCCATTAAACACAGCCTGACTACAACCTGACTATCAGCCAATCAGAATGAATGTCAATCAGAGTGAATGTCACGTTTCAGCTGTCCCTCGGACCGGAGGGAGCAGGCCTCATGCTATACGTCTTTGAAGCCATGGATAATTACTTATGTAGGCAAGATAATTAGCAAAAGTCCAGCACAAATGTAAATAGACTCACTTCTCATGCTCTTCACTTTAGCCTCCAGTTTAGTATGAAGCAACCTAAGGCAACAGAGCGTACTTGACTATTTTGGTAAGCTGTGCTTTCCAAGAAAACTTGCTTTGTTAAAGTGTGTGTGTGTGTGTGTGTGTGTGTGTGTGTGTGTGTGTGTGTGCTTGTGTCAGTGTTTGTGAGAGTGACGTTTGTGATGTGTTACAGTCCTAGTGAGGTATGCCGCTCGGTTTGGCGATTGGTTGCAGTGCGGTTTAGTTGTGGGGGCGGGAATGGTGGCCTAAGGGTTTTGAATAGGTGTGTGTATGTGTGTCTCTCTGTGTGTGTATTTGTGTATGTGTGTGTTTGTTTGTAAGTGGCTTCATCGCTCGGAGAGCAAGAACCTCCCCCAGCAGTCTCATCAACATTCCTATCTGTTCCAAGGACAGTGTAGTGACTGACGGCAGCTTAATGTGTGTCTTGCCAGAATTGGATTTGATCCTGGGGGCTCTGCCAGAGGGCTGTTCTGCAAGAATTGTTAGACCCACACTTTTCTTTTCCTCCGACCTTTCTTTTCCTCTTCAGATATCTCTATATATTTTTGCCAGACAATTCTACGAATAAAGCACAGCTTGTGTCCCTCTACTTTGCATTGATACAAAATTGTAACTGTTATGTCGTGAAAAAAGAATCTGAACTTACTGGACTAACAACTTGGGTATTAGACTCAGATGGAAAAATGACTTATTAGACTTATTTTAGTCAAATTTCGGCAACCATTACCAATAACAAATTAACGAAGAATGCTGTCTGTAAGACCCCCCCAAATAAAAAAAGGGTTTCTTGATAGTTTTACATGACATTAGTTCAACTGAATATAGCATGGGGTGAATGGATGGATGGGGGGTCTGGATGTTGGTTTGATTACACAGGGATGCACCTGCTGCCACTGAGCCATCCCAGATCTGAGCTCAATAATCCAACCCATAATGTGTCTCGCCTCAAAGCAGTGATTAAATGGAACCAAATCGGGGTTTGTGGCAGGGTTGTCACGCTCACGCATCCTACTCTATGTAAGCTGCCACAGCAACTTTGTGTACGACCAAAACCTTTGTGTCTCTAGCATAGCAATATTATTATTTCAAAATGATGACATCAAATACAAATATAGATTGGCCACACGTAGTATCTGCATTTCTCTGATTTCAAGTCAATGAAATGTTTCTCTGAGGCTATGCATCAAGGTATTAAGACATTATTTGTCAATGTCTTGCTACTCACATAAGTGCCCTGAAAAGACATGACTGGGATAGATACCCAGCAAAGTCGGCAGATTTCAAGCTTTGACGGAGCTTTGGAGAAGGCCAGCTTTGTCAGTTTTCCCCTCTCTCCTCATCCCTTCACTGCTATTTAAATGAAAAGATCTCCAAATTCAGCTGTTGGTCTTGATAGCCAAACGTACCTGTATCCACAAGTCAGTGTCAAATCTACACCACCAGATCCCCATTCACAATGCATTGTCCTTAATACTTACATCGGTGGGCATATAAGGAGGAAGCCATTCTCACCGGCTTAAGATTGTCTTGTCTGCTGAGATCGTCGTGGTAATGTCTTATCTCTAGTGAGAGGCTTCCACAATCCACACCGGTTAATCCTGCTGGTGAAGACTGACCTTACGGATATAGTGCTCCTACTTTATCTTTACCACTTTAGGAGAGTGGTACACTGAGCTCTCTCTCTCTCACATACACACACACAATCACACACACACTCACAGACACATATTGTAACAGCAAATTAACGAAATAGACTTCTCTGTTGCTTTAAATATATAACTACTGCCTAAAGTATTCATCTCAGGATCTGTTAAGTGGTCACAGTCATTTGACTCAAAAACTTGTTGAACGTAGTGCCGGGCAGTCCTTTCTGAAATATGGGTTCTCTCTCTGCTCTCTTTCTTCCTTGTTCCCTCTCTCACTGATATCCTAAAGGCAGACTTTGGCATGCTCTTTTTTTCTGTAATATTTGCTCCTCTTCAATAGCTGATAAAGGGAAAGCTAATATATATTAAATATATCAGGATTTTAATAGGGTTTTATTTAGTTTTAGATATGTGCCTATTAGCCCAGAGGAAACTCAAAATAGGAAGTGTATTTCATGTCCATATTTGTATGTATGGGGAACAGAACAGCAGCGGTTCTCTTATGATCATGTTATCTGGAGATTCATGATCCTTTAATGTATGGCTTGGCCTAATTAAGCCTTGTGCTCAGGGTTGGCCTCAGCTTTTAATTTATTTATTATGAGACGTAATGCATGTTTTCCATCAGCCTATATAGCCTATATGTTTTTCTCTGATGGATACTTTTGGAGAATAAGAAAATCCAGGTTACAAAGGACTATGTGAGTGAGTCTGATACTTGATGTATCAGATGTGGATACTTAATTTATTTGGATAATTGAAGTAGTCATTTTTGAATGATATCTGCATATTCGTTGTGAATGGACTTACACTTGAGTACATTTTCCATTGAAATTGTCCAGCTTCCAGCTGACCAGTTGTTCATTGCATATGCACGGTATAAGCTGTTATTTTGAAAAATTTTAAACACAGAGAAGGGAGTGCTGGAGGTTGGAATTTATTATTGGAATTTATTGTTTTCCATGAAGTGTTCCAAACAATTATTCTTATGCGGATGCCAGCATGTGAAAGTGTACCGTGGCACTGCCATGTTTCCATTTGGCTACAGCGCAGTACCACATTTCATGCCTTTGAAATGGAAGTGCAAATAATTCTTTTTCGCACCTTCCCACTAAGATTTCGCCATGCACTTTATTTTCTGCCAAAATGACACTACATTTAAAATAATATGGAGAACAAAGAGCGTCGTTGTCCCTATGGCTCTGAAAATCCTTGGAGTAGGATTAGTCGAGACCCATTTAGCGACCATAGGTTCGATAGAAATTACCATAGCTTCTACTGTGGCTATCATGAAGAAAAAAAAGGATTTGGGCTTTTCCATAATGGTCCTTTTGATTAAAAGTGTTAAACCTCATCCTTTCTTTTGCAGGGTTTTAATTATTGTTATACCTGCAATTCTACTGCATTGGGCAGAGGCAAGTACCTAATGCAGGATACATGCATCTTTGTGTGGGTAGGAGGGGGCCTACCTGCAACAGACCTCTGCAGGAAGGCCAGTTAGTTGTGTGAGAGACATATTTTGAGCCAGAAAGATAGAGAAGGAGAATAATATGCCAGTTAGAGAAGAGTGGACAAATACAGTGACATTATGGTGGGAAATAGTCCAGACCACTCAGTGCTTTCATTTTCCCTGTCTCTCTCTCTTTCTCAGTCTCTCTCTCTCTCTCACTCACTCACTCACTCACTCACTCACTCACTCACTCACTCACTCACTCACTCTCTCTTTCCCCAACATTCTCTCTCTCTCTCTCTCTCTCTCTCTCTCTCTCTCTCTCTCTCTCTCTCTCTCTCTCTCTCTCTCTCTCTCTCTCTCTCGTTCTTTCTCCAGACCTCCGGTTGGTCCTGTCCACTTTGCAGGCTTGCTTTTCTGGCCACGACTTCCCATCCAGGGCGGAACAGAGAGGCTCTGATCTGACATGGCACCCTGACTGCCAGGCAGGCTCCCTATCGGGCCTGGGCAGACCGCAGGGCATCAATCTCTGGGCTGTCGCGCCTTGGCTCTGGCCCAGCCATTTAACAGACCCATTACAGCACAGGGCTAGAGGATGAGGGCTCACATTCTTATAAGGGGTACCATGGGAGCTGTGGGCCAGGGAGGGCAGGGGGATGTTTTTGTGTGTAAGTGTGTTTGAGAGAGAGAGAGAGAGAGAGAGAGAGAGAGAGAGAGAGAGAGAGAGAGAGAGAGAGAGAGAGAGAGAGAGAGAGAGAGAGAGAGAGAGAGAGAGAGAGAGAGAGAGAGAGAGAGAGAGAGAGAGAGAGAGAGAGAGAGAGAGAGAGAGAGAGAGAGAGAGAGAGAGAGAGAGAGAGAGAGAGAGAGAGAGAGAGAGAGAGAGAGAGAGAGAGAGAGAGAGAGGGGGGTGTGTATTGTTTGGGGATGTCTAAGGCTGAGCTCTCCTGTTTGAAGCGCAAGTGGCTGATTAATCACTAACTCCATACTAATGGGTACAGGGTGAAAGGTGAATAATAAATAATAGGCCAACCTGAGACTAGCAAACCAAAAAAGGTTCAAAACTCACCATGCAGCCCTGCTTTTGATGCAGGGTATAGAACTAAGAAAAGGGCAGAGTGGTTGGTATTGACCCAGCTTTAAATTTCCCACTTTGGCTTCAAATGAAGGCCATGATGGATTAAGAAAAGGCTTTTATGTAGAGACGAGTAAAACGTGAAGTTCTGCTGAAGAAGAACAGCAAATAAAGCTTCTCTTGAACTCCTCTCTCGAGCCGATTCCACGCTCCTATCTACCTCAAGGTTTAGTAGTACTTTAAAAGCTACAAAACAACACATTACAGAAAGAGCAGCGAGCTACTGAGAAGAGAATGCCTTGAATGCAATGTCCGCAGCCTTAATGTGTGGATAAAAGGGTGAGAAATTAGGGCTGGATGAGGAAAATGGAGACTGCGGTGTAGACACACAATAAGGCAGCAATATTGTGGTCAAATTGAGGCACCAGCTGTTAATGACAGTAAACATTTCAACCTCCCCATACCCCCTCTTCCTCTTCGTCCTTTTGAAACCTTTTGAGATGATAGCCTCAGGGTCCTCTATGGTTAAAGTGCCCAGAGGCACAAAACTATTTCAGATGCTTCACTGGCAGAACCAAAATGATAGAAAAAGGCATTATTTGTTTGGACTTTGTCTCTCCCTCAAACCAATCATGCTGTGTTATTTAAGCCCACGGGTCTCTCTAGCTCTTACTAGCTGTTGACAGCAAACAACACTTCTAATGTTGCCATGGATCCTCTCTATTTATAGGTTTTGTGTGTTTGCTTGTGCATGATTTCCTGGCATCCGTGTCTTGGAATCCCTCTATTTGTATCCGTGTGTGTCTGTTTTAGCAAGTCCTTGTGCTTTGTACCTTTGTGTGTTTGCATATGTCCAATGTGCATGTGCACACGCCCGTGTACATCGCAGATACTGTCATATCTCCAAAATATCTGTCGAATAAGATGCAGCACTCCATTGTTTAAAAAAATCTTTGAATTAGTCTTAAGAAATGCATTCATGCCGTATTCCCCGTTCACTTTTGTATCTGTGCTGTCGTGAGTCAAAACAGAGGGTCGGGAATAGCAACATCACATTGGAGAAGGCTAAAAAACACCTGATGTTCCCAGAATAGTTCTCTTCATTATGCCGAATGGTGGAACGATTCCTCGGCTGTTGATAACCAACTCCCTCTGGTGTCTCCCAAACTTCTTTTGCCAGCTACTCAGTGGAACGAAGGAGGAAAACAAAGGATGAGAGCGATCTGCTCTGTGTACAATATGGGATAGAGATGTGCCAAAGTTTTACTTTGAATTCCCACTGATGGCAGTGGAGTTTTGGAGCTACTACAGTTTCATATTTATCAACCCATTCTGCCTGTCTCTTTCGTTCCCACACTGCATTCTCCCCTGACGTATTTCTCTCGAGATATTCTTACATTTGTTTAACTATATAATGGCTTTACTGTAACTTCACTATCTATACTTTGTCCACACAATTATTGTATCATTTAGTTGTATTTGTATAAGTCCATGTTGAACCAAAAAAGCTATCAAATGATAATATATTCTGTGACTCCCTATACAGGCCTGTGTCCTCTCACATCAGCATACATCATGCTCAACACAACGTGCCACATGAAACGCATCAAACACTGAGGAGCCTATTGACTTTCACACTCCTGGCTTTGTCTTAGATATATTCCTGCTAGCTGGAGGTTGTGAATCAGCACTTTCTGGCCTCCTGCATACTTTTCTTTCTTTCCTCCTCTATCACAGCAAAGGGCTTTGTGTTATTAACCTCCTGTCTACTCAAGCAAATAGGACAGATTGCTCTTGTTTAGTTTAGCTCCCCACAAACTCTCTCTTCCCCATTGCGTATTGTCAGTTCTTGTTCCTGTGTATATTCACCTTCAGACAGCTCAGGTCAGGAAAACAATGAATCAGGGAAAGGAGAGAAGAATGGCTGCATTCCTGAGTATGAAATGATGGATGTAATAGGTCAATTACGACACACTTTAACCGGGTGGTCGGTAGAGGGAGGAATTCAAAGAGAGGAAAAGAGTACAGCTTGACAGACACAGAGTGTGTGTGTGTGTGTGTGTGTGTGTGTGTGTGTGTGTGTGTGTACACATGAGTGAGCACAAACATCAACACAACGGCTAACATTAGCAGCCAGAACCCAAACCCTCTGCTCCAATAGCGCTTAGCTGGGTCTCTAACTTACATCTTCATAAAAGCGTCAACGTTTGCAATTATTATCAAAGTGCAAGTGAATTAGATGAGAGATGTTTGACTCTGTAGAATGCCCCCTCCAGTGCTGACCAATGGCAGTGCATAAAAGTTGCTTTTCTGCTTACTCTAGCAGCATGTAAAAATGACAGCTAAATAAATAGGATTTGCATTTGTGAACAGTCTCTAATATGAGGGTGAGAGGAGAGGCAACACTTCTGAGGTAGAGTGCCTTGTCCTCAAACTGCTCCATGTCCAGATGCTGTGCAGTAAAAAAAGGACGACTTATATATGTCACTACTGAGCCATAACAGCCTTCTATCACAATACATACACGTACACACAGTATCAGTCAAAGGTTTGGACACACTTTCCCATTCACTTGAAGCTTTTGACTGGTACTGTACGTACAGTGGTTAAATATTCAGAGAGAAGGGACAAACACTTTGCAATTGATCAGTGGCACCCTTCCTACGGATGTAGAGACTCCCATGAAGCACTCTGCAGCAGACGGTTTATTTTAGGTAGCTCTTGCTGATTGCATCACTTTGAGAGAAATGTTTGGAGTTCCCTTTACCGACAATTATAGAACCTGAAGCTAATTATAAAAAAAGTTAAATCAGGATCTAACTGGAATGATTGCGGTTTAAAATAGGCCAATAATACATATTTTTTCACTGGTAAGGCTGATATTTCTGTTTATATTTGGTTTACAGCTTAAGGGGATTTTACATCAAGCATTCTCTGTGAGAATGTGGGCAGAATGCAGTATATTCATATGGATTTTAATTGTGCATTTGTTTCTTTTTTCCGTGATGCATTGGTTGCTATGGTTTCAGAAGTGACTTGTTTTTCTTGTTGATGCGCCACCTTTTTCTTTAGCAAGCTCTCACGTGCATGGCAATGATACGCAGATCTGCAGATTTTCCTGAGATAGCAGTTCTGTGTAAATTAATATAATCTCTGAAACCCTGCAAACCGCTTGTACCTAACTCCAGCCGACCCGGGTTTGGATTGAACAGTGGACCCACTCAACTAGAAAGAACTACCGTATGTACAAGCAATAAGCACAATGCTTTCCTCTTTCTATATAACTTGATCCCTGGAGTTTATTACTTGACCCAACTGAGGAATGTCCAGCTGCTCTATGAAACAAACCAGATGATTTTAATTGACCTCATCCACAAGTTGCAGCCAACTCTTCCATGTGTTTGCTTTGAATCCCACCCTGAGACATTTGTGTGTGCGTGCGTGCGTGCGTGCGTGCGTGCGTGCGTGCGTGCGTGCGTGCGTGCGTGCGTGCGTGCGTGCGTGCGTGCACATGCACGCGAGCACTAGCCATTTCTAGGTTAAATGTTTCTCTAGGTAATCAATATCCCATTTGTGGGTTTTAGGGCGATGAGTTGCTGTGTAGTCCCTTAAGCTTTGGGCATCAACAGGCCCATGCTGGGCCAATAAATAGGATTTGGTTTCCATGTCCAATTGGTTTCCAACACCTCTTATTAATATAAGGGGGATTCTATTTAGCATTAAAATATCTGACAAATTAAACCTTTTTTTTCATTTATCTGTTTGCTTATTTGTTATTCCTTAGGTTGTTATTGAATTAATTTGCATTGAAAGGTGTCTTCCAGTCATCAATTAAACAACTATTTAATCAAACATGTATACATACACATGCAGAAATCTTGCTAGTTGTTAATTATTATCGTGATGTCATCGCTTACAACCGTTTCAATTACAAGACATCTTTTGTTTTTGGAGTGATTGGAACCTAAGTGTCAGAGATCTGTCTTCTAGGCTCCCTCTGTCTGCCTGTCTCAGAGGCAGCGGTCTACAATACACAATCAGTCAGATCAAATTGCATCCCTTCCACAATGGTACATCCATGTCCCAACCCCCTTCGGGGCCCATCCCCCCCACTGCCACCAACAAGGGCAGGTAGGAATGGGAACCTCAAGCCACTCCACCCCACCCCTAACTCCCCCCTCCTGGCAAATGAGATGTACTCTCCCCAGCACGTCATATTTATCATTTCTCCTGGAGAAAAAGTTAATTTAATGAGCATTGTGATCGGCTAATGGGAATTATAATTAGTCAGATGCAGAAGATTATCTGTGCATAATTAGCTGTATCTGTCAGCTTCAATTAGAATGATGGGAATTAGCAGACTTCTCAGTCCTTACAGTGGGGAGAGAGACAGAAGAAGAGGGAGGCAGGGAAATGGACGGGAGAGAAACGCCAGGGAGAGAGACAGAGACAGATACGCAGGGAGAGAGCTGGGGAGCGAACAGTTCTTTGGCACTGAGCTCAGCCGTGTGTTCTGGATGGACGGGAGGTGATTCCGACCTGAATGTAAGACAGGTACAAATGTGTCGGAGTGCTCACCAGGGCCCAGTGGAGATTGGCTCCAGACAGGTGGAGGAGGAGGAAGGGAGGAGTGTCAGTCCTCTGTGGCCCTTGGAGCTGCCAGCTCTCCGTTTGGAGGGGAGTGTCTGCACGGAATGGTAACAAGTAGCTGTCCACTGTGGGCAGAACTGCTTCCAGGAACAGGGGCGTTGCTAGGGGTTCTGGACCCCAGGAAATGAGAGGCAGTTAAGAAGTTCCTCAAAACGCCAATCTGATCGGGGCAGTCTGGTTCACCCGGACCAGATGTCCAATTGATTACACATGCAATGTCTAATGAGGATATTTTTTGAAAAATTGGCAAAGTATCTTCTATTTTATTTCCTGTTTAATTGTCTTGTTAAAGCATTGTTTTTGTAATCAGTCCTGCTTTCTCAATCCCTCACAAGCTATATCTGTATGGGTACAACACATTCACAAATCAGCTACATGGCTTTTAATTGCGAAAGCACTGTGTTTCATTTGCATAGATTATCTCCCCATATTTGAACAGCAGGCACCACTGCATGCGTCAGTACATAGTTTCAGTCAATAAGCATGTGACCCAAACCAACATATATGCACATGAAGCGCGCATGACACAGTCTCTCACACACACACACACACACACACACACACACACACACACACAGGAATCTATGGGGGGTTCTGTCAGTCTTGAGTTAATATGCTTAAACCCTAAGCCTCTCTTTGCTCTAGGTTATTGATCAGGCTCAACTCATATTTACAGATGGATATGTCCTCGTTGTACACCCCCCCACCCCCCACACACACACACACACGCACACACACACACAGATACGCACACACACACAGAACCACACACACACACACACACACACAAACACGGACACACAGTGACACACACACATATTGCCTGAATCTCCTTGAGCTGTGCCTCCTCGCCTTCCTGTTTGTGTCAATATCTTGTCTTTGCTTAAACTGACAGTATGACTTTAAGCCCGGCGCAAACATGCCTGGGCTGTTGGACACATCAAACAATGGAATGCAACAGTAAGGAAACCACAAAGCGACATATAAGCTTAGTATCACTTATAACGTGTGTGTGTGTAAGGTTTCTGTAGAACTCTATCATCGTGCACCATTGCCTGTGCCCTTTACCTCACTCCCCAACGCGAGAAATCAGCTGCAGCAGAAACTAATTCTGGGCCGAGGACTGGTGAATAATATCTAGATTAATATTAGAGACATCATAAAGCCTTAATTTTCTCTCGCTCCGTAGGCTCCTTGTAGAGTAGCAGGTATACAAGCCTATCAGCTGGGAGGGAATATCACTAGCAGCTCTCAGACAGCGGAATACTACTATATAATACCTCAATCATCCACCCAGGAAGGCCATCTTATGGAATCCCAACTGCCAGACCAATCTATCTTGTCATTCTAACCTGGAGTAGCCCAATCATCACTGAACGATTAACCAGCCAAGATGTCTCTTGTCCACTCCCTTCCCATTTCAAGGCAGTTCTCTGCGCCGTCCTCCTGGCCTTGCGTCTCCAGCGGGGTTGTTTGTGGTTTATGATTGGCTGAGAAGTGGGCAGGCTTGGTGCTGATCGATGGGCCGTCTCCGGCCACACTGAGCGGCACTGAGTTGAGCGTGTGTCTTCAGGGTGGAATCTGTGGATTAAGGGAGGCCTGAACTTGAAAGGGGGAAAGGAGAGAGCAGTCAATACACCACTGATTAATGATAATGGCATGCAAGCCAACCAGGATAATCTCTGTAAGCTCTTTTTATCTTAAGAACGATCGACTGGAAACGAGGAGGACAAAATCACACAATCCCAAAGTAAACTGGAAGCTTCCACAAAAGACAGGGGTTTATTTTTCCTTTCCACTTTGCATCAGTATAACTCAAAATGTATGTACCTTTAAAGCGCATTTTTGGGATTTAACGGGAAAAGCATCTATTTTAGGGGTTGAACACAGCTGTCAAATACACACTGAGAAGGTGAATCTAGCTTTGAAATAAAATATAAAAAAATACATAAAAAGGAGAATAAGGAGAAGGTAAATCTGTGCTTGAATACGAAGTTTGTTTTACTGCCTGAATGGATGGGTCAGGAACAGTTTGCGAAACAAAATGGATGTAAAGTGGTGATGTGTATAGAACTACCAACAATGTTTCCCTCCTGGGCTTTCACCAGACTGTTCATACATTATCCCACCATGTCATTCACGCGTCACTTCTAAACTATCCCTATACTTTTCACACACATCAAAGGCCCGGTTATTACAATAACAAATTTTCCCCTCCGACTTTATCCCCCATAATCAAATGCTTATTGACAGTGATGAGATGGAAATGATAGTTTATCCCAGCCTTCGCTCATCAATCTCGTCCATGTGAGTCGAAGGCTCAGGCTGCAGATTGAGGAGAGCCCTGATCCCACACCAAAGCCCCTGCTACTCGCCTATGGATTTGCCACATCCGTGCGGCTAATTTATGCACCCTCATGGATACAATTATTGTCTGTGTCCACAGCGCCGAACAGGGGAGGCTCGCCACCCAAGGATGGATAAGATGCATCTTTCTAGTGTTTATCTGAGAGGCTTGTCATCAGTCCGTTTATGCGAGATTAATGTCCCAGTGGATGCTGGGTGATGAAAGCCCACTGAGCCAGTGTACCAGGGGAGGTCAAAGGCTCTCTCTTTCTGTGTGTCTCAATGTCACCTTTTTGCTTTGTTTTATCTTTCTCTCTCTCTTGTTTCCCACTTTTCATTCTCTTCTCCCTCCCCTTTTCCCTCTTTCACTGTCCCTTTTGTCTTTCATCTCTTTCTTTCCCTCACTGTCATTCTTTTCTTTTCCCCTCACTCTTCCTATCTCTCTCTCTCTCTTCGTTCCCATCTCTCTCTCTATTGCATACGCATATATACACAGTGTACACACAGACACACACACACACACACACACTGTCTGTCAATGTCACCCTTGGCCCCACCTCTCCCTGTCTGGTGCTTCTCTACCCCAGACTTGGTGAGAGCTGAGTTGTGGCTGGGTTCTCCCCTCATCCTCCATCTGTCTCTTGTTGCCCATCCCCGTGGCTTAACATGAAGGTTGCTACTCCAGCTCTAAGGCCTGGCTGCCTTTTGCCCTGCAGGCCAGTTGACTCCCTTCATTGGAACACGAAAGGTATCAGGCTGACTGATCAGCAAGCAGGGGGCATGCTGGATCGATGAGAGGGAGGACTGGAATGGTTGGAGGGAAGGAAGGTAGAGGGGAGTAGTGCAGAATGGATGATGAATGAAAGAAAGAAAGGGAAGGAGGATGAACAGATGGATGGAAGGGAAAAGAAAAGGATGGAGCTACTAATGAAGCGAATAAAAAAGGCAAAGGGGGAGCAGAGGACTAATGTAGCAGGAGAAGCGAGGGAAAGGAGACGAGGGAAGGAGGGTTGGGAAGGTGGGCTGACGGACGCAGAAACGCCGGGCAATCGATAAGAACTTTGCTGAGCTCAGATAAGAGGCAGCAGCTGGCAGGGGTGCTGGGGCAGGCACGGATCCCTCGCACGGGGCTTTTGTTTCCCTGCTGATAAGGCGCCTGCTCCCCTTCCACTCTGCATCACCAGCTGAGTGGCTTGCCGCCTAGGGGGGGAGAGAGAGAAGACGGGATGGATGGAGCGGAGCGGAGGAGACAGTCAGGTGACTGGAGGGAGCGAGAGAGAAGAATTACAAGATCGAGGTAGGTGTTTTGAAGAGGTAAGGTGTTTTGAAGTACACAATAAGTGATGGAAAAGAAAGTGAGAGAGCAAGAAGAGAGGGGGCGGAAAAACCGAAAAAAACTGTGAGAAAGTGAGACAGAACAACTGAAAAATAGGTATAGAGAGAGAGAGAGAGAGAGAGAGAGAGAGAGAGAGAGAGAGAGAGAGAGAGAGAGAGAGAGAGAGAGAGAGAGAGGGGGTGGGGAGGGGGAGGGGCTGTACTTGGCTGGTCACTGTTTCTTTGCCCTCACACTCTGATAGGGTCACCAACAATCCACAATGCCATTCCGCTGGGACAGAAGCACACACACTTACATATGCGCACACTGACGGCATAACTGTGTTTGACTGCGAGAACATTAACCTTCAAAGACGCATCCCAGGACGCTAGGGAAATTATTTCTCCAAAGCAAAACATTGAAATTCAATATGTCGAATCAGACTTTTCCTCTGTCGCCTCGTGTCAGTCGAGGTGCGTTTATTTAGCGACTGCCAGGAACGAGATGACAGAAATGTTGCCTGGTGTAAAACTAATCTCTGTCTTCAACACACAATCACGTTCCCCTCGCGCTTGAGTCTTTTTCAGTGAGCGCTTCTCCACACACTTTATAACTTTACATTTAAAATGGTGGAATTTTGAAAGATTGCAACAGGGCCGTACATAGATATTTGGAGGGGCAGTGGCTCCAGCAACTACACCATTGTATCGAGCTTTGCAAAGAGGCCCTGCCTCCCCAGTGAGCATTTTTCTGTTGAAAATACGTTTAAAAACGGTTATGGTCACTGGTGAAGAGACATGTGAACCAGGTTCAAATGTGAAAGTATTTTCACCGGCTATTTAAAGGCGTTGATTAAACGTTCACATTAAGACCATATTTTTCTCTGGCGAAATATGGTCTAAATGTGAATGTTAACTCAAGGTCTTCAAATAGCCAGTGGAATTGATTTGTTTTTTAAACGCCTTTTAAACTTCTCAATAAAATTCAACTGTAAAAGTAGTTTACAGTAGATTGCAGAAGTCTCTATTACACAGTATCATACTTATTGATTGTATGTTGCTGTTTTTTTTAACAATGATTCAACAGTGTTCATTTTTCTCTGATGGCAGTAGCAGCCTATCTGACAAGCAAGTAGCAAGTGACAAGGCATGCGCAGTCAAGCAAGGGGCCAAGCTTGATGTGCCCCACCAGCTATCATGCAAAGACGGCAAAGTGCATGCGCACTGTAGTTTTTTTTTTTGTTGCAGAGAGGTCGTACAAATGTCAGCATTTGTTAACATCGTCCGCAATTCGCTCTTCAAACGGCTCCATTGTTTGCTTTATTGCGATCTGTGTGTGTTTCCCAACCGAAATATTACCGGATACCTTCTCGCTTCCTGCTTCCTTCCTTTCTCAACCAATCAGCGATTGTTTGATGCACAGGAGAAAAAGTGACTAGAAAATACTAAGTACGAAAATAAACGCTATAGGCTGTTAGGATTCGGAGGACTGCACTGTGTGCACGTCTGCGGGTCTCTGGGGGCTACGGTTACCCAACAACCCCTGCTCTGCGAAGCTACGCAGAGACGTTTACGTGCATCTTTACAGAAGCATGAATCAGGCTTCACTCGTATTTCTATCAGCAACCTCTGGTGGTTCTGTGAAGACGCCCCACCTCACGAAATTGCAAGCCTGCTTCGCGATCCTATTATCCTCTTGTTATGATCTTCCTAACTTGCCGTACACATTTTGATTACTAGCATCTAACGTTGTCAGCTTTCGCCGTTCAGTTTACCACTCCCTTGTATTATTATTACATATTTTTTCATTTCTTTTTCTTTTTTGACGGGCCGCTGCTGCTTATTTTTGTATTATTATTCAGTTATTTGGTACAGTCAGGCATCTCAGTGAAGGAGGGCAAAAGGGCAGTTACTCAAGCCAGTGTTGCCGTCCCCCTGTGCACACGCCTCAATTGCAATACAAATATAAACGATTATCGGCTTCACTGTGAAATTCCAACAGAACACCCGTGACAAATTGCCAGAAGCAGTGGACAAAGGCATGTAGCTCAACGCTACAGAGCCTGCGAGCAGATCAATAGTAAGCTAATTGAAAAGTAGCTCCAGGAAATGTGATAATCTGGTCCTTTCTCCTGCTTCCCTACCTGATGCCTCATGCTCTTGGCTCTCGGGCCCAAAGCTGTTCCCTGGGCTTAATGGCTGTTTAATAAAACTAGCACACAAAGACAAACGCACACATTCGCAGCTTCGCACATCTACCAGTTTGTGCACTAGTGCTCACACATGGTTGACCATATGTGCAAGTACGCATGTGTACACATTGCTATATGCATGCATGCACATTATATGGTCCTTTCCCCCTGCATGCATGCAGGCAAACACTCACATGAATAAACACACAAACTCCAACCCAACAATAACTCATGTATTGCCCTGAGTGCCTTACCCTCACGGCTCTCTCTCTGTGGTAGAGTAGAGGCACATATTAAGAGCAGCAGTCACTGAGATCTTGGTGAGGTGTCAATTCTGGCCATATGGTGGCTGGGTTGGACACAGAGCTGGCCAAGCAGAGATGTAGAGGCAGACAGACAGGTAAGCAGGCAGTAAGGGTGGCTGATACACTGCATAGTGAACCTGAAAGGGCAGCAGAGAGACATGCACTTAGACAGACAGATAGACAGACAGACAGACAGACAGACAGACAGACAGACAGACAGACAGACAGACAGACAGACAGACAGACAGACAGACAGACACATAGCCACAAAGACAGACACTGACAAAGAAACAATCAGACTGACAGGGGATCAGCAGACAGGCAGCCAAGTAGCTAACACAGATTTGGGAGGAGAAAGAGATGGAACCTGGGACTGGGATGTAACGGTGAGAGCAAATGACTCAGAGGAAGATGGGTGCAACAGCGAAAGGGGACAGGAGGATTGGGATGGCAAGTGAGATGGGGAGAAGGAGATTGGAAGAGAAAGGATGTAGAAGAGGTTCTTCAGAGAGATCTATTGGCATGTAAGAGTCTAAATAGGGGAAGGTCCTCCTGTTCTGAGCCAAACTCCAGGGGGAGCTAGACGTCACCAAACACCCCCTTCCTGCCTGCCATGAGTGACAGTGAGAGGCACCAAGGGGACTTGCGGCTCCGGCTCAATCCACTCCCCTCTATTCCCCCATCTTCTTCCTCACCGAGTGTGACAAGATGAAGAGCTGTTGCTGAACAGCAACACACAGTCTTATTCCTCTCTCTGTCTTTCCCCACCCCCATTTACCTTTGTTTTTATCCATCTAGTTCTCTCGCTCTCCCTGTCTCCCATTTCTCTTTCTCTCTCTAAGTGTTTCACTCCCTTTCCCCCTGCCACTCTCTCCCTATTAGTCCGACTCTATGTTACTCTCTTCATATTTTCCTCTCCTCCTTGCTCTCATTTCTATTTTAACCTACCCCATCCCTTCACTCCTCACCATAGTTTTCTTTACTTTGACTTCACCCCCCTACCCCGCCCCCCTCCCCCTGCCCACACACAAATACACACAAACACACACTCACATTTACAATAAATAAAAGGTGGTCATTACTGATGGTGACCATTTATTCATCACAGTTAATTTAATAGGGTGAAGATTACAAGTGTAATACTTCTTATGAGCATTTAAACTCTCTTAGCCTTCAATGTTTCACTTGCCATGATGCACCAAGCTATAAGAAACATAACATTGAAGCAAAATAAAGAATGTCATTCCAAAGTGAGATGTCAACCATCTATCGACACCCAATCTCACAACACATTGGTTATATGTAATTTAAGCTCCTAAATTTTAGTTTGGAAATCTGTTAAACTTTCAATGTCTATAAAGTAATTTGGCAGCAAAGTAATACAAAATCCAATTCTAAAGATAAACCAATCCTAGTGGGAATGAGAAACCAATCCTATTGAGTGAAACTGCACAGCCATATCTCCAGCCCTCCAGCACAGTTTGATAGAGTCTACACAGCACAGGACCAGATAAGGTAAGCCACATATCCATCCATCACCTTCCCTGAGTAAAGAATGTCTCTACAACATGTAGACAACCACACTCACACACCAACACACACACAATCATTCAGATCCATATGACAAACACATACATGCAGGTGTATAGACTGTACAGTACAACCCCTGCCAAAACACACACACACACCTAAGTGTAATGACTGCTGAAACATAATGCGGATTAAAATTGTGCATGAAATCCACCTTCTGTCTCCTCCAAGGTAATCACAGGCTAAACAAACACATGAAATGTAACACCATTAACTCCTGTTGGTGGCATAAACTGTTACGGTCTCATTATTTCATCAGTGCACATGCAGACACGCACACACGCACACACACACAGCTTAATGCCAGGCTTGCATTCCCCTTGATACTTAATCATCTCCCACCATGTAATTCATGTAAACACTGTAATGCATTGTGCAGACCAAACCCCTTGATACTGCTGGTTAGCCGTGACGTGTGTGTGCGGGAGTGTGTGTGTGTGTGTGTGTGTGTGTGTGTGTGTGTGTGTGTGTGAGTGTGAAACTGGAAATTGTAGTTCCTGTGCTCAGGGGTCAAGGGTCAGAGAGTGTTCATAATTGACTCCTTCTTGCAAGTGCGGTAGCCCAGGTATTGTCTTGGAATCGGTTGTCATGACTGCACGGCGAGGGGACTTTGCAGAGGGGCTCAGAAGAGTGTTAACACAAGCGGAAATATTAATTACATCCAGGAAGCAATAGACATAGAGTGTGTGTGTGTTTTCCCTTTAAAGTGCATTTAGTCCATCTGTGCAAGCAGCCGGTGTGTGGGGGGACCTGGTTATCAAAAGACTCTTTGCCCAAACGGGGCCGACATCTCAGTGTGACGTCACATTACCATCATAAACCGATCTGGGCTTTCTCCTTTCCATTGTAGAGTACAGTACGTTAAAAGTGTGTGCGGCTTACAGTAATAACGTGGTACACGTATCAAAATGGTCCCACAACCGTCATTGAACACCATTTATGGTGTGATGTATACAACAGTGTAGGTTTCCTCTGTGTGGACTTTAATTCTTCCATGAATAAGGGGAAAAACAGCTGTCCTGCCCATCCTATTGTCCAGATAGAATGGACTGTCCTTTCTCCCTCTCTCTCCCTCTCCCTCTCTCTCGCTCTTTCTCTCTTTCCCTTTCTTTGTTATTATAGCATGACCTTATTAAATCAGGACTTTCTTTTCATGTACTTTCAAAAGCCACCCTGTCTGGAGCGGGGTTGCCAGTTGAAATGGCAGGGCCGGCGGGGGGGTAGAAGGGGGGAGGGGGGGGGAAGTGCTAAACTGCACGGAACCTGCACGGCTCTGTATGTCATCTCCTTTCGGAGGTAGAGGCACGCTTATTACGCCTGCACAGATGGGTCTTCCTCTTTTATTCATAAGGGAGCAGTTAACTTTGATCCACCCCATGCCGCGCTTTGCATTCACAGGGGCACCTCCCAGAGGAAGGCCTGGATGCAGTCAGGGAGAGATGGATGGAGCGATGGTGGGGTAACGTGGCAGTCAATGGCACTTTGCAGTCCAGTCCACCCCTCTGAAAGTCTACCCCTACCGACCATCCTCATTCCCTTCCAGCACTATCAATATATACTTTCCATATGAATGAGTGTCCCAAGTGGTTATGGTCAGGTTTTTTCTGTTGCCAAAAAGTGAACTGAGTCATGGATTTGTTTGTATGCTCCCGATGGACAGCAGCTGAGATTGCTAGTATCTCACAATCACCTACTCAGGATCTGTTTTGATCACTTCTGAGGGAAAACATCATTCAGAAATGTGCACTTAGCAAGATTTCGTTCTCCCTTCTCAAATTGGTGTTCCACAATAGAAACATATACCTGTGATTTCTCCTCTTTCTAAGCTTTCAAAGTAGCCAAGCAATTCCAAATAAATACTCCAATTATCCTACAGCTCCCATGGCTCACTTGCAAAAAAAGGGGGGCTGGGGAAAAGGTATGGTTTGATTTCTGCTCCAATCTACTCTGTCCCATTCATTAAGCAGTGTTTATCGTTCTTGTTGACCCAGGTTAAATGTCTGGAGATTTATATTTAAAGCTGCTGGGTCCCAGTTGGTAATTAACTACAATTCATTATCACAGATATGGCCCTGCAGGGAGAAAAGTAGTGGCAGTGCCTCTACACTGATCAGAGAAAAAGATAGGAAGGAAGGGGACAAAAGGAGGGTTCGGTGGAAACAGTTGTCGAAGACGGGTAGAAAGGAAAAGATGGAGGAAAGAGAGGGATGGGCAAAAGGAGAACATTTTAGGGGGAGGAAAAGGGAAAATAAAAGAGTGAGGTAAATGGAGATGCTCTATTAAGATCAAAATAGAATGAGTGACCTAGAGAATGCGCATTAAAAAGAAAGGATCAAATAACCTACTGGAGTATTGAGACAGCTTGTGAGAGGACGGATAGGATATTATTATTATATATAAATATATATATATATGTATATATACTGTATATAAATAGTATCTCACTGTCTAATAAGTCGGTCCAAAATCTCCCATAGGTGTTCAAATGGGTTGAGATCTTGTTATTGCAATGTGTGACTCCGAAGGCCAGAGCATATGATTCACTTCATTTTCATGCTCATCAAACCGCTCAGTGAACCTTCATTCCCTATGGATGGGGGCATTGCCATACTGGCAGAGACCACTCCCATCAGGATAGAAATGTTTCATCATAGGATAAAGTGGATCACTCAGAACAACTTGTATTGGTTTGCAGTGACCCTCTGGGTGTACATGTACTTGCCCACTTGTCGAGAATATGGCGAAGGATGACTCATTTGACCACATCACTCTTTTCCATATCTCTGTAGACCAGCGCCTATGGTTTTTGTACCACTGAACTCTCAAATGTGCATTCATATTAGTAATGAGGGTTTATGCACTGCAACCCTACTATAATATCCCTCTCTATGTAATTGTGTGTTCTTGCTGACAGTCTGATCACGTCCTGCAATCACATCCTCAGTCACCTGAGGAAGAGCAGCTCCTCTGTTTTTTATTACATAGCGCATTAATGCACGAGCAGCACGATCAAATGTGTGATGTCAACGTCAATTTCTGACCCCATTTACAGATGACTTTCCCATAGATCTAAAGGCAGATGTCACTTTAGTTAGTCACTATTCCTGTTGAAACACTAGCCAGTTGAGCAGTCTCAGTTCTTCTCTTGCCCTCTCCATATAAAAGGGCCTGCTAATGATTTCTATACATGCCACAGAACATGATTAGATGTTAATTGCTTAATTGTACAATGCAGATCACCTGTGTGGCAGCATCTGCATCTGTTGTTTCTCCATTCATTTGATCAGGTTTTTCCTTTATTTTGTCACCTGTCTGTATATACCTATGTATGTACTCAAGACCCAATTTGGTTATTTGACCCTTTTTCCACTTGTTATATTCTAGAATTCAATGGAATTGATTTCAGACGCCCTTTCAAAGTGCTTTGTGAGCGAAGAAAGAAAATAGTCCAGAGTTGCTGCTTATGAAACTTATGTGGATCTTTAAGAATATGTTTCTCATTTATTTGTTTCTGCTCATTACTTTAAACACCTGCTGTTTTGTGTAAAATTGAAGTTGAATCCCAGTATAGAGAGAGAGAGAGAGAGACTTCCTCCCCCTCACCTCCCAGGCTTATGCTTCGCCTTGCCATAATTATTCATCCATTTATGTGTCTTATTGCCTGCACATTGGATAAGAGGTGCTGTAATCATTCCTTGATGGAAACCATTTTGGGTTTAATCCAGCTGAGTATATGCCTGGCCTCACACTGCGTATCTCTGGCAGAGCTGAGGAGGTTGGGTCTCTGAAGGCTTAGCATTCTCATCTGAATAGCTGGTCTTCCCTCCACACTGCAGGTAGTGGTACACTAGGCCCCAGCATGCCACTAGCAAACAAATATGAAATTGTTAAGATATATGTTAAGAAGTTTCCGCATATATCAGTTTTCAGTTGTGGTTTATCGATGTTGTGTGACAAGAAAACTATAAGTGTTCAACCCAACATTGTGAAATATAAGTCAATCACTGGTTGGCGATAAAGAGGACCTATTTAAAGAGCATATGTAAAGAGCGTTTTTTACATTCAACTTCTGTAGCTCTATTGCAAGTCCCTCGAGATCCAGGGGCAACGAGGTCTATCCTCTTGATACCGATGGAGGATTTAGCCTGTCTGCCATCTAGCTGGGTTCCCGGCTGCCTGCTCTCGCACATCACTCTCCAGCTCTGTTGAACTCTGTCTCACCTGAGATTAACCTGCAGCCCAGGCTCTGAATCTCCTGGATCCCAGAGCATACAGGAATGAGGTGGTTGGCGGAGACAGCTGGTGGATGGGCAGAGGGGAGATGAGGTAGCACCCCAACAGGGTTCGTAAAACGTTAAGGATCTCGGCTTCTAAATGGAGACATCGGGCTCCAGTGAGTCGGAAAGGTCGGGTCAGGAGCAGTTGAGGGAGGAGAGGACGGCGTGCGTGAAGACGACTAGTTGACCTCTCAATAATTTCTTAATGTCAGCTCCTCTGGTTCAAACAAATGAAGCTCACTCGAAATAGCGCTAGGCTATAGACTGAACGTTAATTGAGTCTGGTTTGATGTACTGAGCTGAACTTCATGTTCTCTGTCTTTGTCCTCCCAGTTTTCTAAAGACCTGCTGTTCAATAAGTTGCACCCCCCGGGCTTTTCAGGGCAACCTCACACTTGTTTTCCTCTGCTTTAGTGGCTGGGAGGTGATGTTGGCGTCGTCAGCATCAGGCCTGTCGTCTCCCAGCCCACCACATGGCCTGATACACCTCCTAGCCCGATTTTTGTTACCAGGGCACTCTTAGGAGAGTAACACTCTCTCTGCATGCTATTTATTTTCCCTCCCACCACACTCGGTGGGCGAGTGTTTAGATAATAGGATTTTAAGATGGTGCAAACTCAGTGCTGTTATGCTTTCGTCTTGAAATGTATCGTCTTCGATCACGTTTTCGAGTGGGAGTGGGCTGATTTCAACTGTTACAGTTATGTTTGAATAATTAATAAAAAATGTCTTTGAACATAATTATGTATTTCAATTAAATGAGTGTTAAGTGTGATCAGTTGAACTGAAGAGAAATATTAAGGAATGAAGCTTAAGAAAGATAAATTCATCATCATCTCCGATCATACATTTTTCAGACAGAAGATACATTTCAGGAGCTGTAATATTTAAACATATTTAAAGAGCTCAAAAAACCTACATTCATCAAGTCGCTGATGTTCCAGGGCTCTTCTCTGTTTCAAATGTGTATTTGGTTGCGTATGTGTATGTGTGTGTAAGAGCCTGTCTTTGTGAATGTGTGTGTGGAGGTCTATTTGTAGCACTCCCTCGCTCCTGATCACGGCCTACGCACAGGTGTATGCACTCGTTTTTTACTGGATTTGCTAGACCTAATCTCACGTCACACATCACACCCAGTGAAACAACATTTCTTTAAACACATAACAAAGTTAGAGATAGTTATCAACACAATAATTCTTTAACATCCTGTGATATATTGTCATTAGAATGATTTTTATCTATTTAAAATCCAATCAGGCTATGCCAGACTTTGTACATTCTGAATATACATCTCTCTATGCCCTCTGCCACCTCTCTCTCGCTCTCTCTCTCTCGCTCTCTCTCTCTCTCTCTCTCTCTCTCTCTTTTTGTCCCTGCAATATCGGTCGGCCCCTTTTTTAAGCACAATCTTCTCTCCTACAAAGGTTCCATTTAAAGAAGGGAGATGGAATATAAATAGGATAAAACCATAAATCTGATTAGGGAATATTCCCTGTGATGTGAAAGGCAATATAGCAGTGAAATGATAAATTGGAACTGAAGAGGAGATGAATGGGACATCTACCCCCATCTTCCCATCCTCATCTACCAAGGACTTAAGTTGAATAATTTACCACCTTGGTAATAATGTAAGGGGACTCATTAGAAAAGTGCTCCTTCTGTAGCCATTCAAGATGTATGTTAATTGTGGTGCCTTTAACTCATAATAAGTAGGTTAACTTTGAATTAGCACATGGATTTACCTTATTAGAGTAGCAGGGTCTTTTGGATAAGATAGGAACATTCTACATTTACCTGTTAAAATATTAGTTAAAGTTAAATTACACAAAGTAGTGTTGAGGTGTCATTGCAAGAACACAATTCTGAAGGCTTTTGATAATTATTATAATTTGCCAAAACAAAGCCTGTTCTGTCTTAATAGCTTACTTTTTTTGTGTATTTCGGTTGTTGTTTTGTGAATGACCCTGCGGTGATGGAACCTGAATTGAGGAAGGAGACTTATTAGGACTTTTCCAAAATTACTGGATTAAATCACGAGAATCAATAAGGGTTAGCTCAGTTGTTTGCCTGATGATCAAACACTATGCCGTGGTACAGTTGCCAAAAGTCTCAGTTTGATGTACGTACAGTGTGTAGTGTATATGAGTCATTCAGCCTTAATGATGGCAGATGTGTAACCAGAGGTCAGAGTCACTGACTCCCAGCTTTTGATCTTTCTCTCTCGTTCGCTCTCTCTCTCTCTCTCTCTCTCGCTCTCTCTCTCTCTCTCGCTCTCGCTCTCGTTCTCACTCACTCACTCACTCACTCACTCACTCACTCACTCACTCACTCACTCACTCACTCACTCTCTCTCTCTCTCTCTCGCGGTGTCTCTCTCCATCTCCCCCTCTCTCTCTCTCTCTGAGCATATAAAGCCAGTGGAGTGTACGGAGGAGGCTAGACTCAGCTGTGTCGATGCCAGTTCAATTACCTCCACATTACTCTGACTGCCATGAGCTTCATGGCCCCTAATACATTTCTTTCACGTCACTATCATCTGCATTTTCCTTTTTTTTTGTAGAAGTGCTTAGTTTGGACAAATTTTAATTCTAGCATGCCACATAATCAATGAATGCAGTTTAGTTGAGTTTTGGTGCATTTACTGTTTGCCTTACGCAGCCATTTGTAAAGGGGTATTTGTGCGTGTTGGCCCCATGTGGGTCCCAGGGTGTGTGTGTGTGTGTGTGTGTGTGTGTGAACAGGTATGTGTGTGTGTGCCTTGGTTTGAATGTGTGTCTCATGTTTCTCCAAGGTATTCCAGGCTATTGTCGTGTGGCCAAAGAGCCATCAAGCCCTCAGGCACATTGCAATATCAACACATTCCCCCTGCTCCTACCTCCATTCATGCCACCATCACCACCCACAGATACCAAAAGCTATAGGAGCTCATTGGAGCAGCATATCCCTGCATCTCTCCATCCATTGTCCTACTTCCTAAGAGCCGCCTTCGTACATTACAAAACACAAACACACACACACACACACACACACACACACACACACACACACACACACACACACAGATTGCAGAACGATTCTGCCATCCCTGCCTTCCACTGTCAAGCTGAGATGAGGCGGTCTGGGGCGTGGAAAAGATGATATCTCGCCTGGGGCAATCGGAGATACAGTCATATGTCACAAATAGGTGTCAATTCTTATTACAGTTGGTGGGTTTGAGGCCTTGTGAAAACTCACTTATCAACCAGGACATAGCTGTGACATATTTTCCTCTCTATCTATCTATCTGTCTCTCCCTCTCTCCATCCTAGGATATCTCCTTCACTTTTTTTCTTTCAAGAACAGGCCTCGACTGTCTCAACAATACTTCGAGCAAAAATGTAATCCATTGTAATACCACTCTCCTTGGCCCCCGTGCCCGGCCGGCTTTGATGTAATGGAATTCTAAACTGTCTGTGAAGTCTATTTAATTTGTTTTTGGAAAGGAAAGCGACCCTCCAGGTGATAGAAGGTATATCTATGATCGCTACCTGCCATCTGCGTTGTTAAGCTATTTTCGTGAAAGTGATTACATATGATATTTGAATTTGATGTGTATGTCAAAGATCTCACTCTTCTCCATTTGTCTAGTTTTGTTTGTTTGAAAAATAACCTTTCATGTCTGTAAAAAATGTTTCAACCATGGCAAAGTGTTAATCTATTTTGTTTTGGTTGTGACACATGCTTGGCCAAATCTAATTTCAATAAAAACAAAAGAAAATGTATAGAAAGGAAATTACTGTAAAGACCATCCAGTATGGGAACAGTCGTAATCCGTTTGTTACAAAACAATTCCTGTCTTTATTGTTGTTTTTTCATCCATAAAAGCTATGAACGCTGAATCTGACCTGCAGACAAGCTCATCTCATTTTCTTTTTCTGCTTTACTTCACTTGCTTTATTTGAGTGGGCACTGAACATAGACACACTTGTTGAAAAATATGAACTATTGCGAGTATTTTATTAAACATATTGGCTGATTATATGTTTTTGTCAAACATAACGCAACTGGTCAGTTGGTGCATGCTAAAAAAGATGGTGCATTTTTATGTTTTGGTTATTATAGCTTTAAACCTTAAAATAACTAATGTCGCTGTTCAAATAATGGATTCATTGATGTGTATTAATTGATAGGTATTTAATTTGACTCTGTATTTAGAAATTGTCTGTACTGTAAACTACTGGATACCTTTGATACATTTCCAATAAATCGACTTGGTGCTACGACTACAATGAAGTTCTATTCAAGTTTCCAATCTTGCACTATTCTTTTTTTTTTTGGACTGTAGATCGACTGGAGGTATAACAAATATTAACAAATCAGAGATAATATGAGTAGATTGATGTCCCTTTGTTTAAGCTACACAGGCCAATAACGATATGGGATACGACATGTGCTGTACAGTTGACAATAATTCTATGCCCAACGTCTCACATTTTCCCTCTGTCGCTCAGCTTTAACTCACTTGGATCTAAGATTGGAAAGTACAAACAAATGATGACCCCTCTACCCTTAAGAAAAGATGGAATTCCTGGCAGATATTTAATAAATTAGAAGCTCAATGCCCGGGAACCAGTCAGTCAGACCTACTCTTGATAAGCCCTGCACTTGCATTTTTGCTGATGCAGACATTTTCTTTCTTTTATTTCCCTGGCACTTAATAGAAATCTGTCTTCTCTTTCTTCATCTCTCTATTCACCTGTCCTGTTTCTCTTCCCCCCTGCACTTCATCTCTGCCTATTTCTCTCTTTTCCTCATAAACTTTCGTAGTCTTTCTTTCCTTTTTTCCTTTCAACAACTTTTAGATTTTTAGACCTTCCTGTACTCCACCATCTGTCAATGTATCTCTTTCGCAGCAGCGAGGCAGCTCTTTGGCTCTGGAGAGATGGGGAACGGTCGGGTGAGGACATGCCAGCGATCAATCTTTCCCGCGTCTTCGTTCACATGATCTTTCTTTCTCTCTCTCTCTTTCTTTCTTTCTTTCTTTCTTTCTTTCTTTCTTTCTTTCGTTTTATTTATTTCTTTCTCTCTCTCTCTCTCTCTCTCTCTCTCTCTCTCTCTCTCTTTCTTTCTTTCTTTCTCTCTCTCTCTCTCCTCTCTCTCTCTCTTTCGTTTTCTTTCTTTCTTTCTTTCTTTCTTTCTTTCTTTCTTTCTTTCTTTCTTTCTTTCTTTCTTTCTTTCTTTCTTTCTTTCTTTCTTTCTTTCTTTCTTTCTTTCTTTCTTTCGTGGCCTGCGTTCACACCTTTCTCTCTCCCTCCCTTCTTTCTTTTCTCTCTCACTGCGATCATAATAACAGAGATGAAGTAAAAAGTGCCTAAAGCAATATAATCTTTTTGTAATTTCTCAGAATAGAATTCCATACAGTTCCTATCTTTTGGCTGGTTAACAGCAGAAGAAACGGAAGGATGTCATGTAGACAGTGACGTTTTTTTTCAATGTATTCAACGTTGTGCTTTCATATCATTTAACTTAGTCTTTAGAAGTGTTTGTCCACAAACAGTGGATTATTAAGAAGACATGCATTCTTAGGGAATGGCGCTTAACCTACAGGCAACACCGAGGGGGCCTGTGGACAGTGTGATGCGACCAGGTTTAGCCAGGCTTCTCTTCTCTTTCAGTGTGATCATGAAAGATCAGGGAGTGGTTTAACCTATCCTGTCAGGCCAAATTAATGAGGTAATTAAAGGCTCAGGCGGAATTAGAGGAGGACACCTTTAAATGGCCTGGGGCAGCTGTGAGCCACAGGCCAGACGTTGCTTTTACAAGGTGCTCCGCCTAGCACAGACCTGGCATCCTTGACCAGGTTCTCTCGACTGGGTGTGTCGTTGTAATGTGAAAAATCAGAAAAGCAGTCTTGGTTTCACCAAGGAGTTTGTGTTACTTCATTTTACAGTAAAGATGTTGAACTGTAAAAGGTGAAAAAGAGAGAGAGAGAGAGAGAGAGAGAGAGAGAGAGAGAGAGAGAGAGAGAGAGAGAGAGAGAGAGAGAGAGAGAGAGAGAGATCAAAAGCTAGGAGTCAGTGAAAGTGAGTAAATAGACTGATTGAAACCGAACTTTACAAAATGTTCTCTGTATCTTGTCCTTAATTCAGCCACATTAATTATGGAAATCGGAAAACACAATATTACATTTATTTGCACACTGTGAGGTACAGACTGTGGCTCAACTAAGTTCTGATTTATTTATAGTGTAAAAAAAAGTAGAACTTGCCATTTGCTGTTCACCCTGAGACACAAGCTTTTTCTAATTCAAAACGCTACAGGAGTCAAAGTAATTTCTCCTGCAAACACATTTAGACTTATTGCATTCCAGCGATCAATTCCCAGCCACAGAGGCAAAGTAATTAAGCTCCTAGCTTTCAGTCACTGATATGTGTTCAAAGGAAGAACACTACAGGGAGGGTAAAATGAGCAATTTATTATTGAGAGCATGGCCCGCAGGCAGTCTGTCTGTCTGCAGGGACACGCCCTTCACGCGAGCATGCATGCTCCCGTGCACCAATGCACATACAGTACATGCAGTCCATCCACATGCGGAAATAGACACCTGAGCCTGCTTAAACATCTAGGCTTTGTTTAGTTATACTTTTTATATCGTTGAAAGAATCTCCTTGCTGATTAAACTCCCGTCTGTTGGAGAAGTAGAACAGTGTGGGTTTGGGTATTTGACCTAGGTCTGACCTCTGGTAGCAGTGGAAGAGTTGACTCCAGCAGGTGTGATATTGGGCTCCTGCTAGATGGATGACAGAAGACCTGTGGTACACACAGCTGGACTGGCTCCCCACTCTCCCTGTCATCTGCCTCGTTCTTCTGTCACCTCTCTCTCTCTCTCTTTCTCTCTCTCTCTCTCTCTCTCTCTCTTTCTGTACCCTGTCCTTCTCTGTCCCCTTTTTCGTCCTATGGTAGTTGCACCTGCCACTTCCTTCCTCATCTAATCCTGATATCTAGCCTCTCGCTTCATGTTATTTTCTTAATTTTATTCTTTTTACCTCACCTCTTTCATACACCTGTGGTCCATGTTATCTGGGTCTAGTGTCTCCTGAAAGGCGAAGACAGGAGGTGGAGATGAGTAAAATCAAATGACTGGTTCTATTCATTTCTTAATTTCTGTTAATTATTACCACCATTTGAACCTCATTTGTGTACCGTTAGTAATGTCCAACTGATCTTTCTTATTCTATGCAACCCAATGTTCAAAAGGCTCTGCAAATAAAACATACATCATGTTTTATATTACAATATTTACAGAAATTACAAAAGATTTCATGCAATTGCTAGCCACAAAAGGGCCAATTTGTGTATGTGTAAATGCAATGTATTTATTGAAGAAGGCTTTGTTGTTTTGAGAGGCTATGTGTCCATGAAAGGACCATTGTTGACCAAAGGTGAGTTTGTTACATTTGATGACATTTTCAGCTCTGGGCATTTCAGGCTCATTGAACTGAGAAAAAATGACATTTAATTACTGGTGAGCAGTCACGCAGTTCAGCTAATTACAATCTTGTGTGTGTCTGTGTGTGTGGTTGTGCGCGCGTGCACGTGTGTCTGTGCGTGTTTGTCCGTGTGTGTAATGGTGAGCTGTCGCACAGTTTGGCTAATTACAATCCCGGGAGCTCAGACATCATACCTAATTAACTTTTACTTTGATGAAAGCTTAATGCAGCACCAAAGCAAGACACTATGTGTGCTGCACTTCAGAAATATTGACAACCCTTTAGAAATGAATTTCAAAGGATTTTTCCCTCCGCTTATCTTTAAGGTTAATACATCATGTTTTGCGAAAAGGAAAAGAAAAGTGAGTCTCTTGTTAATTCTCATTTTGGGTTATTCTGCAATTTTAAAAGGGCATGTGATATGTTGTAAGCTTAAATAAAGAAGATATTCATAATGTATAAAAATCATTATATTGATATTTGTGCAATAAATTACTCTTGCTGATATGCACGTATTGATTCTCATAGGGCCACGTAAGTTATATAGTAAAATCAATAAAGACTTTGAGAGGACAATGGATTTGTTTTATCTCCATCCTTGACTATTGTCATGTGCTTGCACAGTAAAGGCATTGATGTTTACAAACATACCTAAAAATCTTACCCCAACAGGCCTACTATGAATTCAAACTTCAAACTACACAGCATGGAAGATAACTGATTTACAAAACAATGGAGACTGTACTGCATTTGGAGAAAGGCATCACCATGGACAAATTATTCTTTTGCAAATTGTGCAGCTGATGCAACATGGATAGTGGTGAACTGGTGGAGGGTCGATGTGGCACTAATTGGGAGCTTGAAAGTCCCCCAGCGTCTCAGGCCTGGCTTAAAGGTCAATCTGTCTTAAAAATGGAATGAGCTCTTGTTTCCCTGATTCAGCCACAAAAAGTAAACAAATGCAACAGAACTACCAACTCGTATTATCTTATTATAATTGACTTTGATTACTATTATTATAATCATTATTACTATTATTTTACTTTATACTTTATTAATAAACCACTTTTCTTTCAAATGACATGCATTTTAAGAACAGTAAAACACTGATTGATACACAATACATTACATAAAATAAAAAGAAGAAACCATAAGTAAAACCAATCAAATGAATGTACAATAAAAATAAGAAATAATATAATTACATAATAAAATATTATTATCATTATTATTATATATATATACAGTGGGGCCAAAAAGTATTTAGTCAGCCACTGATTGTGCAAGTTCTCCTACTTAGAAAGATGAGAGAGGTCTGTAATTTTCATCATAGGTACACTTCAACTATGAGAGACAAAAATGAGAAAAAAAATCCAGGAAATCACATTGCAGGATTTTTTAAGAATTTATTTGTAAATTATGGTGGAAAATAAGTATTTGGTCAATAACAAAAGTTCAACTCAATACTTTGTAACATAACCTTTGTTGGCAATGACAGAGGTCAAACGTTTCCTGTAAGTCTTCACCAGATTTGCACACACTGTAGCTGGTATTTTGGCCCATTCCTCCATGCAGATCTCCTCTAGAGCAGTCATGTTTTGGGGCTGTCGCTGGGCAACAAGAACTTTCAACTCCCTCCACAAATTTTCTATGGGGTTGAGGTCTGGAGACTGGCTAGGCCACTCCAGGACCTTGAAATGCTTTTTACGGAGCCACTCCTTCGTTGCCCGAGCGGTGTGTTTGGGATCATTGTCATGCTGGAAGACCCAGCCACGTTCCATCTTCAATGCTCTCACTGATGGAAGGAGGTTTTGGCTTAAAATCTCACGATACATGGCCCCGTTCATTCTTCCCTTAACACGGATCAGTCGTCCTGTCCCCTTTGCAGTAAAACAGCCCCAAAGCATGATGTTTCCACCCCTATGCTTCACAGTAGGTATGGTGTTCTTGGGATGCAACTCAGCATTCTTCTTCCTCCAAAAATGACGATTTGAGTTTTTACCAAAAAGTTCTATTTTGGTTTCATCTGACCACATGATATTCTCCCAATCCTCTTCTGGATCATCCATATGCTCTCTGGCAAACTTCAGACGGGCCTGGACATGTACTGGCATAAGTAGGAGGACACGCCTGGCACTGCAGGATTTGAGTCCCTCTCGGCGTAGTGTGTTACTGATGGTAGCCTTTGTTACTTTGGTCCCAGCTCTCTGCAGGTCATTCATCAGGTCCCTCCGTGTAGTTCTGGGATTTTTGCTCACCGTTCTCATGATAATTTTGACCCCACGGGATGAGATCTTGCGTGGGGCCCCAGATCGAGGGAGATTATCAATGGTCTTGTATGTCTTCCATTTTCTTACAATTGCTCCCACAGTTGATCTATTCACACCAACCTGCTTGCCTATTGCAGATTCACTCTTCCCAGTCTGGTGCAGGTCTACAATTTTCTTCCTGGTGTCCTTCGACAGCTCTTTGGTCTTGGCCATGGTTGAGTTTGGAGTCTGACTGTTTGAGGCTGTGGACAGGTGTCTTTTATACAGATGACGAGGTCAAACAGGTTCCATTAATACAGGTAACGAGTGGAGGACAGAAGAGCTTCTTAAAGAAGAAGTTACAGGTCTGTGAGAGCCAGAAATCTTGCTTGTTTGTGGGTGACCAAATACTTATTTTCCACCATAATTTACTAATACATTCTTTAAAAATCCTACAATGTGATTTCCTGGATTTTTTTCTCATTTTTGTCTCTCATAGTTGAAGTGTACCTATGATGAAAATTATAGACCTCTCTCATCTTTCTAAGTAGGAGAACTTGCACAATCAGTGGCTGACTAAATACTTTTTGGCCCCACTGTATGTAATAATATTAATATATATTTTTGAAGAGCAGAATGTCAGCCAGTATTAGGTTTTCTAGAAGAATGGTCCAAAGTCTAGTTGCCTTTTTCCAAAGACCCTATTAGTCTCTGGTTTTAATCTGACCTTGAAACATTAAGTAGTAATTTACTGGAGCACCTAAGGATACTCTGTTGTTCCTGAGGAGAGATAATCGATGTCATCTCAGTTTAGGTAGGCATCATCAATGTTGGCTGGTCAATACCCTGTCTTGCTTTACACTTAATCAATAACATCTTAAAATCTATTCAAAATTTGATGGAAAGCCAGTTGAGCGATGCCATCAACATCGGGTACTTGTTGTGTCTACTAAAGGTATAGGTTCTGTTGTTTTTAGTTGCCCACATTGAATACACAACACTCACACAATCTGCCACTGTTGTTTATTACAGTTTGTTTAGTTTTAATTAAATAGTCTGTTATTATTTGAATCTCCTGGAAGATGAGAAAAGGGTTGTTTATCAGGTCATGACAGCCACTATGTCACTTGGTGTTAAACATTATTATGACATGAGTTGCCCATAAATCATTCCACATAACTGTAAATCGTAAAATGGTGTTGCGTGCAATTCTGCGGTCACTTTCAGCAGTACCATATCTCTCAGCATTAAAATAACGATGATACGGCAAACCAAGCTCATGGTAGTAATCTAATATCGCGTTTACAATGAACAGCACATACACCGCTTCCCCCCATCCCCAAGTGGAGAGAAATGATCCTAAACTGGCCTAATACTGAAGTCATGAAGGAACCACACAAGAAGGATTGATGTCTTGCTTGCTTTTGTGATGCCGTTCAGCCTCTCCATCCAACCAGTGGGGAGAGAGTTAAATCACTGGCTGGACCACCCCCCCGTCTCCTCCTCTCCAGGGACATGTCTCCCTTGTCTTATCAATCTATCGACGTGCCACCTGTGTCGACACTGCTCCGGGGGGGTTGGGGGGTGCTGTTGAATACTAATACAGATGCAGAGGGGACATTTGGCCCTCTCAGCAGGCATTGATCCCCCTGCAGAATGAATGTTTCCTCCTGGCAGAGGGAGTGTAACCTCTGATGGGGGGGGTTTAGGCGTGGCCGTTATTATGAGCTGTGGTGGGCACCTCCCTTCCTCAGTCTGGCCGACCATATAGTAGGCTTTTTACCTTCCTTCCTTCCTTCCTTTTTCCTAGCTTCCTTCATTCTGTCTATCTGTCCGTCAGTCCATTGACTGGTACTCCCACCATTTTCCCTCTCAATTCTTACCTTTATCCATATTGTCAATCACTTCCCGTTCACCCTCCAGAGCACTCAGCTTACTTTACCGTCAGGTTCCTATTGCCCTGCCCTATCGGGGGCCTCCAGCTACAGGACCAGGTGAGACAGGGAGAGGAAGAGATTGTGCTGAGCCTCTCTCCCCCAGGCCAGAGGTAACCACGAGGAGGGAAGAGCTTAGGCTCCGCCACTCTACCTCAGTTCCACCAAAAGCCTCTAATTAGGCGTCGGGCATTGCATTTAAACAGGCTATGCAAATGACTGCAGGAGAAAAGCGAGATCTAATCTGAAGGTTTATTGTAATTAGAAACTTTTTGGCTGTCCCCTTGGAGGAAATGAAGTGTCCTGTTCTTGGAGGAGACATCACCCTCTAACTCAATTACAGAAAGACATAAAGTATGCGTGGAACTTTTCAGGCACTCTTTCAGTAAGAACAAAGAGACGGATGGGGAGGTTTTCAGCCACCCGGGGCAAGGTTAGCACACCGTGGTCTGATATAAATGTGTGTGTGTGCGTGTGTGTGTGTGGGGCCAGGGGGTTGGGGTTACATATACGCATTCGATATGATCCACCGAAAATCATTATAGTTTCGGTCTGTGCATATGTGTATACACTGGTGTTTGCGTATGTGTTTATTTGTGTTGCTGTGTGTGGGTGTGTACGCACTGACATTTGTGTGTATGCCCGCAGCAAGACGTTATTGCTGCATGTCTCATGCTAGGCTGCCTCTGCAGAGCATTTATGTCAATCACAACTATCAGACAGGGAGATCACATCAACATGGTGGATGACTGAACTCGTCCCTTGGAAAGACTCACAATGATCCAAATAGAGGATGGCATGTCTGTTTGCCCCTGTGTGTGCGTGTTTGTGTGTGTGTGTGAGTTTGTGTGAATGTGTGCATGCATTGTTCCTTCAAGGGTAGGTCAGCCAATGCCTATGCCACACACACACACACACACACACACACACACACACACACACACACGAAAACTAAGCGATCTTGAGGGGTTTACCCGTCAACTACAAGTGGAATACACTGGCTTGATGTTTTATATATTTCCTAAAGGCCCTGGATCCATGTCTAACAGTTCTGTCAGATATTTCAATAATAATTCATCTAATGTCGGAGAATGGAATGCATTTCATGTCAGACCAATGCGGTTTAAGGCTCAAAGAAGACCCACAGCTCGATGTGTTACTGTGTATAAGCAGTGAGCTTTCCATTTTAAACTTGAATGTCAAACCACAGCACCCAACACTAGTCCTATTCAATGTAACTTACTCCTTACAATGTTCAGTAGTGCAATGCTCTCTGGTGCAACACTGTTGGTCGACACCACGCCGGATGAAAGGACAATTCCAAGCACTCATTTGGTCGACTTGTATGTGATCGATTGGCCACTCTTGACCTCAATGATAACGGACAAGGTGAAAGGTGCCAATTCTGACGGGGCCCTCATTAGGATGGGCCCCGTTTAGGGCTGTCAGGCCCCCTTATGGCACAACGAATAAAGGTCAGCAAATCAGGGCATCCGTTAGGACAGACAATTTGTCATTCCTTGACAAACGTGTCAGCGTCCACTCTCGCCTCCGGGGCCTGACACGGCAACAGGCAGAAAAGGTTACACGTTTCATAGATGCTTGTGTACTCCTTCTCCTCGCAACAAGCTGGCAACATTGAGCAGGATTCAAGTTTGCATTCAAACTTCCAGCATTATGACGCTCTCTCGTGTGTGTGTGTGTGTGTGTGTGTGTGTGTGTAACTCATCAACCTGTCATAGTCAATCCGCTAATCTTGGCCTGCTTTTGAGTCGTGTCTTCTTGTTTGCATGCACTGGTGTTGGAAGGGGGAGTGTCATTCATTCCCTCTGTTCGACATCTTTAGATTGGACGGGACGGAAACCAAGAGGTAATGGAAGGGTGCTACGACGGAGCGTTATGACTCACCCACTGGCGCCCGTGTCATTTGGCTCCATCCAAAGAGAGCCTGTCTGATTAGCCTTGTAATGCATGCCGAGTGTGTTGTTGAACCTATTACCCCTCTCCGCAGGACATCTCTTCCAGGAGAGGGAGAGAAACAGAGACATTAAGAGAGGCCCAAACACACCTATCAGTTCCTCCTCCTCAGTGCCTGGTAGCGGGGCCCCCCCGCTGCGTATTCCATCGGCGGTAATAGAGTCCGCCTGACAGCAGTGCGCCGCCGATGCTTAGTGTACGCCTTTAGCAGCAGCTATGGACTTCACTGCAGCAATATTCACCCCGCATTCCTCCCCTCCTCTCGCCCGCTTTCATTCCCGCTCTCGCTCCCTATGTGGCTCCTCTCTCTCTCCTTTTCTTCCTGTTTTGTCAATTCCAAGCCCCCTCTTCTCTTTCATTCACTCTGTTGTGTCATCCCTGCAGTTGCTGCTGACGGACAGCCTGTCAATTTTCAAAAATTCAATCCAACGTACCAAGCGCCTTTAAGAGTTTGTGGACCTTTTTCAAATCGTTTTTTCACGTGTCTGCATGAATGTGTTTGTGGATGTGTGTGCGGGTCTCTATTGGAGAGTGTACGTGTGTGCTCCAAGATAGATGTAGGCAGAGAGAGAGAGAGAGAGAGAGAGAAGAGATGTCACGCATCACAGCACCAGATTTGAATGCAGGTTAATGTTCTAGAGGGCAGCAGCATGACAGCGGCGTCCCCGTTGCTATCCAGCGTGTTGGATGACATGGATGGCCAGCCTGGTGTCACAGCAGACTCCCCCTGCTGGGTTGAACAGAGAGAGGGCGGAGAGGGGCCGGAGCAGATGAGAGGCTGCTGTCAAGTCATGCTGGGGAAGCATAGCTGCCGCGTTAAGAGCATGGATGACACGCAAATCAAGCGTCCCCGGAAAGATGACAAGGCTTCTCTTTCATCTGTCTGTGTGCGATCGAGAGCGACTGTGCGCATACTGGTTTGGCTGTTGGTGTTTTTGGGGAAGTGTTTCTAAAAGCCAATGCATGTGTGTCTCTGTGCGTGTGCGTGAGTGTTTTCCTTTCATTGAGGGAATCAGACCAACCACACAAAGCGCAGCAGGGATTCCCATGTCTTACATATGGGAGGAAATATAAACATTGTTCTCTGTGTACATGCGTGCAAATGTAATTTAACGCTACTTATAATCTTTATTTATTGTAAGAGACATGCAAGGCCCTACAGTGAAGTGCTACATAAATATCATGCCACATAATGTTGTGTCCTACTACGTAGAAAACGGTTCAAAAGACCAAGGAATTGCAATCTAGCTTTATTTATTGCCTGACATTTTATAGAAGCCTTCTCTTAAACAATTATGTAACAATTACAAAACATATTCTGATCTCAATCGAAGAGGATCGCTCAATGCAGCAGCATGCTGCACAGGCAACAGACAGCCTTTACTCTCTGAGCAGCAGAGAACAGACACCTTCTGCATTTTTGGAATGTAGAAGGAATGGCAAAGATGCCAGGATACTGTGAAATAGACTCAATTGGGGCAAGTAAGCGCGGCCTTTGATGTTTGCAGTGAATGAAGCCGAACGCTGTGGCACGGCCTCAACCCCAAGGCCCCATTGTCAGCCTCCCGATAAAACGCTCCTTTCACCATCGCTGCATATAACACTGCAGAATACATCATGCAAATAATCTGCTCGGAAACAAACATAATGCTCCCACAAGGATGGGGCCGCTCTCTAATGGAAAGCAGAATAATCATACTTAACTCAAACCACAATGCAAAAATAGACGACTTGAGACAGAAGATTGGAGTATTTTCCCTCTGTTTATCCCCTGTTCCTGTCTCTGCTGTTAGCCCTGTTCCCTCCCCACCTCATCACGTCTGTATGTGTTTCAGTCCATCCATGAGCATGACTAGGAGTTTTCATGTTTTTGTTCCATTTTCATGATTAATGTTCCATTGTGAAGTATCAAGGATATGTTTGAAGACATCATGTTACATGTTTTCATCCCGGTCATTGGCTCAGCTGGTGAAACCGGAGAAATTACCGGAGAAAATGTAAGAAAGAAAGCAACCGAAGCAACTCTCCTCTGTAGTTAGACTCCTCCATGATTGAAGGGCTCCCCACACCTGCATGGTTCTATTCCCTGCCTGGCCCTCTCAGAGTAAATCACAATTACACTGGCCACGGGCCCACATGACAAATCCATTTGTCTGTCCTTCATATCCACTTTCTTTCCAGATCCACGGTATCCCTGAACTAGTTACACTTCTACATCTCTTCAAACTATTTTAAACCAGAGCTAGGATCATCCCTTCTTCCGGCTGGCTGGCCGCTACAGTCGCTATGGCTCTGAGGTTCATTATTGGTTTACTGGCCCTTTGTAAATGGGGCGTGGAGAGGACGGAGACAGGGCATGCAGGGCTGGTGTGTTGGGATGGGCCTGTAACTCCCGTCAGATGTGGAGGTCAGTGGTGAGTAAAGCCTAGTCCAGACCAATAATGGGGGCCATTTATTTTACCAGGGTCATTCAACTGCTGATAGAAGGTGGCTGGGAGTGAAGGTGCACTGGGAAATAGCCTTCCAATGTGGGTAACCTCTGGCCCCGCTGCGGTGTCTGGTCAGTGACTGACAGGTCCTATTCATGAGCCTTGGAGAGGGCTTCACACATCAGGCTGGTGCTAGGCAGTCCTTTGCTCTCCCACTCCTCGGTGAACAGTGATCTTATAGAGAGAGAAGAGAAGGTGGAGGTGTGGATGGAGGATGAGGAGGTGGAGAGAAGGAGAGAGAGAGAGAGAGCTCATGTACATTTTTGCTTACACAAACTCGCACACATATGAAACACACACTAATAAAGATGAGGTATTCAAGCCATTACAAATGATACAGCCACAAATGTATTTTTTGTGATGAGACAATTGATGTGAGGAATGCTCCAGTTTATGTCTTAGCCGTGGGGATCCAGCACTAGATGGCAGTAGCAGCAACAATCAACGCTAAACATACAGGGGACAAGCATTCCTGCCTGGCACTGGACATAGATTTAAGTTTTCCCAACCGGCTCCTTCTGTTACAATGCAGATGCTATCTTTGCCATGTAGTGTAGGTTTTTCATTGTAGGATCCATTGCTGCAATTGGTTAAATTCTATTTGTAACTCGGAATGATTTGGAAACCATGTAAAATACCTTACAATGCCATCGCTCGTCTGATTTGCCCAGCCCCCCCCCCCCCCCAACCACACACACACACACACACACACTCGCGCCACACTGATGTTAATAATATACTTGGTACTTGTCATCAAAACTCCCATGTTTCTCTCATTCCTAATTAAATGGCAAAGTAGGTGGCCAATTATAGGATAAAATTATTGCGAAACTAGAGGAAATGACATAGGGATTTAGCTAGAACCTAAAGGCCATTAGCAGGTGGGCAAGTGCAATTGTTAATTACAGGGGTCCTATTGATCTGAGCGAAAGTGACATTTCGGAAGCGTTCTAGAGCTTGAAGCATTGTATAAAAGGTGGAAAAAGTTTTAACCAACATTAGCTTCATTATATGATTTATTTCCAACAGCGAATGCCTAAAGAGTTCAGTGCAACTATTTACTATTGATCTAGCGAACTGATCCTTTGCCGTCCTTCCCAGAGCACCCTGGGAATTAATGAGCTGTAGTTAGTCAAAATAGCAGAGGGCCTGCGCTATGCTGCAGCACAGACACAATAGCTTTCAGACTCCTTGCTGTACCATCAAACATAATGGTGGAAGTCTCGTACCATTTGGAGACAGAATAGTATCCATCTATCTGCACACGCACACGCACACGCACACACACACGCACACAAATATCCTTGCCAGACTAAATATAACACATTCGTTTCAGGCATGCTTAATTATTTTTCTTTTATGAGCAATTTTTTTTTTTATATGTGCTTTTATGTAACATTGTTTTTTTGTACAATTTTCCTGTCACACATAATTCTGAGAGAACCTCCTGCTAGTCCTGGCTACTTGGAAATCTCCAAAGCTCAAGGCAAAGTTTATTTGTTGTGCCAGCTATTCTCTGTGAAGACCCTCCTCGATTGGGCACATGGTTTGTATGACCTTTAGAAAGTTCACTAGCTGTAGATTCCACACTGTGACAATACGGCGAGATGGAGGCTGTGTCTATATTGGTACAGAAGACATGCTCCCTGCAGATTTTATTCTCTTTCTCTCTCTCACTGGAAAAGCTTTCTGCTCCATTTACAAAGCCTTGATAGTTTATTTGCCTCTCTATCCAGGACCTCACTGAAGCATGAGCTTGAAAGAACAACAGAAGAGATGAATCAAATAATTGCCCTTTTTTTTTTACTTTTCAGTAACTAACCAACATTTGGCGATTTTAACTCACTGCAACGCAAAGAGCCATGCCAGTGCACAGCGCTTCATATGTGAAATAAGTGTGGCTGTGGAATTCAGCTAGCTGTTAGCATTTGTGGGCTCCGCATGCCTTTTATGGAGCTCATTACAGCTTGCTCCGTGAGATAGAGTCCCCAGCCAGAAAGCTCCCTCAGTTGTACGCCCACTCCCACTGCCGCTGATCTCCAGCCCCCATATACAAGGTCTGGGTCAGTTAGCAGGCCAGGATAGACATTTTGCAGCATGGAGAGATGATAGAGCGACAGACCCACAGATGAGGAAACACCATATACGTGCATGTGAAAGATCAAGCCTGCTTTGACTGCTGTCTTCTGCAACATTTAGCATGATGCAAGGAGACAATCTGTGTGAGCAGCATAGTTTTAACAGCTACTGACAGACAACCTATTCATATTTCTGACACTGCCTCTGTCACGTTGACACATTTCCATGTAGATATTACAGAAACGTTTATAAAACTGATGGTTATTATTACCAACATCCATGTTTAAGCAGGTCGGGTGCTTTTAGGGTTAGCCCCTATCCCACCAAAAAGCTGTTGGAAGGGCCTAATGGAAGGGCCCAATTTTGAATACCAATTAGCGCTTTGCTAACTTGAATCGGTCTTTCACCTTAACAGATCCTAATTTGTCAATTAGCTAGAGGAAAAGCTGGATGTCTTTAACCTGCAGCCATTTTTCCCTCTAAACAATGTCTAGACAACATGTTTTTTTGGAGTGAGAGACACCATCTGTGACCTTTTACCAAGGAGACGGCTGTCTAGCAAACACATTAGTCATTTATCTACCCAGGCTTTACTCCTAATTAATCACTTATTGTATTCCATTCTAGGCATGTATATGAGTGACGGTGTGTGTGTGAGAGAGAGAGAGAGAGAGAGAGAGAGAGAGTGTATGTGAGTATTCATCCATGCATGCCTGTGATTACAGTGCATCCAGGGACTTGAATGATAGCTGATTAAAAACTAACATTCAAGCGACATTCAAGCAAGCAAGACTGCTTAGTCTGGTGTGCCACATAATCAACCTACCAATTGCTCAGAACGGATTTTGATTAATTGCTCACCCAGTTATTGGTTTAATGATAACATTTGAGTGATTGAAAGGGCCATATGCATGCAGACAGCGACAGACATCAAAAGCTGCTCCCATATCACCAGCGATCTAAGGCATGGCTATTAGATAAACAAGTGCAGGTCTATTGTCTGATAATCAGCGTTGGAGTATAAAATGTGCCAGGCATTATTTTCCCTTCAGCCTTCGGAGTGACAGCCCTATAATGCAGTATGTGGAATTTATGAGCGGATCATCTGAGGTGTCCGTCGTCCCCAGTAATGTCTATGGTAATGATGTCCCTTTTCCCCGACTCATCTAGTCGTCAGCCGCCTCTCACTAGCATTGGTCTAACTGATTGTTGAAGGCTCCATTTGGACCAAAAATCATACTTTCATTGCTTGATCTTTTTTTCCAACACTCCTTTTCTCCAGCCTTCCAACCTTATTTTTTCATCTCTTCAAACAGTGAGATATGAATCACAACTCTGTGTAGTCATATTGGTAATTTGGATTGGCCTTTTGAGTATATGACAACAATGTATGGAGGAATGATATTAATAAAAAAAATCTCATTTAATGATCAAGACCAATGATTTATATTCATGACAAGTCGTCATTCGTATCAAAGTTGTATAGATAAAAACAACTGAAGTTGCATGTAACTCATGTTATACTGCATACTGGCTACTATGGTACATAACTCTGGCACCACCATACATCAAAGGAGACTTGGAAAATAAGATGTAGTACTTTTATACATGGTTAAAACTCACAAGATAATTGATTGAAAGATTTTGAATGTGCTTTAATGCGTTTTAAACGATCCTTTAAATTGGAATATTTTAGGAAGCATTTGATCTAGAAGTGTTTTATGTTTATGTGTTCAGTGCAATGGGAGCAGAAGGGTTCAATGTTAACATCACTGCCCCAGCGATCTAGGAGGCTGGATCCAAAGTGGCCTGACTGGCCTTCTTTTACCTCGTTGAATGGAGAGAGGGAAGTAAAGAAAGAAAACCGTCATCACAATCAATTAGGAGCACACCTAGACCTCAATGGATCATTACCAGAGCAGGCTTCAGGTGCTGTGCTTGAGTACTGCTGCAACACCAAGGCCCCACTCGCTAGAGACAAACGTGTTTGATGGCTATTGGACACGTGTCCTCCTTTTCTTGTCTGCATGTTTTGTTGTGTTGTGTTTATTTGGGGTAGGCTTTGCTTTGACTTGGGATCCTTGGGGACAAAATTATTTGAAGACCCGCCTCCTCCTTCAAAGACGATATTTCAAAGATGAATCAACAAAAACAAGCCATTACAGACCAAGACGTTTTTAAGTGGAACAGAGCAGAAAAAGAGCTACATTAAAAAGATAAGACTAATCAATTTCTAAAGTGAGGTTTTTGTTACATGGCATCAACACCCCAGTTGACTTCACAAACACTTTGCCAAACTCATACATGGGAGAACAGGATACTCTTAACATGCAATTCAATATCCAAGATGTTTAGCCTACTTAGAAAACAAAAAATAATGGTGTGCATACAAATTATCTTTTTGGAAATCTTAATGCGGAAGATTCAGATAATATTGTAAAAACGACTCCGTCTGGGTTCAGTTGCACTATAGCATTGGTGGTGAAATAATTTGGTCTACATTTGATCTTCACACTAAGCCAACGGGCTGTGAGAGCATGGTGTGAAGAGACTAACCAATCAAGGTTAGTTCTCTGAGGTCAGCAGGAAGCAGGCTGTTCATAAGCAACCAAGCAAGATGGTGAACAGACTGAGATAAGCCACAGCACGTTCTCACCCCATGTTATTCCTATAATGTTTGTCACTGCTCATTGCTTTCCTCATCTTTTACTTATTTTCTTACTTCTCCCCTCCCTCTCTCCACTGCTCTGTGGGCCCTGCTGCAGTGTCCTGGTGGAGCACAAGGACGATACCTTCCCCGGACTGTGATTAATTCTCACCAGCTGACTCTAATCACTAGCTAATTAATAGTTGATGTGGTTCCTTAAAAAAAGCACCAGTGCTATTAACCTGCAGTCTATTGATTTAGCTCTCTCCTCACACCTCTACAAATGGTATGGGATGTTTCAATACAGACCACTGTTTTAGGGGAGCACGTGGTAAATTGGGACCTTCTACAGAACAAAAGTGGTAATTTGTTCACAGTTTAAAACCTGGGGAACCTTTGAATGTCAGCAAAGTAGGTCTGGTCAAAGAAACACCACTACTTTATATTTAGAGCTTTTTGTCTGTTGTTTGTAATGCAGATTCTATTGCATCCCACAATTTCACTCTCAAACACTGATAATAGCAACTTCAGTGGTCCGTTAATAATCTCCTGTGAAAGAAATACCAATTTGCCACAAAACAATCATACCACATTAGGTACATATATCAATCCAATCTATTTTCTACTTGTCTTTTTTGCTCCAAAGCAATTCTTCTGTCTACTCAGTTATGTCTAAATTAAACTGTACAACAAGCCTCCCTCGATACTTGGAAAGTAAGTACAAACGTGGAAAGAAAGAATCTCTGACGAGAACATTGTGTTTCACAGTTGGCATGATACAAAATTGAATCAATTTGTGTCGCCTTAAATGGATCTGATGCGTTGCTTGAATGAACAAATAAATAAGGCAGGCTTTTGTTTTTGGGTTTTAATGATGTTTTTGCACTGAAGTGCATTGACAAAGGAACAGGCATTGACAAGGGCAACGGAAAGAGACATCATATTAACGGAAATGCGGTAAGGGTGTAAATGGCGTCATGGAGTCCAATGCTCCACACCGCATCCATCTGGAATTAAACTGCCTCGCCGCCGTTCATGGGTGCAGAAGGAAGAGAGAAGCCAGCCGTGTTAGACTGATAAGTGGTCATGCAGACAGATAGAGGGATGTGAGACACACACACACACACACACACACACACACACACACACACACACACACACACACACACAGAGTAAAAAAGCAAGCAATCACAAACAAAATGTAGACAGAAACACAGACACGTGCATGCATGTTCACTATAAAGAGTTGAAGTGACATGGCCTAATGGAATAAACACATGGACACTAGCCGTACATTATGTTGCCATCATCTCCTTTGTTGGTGCATTGATTACACATACCTCATGTTCAGTCTGGGAACGCAGTTATTGAATTATCAACATGCAATTCCAAACCTCCACCGGCATGCTGACAGGTCGAAATTGAGTTTGCTGTGACTATTGTTGACAACATTGATTACCAAAGCCTCTTGTTGTTTAATGGACAGACAAGCATCACTAAGATGTGGGCACACAGAACTAATAGAAAACTGAAGAATTCGTATTGCTTCTTATCAATACTCTTGGGTAAGTACACACAGAATTCATGAAAAGACAGTTATATTGTTATATCCAGTGTCTTATCTTGATATGTCAGATCCGCTCCCCTTTAAAAGTAATACATCTGAATTACAGGCCTGGTGGCACATTGACACATAGGCCTGCTGTCGGCTCCTAAATACATAAATCTAACTTTTAATGAACACACAGGCAACTTGTCTCAGCTGGTTTGCAAAGTAATTCATCTTCACACTACATGATTCGTTTATGCAGACCAATTGACAGGAAATCCATTGCCATCCTTGTCCTTGTTGTCATCTGTAAGGTCATTTCTGATTAGTGGGGAGAGTGAATATACATCGCTGTGGCCTTCCTATGTCAAGGGAAGGGAAATCAGCCTGACAAACATATCAATAAGACTGACCAGGGGCCCTGCATGACATCCTGCTTAGGCCAAACTGTCTGCTAGTGTGTGTGTGTGTGTGTGTGTGTGTGTGTGTGCGCATCCATGCGTGTGTTTATGTGTGTATGCACTGTTTATGATCTAGGAGTCTGATTTCATTAAAGTGTGGTGTCAGGTAGGCTGGAAGCCATTCAAGATTTATTACAGAAAAAACACCTTTCTGCTAACCAGCAACCTATAGTAACCTGCTTCAGCTACTCTTCTGCTCTTACCATCATGGTTATTTATGTCATTAGAGGTAAGTAAAAGAAAAGAAGAAGGCTGAATTACATAGTTGCCTGAAATGAAAATCTTGGAATGAAAAAAATTAAGATTTCTTTTGTTTTTTTATCCATCATAGTTTTTTTCAGGAAGAAAAGTGAATCATTCTGACTAAAAAGTAGGCTGTACTTGTAGTACCTGTATTATGGTGTGTTTGTTTAAAACGGTACCGGTTCCAAACATCCCTGTTTTAACAGATGTATATAAAGTATAACACAAATAATGTTATCCTCCATACATATTCTCATTGTTTATACTCTGTACCTGTACATCTCCATGAGAATACCTAATTGTAATTTCTCTGTCCAATAACTATTTAGAGCAAATCCTAGTATTTTATTTTCGTGTCCGTCAATCGCTCTGAGAAGACAGACATTTGTACCAAGGCAGAATATCCAGAGAGGTGTTGGCCATCCCAATCGGGGGAACTTCATTTGGCAAACCTTTCACATTAACGGCTTGGAGCCATTGGAGTGCTGATGGAAGGGGTCGCACCCACGTCATGTGACAAGGGGTGATGAATGGGGGGCTACCTGGTGTTGATGATGTGACCTGTCTCTGTCTCTGAGGCAGAACAAAGCTGTCATGCCAGCAGACACCTGATTGGAAAGAAAGGAGGAAGCTGTCTTTTGGGAGTAAGTGACCTGTCCTTGCCAAAGAGGCTAGGTGCTCAGCCATTAGGACTGTGAGGACACGCTTCACTTTCTCCTGTGTAGAGCACTTTGATGTCGCAAGGCGCAGATGTTTTACTATCTTCTAGTGTTATGTATTGGCGTTGTTAGAGGCGTGCCCTGTAGTAGTTAGCGGGAGTGTCAGGCTGGGTGCTTATATGCAGTGATTGCACCCAGCTGGTGTCAGTTGGCTTTTACCCTGCAAGCTTCACTAATGTGCCGTCAGCTCAACTCTATGTCTCCGAGGATAGAATATATAGTAATATATAGTAGTACAATAGTCAAATCCCTGCAGCAAAGAAGGTCCTCTATCACTGATTGCTCTATTTGATTGGGGTGTTTCTCTAAAAGTGACTATAGAACAAGAGAGAGCACACTCTTTCAGTTTTCAGGTGGAATCTTGTTCTCCAAATGGAGGAATCATGGCCAGAGAACATATAGAACAAAATTGGGGGACGAGGCAAATTGATAAGGAGTGAAAGTATATTGTCAAGAAAAGGACTACCGAGATTGAATATAACTTCACCTTCATCTGGGAATGTAAAAATGATTTGATTGCACCCATTTTCATTGAGCGCACACTCACCCACACATGCACACACGCACACACAGACACCTCTGGCATCATTTTACAGCTCACTTCAGCTGTGAATCTCTCTCTCTCAGCACTAATATTTACCTCCCCAATAAAAGTCTTTGTTGCGGGCCAAGCTCTAAATCACAAGGCTGCTTCTGGACGGTGAAGCCCTTCGTGCCTTCCTATTAAATGTGGCTGCTCCAGCTCTCGTCGGGAGTCAGAGAATGAATGACATCATACGATCTTTTGCTGTCTTGGCATGTCATCGGTTCATAAACATAGGACCTGCGTTTCCAAATGTGAACCTAGACATAAACATTGGCAGCAGAGAGGAGGAGAGAGCGTTTCCAGCGCTATGCCAGGTTTCACCTTCTCCGAGCATTTGGTAAGCAACAGAAGGCGCAGTCGAGGTCAGGGAATAAGTGAGAGATTTTGAGGCGCGTTAAAAATGTGGACTAATCTTTCAGGGCCTTTGCTAATCTGGTATTCATGAGAGAAAGAGAGGGACGGAGGGACCGAGGGACCCAGGCTTTAATGCTCTCTAGCTGTAAGAAGTAGCGGCTGCCAGATGCACTGGGGCTAGACTGAGTCGAGCCATCGCCAGCTGGGCAGCCCGGGGCGAGGCTGAAAACAGCTCCCGCTCCCTTACTCACTCGTTACCGCCCACATTCACACTTGGTCTCTCACTCTTACATTCCCTCACACATCCCTCTCTTCTCCTACATGCCTTTTGTTTGCTTTCTATGATTAATTCAAAATGTTCTTCTTTTTTGAACAATGTTTTCTTCCTCTGTACCTCTTTTTCTCCCTCCACTCCCCCGCAAGGATTTATTACTGCTAATTATCTTAACTGTCCCACGTTACGCCCAGCTTGTAGCTAACATATTTAATCTGGGATTCTGGAGGGCTATTAGTTACACTCGTACATGCAGAGACTAATTGATTGGAAGAAAACCCAACATAGTGCTGTGTGTGTGTGTGTGTGTGTGTGTGTGTAAGCAAGTGTGTGTTTTAAAGGCATGTAGTGGTCTAAAAAGTATGCTGAGGACACTGGCTGTCTGGTCTTCTCAGTACGCTTTAGATAAGTTGCTTAGCTGACCAAGTTTGTTGAGACTGCCTCAGTCCGACCAGGACAACTTAAAATAAATATTTTGCTTTGTCAACTTTATTTTACCTCATCGCATCCTGGGCTCAGATTTTAGTTTCCGAGATGTTTTGTTTTGTTTTTATAGGACTTGTTGTTCGAGCATCAGGTGGAAAAACTAAATAAATTGAAATGCCATGTTTGTCACTCAGTTAGCGTTGACATTTCCTTTGCCCGCATTCGCATTTGAGTTCCATCATAACGAGTCACTGGCCTGAGATGAAGACCTGATTGAGTCAGAGCTGTTGTCGGGGATAAACAGAACTAATTGATGGCTGACCTCTACTCACACTATGCTAGTAAACAACAATCAAAGCCTGGAAGTAACTTTAGCTTCCAGGTATTCTAATGATGGCACCCCCTGTTTACTTAGTGGCCTTCCATTTGTAACGTGGTGCATCTGTTTAAGGAGGCGCTGCGACCATCCATAATGACAGAGCGGCCTGGCCGCCTGTCTTACTAATCACAAGCGGCTGAGCCCTGACCTCCGTCTCGGCCCTGAGCTTCAACCTGCGCCTGCCGAGCAGGAATACATCGCTCACCTCGTGTCCGCTCATGGCAGCTCCTTACCCTGGCCTCAACGCCACAGAGCTGGCCCTGGCCCCAGACACCAGTCCTGGATGACAGAAACATTGATCACTCAGGAAGCCGCGGTGCGCTGTGGGGGAAACAGGAATGGGTTTGTGTGCTTCAGCCGAGCTGAATTGCCTAGCTACTATTTTTACAATGGTTGTATTAGTTTATCAAAGCCCGTCATTGGTCCAAGTGTCCATGCTTCTTTTATGTAATTGGGTAAGTGAGTCATGCTATTTTTGTGTGCTTTTTGGTCTATAAATGTTTCTAGATAATGTTTAATGCATAATGAGGATCACATGTAGTTTGCTGTAATGACAAACTGAGCACACACACACACACACACACACATTTAATCAGATTTGTTAACACACTTTGCAATGTAAAGCGATGTCAGAGAATATTCCATCCATTTTTCTTTGTTTGTATAGTGCTGTCGGAACTTTTACCGATTTTTTCTTTTTACAGGCATAAATACACTTATTATACAAGGAGAGAGAACTGTGAACGCATCAGAAAAAGACATCAAAGTGTCCATTGATTACAGTAACTAGTGTGTGTACTACCAACATAGGCCAATTTTATGTCACTGCAAATATTATGCATAAAGTACACTTTCAGCATTATAATTATTTCAAGATAAAAGAAATTGAAGACTGCAAATCAGCAGATTTATTTCTAGAGTTTGTTGTTGTTCTGCTATCCACATTTTTAAACAATGTTTTCATATTTACAAAAAGAAATATTTAATAAAAAATGCCACTGCCTTCATCAAATCAAGGCTGTTCATTAAAGGAGTTATCAAGATTGCACTGCCCCAAAACTGGACTGAAGCGATGATAATAATAATCCTCAAGTGTAAAACTAATTTCTTTCTTGTTTCAGAAAGGCCTTTTTTTTCCCAACACAACACGCACTAATGAGCAAAAAGCAGCGTTTTGATTGACCTATCGGTTGTTTGAGGGTATAATGATTTTGTTGGAAAAATGTAAACATTCATTAGCCCCCCCCCCCCCCCCCCCCCACACACAAAAAGCTTTGGCCTAAATACAATTCCTGCTGAATGTGTTGAGGGAAGTGAGAGCCACAGCTGAGTTTGTTGTGGTAGACTGCATGATGAAACGCTCGCTATGAGTCACGAGGAGATCTCCTCTAATGCCGAGGTGTCCATCATAATTAGGACTTGGTTGTCAACTATCATTATGGCAGTGGGCCTGCATCTGGGAAAAACCTTATTTGGGACAAAGTCCTCAGTAGCAGCACTTAGCTGTGTGTGTTTTGTTTTATTTTATTTATATATATTATATACAGGGCTGACTGACTGAGAGCACGCGTCTTTTGCAGCAGTGCCCTGTTTACGCGTAATACACATACTGAAAATAAAAGAAAACAACGAAACAAAATAATGAAAAGAAACATTTAAAATAACAAATAATTCCAAATGTGTTATGGTTCACTACATGTTTAGAGTCGGTCCCAACCAAACCTCACAGTCGGTCCTCCATAGAATGGCTCAGCACGATACATCTTGACAGTTTCACAACGGTTTGGCCCCCCAAAAATGGACTTATAAAGTTATAAAAAGTAAACCTATAGAAGAATGATAAAAAAAAAGCTGCCAACACCAATAAAAATGTATACAAACACATTCAAAATAACAAAGCTCCATAAATAATATGAGCTTCACTAGTCTGCCAGGAAGTGAACCATAGAACCCATGGAACTGTATGTGTGTGTTTGTGTGTGTGTGTGTGTGTGTGTGTGTGTGTGTGCGCGTGCACCTTTGCTTGCATGTTTGTTTCGTGGTGTGTCACCTACTGCCGGGTGTTTAGAGAACAGATTGTAAGGGGAGTTTTGACGTTTTAGCCGCCATGGCAATACAGATTTGGCAATTAACCTTGATGTCACTGTAATTACCGAGTCACTTTAGTAAAATGAATTAATTTCCCAAAAGGATGCGGAAACCAAATTATCTCCTCTCTTCCTGAAGAGACCCAATATGGCTGCTAGTAATTAGAAGAGAAAAAAGTGAGCTGTTTCGAGGCCTGTCTCTTATTATGTGTATTGTTTGTAATCTGCCCGTGGGGTAAAGCCACGGACACACTGAGTGCTCTCATAACTTCTGAGCCCACTGCTCTGTGCGGCTGTGTAAAAAAACAAAAACAAAAAAAAACATCTTGAACACCGTCAGAGAGCACATATTCGCATTGCACCCACTTACCTTTCTTTCTCACTGGTGTGCGTTGATGGGAGGTCGAGCAGGCAAACCTTGCTATGTTGACAGTTCCGTTGTGTTTGATAGTCTTATTTGTAAACGTAGTGCGAATGGCAGAGCTGAGTGAGGTAAAGGTGACAGGGTGAAGTCCTTGTCTCAGCGCCTGGAGGTCGGGAGTGCATGTCGGGCTCTGCCTCTAGAGCCCAGGCACGGGACTAAAGGTTCTCGGTTGGCTTCCCCTCATCTTAATCCCCGGTCCCCCATTGAGGGCGGAGATGCCTCCAGTCCCCTTATTGCACACTGCTTCAATTAGTATGCTAATTTCCAAAATGCAATTGTCTTTTTGTATGTAGCAAAGATTTCTCAGGTGGCATTTACATTAGACAGTTTTTCTTTTAGCCCTACTGGAAAAGCGGAAAAGCAGGAAAGAGAGTAAGTAGCGTGACGTGAATAGTAATTGAATGCAGAGGACTTATTCCTTCAATCATTGAGGCCCTCCAACCCTGTCCTCCCATGGACTGTTATAATGTGCAAACTAAAATAGTTGTACTGTACAGCCTAAGGAGTTGTGGAGTGAATTTCCTTACTAAAGAAACAGAGCAAAAAGTGTGTGTCTGTGCGATGCTGTGCGTATGTGTATGCATTTGGGCTGGTTGGTGTAACGTATTGGTTGTATTTTGCTAGATAACGGTCATGAAGCCGCATTTGAAGATACACAACTACAGAGCAATTTCTAGACTTCCATTAGGGTAGCCATTATATGAGCACTAATGGGGTTTTCCTAACTTTGATCAAAGGCTTCATTATGTTAAGTAGATCCAGTATGTTTGAAGATCTGAATACAGACCATGGCTGAGAAGCATACTGTCAACCCCTTTTGCAAATGTATATTTGGAATCAATCACAGGGTGAACTAGCAGGGTGGTTTTTGTTCCTAAATTATTCTGTCATATACCACTGCTCTTTAATAAAACAAAAATTATTACATTGAAAAATACTGTCTACAAATGCAAAACAATGCAGTTTTTGTAAGTTGTAGTCCCAGATACAATTATCATTTCCAGAATTTGATCTAAAGTACCTAGCAGTCACTGTTACTTGCTGTAATGGAACAACAGTCATAACAGGAAATACGGCCTTGGCCGCTCCACAGAACAAGACTACATTGCCCTTTACCCACTCTCTGACAGTGATGCAACAAAACCGGCGAGGCACAGTCAAGTCAATTAGGCCCAAGTGCAAACCTTCAGCCTGCATCTGAATAAAAACTACTGGAACAAAGTGATGCAACAAGTCTTGACCAAAGGCATGTACAACCCTCTCTCCGAGCTCTGCATCATTAGTGGTCCGTGTATCTACCAGTTGTCGTCCACACAGTAAAATGGGCTGACTGACCCCTGTGACTCCCACACACTAATTGCTCTTTAAATTGGCTGAAGAAGACGAGCAGGTCTGAGCCCAAGCTTGTCTCAGAAATGACGACGAACGCTTTGCCCAAGCTGGTAGTGCTGCCGGAATTCAAATAATTTCTAATGGGCTCAGATCCTATGTGTGTGTGTGTGTGATAGAGAGAAAGTGTGTATTTGTGTGTTTGACTAAAGGCTTGCCCAGACACAGAGCAATTTAACTTTAATGATAACTATAACTATTAAAGGTGCAGCATGTACGTTTAATTTTCTAGCAAAAAATGACATTTTTGGAAAATGCTTACATTTATTACCTACCTGCTGGCAGATATCAATAAATCAAATGCTCCGAGCGAAGCTTTGCTCTATATGAGCACAATTGGCCCCGTATTCAGCCTCTTAAAAATCTTTGGCTGCCCGCCAAACACTATCAGGGCAGTTTTTGCACAGAGGCTTGCCTACCTGCCTGTCAATCACCTTCAGTGCACTCTCCTGGTTCATAGCACGGGTGTATCGGAGGATTTTGATCTAGCGTTACTCAAGCACACTCAAGTCAAGGAGTGTGCAGGCATCTGTAAACACTATTTTAAGGGAGGGGCTTAGGAAAGGGATAGGAGGGATCAGAGACTCAGTGTTATGAGCTAGCACAGAGGATGGACCCAAACGCAGGTTGCACAAACAAAAAAGCAGTTTATCCCCCCCCCCCCCCCAAAAAAGACCAGGACCACAGGGAGACAAACAGCATGCAACATAACCACACTATGAGAACACAAAGTATTGAGATAAGGAAGGGCTTGAATACAAAACAAGGGCAAACCAAAAACCAGGGAAACCTGAATGAGATAACAAGGGGCAGGTGAAAACAATAAACTAATCAGGCCCTAAAGGCCAAGCCGTGACACTCAGGAGGTTGGCTTTGGGATGCTGTGATTCAAATTCTTGCTCATTTTTGCCCAATTATCTAGTCTCACATGCTGCACAATTTAAGAGGTTTACAAACCACAATGATTTAATCACTTTTTTTATATAAATAGTTTTGGTGAATTGTGTTTTGTTGAATGTGTGTGAAGGTTATATGCAATAAGGCAGATAACTGTGAGACAACAAAGCAAGTATTAATATTTTCTTATTATGTATTTGATATTGACCTGGGTGCATGTGTTTCAAGACAGATGCTTGAAAACGGGCTTGATTGGCAATAGAGCTGCCCAGAAAATGGAAACCTAGCTTCATCTAGCTACAACAATACTACTGACATGGAAGCTTATAAACATGAATTGTTTACTGTTGCAGCGACTGATATAATTCTAAATGTTGGTGTGGAGAGATCTTTGTGCTTGGTCTGACACAGGCATAGATAGGTCAAGCCTTAGACAGATGTGAGAGTGTGCCGTCTGACAAGACCCCCTGTGGAGACCATCTGAAGCCAGGGCTGCCCTCCCCGGCTCAACACAGAGTAGGTGAGTTTGTGTATGTGTGAGCCTGAAGTCAGTGGGATGGAGAAAGCAAGAGAAGGTGTTCCGATTATTGTGTGTGTGTGTGTGTGTGTGTGTGTGGTTGCTTGCTTGCTTGTATCTACATGTGCTAAGTGTGAGGGAGTCCTTCTTGATCAGTGGTAGGTCAACATGTTTGTCTTTGGACCATAAACTGAGTCTTTAGATTAGATTCAACTTTACACTTACTACATACGTTTGTGGTACCCTCCTCCCAATGTCAACACTGGTCAGATACATGAAGGATGCATATATATCCACAAAGATGTACTGTAGAATGTTTACAACTTAGACTGATCCTGACTGTTTACCAGACAACATGTATATCAAGCACACATTTGGAGGACCGCCAACCATTAAAACTTCTACACCAAGTGTTTGACAGGTCAAATAAAAGTAATGATTATACACATTACAAATGTAGACCTGCTACGTTATTCAGCTTCTGATTAACTAGGACAAATAGCAAATCTAAACAGTGCCCTTGGGAACAAACATGGACACAAATCATTGTTACAAAGGAAAAAGACATTCATAATTAAACATTTAAAACAAAAGCTGCCTACTTCAGTTGTTTATTGTTCAAAAATAGATCAAATACAAAAGAGAATAAAGAAGTGGCCCTGCCACACACTTGGGGAGTAAGGGGGTAAGCAGAATAAAATGCGGGATAATTATGGAGAAATATACAAGCACACCAACCGACAGGCACACACGTCCAAAGACACACACACAGACAGAGACACATGGATGAATACAGGCTAAAGCACTCAGAGCATCTCAGTGCTTTAACACAAATCATGAAGGGCTTGAGCAGGAGTAGGGAATGTGTGTGCGTGTTTGCATGTGTTCGTCTGCATGTGTGATAGTGTGCGTGCGTGTGTGTGTTTTGGAGCAGATGGGCCAGCAGGCCTCGTTCCCTCCCTATCTTTGAGAGCTCTCTTCACAGTGTGCTATGCTGGCAGGGGGTGTTTGTGGGGCTTGAGCCATTGCCAGAGCAGCAACCACACTGTATCTTCAACAGATGCTCCACCTCACCACACACACACACACACACACGCACATAGACACTGTCCTCTGTCGACACAAGCACAAAGTAACGACATAGATGTTGCTAGTCTGGTTGCATTTGCAATGCAGTGGAACTTCTTTGGTCTCATTGAAAACTTTGAGCAAATGCTATAATCGCCGTGACCCTGTGTAATACTTTGTTTATTTAGAATGTCCATTTATCACAGAAGTGCACTCATGTTAAATAGAAGTTGTATACATTTGAACCACCCTTTCTGTATGATTTTCAAGTCATTGTGTTTTTACTGCCGGCAGTGATCTATTTTAGATCCAGGAATTACAAAACATTTCAGACTGTGGCCTACTTCTCGCCCTCCGAATTAGCAGGTGATCAGCCTGCTTATTAGAGCAATTAATCAAAGCAGCGGTCAGTGTTGATTAAATCACGCGGGTAATACATGGAATGATCTAAAGCTTTCTGACGCTCAAAGTCCACCCACCCACCTTCCTGATTAAACGACTTTAGCCCATCAAATTCCATTTAATCTCCAGGCGTGAAAGTCATCGATTGTTGATGCCTCAAACTGTAGGTGGTCAATCAAGACACGACACACAAATGCACACATACACATGGAAGTCAAGTCTTTTTCAAATGTAATTTCTTTCTGTTGGATTATCAAAGAATCAACTTTCAGATTAGATGGAGATGTAGCTACCTGCAATGTGTCTCCGATTCACCATCTATTGTATGGATGTTTTTGTAGTGCAATGAACAGGCACTAGCAGAGAGAAAGGGAGAGAAAGAAACAGAGAGGAACAAGGTTTAGGGAAAGCACCACAACATTAGTTTGCTTTAGACAAATTGTCAATTAGGGGTACATTCATTAGAGAACGGGCCATTGAGTAAGAGTCACTCGCTGAAAAAAAAAACACTTGAATTTGCCACTAGCTAATTATCTACAGTACATACATACTATCTTGTCCACCCCTGTAACCAAACTCATGATTAAAGGAGAAGTTACATCACATCACAGCAAAGAAAAAGGGAGAGAGGGGGCAAAGAGCCACCATAGCGACGGATGGAGAAGGAAAGAGAGAGAGAGAGAGAGGGTGAGAAAGACAAACTGTAAGAGAGAATTTACAGAGCTCCCCACTCCACTTGGATACTGTCAAATGGCTACACTACAGTGCAGTGCATGTTTTCAATGAGCGGTGTGTGTATAGGGAAAAGCACTCTAGAGAGTCCCTACTATTGCTACACATAACAGTCCCTTTGTGGTAATTCCCACCAAGACCCATCACAACCTGAGAAGGTGTCATTTTGTTTGGAAGTGCTCTGAAAAGACATTACACAGGGATTACTCTTCTTAACCAAGTATGATTGATTTGACAGTATTCACTTTAATGGCACCCTCGACATTTTGAATGATTCTAGTGGGATTTAAGACAGTTGCCCCCATTTTCAGTACTCAAAAGCATGAGAACATAGCATGACGGTTGTAGGTATTATGATTATATATATATATATATATATATATATATATATATATATATATTTATCCCAGAGGGAGCAACTTTTACAACTCTCCTTCTTACACACAATCAAAAGTAAATATAGTCGACACAGACACATACCCACTCCCCAATCACCCCATCAGCAAAGCTTAAAAGCACCTGTGTGACAGATCCACTCTAAATGGATCCCAGCATCAGGGGGCAGGGTTTAATCTGCGCCCAGCAGGGCTTCTCTGATTGGCTGGTCCCAGGAGGGTTCTATCCAACAGAGAAATGGAATATCAGGGGTGTCACTCAGAAAGGGGAAGAGCCACTGCAAAATGTCCCTTTAAAACCCACACACACACACACACACACATACTCAGACATAAAATAAAACATTTATGGCCAGTCACACTGCAAAGTCAGACACAAAAGCCTGCAGCAGGGGCACTGGCTGCAGAGATGAGGAGATAGGAGTAATCTTCATGGGGGACCCTCTAACCCAGGCCTGCCCCTCTCTGTCCTGAGCCCTTCCCTACGGGCTCTTAATGGAGATATTTCCTCTCACAGTCATCTCAGTGCGAGACTAATATTTCATCCCAATTAGATTGCAGGGAGACGTACACAGAGAGGGAAGTCAGGTCATTGCTGTGCGTGATTTTGAATTAAATCAGGACAGTGAGGTATCAACGGGAAACAGGAGATAGAGGGGACACAAGTTATTAAATCGGGTCGGTGACTTTATAGACTTCAAAACAGTGTCTGACTGGTAGCGAGGCAACCTCAGAACTTTGTTATTAGGATCATATGTAGGGTAGAGTGTCCATGTGTCCTTGTGTCTGGGTGTGTGTGTGTGTGGGGGGGGGTGCACACGTGTGTCTGGGGGTGCACGTGCGCGTGTGTCTGCTGTGTTCAATATTATGTGGTGATTACTGGGAACAGGCCAGTGAGACTTGAAGGCCGTCAGCTGAAAACACAGCTGGTACTGCTGCTGTTGTTCAAAGGTGGCATTACGAGTCTACAGCTAGATAGGGGTATAGTAGAGAGAGAGAGAGAGAGAGAGAGAGAGAGAGAGAGAGAGAGAGAGAGAGAGAGAGAGAGAGAGAGAGAGAGAGAGAGAGAGAGAGAGAGAGAGAGAGAGAGAGAGAGAGAGAGAGAGAGAGAGAGAGAGAGAGAGAGAGAGAGAGAGAGAGAGAGAGAGAGAGAGAGAGAGAGAGAGAGAGAGAGAGAGAGAGAGAGAGAGAGAGAGAGAGAGAGAGAGAGAGAAGCAAAAGATGATGCATGTCCAGACCGGGCAGCTGCCTGAACACAGGCCCTTTAATTAAGACGAATGGAGGCGAGAAGAAAAAAAAGAGTGTTTGAGAAAGAACAAGGCGAACGCGTCATACACACGCATCCTATTTTTATACCCTGGACTGGGAGATAATGTTTTCCATTACCTGTATTAATTACCTTTCCCCACACTTCCCTGTACCCTAACAACCTATCCAAAGATGTCACTTCCCCCGACTCAATCACCATTCTGAGTATCCCTCCTCCTGGAGTCTTCTCCCCATCACGGAGGTTATGCCCAGTGAGCCTGACGTGCTGGCTTAAGGCCTGATGGAGCCAGTGATGTCAGCTTAGCTTCCCTGGAAACGCTCACGCAAAGAACGATTTCTTTCTTTTTTTTTTGTTGGTTAACATGTAATGGGTCTTCAGTGCTGAATCAAGACGACAAAGTCAAGATGACAGACGTTTTTTGCAAAGGTGTTTCTTTGACAGCGTTAACCAAACGGAACACTAGGGTAGGGAATAATGACCCGGCAATGTGAGCTGAGGTATGTCTGGGTGGATGACCTCCGTGTTGGAAGTGAACGAGCCAACACAACAATTTTTTCATTTCATCGGCAGGTTTTTTACCGCTCTTTTGCACGGCAGAGCCGTGTCTGATTAACACGGACATGATACCAATTGCAGGGGCATGAATGTCCTGCAACATAACATATTCCACGTCTTACCAGGGCACTTGTGGTGCAAGCCTTAGTCACCAAAGACACCTGGTTGAAAGGAGCTGCTCAAATCATAGGCAACACACAATAAGGGCATATGTTTCATTTCTCATGCGCTAGTCCTTTCACCCATGCAGCAACATTGCAGGCAAATCTTGACCCCTGCCTTTGGACAAAATGGAAGAAGACGGATTTGCTGCTTGATTTGCATCGACAGATCGTTCGGACACCACCCCTCCTTGTGAGTGTTGATCTATTTTGAGAGATTGTAGTAATTGGTTAATGAGTTGGAAAGGAAAAGCTTCTTGATCTCATTTCCGGTGGTTAATTAACCTTGTAGTCAGAGATTTCCCCCGGTGCTGGCGACAAGGATGACTGGGTTGTGCCTTTCCTTTTCATCACTCACTCCCCTGCTCTCCTTTTCTCTCTATATCTCTCACTCTCCATCTCAAATGAATGGTTATTTAATGTTCTGTTTCTCCATGTAGACTAATGGTGTGTGTCACTAGTTTGTAAACCTGAGTGCTCTGCGGTTCCTCTGATCCTATCGCACTGGCTCCTATATATGTATATGACCCATTAGGTAACTGTGGAAACTGAAGGTGTGCCTACTTGTGTGCAGATTTGTGCTTGCTTTTATTATGCTGTTCTTGCTAATCTGCAAAGAGTTAAAGGGGTAAAAAGACTTCACTATAATAGATTATAGTATCAAGGTTTTGAACTACATAGAACATTTCTACATTATGTACATAGTACATTATGTTCCCTTTGGCTGCACTCAAGAATAAGATGTGTTTAACATCTTTCCCTCATTTAGAGCAACCGTGAGTAAATGTTTTGGATATTGATTTAAGAACTACATTGATATACAGTATCATAGACACATGCACGCGCACACACTGAAAGAGAGAGAATAAGGTGTTTATTCCTACTTTTCATATTAACAGCACAATGTGTTTTATGTTTCTTTAATGCCCCAAACGTTATGTTTAAACCATTGTCTGTTTCATGTATTTGTATAAGTACATTTTTCTGTGCGTGTGTGGGACTGTCTCTGTGTTGGAAACATTTAAGTCCAGGATAAAACATTTATTTATAGCGGCAAGGCAATGTTACTCCCTCCCTCTCTCCCTTCCAAAGGAGGGGGCCGGCCCAATTCCCTGGCCCCTGGGGTCTGGACCCAGATCTGACAGGCTGGAGTTCCAGGATGTCCTCCGGACCCTGGCCCCACAGGGACCCTCCCCACCCCCCCCACCCTGAACACACACACACACACACACACACACACACACACACACACACCCACACACAGCCCCACAGCCTCACCACACAGCTGCCCTGCAAGCTGCAAGGTGATCGCACATTCTGCTTATCCCAACTTTTGGACCTCCAGTCCTCTGTCCGTCCATTTATGGTCTAATGCCAGGTTCGTTGGCCGTCTGTCTCTGCCTCCTACAATCCTTTCTTGCCCTTCTCTAGCCTTCCCTTTTATTTTCAGCCAAAATGCCTGCCTTGCCTTGCCTCCCTCCTTCCTTCTCTCCTTTATCTTGAGCTCAGAGTCAGTTCTGAGCACTCCCGGTTCTCTCCATCCATCTGGCTACAGAAGGTCAGTCCTAATGCTAGATGATAACTTTCTATCTAGTCCATTGGACGATATGACCTCCATGACCTTCATCTTTTCCATCCTTCTGTCTTTTGACCCGGGCCGAGTTACTCCATTCCCCTTATTTTTTGTACCTGCTCCATTGAAACTACCGCCACCCCTCTTTCCCCGTCCCTTCCCTCCACCCCTCTCTTTTGAACCAGGCCATATGGCCAGGTGTGGTGCAGCACATCCCAACTCTCAGGCCCGTTTAAATTCACAGCCGGACGGGTCACTGCACCCCCACAGCTGGGACACGGGGCACAGTGGTGGAGGAAGAGCTGCTAAAAGCCCCAACGAGGAGAGAGGAAGTAAAGAGGCGAGCAGGGCAGCGGGACGCAGAGAAAAAGAGGTGTGAAATTGAAACCAACAGGTTCCAGTGGCTCTGGGAATCTCAGAGGCTCAACATGAGCTGGGCCAGTGTTTGCCATTGTGTGCGAGCTATTGTTCATCTCATGGAAAAAAAAGTTAGTGTATGAACGGCATATCCTTGGTTAAAGAGAGTTTGAAGAGGGCATTTCATTGGGTAAACTCTACTCTATGTCTTATGGTTTGGTGCCTCTCGTGCTCAATTGATCTCTTTTTACATTGTGTTGTTGATACATTCAATTCAATTAAAATGTAGAGTTCAGTTTCAAGCTGAGTAGATATCTCTTCTGTCTCTTCTGTAATTAGAAAATACTATTAGTTCGCAAATATCCCTTTGAATGTTAAAATGGAAATAATGAAAAGAAAGGAAACTTTATGGTTTATTTCAAGTCTTCCAATCAGTTGAGATGAGATGATTTATTTCCAACTCTTGAGTATCTCGTCCTCTGCCCTATTGTCTCTGATGTAAAGGGAGTCTTTGTGATTCTTATAGACTTTTAACTGTTGCAATGTTCTTGTTAATATTCCCTTCCGAATATCTCTTACACAAGTGATAAATGATAGCCGTGCCAACCGCTGACAAAGGGCATTAGCTGGCATCCATCACATTCCGGAGCACTGCCGCTGGCTGCCATTACGGACCGCTCCCAGGCAACAAAACATACATGGCAAATGTGCCTCTAAGTAATATGATAATTCATAAAGTAAGAGGAGAATATTGGGGCAAATCCCCCACATAGTTTCCTTCCTAATATATGGCCTGATGGAGTCTCGGCAGACCCCTTCCTAGGTGGGAAACTCCTAGAGATGATGGATTGAAATTGTGCCTCCACCTGACAGCAGTTAATAACTAATGAAAATACTGCAGGGCACATTTGCAAAGAGGGGATTTGAGAGTTACAGGGGGAGGTGGGGTGAGGGAGATGAGGAAGGTTAAGTTTGGCGTGTGCCTCTTGAACCATGGAGACGCCCTGGCATTTCTTAACCAAACAGTCGGCCATGTTCCCAGCATGAATCTTTCTACAAGGAATGATAGATGGTCGTTGTTACGGTTGGGTCCTGTTTCTCTGCTTCATCAATCAACGTAGATCAGATGTCCTGTCATAATTCTCTCGCTCTCTCACTCTCTCTCTCTCTCTCTCTCTCTCTCTCTGGCCCTGTCTTACTCCCCCTCTCTCCTCCAGGCTATGATGTTGGCTCACAGCTGACTGCCTGCCGAGCCCTCTATCTGGATGACTAAAGTATACAAGCTTTCAACATCAAACACAGGTCCATGGGTGGAAAATACTGATTGGATGGAACAACAAAAACAACTTGGTAAAGCTCAATTGTTGTTCATCTTTGATGTTGTGTTCCTTCAAGGACTACCGATGAAAACAAGTATGTTTGCGTGCATTTGTGTTTGAACGTGTCACCAGGAAACGCTTCGTTTGTGGACTTAAAAGTCTTACATGCATGAACAGACATCCATCTGAGCCAAACCAAACATCACTTAGCTTGTTTGATTTGATTTGGTCTTAGATTGATCTGGTAAAAATATAGCTAGATCATGTGGTTGCAACATTCTTCCAACTAGCTTTTCTACCACGGCCTCAGTGCACTGCCTTCTGACCTTGGGGAAACGATGATAATAATGTGTCCAGTTGTGTTACTAGCTCACGTCAACATTACATTTACCCACAGTGTCAACACAAGACAAATTTACCCAAGCCTTTTCACCTTTACAAGGGTTTGGCAAATATGAATTCCACAAGGGGATTCTCTGACTGTGAGCTGATTGAGGGGATAGAGTTCTCTCATTTATTGTCTGCTTTCCATTGCGTTTTTTTTTTATGCGGACCGAAAGTACTTAGAAGACTGCTGTCATCCCAATTGGAAACAAATGTCAAACAGAACCGCTTCTTATGTAACTCTTTAGCTACTGCTGTAATGGCCATTTTCCCAGCAAGCTAAGTAGACAAAAAACATGCCACCATTGCAGTATGGCTGGTACATTGGAACGCATGCACCTGTTAACATTCAATCACTTTTTCCAGGTGCAACTGTTACAAAACTCTCTCAGTTGTTGATCAATTTCTTCAGTGTTATTGTGCCATTGCCGTCGGTAATACAAATATATCATTGTGTTTTAGGTTGAGTGTATTAAGCACAACATAATAAAAGATTAATTGTGGAACAGACTCAGAGGCTTGTAAAATACTTTGCTTTTAAGCTTGTTGATCCAATGTATAGATCCAGAAATAAAGCCATCTCAGCGGGCATAGAGTAGCTCGGGATTCTCCATCAATGCCTGCTTGTGGTTCTAAGGCATTAAGATAGGCTTGCTTGACCATGGAAATTCCTCACCACATTCTGTCTAAAGTGTGTGTGTTTATGTGTGTGTTACACATCTTTTTGTGTGCTGTGAGTTTATGCAAAGTTCCTCCCTCGCGTTAAGGCCTTGCTCGATACCCATAGCCTGCCTGGTTCCTGAGGGGATGAGATGAGCCCAGAAAGGCATTATCACCTTTCTGTGGAGGCATTAAAACGCAATGAATTATTTACCTTACAGCTGGCGAGACGGTGGAACTCCTGAAAGCTCTGGGGCCTAACAACAGAGGGGGGACTGTGGGGGCCAGGGGCCAGAGGGAATCAGGGGTTCCCTAGGCAACAAGTGAGGGGAAATTAAAAATATCAGGTGTGCGGATCAAAGGAAGGGAACCTGTATTTACACATGCTGAAAAATATCCACGGCCACAGCCACACGTATTTGAATAATAACATGCAGAGCAACACAGACGCATACAGAAACACGGAAGTCAAAAGTGATATAAGGGAATTAGGAATTGCATGACAGCATGACATTTGTTTTAGTGGGACAACACAAAATATTAGTTTCAGGATGTTATGTGATATTAAGGCACTGTGGATGAGTGGAAGTCAGATTACAGAAAAAGGCCGACATGATGCAGTCAACATTTATCTATTAACTCAGTATTCTAGTTCAATAGGGAATATTTCTAAATATGTAAAAATATGTAAATTACTAAATCATTTGGCTGCATCAATTAGACAATATAGTAATAATTTGAGCTAAATTGATTCTTAAAAAAAAAGGCAGACAGTTTCCATATGGGGCAGGTGAAAGAGAAGAAAGCCCAGTGTACCGTGGAAGCATCAGTCTCGATGTATTCTTCCCAGGCCAGCGCATCTGAAGCCCAGCCCCACCAACGTACTCCCAGGCCTGCCAACCTTATTCCCCTGCCTGCCGAGGATCCTGGGGCCCCACTGGGGTAGCCCGCCTCGCTCTCCTATAGGTTAAAATCTGCAAACAATGAGTCTTGTTCCAGTGATGGATGGCCTACACCGTATCCCATTTGTATGAAGCTTTATCCTCTTTCTCTGTATCAATTGTTAAAACCAAAGTTTGCTTAACAGGCAGAGAGAGAATGTGGCTATAGCGATGGAACAGAGAAAGGGGAACAAAGAAAAGGAGGACTGGAAGAGGAGAGGAAGAGAACAGTTTTGGCTCGGAGATAAAGTGAGAGGAAAAATACTTTGTGACTTTCAGCAGGTCTTAATTAGGAACAGGACGGCTACCTCTTCCCTTGACATTTAACCGGACATTCTTGATAAATGTCACCCCATGGATACTCGGGACGGCAAATGGATGCATCACCAACTGCTTAATAACCTTTACGGATAGTCCTGCCAGGAATTCAAATTCTCTATCTGTGCTGTTCTCCATCCATATAACACAAGCCCTAATCAACAAGCTGTGTGTGTGTGTGTGTGTGTGTGTGTGCGTGCGTGCGTGCGTGCGTGCGTGTGTGTTTGTATGTGGATGTATGTGAAACAGAGAGTGTGTTTCTGTGGACATCTGTGCCTGTCTGGGTATGTTAAATAAATGTGTTCCTTGGTCATGTGGCATGTCATTGTGTGTGTGTGTGTGTGTGTGTGTGTGTGTGTGTGTGTGTGTTTGGAGACTGGGAAGGGATGAAGGTTCACATTATCTTGGCCATGTTCGCTGGCCTAAACAATGCTAATAAGAACAATGACTGTGAGAAAGAGCATGGAAGTATTTTTGCTATATTTATTAAACAGACAAGCAGACATTCTTTTCTTTTCTTTTTTTTTTTTTTTACCAATGCTGGTGTCGTAAAATAGGCCACATATTTGACATTAACGGGAGACCTTCTATTTAAATAGGGGGTTATGTATATTAAGAAGAAACAAAGCATTTGTTCTGCACATTCACTGCGTAATGCAGGACGTTTTCATGAAATTGTCAGTGTAAGATTATTCAAAGAAGTTTCTGTGAATTTAATTTTGGATACAGAATACAGTCAACATCGAGACGCATATGTCATTTTACTGGGCACGATTCGGTCCCGTTTGGAAACGAATTAGTAGCTGACTAGATGTGACAATTTAGCGAGTCACTGAGATATTTGATCAGTGCTAAGTGTTTGTGTAAAGTCCGGGCCAGTCTCCACTCATACGATGGAAACATGACACATTTAGAGCAGACTCAAATATATACGTGCGTGCATATATAAAATAATAAAAAATTATTGCTGGGAAAAAACTAATGTTTGGGCAGATTTGTTGGTAGGGGCTCTATTATATGTATATAATGCATTCCTTGGACTGGCACTCCTCCTGAGGGGTTTTCGTGTTTTTGCGTGAACGTTGCTACTCCGTGTATGGACTTAAGTACAGTACAACCTTGTGTTTGTGTGTGTGTGTGTGTGTGTGTGTGTGTGTGTGTGTGTGTGTGTGCGCGCGCGCGTGCGTGCGTGTACCCGTATGTGTTCTTGTGCAGTTTGTTTCATGTTATATAGCATGCTCTTCGGTGGTTAATTGCCTCTCCAGAGGAATAATTAGGTGACAAAAGTAAATGTAATGGTGCCTCCGCTACACAGAAATATCTATGCCGTGCCTTCAGTGAAACTCACCACACGATGTTGTTCGCTGGTGGCAAGAAGATGGAGATTCCGATACACACCACAGCCACAGACCATACATTCTGCAGCAAAACCCTGCAGAAGAACTGTCATCCATGTAATTAAGTATGAATAATTAGATATATTTGTTGTCCTTACTAGGCCACAATAAATCTCATGCTGAAGCTATTTTGGAACCAGTAGCCAACACCCAAACAGCATGCATCATGTATGTACGCATTTGTATGAGCCTGCGTGTATGAGAGTCTAAACTGGTGTTTACTCTTGGTTTGCAGGTGCTGGGTGTTGAAGCAGTCGACCTTCCCTTGAGATTATTAATCCATTAGAAATCCGTTTCACTAATGACTGCATGGCGGAGCGTCGGAAACCGGGGGGACATAAAACACGGTCAAGCAAATCAGAGTGCAAATTCTCTGTTTCGGCTAATCAAAAGACCTGATGGGGTTTTCATTCAGGATAAAATAATTTCACGAGCCCGTTGACACTTGTTACAATTGGCAGGTCTCGACTCACAATCATACATATTAAAAGGGCCAACGTCCGCGACCCTATCGTTCAATTTCAGTCAAGACAACTTACGATGTCAAGCTGTTTATTGCAACAACATGGTAATACATTGAACGTTGGCTGCAGGGTCTGCTGCTCTGAATTTCTTTCCCGCCCAAGGTCATGTTCAACATTCAATGGAACCATGGGTAGGGAGCAGATATCTGCAGATTCCCCCCTGCCAGATAGTGAGCAACAGACCCAAAGTAGGTGGATGCTGGGGTGGAGGTTGGTGCGCAGCAGCAGCAGGAGCACATGTGTGCAGCTGTGAAACGGTGCAGTGAGATTTTGGGGGCGATTGTTGGAGCCAGTGTGGTCGGTGAACTGCGGTTTATGAAGACAGCGTTACACTGTTGAGCGTATGCTACTGGTTGATTGGTGTGAGGAGGATAATTGTTTTTGTCTTGAGTTGCCCTCCTGAATTAACTCTGCCGAGGCGTCACACCATTAATGAATGTATCTAATTGGTAATGCTATTTATAAATTGCAACTTTTTTGTGTATGGTTAAACATATTGTAATCAATAATATATGAGTAAAACTTGTGTTAAGCATTTTAAAGGAAAAAAACAGTCAAATAATTGTGGTGTGGTGTATCAAGGTCCCAAGTTAGTGCTCCCTATTCCAGAGTGGCCACATGTTCAAAGACAGCTGCCTTGCTAAGTATATGCACCTACTGTGGCAAGGGAAATCATGGTTATATGTTTGAACCATAGCTCCATCGGGGTTTTGTGAGGGTACAACGCTTTTAACCAGGTCTGACTGATCAAAAATGAGGCGCATAACAGAGACAATTCCGCACAGTGAACCACGATCTGACACAACTACGCCTATTTTCATCTCCTGCTTCAAAGAAGAACAGAATATTTCCCTGAAGTTTTCATCTGGTGTCCCTTTGGATACCGCCCCCCCCCCCCCCCCCCCCCCTCTCCCTCTCTCTTTAGCAATCACAACATGACTGTGCCTTTAAAAAGGCAGTTCCAAAGTGTGCATCCTAAACAGCTAACACACCCTCCTTGCTTTGTCGTTCATATGAGATTCCAAGCATGTCGCCTATGTCCTCCCTCTCCACCCTCCAGTCTCTGTCTTCCCAGGGGAAAGGCCCATGTAGCATTCTTTCGATTGCCCCCCATGATGGATGTGGGGCATGAGGAATCGGCCGTCCCACGGGCCGGGCCGTCATTTCTGGGTTAAACAGCGTCCTATATCAAACCCATCTATAGCTTCACCAGCAGAGAGCCTGTTTACTGGCGCGGAAAAGCGCCGCAATCCATTTCCTGTCAGTGTGTCTCCACAAGCCTACAAGAACACAGACAGCCATTTGGGTGGAAGCCTGAAGGAAAATGCAAGGGGGGACAGGTGCTGTGGGCTGGGTGGTTTGGTGCCTTAGTAACAATATAAAACACATCAATGGGTATTCAAAAGCAACATTTCATGAATGCAATTTATAGAGTTAAGGGGCTTGTAGTATTATGACTACAGTGGACTACTCTGAATGGAAATAAAGGCTTCAAACTGTTCATGAAACATAGGTGAATTGGCATTAATGAATATAATTTATTGTATGACTAAAATATATATTAAGATTAGATCTAGCATGATGAAAATGGACACATCTACTATTGCTTATTCCAAATTGCCGATGTGTTATAATTTTCATTGACAAACTTTCTCATAGAAATTATGAGGTCTATTGGCAATTTTGAGCACCCTAACAGACTGAGTTGTGGTTCCGATGTGAAGGAACGGTCAGAGTGAAGACCAGGTCACCAAAAAATAACATGCTTCTTTGAGACACTGAAGGCTTGTCTTTTGTGTTCGGAGCCATATCACAATATGTATATGTATCTTTGGAATACTGGACCAATGGAATGATTTATGTTCTATGATTTAAACATTCTATTATAATATAATTATTCAGGTAAAGAATAGGGATTTTTTTTCTAGCATTTATACTTAAACATGCTCACACACACTTCATTCAGTTCCATGAATACACTGCCATCTCTTTATTTAAAACGTTGCTTTATTGTACAGGGACATAACTGATGCGTGTCTCTTTCGTGATCATAATAATTTAATAAAATAATAGAGAACTTCTATTTCTCGACGCTGGAGTAGATCTGCTCCCTTGCCATGGAAAGATGACTACCAAGGCTTTTTGGGGGTTTTACTTACACTGTTGAACAAATCAGATCGTGGACATGTGCTGAAAGAAGATACTAATCTGGGCCAGCATCCCGAGGGTGCACGGCCGTTTTTAAATGCACACAACCCGCTGATTGGAATCAGTGCATTGATAGCTTCCATATGCACAGTACTCTTGGCACACCGAGACATCATGTTAAGAACACTGAGCAGCGAGACGCTCAACACATCACCCTTACAAAACAGTGACCGTGGGCAGTCCCTTTACAAAGAAGCAGTGCCAGTTAATCCATCTTGAATGCTGGCGATAATGCAGTGTGCCGGCTGCAGATATGTTGTTGTTCAGATAAAGTAATCATGTTTCCTCAAGATAAGTCGGCAGTGGTGAGCCCTCGCAAGCCCTCACCCTAAGCCAGCAGTGATCACAGACACACTTTCCTGCCCCGTGGCACATTCCGCCGAGGCCCTGCGAGCCGTCCCGCTGCATGGGAGGCAGCCTTAACCAGGGTAACGTATCACACGACTAATCTAACACCGTTTGAAAGTACATCTACGCTTGTTTCCTAATGGTCTCTTTAGGTTCCATAGTTGCATAGGATACAGTTAATCAAGATCTCTGCCGGTCACTTGAGAAAAAGAGGGCTTTCACACCGCCTGGTTTTCCTCCGTTCGTGTTCTATTTCCCCAGTTTCCATTGCAAAATACCTGAAGAGGGAAAACCGAGCAGCGTGAAGCTAAACTCACTACATCCATACTCTTTAATAAAATGGGAGCTAATGCGGAGGAGTCTCACCTGTGCACCACAGGGACCGGCTGAGTCAATTAGCAGGATTGGTTGGTAGCCCCCAGCTTAGTGGTCAGAGGAGCAGCTACTAGTGGGGGTGGGCCTCTCTGTCGGGGCCAGGTGAGGGATGGAGAGCCTTAATGAAATGCTAATACAGGCCACAGAAGTCAGGGCGTTATAATTGGAGCACAGCTGCTGCAGGGACCTGCAGTCTGCGGCTCATCGCCGATGGGTCAGAGCGATCAGGCCACGCCTTGTCTTCGAGTGCAGCTAGAAATACCTGGCCTAAAACAGGGGGATGGCAACTTAGTTTTAGAGGAGAAAAAGAACGAAAATCTGCATATAAAGTTAGGGTGGGACAATATGATGGCACACGCAATAGTCTGCCCCTTAGACGACAGTTTTGCTCAAAATGACGAAAATATGCAAAATAGACATTTAGAATACTTAAAATAACACTTAAGTTACATTCCAAGTTCAATAATCAATACTTTGGGCAAGCCATTAACGAGGACCAATTTGTTATGAACATTTGAATTCATGAACTGTTGTTATTGCAATCCTAAGTATATTTTATATCATTTACTTTCACATTTGTCTCTCTGTACCACTAACAGGAAAAGACACCACCACCCTTGCATACAGCTATGGAGATGCCTCATAAACCAACAGCCCCGTGGTGTTGGTTTCCCAGACCGCGTCCCCCTACATTTCACATGGCTGCTCATTGAACCTGGAGACTACTTTGCCAAATGCACACTGAAACATAGTAAGTTGTGGAATGGCAAACATTACCATAAATGCTTTATTAACATAAACAACAACCAAACTGAACAACAAACAATATCCCCCCCATAAATATTTCACCCCTAATGGAATGTGTGTGTGTGTGTGTGTGTGTGTGTGTGTGTGTGTGTGTGTGTGTGTGTGTGTGTGTGTGTGTGTGTGTGTGTGTGTGTGTGGAGGATGAGGATGAGGATAAGGAAGGGGCATTCCGTTTTTACCCCCTTCATCCAGTTTAAGATTTTTCCTTCGCTTTTACACATCAGATGGCCAATGGCATTAGTCATGAAATAATGCATGACCTCAATGTCAGTGATGGACAGAAAGTTGTTTAGGTGGAGGCTTGTCTCTCTATGGTGCTTTCAAGCCTGTCTGTCAGAGGTATCTCAGGTGGCGGGGCATTGAGAAGGGTTCCAAAACTTCAGGCTACATTAATGACAATCCAAACAATCATTAGGGCTTGGTGCTGAAGAAAAATAAAAGTACAATAATTTAAAAGCAAAACCAATTTGTGGATCCAATTCTTTCGTTTACGGTATCACGTTTTCTATGAGGTATTTTAGATTTTGGGTGGCCTACACAAGTAAAAAAACATTTCAAAAAGGTAAATCCGTTTAGACAAACTTGGATTAGTTTCATATTAATTTGGAGGTTTTATCATTTCCAAAAAATCCCAAATTGGCCTCATTCCATATTTCTAAATCAATATTTAAATAGTAATGTTAAGTGTAATTATATTACTCCATAAACATTTTCAAAATTAGTTAACATAGATGAATATGTATTTTAAAATATACAGTACTGTGCAAAGCTTTTAGGCATGTGTGTAAAGTAATGATGCTTTCAAAAATCTAAGTGTAAATAGTTTGTTTTTATCAATTAACTAAATGCAAAGTGAATGAACAAATGAACAATCTAAATCAAACAATATTTGCAGTATTTGCTCTTTGCTTGCAAACTTTTGCCCGAATTTTTTCCACATCTGACTAAAACTTTTGCACAGTAACGTGGGTAAAATACATTTTTTATGAAATAATTCCTTGAAATAAGGAAATAATTAATGAAATAATTTAATGATTCCACAGCATCTACTTTAGTCTGACATGCTTGCTCTCAGAATAAAATAGAATATAATATCAATAGCAACACACTTCTTATTCTGAATGATAACACTATTCAGCACAAAACCTGTATTTTCTCTGAATGTCCTTTCCATGTTATTGTATTTTCCTGTATCATCTCCCCTGTCAGTATTCATAAAATACTCACAGGAGTAACATTCAGGCCCTTAAGCACTGTGACGTTCCCACGTGCAATTCAGGCTGACAGATGGAGAGCTGATTCTCTACAAGTGGGGTCAGAGTACAGTATCCGAATCGTGTGGCAGAATATACTAATATCCCCTTGCTGAGTGGTGCGGGGCTATTGGGCGCAGCGATGCATGTCCGTCTCACTCTGATGCTCTCGATGAACCCGCACCGTGGTGCAAGCCGGGGAGAGGGAGAGGGAGAAGGAGAAGGAGGGAACGGCAGACCGGGACAGAAAAAAAGGGGCACACAGACAGATAGAAAGACGGATTCAGATGCATCTTCTGTTGAGAGTTTCACTGGTCCAGAGATCGATGGCTGAGCCGTCTGAGAGGCCTCATCCAGAGTGGTGCTGTCAAGCTGAAAGTCAACAGCGCTATCACCTGTCAATGGCCACTCACCTTCCACTATAGTACAAACACTCCTGGCAATAAAAGTAAGCCAGCCACTCTGTGTGCATTCCTTATGGCACAAAAAGGGTTATTTTATTTTCAAGAACCCCCCCCCCCCCCCAGACCTTTTGTCTGCACACATGTATTTTAACCAGATTTTCTTTGACATGCGCCAAGTGCGCTGTATTGTCAAAGTCTACTTATATGTTATGTTCAGCGAGAATAGGGCATGCGATCTGCAATTTGCCTGACAAAAAAAGGTACAGTGCGGTGAAAGAATGTTATTTTCTTTTTCCTTTGGCATTATAGACTCAGCTAGACTTCCATGCACTCAAACGCGCCATCATTATTTTTTGAAGCACAGACGACAGCTCAATGCAAAAGTGTGAATTATGCACGGGGTGTGCACCAGGGTGCGATGATGCAAGTTGTTTGTTCATCTTAACACAAGGAACAAACCTACCCAACGTCACTTTAGCATGTGTGCACAAGTACAGTATGTGGTATGTAACACACTCAGAATGCCACATGATAGCAATGCCCAAATGTACAAAAATGGGAGAGCAGGACACCTCCAAAAGCACCTGTTCATCGACAAAACACACACCCACACATTGGGCTGGGGTTAAAGAGCAAAGACATTTTCCGACCCAAATAGAATGTAGTGATTTGAGAAAAGTGCATTGAAAGCAGGACCTTACACTTTGCCGGAATATAAAAAGGGTTTACAGGCTTTTGGACCTTCTCTGCCAAGGACAGAAGAGAAGTGAATCCAATGGAGAACAACTTCCCGCTCTGCTTGCATACTGAAACGCTATTTCACATTCTCTCCCTGCTCTACTGCTCCATTTTAGCATTACAAATGCTTTTAAGTAAGCACCTGTGTTGGTAACTGATAACTGCATCTTTAAAACCTGTCCTTAAAGAAGTAATTCCTGAGTTGTTTTCCTCTTACTTGGACTCCTCTCTCACTCTTCTTGTATTTGCTCCCTCTCAGTCTCTCAAAGCACTTTTCAGGCTCATTACATGCATCCAAAAACGTCTACACACACAAACAAACTCACAAGACAGACAATCACACACGGTTGACTCACATAAGAGGTTGTACCTGAACAGTAGCCTTCAGGCCTTTTGACTCTCCATACATAATGTTACTGCCACTACCCTTTTCCCATCACATACAACCCAGATGTCCAGATAGCCTCACAGCCACCACACTTATCTCCTCCGCTGTTTACATTGCAATTTATTTCTCAATACTTAATGCCTCGGGTTTTCAGCTGGGGGTAAACGAGAGATAAAGCACAGGCAGGATTTGCTTTCTACACCAGTTCTGTGGTTCTACAGACCTTCTTGCGCTGCTGATTTTTCTGGATGAAAAAAATTACAAAAGAAATGGGTAATGGAATAACAAGTTGGATGGATGTCAGGAAAGTCAACGGGCTATGTGAAATTAAAACTTAGTATTTTTTAATAGGGGCTAAGGGATTGCAGGAAGCATGTACAGATTCTTAAGAAGCACACTTAGCGCGTAAACCACACGCCTACCTGCAATTCAAAGTTACAATTAAACAAAATATGAACATATTTTGACTGCATTGTTTTTTCATACCATCCAAGTGGTCATAGACTTCTGGTTGTCTTGCTGTGCTCACTGTACTCCACAATCAATTCATTTTAATCACAATGGACAGCACTGGGAGCGCAGGGAGCAGTACACTAATTGATTGGCAGGTATTTGCATATACAGTATGCAACAAAATGTCAGGCCCATCCTTGCCACTGACCTGTGAGAGCTCCTGGCAAAACAAACTGATGAGGGTAATTCATCATGTGGCGGTCTGACGAGCTGACGCCCAGGCCCGGGTCCACTCCGGCTATTGTTAGTGTCGTCAGTCAGCTGTCACGCCACGGTGGGCTGAGCCAGCGGAGAGGAGAGGAGCCCACAGAGAGAGAAAGAGGAGGTGTGAGGGAAGGTGGGAAGAAGAGGAGATGAGGAAGAAAGAGAGGAGAGATAAGGAGAACGGGACAGGGTGATTGGCGTTGAGTTGAGGGGTGAGATGGAGGCAGAAAGAGAACGGTACTCGGGCAGGATAGACCCGAACAAGACCCTGGGAGAGGTGCCATGGTTCACAGCTGCTGCATATTTCGGCCACTGATCGATGGACTGACAGTTGACAGGTTTGATCTCCATCTTTAAATCAAGGCCCGGATATGTGGGATACATAAACGCTTTGGAACTAAACGGTGAATGCATCAACACTGTGGTGGCCATATGGAGACTCCACAGTTGAAGACTAGCTAAACACTTAGAAAGCCCTTTGCCAACGAGTCGTTAGAAATAAAACCATTCTGTGAGCCCTCTAGGTCAAAGTAAACATTTGATCAGCATCGCCATAATTATGGCCGACCATATTTCCCTTGTGCACAGTTTGGCCAGAAGAATGCTGTAGTCTGGGGCTGAAGGGAGGCCATCATTAACAGAGCATGCTAGCAGCAGACACACACCAGCTATGCTATTGGATTCATTTCCTGGGAGGTTTTTTATTTTTTTGACCAATTAGCTGTCTCAACAACCTATCGACCGTGAAAAGATCTCTGCAGGGACATTTTTAGTCCATGCTCTATTAAGTCAGTCCGCTTGCTGCGTAGCTAAACATCATCATTGGGCTCCTAGGGGCCCCCGTGTGATAGATCTCCTCACCAAATGCCATAAGCATGGGAAGTCCTAATCACCATTGTGCCCATCGTCGTCGCTGCTGCCGCTCTTCAGGCCTTCCGGAGATGTTGATGGGTTTGTTTTCTGTTGTCGTTCAATTGCCATTTTAACCGATATGGTCGGGTAGGTCGTATGATCAGTGGGTTTACCCTTGCTGGAGGTTGTAAGTTACTTTTTTTTCGCACTGAACTTCAAACCGGTTTTGCAGCTTTGCTCAAGATTTCGACATTCAGATGAACTATGGAGATGGAAAAGAATCCAAGATGAAGATGCAGATAATTCATATTGTCATCATGTAAATGTTTTTAATGTCAAAGTGCACTCCATCACACTAATTTGCAATATCACATATGTAAATGAGTTTGATCAGTAAAGTCTAGGAGCGGGAAACATTTCATTTGGGGAATCAACTTTCAATCATGTTTATCTTACATAAATGCCGATTACCATATAAAGCATTTTCCTGAGGCAACATCTTAATAACAAACTCATTAGACTAATTTGATTTGTTTATGCCAACCTTTCCATTCAGGGTCATTGCTTTTGCAATACACAAACCTTTTTATTTGGAGGACATTCCAAATCTCTTCAAAGAAATCCCATCTTTCCTGACCCTGTCAAGGTTCTTGTCTGTTTTCTTGTACGCCTTGTTTATTCCTTAGTCCCCCCACCCCACCCCCACCCCCACCCACCCCCCCACCAATCCTCTTTGCTTTCTATCTGTTGCCTGTTCACTCTCCAACTCATACTCCAAAAACCCTGACAATCCCCTCCGTGTCCAAACAACAAGTCATTCCTGATCCTTCAATAACGAACGAGGCCCCTGGGTCCCCAGTGTGCTGTGGGCAGGTGAACCCATCGACCTGGAAGAGCAGAGAACATCCACCCCACTCTGCACGACAGGCCTCGGTGCTGTAATACTCTGGGTGTCCTAAAACATCCGAGCGGATTGCCTGCCAACATTCTCATTACTTTAGCCTGTGGCCCTGTGGGTTCTGTGCAGACGACCTGGTGGGGACGGCAGCTGCTCTAAACTGCTATCATCATTGTGTTGGCAGTGCACCGGCATTCTGATCCCCCTTTGAGCGGCTGATCAAAATCTGTCCCGGTCCCTGGCGTGGAGGAGCCCATTGTTTTGGGGATTAAGGGGGATTAGGGGTCGGATGGCAGCAAGTAAGGGGGGCTCAGGCCCTGTGACCCTTCCACTAATCATTATGAGACGGATCCAGAGAGCTCATCTGTTTTCAAGCCAAGATGTTATTGGATGACCAATTATTCATGGGAGACGAGGAGGAGGAACGGGAGTTAGATAGAGAGAAATGGTAGCGCCATGGAATTTGAAATCGCAACTTTAGTCAGACCACCGTAATCCTCGGTGTTATCGCTGTGGTGACCAGCTGAGTGCCAGAGGTGTGTGTGTGTGTGTGAGAGTGTGTGTGTGTGTGTGAGGCTTGGGGGGGAGGGGGGGGGGGTGTAGGTTAATGCTCGTCATCGTCCCTGAGAGGGACTCCACGCTCTCATAACAAACTTATCCCATGTTAGTCAATTAACACAATGTAAAACGTCTAAAAGTTTCCTAAAGCTAAACTAATTATCCCAATGGAGACCCCCCCCCCGCCCCTGCTAGGTGGCGGCATCAACCATGACATTAATGATAGGAGCCATTAAAGAATACTCTTAAAGGTACGCCACATGTCTTCTCTTTCCTTTTTCATCTCTAGAAAACGAACTGCTTTGATGGATGAATCGCTATTTGTCGACTTTGAATGGCGTAGAATTAAATAATTGCACCGAGCGACTCCCCCCCCCCACACACACACACACACCCTCCCCCCCCACACACACAAGCACACACCCTTCATGCCATCAGCGTAGCATGACGTCTGGTGGAGAAAGGAGAAGAAAAAAGGAAGGATGAAGGAGGGTGGTTGGGGAGCGGTTAGCTCCGTCTGTCTCAGGAGAGTCTCTCCTAGAGGTTGGCTGGCTTTGTGCTCGCTTTTCTGCTCAGCAGGATCTCGGCGGGATCGCTGCAGACATGTCTGATCAAAGTAGAGCTCCAATCAGCTTCGATCTCTGATCTGACTGGTGGCGAGCGTGGTTTCTTCCATCTTTACTGATGGCGAGCTGCTGACATGCTTCCCTTTTGTGGTTTGTCATGCAGTTCAATGAGCAAAGCCTTCTCTGTTTTCGATCAATCGCTGAAGTTAGTTTCCACATTAATTAGTTTATGAAGTTATGTTGTTGATTTTTTTTTACACTGTATTGACGTTCCATTCATCAATCTTTAATAATTCACTTTCAATTATTTTCCCAACTTAACATTGTACTCAACACAACGGCTAACGGCCATCATTGTTTTGTTGAGTGACCATACAAATGTTGTATTTTTGGAGCAGGGAGTATAACTTATGAAAACTTTGAGCAACCAATGCCATTCCTTATGACTCAGTAAACTTTCCATTAAGTTCCCTCTCCCCTGCACCAGGGCGTCCTTCCCCTCAGCGGTGTCATCAGGGCAGTGTGCTGCCACCTCTGATTGTGTGAAAGGTGTCGGCGGGGGCATGCCGTCTTCTCTCCAGCCTTTCCTCCGCAGCGATAGGGGCCTGCCTCTGCCCCAACTCCTCCTGGGAGACTTCCGCCCTTTTTACGAGAAGCTGTTAGCGCGCTAATCGCTTCAGCCTCCCTCCATTATTAAGGTGCAAGGTGCCAGGGGAACCAACGGGTCCCTCATTTTGCACCTGCTTTTGAGAGTGGATCCAATAAGCTCCAGAGGATACCCCAGGGCTGCTTTGTAAAATGAGAGCCAAGCCATCACACATAGAATATGGAACGTCCAGAATAGGATTATATTCACTCGCAAATATTGCAATTTTTTTTTTGGGTGCAACACTGTGTCTGATTATGTCTGGCACTCAGAAATGAACTTAGGACCAGGTTCTACTTGGTAAATGAGAAATAAAAAAATGTCTAGAGTTGCCTGATGACTTAAAAGTATACTCTATATTTAATACTGTGGCAAATGTGACATTTTGATAAGTTAAAGTAGTTATGCTTAAGTGATAATGATCAAATCTAAATTACCTTTTTTTAGGTTAGACTAAATCAAGGGTTAAACTCTTTCCTCACCTATTACTGAACATTGCCTGCAGCAGCAGAACTGAAAAGTCCCCACTCTATTACAGCAGGAGGACAAGGAGGCCATATATGGTAACTGACAATTTCAAAATGAAAGGCCTTTATGGATACACCTGTTCTCTGTTCTTCAATTCATTGAAACCGAAGTACAGACGTATTCCTATTATAACATAAACCACTTAGAATTCAGTGTGATTGAATAGTGCACTGCAGGGGCATTCAAAAAAGTTCTGTTTTCCATATATACTTTTTCATATACTTTATTACCGCAAGTGTCGGAAAGAGGAACATGATAATAATAATAATAATGATATTGAATCTTTCTACCTTGTTATTTCTTTGAATGAATACTTGGAACCCTGTGGCTTCTTTTATCCAAGGGAGCGATGGAATATATGCGCACCTGAATGAGCAGTTTAACACAAGTTGAAATAGGAAGGAAAGGGGGAACCCATCACATGACAACTGAGTAAATTTCACTCTGATATAAAATTGCCAGTGTGTTTAGGGGAAAAGAGAACATGTCTATGAAAAGAAAAAAGAAGATTACTGAGGCCAGCAGAAAAGCAAAAACGGTGCCTGTCACTCATCCCTGATGAAATAAAACAGCCGTTAGAATGCCGGCTTTGCTCTGTCATTATTAAGACAAGCCCAAAGATTATTCCAGCTCATGCGTTATCACGCAAATGCACTAGAATTGATGAGAGGATGTGAAGATTTGCTTTTAGAGTAATTATTCTAAAGTTGATTATGCTGGAACTGGCCTGTAAGCCACGCTACACTATGTCTCGTCTTGTCACCGATGTAGGATTAGATGACTCTTACATTTATGTCAGGCTCTACAGACTGTAGTTGAAGCTTGGATTTACTGTTGTCTTTTTTTCTGGCCTAAGTATCATTTTTCATTCCATAGTAGAGGCAAGGCATCGCACCGGTTTAACTACCTTTGGTTCTTCCCCCTCACTTAATTTACCAATAAATCATAGGTATGTTAGCTTCCAATGTGGAAACTAATACAATACGTGCTGTGAGAGAGTTGCGTGTGTTTAGCTGCCCTCTGCTTCCTGCAACTGGCTCCTCACTGCTACTCGATTGGAAGTGCCAGCTGAAGGTTCATATTTAATCCATCCTCCCGTCAAATTTAAAGGAGGACAGCTGACCCAACCAATATTATTTATGATTGAGGAACAGGGCCATTTGCCTTGAGTGACATTTGAATAAGTACATAGACAGCCCAATGACCCTAATAATTAATTCAAGAACAGAACGTTATTTTGAGTTATGCCGAGCGCCAGGGTCTATGCACCTGGATTCTGCCTCGTTGACAATGTCATCAATCTGCTCCACACAGCCGTAAATCCTCGACTTACCCCCCGTTTGCTATTGGAATTGGAATTGGGTTTCACGACAGATACGAAGCCCTCAGTCAACGTTTTAAAACATCATCTTTGTCTTGATCCACTGATCAATAGATGTCTACAGAGAGGAATAACGCCGTAAAGCAGATTTAGCGCTGTGTTTGCAACCTGAGACCTTCTCCACCTCATCCAAGCAGACAAGACCAGCTAGTGGGGCTGCTATGGAAACTGTACATAAATAGGATATTGTTCAGCTCTTATTGTTTTCTATTGTGCTCCTTTTTTAGCATTTAGTCCAGGGTACACATACACGTAGCTCACGCATATGTCCTTGTTAGTTGGGTCAGTTGTCAAATGAGCTGTAGAGCATTTCTATTTGCATGCAACATACGTGAATCTCCTATGCGTTTAATTGGATTGACTTGTTTATGTCGCATGGAGGAAACACTAATAGGGCCATTGGTCTGCGTGACACTCTCTGCAGCGCTCCTTGGATGACGTTCGATTTGCATAAGAGTGGGATGCATGCAATGATACACTGGAGTATCCAAGGAGTGGAAGACGTGTTTCTTGGTACAGGCCTCACGGGCACGGTCACCCTCCTTCATTTTCTTGCTTACGTGCACCGCTTATTCTTTACTTCTGTGTATCAGACATCTAAACACCTTTCAAATAGCATGTCTTGAGATTTGGGAGGATTACAACACAAGACAGGGGAGAAATCTGTCTTGTATAAATGATGTCCTGCAATCCCCTTTGTAAAGAGCCTATTTAAATGTATAGCGCAGTGCTAGACTGAGATCTCCCCCAGGGCGATTGCATTGACTTCATCAGAGGGGGTCCCCTTGGGGGCCAGTGAAAGGCGCACACGCTCCATGAGTCACTCTGCTGGACTAATGAAGAGACAGGATTTGATTAACAAATTTCGAACACCATTTGGTCCCTTATGCAGCGCAAAGAGGGCCCCTACCAGGCGCACTTAACACCCCACGGGCCCACGCAGGAGACCGCTCTCCCACCGACCAGCCAAGGTGAGTCCACAAATCACTGTAATGCATGCAGCGGGGTCGCTAGCTGCTCTCTCCCCCAACTGCCATTCGCCACAGTGGTCGTTAAAAATTCATTAGACAATGTTTGTGTCTTCTCCTCAAGGATCTCGCCTGTGATGCCTGGCTGCGCGTGTGTGTGTGTGTGTGTGAGTGTGTGTGTGTGTGTGTGTGTGTGTGAACATTTGTGAGAACAACTAGTTGCGTATAGTATATGTATATTGTCTTTGGTAGGGATGTACAGTGACTACTGCACAGTATTTCGGAGTTCAAATTCTAGCGTTGTTGCTCAGTTTGGCTCATTGTCACTCTACCTGTGTTCCCTGATATTTCCACAAAAGACCACAGTCTAACATTTCATTTCACGACAAATCCAGCGGCATACTGATTCTACAAATATGCCATGTACCGAGAGCTTAGTCATCAGTTCTTAAATTGTCATGCATTTTCATGCAAAGAACTGTAACCCCCCCTCGCTCTCTTTCGCTTACCTCCCCCTCTCCCCAGTGTGTATAATTCATTCAGCCCTCGCATTCAGCAGGTCTAATCCTCTGCTGAGGCTCTTAGGTGCGCCTAATGGTATGAAACTGAAAAAGTGGGAAGTCCAATGCTCTCATAATCACCCCCTGCGTGAGAAGAGGGGGGATCGACAAAAAAAGAAGGAAAAAAAGAGAAAGACAAGAGGACCACCAGCCGAATGTTGATGCCGGGGGAATCTGCTGTCAGCGGGCTTGCTGTGTGAGCCAGGTGAGAGAGATGGGCGTAGCTTGGCCACTGGCCGTGGCAGGTGAATGGGTGGGCCCACTTCGGCACTGTCCACCGACCCCTAACGCTAGCTGACAGATTGCAAATTTGTTTTTAAAGGAGCTGGCAAAGGGCGGTCATTTTCCTCCTTTAGTGGTCAGATGAGCTAGCGGGGCCCCCAGCTGCGTAGCGTCTCCTGGATCAGAGGGAGCCCAACTCAATACATTAGACCCTGATTATCTCCGCCACAGCGTACGACTCAACGTGCTTCTCTCTCTCGTTATTGTCTTTGCCGCTGACTCTTCTTTTTATCTTATTCTCTCTGCTTTGTTGCTTGTCTTTTTCGATCCATGAGTTGCGGGGAAAAGCTGACAAGAAAGCATAAAAGGGAAAGAGTAGAGAGAGAGAGAGAGGGGGAGAGAGAGAGAGAGAGAGAGAGAGAGAGAGAGAGAGAGAGAGAGAGAGAGAGAGAGAGAGAGAGAGAGAGAGGTGGGGATGGTGTAAAAGTATAGAGTTGAAGAGGCAGGAGTATGCTTATTTTGTAGAAGAATGTCGGTTCCTCTAAGCAAGTAGGAGTGGCAATGTGTATCAGGGCCGCTCTTAAACTTCCAGTGTGGGCACTATGCCTGCTCCAGGCCTCTTCTCCTCTTCAGCTTTGGTCTGGGTGAGAGGAAAAGCCATGGAATACGGTGTAAAATAACAATACAAAAATAAAAAAAACTCTCAAGTCTAAGTAGAGGCTTGTCCACACCAACAACTGTAACAATAGTGATGGTGACTGCTGTCTAATTCTAGTGTGTCCACTTCACACTGTCAACAAAAAACAATTTGACAATTTAAGAAAAAGGTGTATTGTTTTAATAGCTACGAAAACATAGCTCTAAAATGCTCAATTGTTCCTGCTGTCGTTATAGATAGCATTACATCCTGGACGCATCCTCTATTTCATGGAAATATTTATATTTTTATATTTATAGTTTTCACCATTTACAATGTGATGTGTGGATTGTTGACAACTTAAACCAAGATGATATCACTTGTAGCAGTAAATGAACCACATGTGCACCTGGATAAAAGAAAAACTTTGAGGGCCTAGTGACAGCTGCTGGTTATAAACTCAGGCTGCTAATGGAGCGTAATGGACCATGAACACCCAGCTGACACCAGGCTTTCTACCCCAGACCACAGACAGCCAAGTTGGGATGAAGGGAGGGCCATGAGGGTTTGGGGGTCAATCCAGGATACAGAAGACAGGAGGCAGCAGGTCAGCATGTTGGTCAGTGAGATATCAGACAGCTTTTGACAGGGGTTTTCCAGCATAGATTTGACTTTAAAGGCGAATTACTTTAAAATGTTTCGGACAAAAGTCTTTCTGAGCAATACTGTATTTCGGGAGACTAAAACTGTTAAGGAAAAAATATCAGAAGCGGCTAGCTGAACTTGATAGATTTTTCATTGATGTAATTATGCTGTTGGTCATTACATCAGAGGCCTTTCAAATGTCAACCAATCAAGCACTGGGAGACACACGCTGAACCGTGGGCCATCTTTAAAAGAAGCATTGCTTTTGGAAAATACCCAAGCTCCACATACACAAATTGCTCATTGTGGAATTGTGAAGAAAGAAGCCTAATGGGTTGTGTGTGTAATACCAGGATTGAAAATGAAATAAAATCCCTGCATTCTTTGCGTTGAGGATTGACAACACGTGAAGGATCATTAGTCCCAGACGGATTTGCTGCTACTGATACTGGAAACCTGGGGCCAATCCTATGATACAAGTTGGTCTACCCTTTGGGACAAACATTTCATGAACCATTAGGATGGAGAGCACGAGTTGTAGTCTGCCCCAGAACAGTCAAGAAGCGTTGCTAAGGACGAACGTGTGTGAAATGCAGGGGAAGAAGGCTGATGGCATTGTTTAGCACGCAGCACTGTCAATTGAGCAATGCTGCCGCTAGTGTCGGCGGCACAGGCCAGAATGAGCTGCCACTACAAATATTTTCACTGGCAGGTCTTTGATTGCCACGTGTTGTAGATTATAGTTCATGCCATAACTACTTCATAATTCAATACAAACACAAAACGCATCCACCATTGTTATCAATTATGAGGATTATCTGATTCAGACATCATGTGCAAGAGAGAAATGATGCCAAAACATGGGGGTGCATCATAGCACACCTAAAATAGCCTTCGTAGTGACAATGTTAAAGGGATCCATACAAATATGAGACATCTATAAGTGTGTTTATGTGGCAGATGTAGTCAGCCTAAGAGGTAATGCTTTGCCTGACAGTGTCCCTAACCTTGACAGATTATTGGTCACGAAGACAAAACTGAGCCATTTTATAGTTTGAAAATATTGGCAGTGGAAGAGGCATCGTTCGAATGGAGGCAGCTGCATGGCGATATTGCCTATCGACCCCCCTCACACTTAATTAGATTTATATTGTAAACAAAGACTTACAGTATAAAATTTGAATTAGAACGTAAATGTTATCCATCACAGAAAATAATAATAATTTGTGCGGCAGGTGCAGTATTGGTATTGCCGAGATTTATCACTGAGCGGTGAACCGAGGGAAGGAATCTTCTCCTGAGAGTTTAGTGCAGGCTATAAAGCTTTTGAAGGCCTGTCTGTTTTTTCTACTCTTGTAAAGTCTGTTCAATGACAGCTACAGTGCACACAAATACACACACACACACACACACACTCACATTCAAATACATAAGCAGACAGCCATGTACAGTATGCTTTCATGATTACAAAGCAACAAACACATACAGTAGAGCGCTGTGGCCTTGCTTACTGCATTGGTAATAGACACTAACACTATATCCCCCCAAAAATATATATCTGTCTGTAGCATACCCACTCATTGTGCACCGCTAATCAAATTAAAACATGCCATGGCATGACTCAACATGACACATGACCCAACCTCAAGGATACAGGGAAGATTATTGGAATGCAATCAGTTGTAATTCAATATTTCCCACTCTTGACAGTCAGGCTTTGGCGGGAGAATCCCTCTGGTTTCATCCGAATCTCATTTGCATCTCAACATATTCCTCAGTCAATAACAAAGCTCCATAATCATAGCCAACAGAGCTGTTAGCATATAGCCAGCTGGTGTTGGCAGAGGCTTATGGAGTCAGAGCAGTGTTAGCTAGCAGTGTGGAAGCCAAGTGCGGGTCAGTGTACACGAAAGTTGGATTAGACCAGGCATTGCTGGGTTAGTACAGAAGGCAAACAGGTACGGCCACAAAATCAGATGAGGCTAAGTCTTGGTAAATAAGGTGTTGCTCTTTCAGTTCGGGACTATTGTTTGGTGGAGTTGTTGAGCATTTTGTTTTAAGGGTGCTTTAGGATCAATGTGGATTAAAGTTTTATGTCAGGCTTGCTTTCTGTGGGCTGAGCTCCTGATGGATTCATCCTGAAGTGTCAACACAGCGGCTAGGATGGCCAACCCTGCAGCTGGTCCATGAAACATCTTTTCACTGCACAATTATTCGACCAGATGAATTATTGAATGGGTTTACAGATCCGTCCCACCAGCATTTGGATATTGAGTGTCACAAGAAAATGATGTTAATTGACCCTTCAGTGAAATAAATTGTAAAACCCTTCATTAGAGACATCATTAGATTTTGTTCATGAAATTAAGATACAGTTCGACCAGGACCCATGTTTAGTTATATTATTCGGTGTACATGCTATGTTGTATATTACGGCAGCACTTATTATAAGAGACTAAATCCCCCCCCCCCCCCCAAAAAAAGAAACACTTGTAGCTTATAGCACAGGATAGTGAACAATGAGGGAGAGAATATTATACCTCATACTGGATAACTCCTATGACCTAGAATATTAAATATGCTCTATTTGGCAAGTAATAGTTCCTTCATATGTTTAATTTATTTTTAAAATGTTTAATGATAAAAAATATGTAATGTAGTAAATGATTCAAAATCTGCAATGTCTCCTTGCTTCGTTGCTCCTCATCCCTTCCTCAGATCAGCATTGTGCAACAAAGCATGAGCAGAACAGTTCATTAGGAGATCAAACCAACAGTTTAAATCCATTTCCACACCTTTTTACAATACAATATAGCAAATTGGCAGGTTGAAAATTGGCTTTGTTGCCTCTATACCGTGAGCGTTGTTCACTGTGATCGGTGGGTTTCAGGTTGTTTTCCTTTGTTTTCTTGATACGATAGATAGACAATAGCTATTTGCATCATGTTTCGGAGAGACGAGAGCATGGTATGAGAGCAGCTACTGATGCAAAAACAGAATCTTAGGACAAAGTAGCGATGATGGGGAACAACAGACAGCTTTGTTTAGTTCTACTGAACAGCCATTGTGACCACACTGGTCTGGTCCAATAAGGTTCTCTACAAAGATACAACATACTGTATAAAACTGTTAAATATATAACTTTTCAACCTTTTAAAATACATTGAATTACATTTGTTTCCCCCCGGCTCATTCTCAAACACAAATGACAGCTTTGATATTGTCTTTTAATTTGATCTTTTTCAGCGTTATGATCAGTACTCTTAGATGTGACCAACCATGCTTATTGCAAATCGTCCCAATTGTAGCTATTCGCAATTGCAAATTAGTTTGTATCTTTATACAGCTAGTCTTATGCAGTACCTATTATTCCAGTTTCAAAATACAATGGTGGGCTCAAGTCCAACAAAAAAGATTCAGTTTTAAAGGTACTCTTTTCCTTCTATACAATCTGTGTACTGTTTATCTCTCTCGGCTCTGCTCCCATTGCAACAGTCCACTGGGCCTGTTATATGTGTTATGTGTGTACAGTCATTGTTGTGGATTAACAAAACACACTTTCCAAAGTTCCCTTCTGTTTTTGCCAGATGGTTTACTCAGTAATAATGACAATAACTGGAGTCATGTTTTCCTCTTTGGTCTATAAAAAATACGTAGTGTGCCAAAGATGTTCTCCAGCAGAAGGCCTATTCACAGGGTGAAGAGTGAGCATTGGGTTTGGTCTACCGCCTGGCAAGGTGCTCGGGGACGCCACACAGTCCTATCATCCAACTATCCTCTGGGATCCCTGCTTCTGAATCCATAGTCTCTAACAGAGGCCAGGGGAAAAATAGGAAAATCCCACATGGAGCATCAGTCACAGAATCCATATATCTATATATATATGTGTATATATATATATATACATATATATCTATATATCTATATATATATGTGTATATATATATATATATATACATATATATCTATATATCTCTATATATCTCTCTCTCTCTCTCTCTCTCTATATATATATATATATATATATATATATATATATGTGTATAATTTCCCATCAATTTTGCACAATGTTCACGATCAGGCGGCATAAGACCTCCGTGGCACAAGGGGGTGCTGCTCATTTACAAAGCAGACAACGGTAACGCAGAGCAGAGGCGTGTAGCAAAAGGTCTATCCAATAACAGACAGCAGGTTATCTACAGCAGGATGGGCAGCCGGCCAAACAGGGACATGTTAAAGGGAGATGAAATAATTTCTTGGGTGTTCAGATCGCAATCTCACTCCTGGCATCTTTGTTGCTGGCTTTGTTAGGACACCTGAGGACCAATAGAAACAAAGACAAATGTCAGAAGTTTGCAGTGACAATTACATCTGAGACTGATTCATCTGACTTCTTTACTTATTACATGAACACATGTGTATCCATTATTGGGAAATACATTGTAGGGATAGAACAGACCCAGAGGTAGTACTGTATAAATTATTTTGAAAGGGAGAGTAAAAATGTAACAAACACCTCAAAAAGTTAACAAAGTTATAATAAAAAAATAAATAATAATTCGACTTGAAAGTTCTACTTGAGCCCTTTGGTATCCTGAGAATAGCGCCCCTTAAATATGCAGAAAACTGACGGCGAAATAAAACAGTCAACAACTTATTCACTGTCAAGTTAAATGAGGTTCTGGCAGTCAAATATTTTGAATTCTTTGGGGGGAGTTAACCTCACAACAAAACCCGTCTTGTGGTGCAGAAACCGCAAAACAATTAATCTGCAAAAGAAAGAAAAATCTGGAAACCTCCTCGCCATCTGGCCTGTGAGTGCCTCGCAGCCAATTCGATAAAGGCGGTAATGCCTTCCAAGATTGCAGCGCCACAGCTTAATTTATAATAATGAACTCTTGACAATTACACTGGGTGCTAATTGTTATGAAAGGGGCAGGTGTTGGCTAGAGAGTCACCATGTCTAGCTTTATAAAATAAGGGGGACAGACTGTGGCAATCAAGGTTTTAATGAACCCAGGCATCGAACGACCCAGTGGTATTCAAGCTAAGAACAGACACATGTCTCTGTTCACAAACCAGTGCTTCTGAACACTTAGGTTGTTACCATTATGAACCCTTAATGCAGTCACACTTTTGCTCATAAGTATGGTAAATATTACAATTAGAGATAACCATTGGATATATTAAGAAAACGGAGTAAAGCCAACAACATACACTACAGCAGATTGAGAGAAAAACCTTGGGGGGTTTGAATAGTAATAGGCTCAAATTGACTAGAGTCTGCAGTTGTATTGCCTATATAGAGGTGCCACCATCTCTCCACTCCCCTTGCTTCCATGCTATCTCACTCTCTTACACAAAGTGGTAGATGATACTGTAAATCTCCCACACAAATCTCATCTCAGAGAAATGAAAACTGTCTATTAACAGGGGGATGGGTTATGAGATGAATATATGATGAATTTGCCCTGTATAACATTATGGGCACGAGGCGTCCATAATCTGCCGTTTATTTCGAAAAGATGGCATTAATTCATTTCCTATCTTTTAACTGCAATAGGAAAGTTTATTGGCATGCTGACGATATCCAGCGCACCTCTAACTGTATAACATGGAAGGACAAAGCAATAGGAAAAAATACTACCTAACTTGCATGACTAGACAAGAAAAACAAAATAAATGTGCAAGTAATCATCTGTAATCAGAATGAGGGGGATAAGGGCATTGTTGGACTTGATCTGAAGGTTCAAGCTCTCCAGTCATTCTCACCATTGTTTTAGGCTTACTTGATATATAGTTACCAGATACATCCAATCACAGGACAAATTCCAGCAATGAACAAGAGGTCTAGTCCTGTGCATTTTGGCTGGAGCAAGAGGTGGGATGCTTTACTGTAATGTCAATGGGTGTTCAGTGAGAAGGCGTGCGTGTGAATATGCACAGTGTATATGTTTATATATGGTATATATATATATATATATATATATATATATATATATATATATATATATATGTGTGTGTGTGTGTGTGTGTGTGTGTGTATACTGCCAATATGTACCTTAACATGTGAGTGCATATGTGTGTGGTTGCTTGTGCATGAGTGCATTTGTGTGTGATTTTGATGCTTCTGTTGTGGCGAACGATTATTCACAGCACATATGGAGTTTTTCCACCTGGGTATCATGGAACGATAAACACACGCTCTAGAACATATGGCCCCTGTCTGACATTTACACTCTGTAAAGTCACCCGGCTCCCCTCAAAATGTCACCACACAGCGGCCAATAGTGATTTGACAGATAGCATGAGAATGACGGCATCAATTTTGTCTCCAAACAAGTAATCAAGACCCAGACTTCTCTAAATCATATACGCCTATAACATGTATGCATCCTTGCATGCACCAATGAATATATTCAGCGATTGGATGGATTTGGGTTATGTTAGCCCTGCTGTGCAGAGGCAAGAACTGCATTGTTTTTCATGGAAAACAAATACATGTTCAAATGTTTTATTGGCCCCTTGGCCTTAACCAATCGAAATATAGTCAATTGTGTCCACCTTTATTCTTCTGCCTTTTAAAAAAACTGAATACATGTAAACCCACTGATTATCAATCCCAAACATGGTGTCTGCTAAGACACGTATTGAATCGATGTTTTAAAACAAACCCTAGACAACCCTACCGTAAAATGCTGACAATATTGACCAAGAGAGACCATTTCTACAGACGTTATATGACTCTGACTTTTACAAGTTTCCTCGTTTCTTTTTATGAAGCCATCCATTTGAATTGACTGCGTAGCTTTTTGTGGCAGAAGCCCATGTATTACTGTGAGATCCTGGTGGTGTCTGGGTTATGTGGCGCCTACGTCTATCCTAGACGCCAGGCTGGATAATTGACTAAATAGTTGGAGGAAACCTAACGTAACAGTGCAAAGAAATCAATAGCTGTGGTGCTAATGCTAGACACAAGGATGTTCCCGTGCTTTGACTTGACACCCACCCAACAGAGCTATAGCGCTTATTAAATGCTAGGAAGGAACGGGGGGCCAATTTAAAGGGCTTTCTAATGATTTATTATCGTGGCTTTCTGTCTATATTAGACTCAAATGGTTACAGTCTGAACAGGCGGTGAGTGTTATAGTACCTTGCTGGGTCTCTAAGACCCTCTGTGCTCTGTGGTTGGATTTGTGGTGGTGGTGGTTGGTTGGTTGGGGCTGTCTGTCATGGTCACCGGTGCTCTCCGCCATAGTCTGAGAAGAAATGGGCTGCTGTCACGTCATAGAGCCTGGAATCACAGCAGGAGGAGGGGATTGGCAGTTACTGTACAGCTGGATGTGGCCTTGTCTCTTCTTTGACATGCACTCTGACAAGCACAGACACCCTACTCTTGTTCCTTTTTGTCTCCCTGACACACAGGCCTAAATACTTCTTTGAAAAAAAGGCCACATTAGGACCTGCATGTTGAACTTTGTGGAAGAGTAGCCCTTTGTTGAGGGAAAGGACTTCTTTCTTTGATCTGTTTATAGAAGCCGACTTGACAACAACAAATATCCTTAATCCTTTCCAGAGTAATCAACACAATGGCTGTTGACAATGAGACTGAAGAAGTGGGCACACACGGACACACACGTGCACACACACGCGGACACACACACATACAAACACACACACACATCCACACACACACACGCACACACAAACAAGATACGTTTCCCATTTCTTTGTGTCCCTCAACTATTCTATTCCTCCCTACAAAGCCAAGAATTTCATTCAAGCAGGCACTCTTATCCTCTCCTGACCAATAAGGCAGTAGAAAACTATTTGGGGGTCCTGGGGAGTTGCTGACTTGGCTCCTTCCCGATGCCAGTTGGCTGACACATGTAATGGGCTAGCAGCAGCGGGCAGCTGGCTCTGCCTTTCTGCCTGTCTGTGTAGGATAACAGCTGTCCCCTCCACGGTGGTTCTGTTCTGTTCTACCCACCGCTGGTACTGGATGGGTCCTGCCGTGCCAAGAGGACACAGAGGGATCAATTACCGGAGAGTTACGGGGTCCTGCACCGTCGGGGGCTCCCCTCAAACCTAGCCTCCGTTAGCTGGGGCAATAGACCCCAGGCACCCGGTTCAATAGCGCTCCTTGCTGCTCCCTGTGCTCACCAGATTTGCTAACTGGCAGAAGTGCCCCCGGCAAAGGAACGCGGCGGCACAGTATATGGGGAAGTGTAGGCGGCGAGGGCTCTTGTCTTTTTGGGGGGGATTAGTGTAATTTGGATACTTACGACAACACGACGTCCTAAGATTCTACATCACACACACACACACACACACACACGCACGCACGCGCAAGCGAGTGTGGCACACATACCACAGCCTCTCAACGCACCGGCACCTTCTCTTCCAGTTGAACCCAGAGAACCCACTCGCCTCGCAGTGACAGTGGTAGCGCTCCTTATCTCCGTCTCCTCTCTCTCTGGGAGCTCATCGTGATGGAGCGCTGCTGCCACGCTCGCTGCCGCTGAAACAACCCTGATTACTCGAATCACAGGCCTCTCTCGGCACGGGCCACCTACGCCGCCTGTCTACGTACCCCAATCAGGCCAGGCCACGAGATGCAGACACTTAAGTGTCTACCCTCCCATGCAAACTTGTAATCACTATGTGTGCGCGTACAGTACGCATGTGAAAACAATCTGTAGTGACAAAACCATTAGAGACACTTGGGTATTGCTTTAATGTTACGCAATATAATTCGCGCACAAGACACTGCTGGTAGACAACGCGCTTTTAAAACTTTGCACAAGTCGGGAGACATTTACTTACTTTGCCGAATATCCTTATCGTCAAAATAATTGAATTCGTAAAATGGAAAATAACACATTTGCACTGTTTGATTTAGCATCAGAGGAATTGTTTGAAATTCGTAGTCTTTAAAACAGTTGTTGTCTGTACTGGAAAACCAAAGAGTAGGCATCTAAAGAGATGATTTTCTGTCATGTACTGTATGTGAGTTTATGCAATTCCATGTTATAAAAAACAAGGCATCTTTTGAAAGGCGGCTACTGTCTTTCAACCTAATAGGGCCTGAAAAACGATGAAAGGCAACGGTCACTGCTGGACGTTCCCCAACTCTAGGCCCATCCTGAGCCTCCTAACAGTACAGCGTGCCTGAAAAGCCCAAGAGTTACTCCCTCTGTCACGCTCTCCGTGGTGCACTCTCTGCTTAGCGTCATACTATCAAACTGCCAGAATCCCCATTAGTGAACTCGATGCGATTTCTTTCGCTGTTAAAGGCGCTCTCGCAGTGTGCCGCTACACCCAGCTCTGGAAGATGAAGACCCCAACGGCAGCTTCTCCTGCTTAATCTGCCAGTTAGGCATCCGCTCAACGGGAGAGAGGCAGCATCAGGCAGCTCACTATGAAACTATGAAAAGGGCGTTGGACACGACAGCCCAAGCCTAATATGAAGGATGTCGATGAAAAGCTGGAAGAGCAGCAGACAGCATTGGTGATATGTGGGGGTACTGTGGAATTTTAAAAACATGTTGTGAGGATGTTCTTTTTTATAAAAATATAGAGGGAAAGTATACAGGGCGAAATATCAAAGCCAAATCTAAGTTACCAAAAGGTCAATGAATCCTTAAATGACTCAATATATATCATCTGTATCATATAAAATATGATCAACTTCAATAGTCAGACGTCCATTGTTGCTGTTCTACTATTTTAATTTAAAAACATAAAGACATACTGTACAATACTAGTATATATGGCATATGATTGCATCATGAATTGGTCTTGGAATGAGGAAAAATATCAAGAAAAAAAAAGAGAGCGAGAGAGAGAAAGAGAGAGAGAGAGAGAAATAAAGATTGACCAAAGGAGGATTGAGCATACAATAGAGAAATAAAAGAAAATACAGACAGCGATGGGAAGACATATATATATATATATATATATATATATATATATATATATATATATATATATATATATATGACATGGGCATCATGTTGTCAGGATGCCAGATTCTTCACTGTCTGATTTACGATTCTCCGTGCGTGCACACGGCTGTAAACCGGGAGGAAGGGAAAGGTATAAGGTCACCGCCTATATGACCATGGTAAGACTTCTGATTGATTCACTGACTGCCGTTCAAGTTGTGCTACCAAAAATAGCAAATATTGCCATTTTCCTTTGAAAGCAAATGCAAGTGATTCGGCGTTTTCTCTTAGTCAAACGCCCCCGCGGGAGATTGCTTGTTTATCTGTCTATGCTTTGATGGGACACCTGAGAGACAAGTAGGACATTTTTACTGGACTGTGAGGCGGAAATACACACGCATGGATACACACACAAACAGATGTGGATGTGGTGTGCCATTAAACTTGGCGGAGATCCAGCTTTTCTATTTCCCGTGCTTCTAATATTATAATGCCCCAAAGCCTTAGCTTAGCGGCCTAAGGTAAACTGACTCAGATTTCAAACCCTTCTGCCTCCCCTACTGTTTCATAAAAACAGCAATAGCAAAAAGAAAAAATATTAGATTATATAAGAATTTATGTAATTACATATTTGATTGTTTGGCTTATTATTTTTAAAGCGCTTAAAGAAAATGGATAAACTTTAAATTATGTCTAATGTGTGGTATCCAATTCCCTAATTGCAGAAAACATACAACATTCCACAAGGATTTTGATTCAGACCTAAATTGAAAATATGTTTCACTCCAGTTTAATCCTAGCGTATAATGTCAAGAATATAACTTGAATGGAGCATATGACAGGAAACATGTCATGTGTTACATGTGACACACACACACACGTATACACACACACACACACACACACACACACACACACACACACACACACACACACGCACGTGCTATATTTAATGCTTGATCTATTACCTCAGGTAGATGGATGAGTTTCTAAGCCACCTATATAAAGATAGTCTGTTTTCCAAGATAACAAATTGAGCATGTCACAAAGTATCCACGCCTGTCACCTCACTGTCTATAAACAGGTATTGTAGTCTGCTTTTCAATGTCAAGTAGACCAGAGCTAGACTGACAGCAAGCCGTATCATTTGGATTCCACCTTTTGAGAGTACATCAAAATCCCAAATTTGCCCCCCCCCCCCTCCCCCGCCTCCCCCCTCCCTCCCTCCTCATCAACCGACACACAGCGCCTCTTCGAGCACGGGATAAACACGTTAGTCAGCCGGTGACTCAAATATGACGGTTACATTAATGATGCACCACCGCATGCCAGGGTTCACAAAGCCACATTAACGGATAGATGAGGAGATGCATGCGAATACGGCAGAGGGAATCAAGTTGAATAAACCATGGCGCCCAAATGAAAGGCCTTCCATTACTGACGCCGGTGAGCCAGACGGGTGTGAGTGAGATGGAGATTCTGTGGCGGTAAGGAGCAGTGGAAAGAGTGTTGAGAGGTAGAAACGGAAGGTGGGGCCTCGCAGTACCTGCAGTTATCCCCATTTGTTCCCATCATTAGCATAAAGAGCAGCCTAATATAAGCTAATCGCAAACGATGAGAAGGTAAACAAATGTAAGTGTTGAAGAGATTACGAGGAGCAGAATGTGGCACCTCAATATGTGTTGTATCTCCTGATTTGGAAACATGGCTATTTGGGTTGCATCTGCCGGCTAGCTGTAGACGTGGAGATATGTCAGAGTGTAAGGGAGGTTTACTGTAATTGCTAAACGGAGAGTTTTCTAATTGCTTACAAAATAAACTGGTTATTGATGCACAGTCACCAAAACCATTAATTTATGTACCTAGTCTTTAGGCCAAGGCTGCAACATTACAAGCACATTCTTTGCCTTACACTCAGTTTGAAAATGTATAACACTCTTTTCGAAAACACTAATCACAGACATTGGACACATCTTTAGAAACAAAAAGTCTTGTGTCATTTGGAAAACACCATCATTTAAAATGCCAAACGCATTTACCAATTGCTTACACCCAGCCCATACATGTATAAACACTTCCTGATAATTTGTTCACTTAAAGATCGGAGCATGAACACTGTAAACAGGCCACAGGTAAAGCTCTCTGTGGTCAAACCCAAATAAAACACAGGATGTAGCCTTTTTATTTTTTCACAAAAAGCAATAAATCAAAATGTTTTATCGTTTACTGCATTTGTTTTGTTTGTTCATACTGATGTGTAGATACAAATACATTATGCAGACAAAGGGATTGAGTATATTCGTTGTTTTGTTGTCTTACTCGTGTTTATAATGGGTGTTTGTATACTGAGTATGCATACATACACTTGGGTGTAGCATGTATGTGAGAGTACTAACTGTGTGCCAAACTTTGACTGCAGAATATCAGTGTGTAGTTGGTGCTTCTTGTGTTCTTTTATTTGATGGGCTGTGTGTACACTTTTCTGCAAAAATAAATTTGTGCAAGGGTTAAAACCTTTTTTTATGAAGTGTTTCAAGAGATGTCTGGTTCCTGCTTGCCCTGTGTGTGATCTTGGGTTTTGTGTGGACCATTTTTAGCAAATGAGCCATAGTTTCAGAAATCGGGTCAATAGTAAGCAATTTAAAAAACAAACGAAAAAAAAAACGGTCAATTGAAACTCCCTGCCAGTAAATGTAAACAGTGTGTTCACCAACTAAAAGGTGGGACTCACATAATTCCACTTACTCAAGGTAGCAGCTGGGGCGGAGGCAGGAACAAGTTTAGCCCATGTCATCTATTAGTCATTTATAAAACGTGAGCTCTGACCATGTGTGTGCGCCTGTGTGTGTTTTTGTGTGTCTCTGTGTGTCTGTTTTTCAGTGAGTATGTTATATAGGCAAGAACATCTTCATGCCTACTTGCTTGTATACATGTATCACTACATGCATGCGTGATGCATGTATGTGTGCCAGCAAGGATAGAGGGGGAAACTCACTGTGGTGGTTTTGACTCTGCCTCCAGGTTGTGTACAAGTCCAGCCCGAATTATTTACTAAGAGATCGCAGCCCTCGTCTTCCAGACATGGCACCATCTCACACCACTGCCTGGTCAGCACTATACCAGCTGGAAGAGAGAGGTGAGGGGATGGGGAGGAGAGGAGAGAAGGACGGAGCGATGGCAAGAGACGACCAGAGAGAAGGATGGAAAGATTACGAGAGAGAAAGACAGAATGTAGGTGGAAAGGGAATCAAAAAGGGGGAGAGACAGAGAAACAAAACATTTTAACCAAATGTGTATTCAATCAACATTCCTCAAGTCTAATAGAAAAAGGTCAAGCAAAAAAAAAGGTCAAACAGATTAGCTGTTGCCTTTTTACATTTCAGATTCGTTTTGGGTCAAAAGACCTGCGTTATATATCCCCTTCTTGTGTATTGTAAGCCAGGAAGAAACTACACAACAGTGAACTTTAACTAGGAGGATGACTAAATCTTAGCCTATTGCTGTGTGGAAGTCTGAAAAGAAACAGGCTCCAAATAGATCTGTTTTCTAGACGAGTGTGTAGTCAGTGCAAGCAGTGGCATACTGAGAAGCTCTCTGGCCCAATAACAAACACGTGGAAACATATCTGTCCAATCACGACTCACTGGGGAAGAGGTGATGGGCTCTTTGACAATAGGACAATCATAGAGCATTGTCTAATTATAAAAAGTAGGCCACCGCTCCCACGCCTACATTTGCATTTGATGACACTCAAAGTGGCCCTCAGAGACATAGAGATAGAGAGAGAGAGAGACGTAGCGAGATAGAACAGGGAGTACGAGAAATAGATACAATCAGACAGAATTAGAGAGAAAGAGAAAGGTGGAGATCATAATAATATTGGCCGTGTGTTCACAGATTGGAAAAAAGACCTCCGGGGATGTGTGCAGAATGGATATGAAGACGTATATGAACACGGTGTGAATTACACGACTCTCCCCTCATATTTCAGGATGATTTTCATGGCATTCAGACCGTGTGATAAACCATAGGGAGGGAGCTTTGTGAGCTAGCACACCTATAAACTAGCCATAAGGGCACCTTGACTGGCTATCAGAGCAGCGCATGGAATATCAAGACCCCTTGTCCTTCGGGCTAATTTCCACATCCACTAAACACAGGAGCTCACGTGGAAGTCCACGTATTTGTGCATGTGAGAAGGGCTGTTAGAAAGTATCTCAGCCGACCGTGCCCCTTTGCAGCCACCGGTTCACTGTCAAAAGAGTAAGGCCTGAAGAGTGCACTCCAATCAATCGCTCTTCTCAAAATCCCAATCCATACGTCACCTCTGCAGGACTGGAGCTACGGGAAGCTCTAAACACAGCAAAGTGCGGTGCCTCCCCCAGTCAGTGTGCCAAACTGGGCCACCGTCAGGCCCAGAGAGATAGTAAATCAATTGCATACAAAACACCAAGCCGCAGCTCATGACGGATGTGTCTCCGCCGCAAAGCAATCGAGCTCAGGGCTGGGGGAAAGAAAAAAGAACAGAAAAAAGGAGTGGGAGAGAGAAGAGGGGTGGGGTGAGGGGGGTTGGGGGTGTGTGGGGTGTGTGTGTGTGGGGTGTGGATGGGGGCTAAATGTGTCATTCATACTTTCGGTGGGAAGCAAAACATGTCAACAGCGACCGCTTCTCAAGGTCCGACCGCGCTCTTGAGAACGACGAGTCGGGACACGGGATGAAGAAGGTACACTTGAGCGTCGGGCCATTTAGACGAATCACCATGGAGGCTCACTCATGTCTCCGCCGCTGGATCACAAGTCACTGGGGCTCACGCGGATGCACAGTGACGCACTCGCATATTTGAGGGCTATCATTTATCGTCGCCTGCTTCGATACGTCTTTCCGATTGATTGCAGTATTTGATGCCTTTTAGCCCCAATTATGAATTTCATCTCGCGCGAGGCGCAGCGAGGAAAACACATACTCTGGGGCTGGAATTACATTCGCTGCAGTGTCTCAACGCCCAGCTCACACTTCTTATCGGGTGCTGTTCATCGATGGGGAACACACTCCGCGGGCTCATTTGAGTGCAGGAACAATATCTACGGCGACTAATAACAGGCACCACCCTCTGTCTCGCTGGTGCCAAGCCTTTGGAGTCCAAGCCTGGGTTTACGGGTCGGATACAAGGGCAAAGTGGTGTTATGGAATCCAAACAGCTCTCTCAGTCATGATGTAATCTGCACAGAGGGAGGTGCCGGAGCTCAGTTCATCTGCTGGTGATAAGATGCCACGGAGTAGAGAACATCATTACAGCTGCGGCTGGGTGGCAACACTATCGCAGCCCGATGGTATATCACACTCATGTCAACAGAGGGGAACGTCGGCTAATAAATCCTACCTAATGCCACACAGCAAAGGGCCCTGTCGGTAAGAGGGGAGGATGATGTGGCATACACACTACACACACACACACACACACACAGACACACACACACAAACACACACACACACACACACACACACACACACACACTGAAAGAAGTACAGCAGGAGGCAGTGAGATGGTGGCCAGATCTGCACTTATGGGCTTTATATCTGAGTTGGTCTGATAAGATTCCGGCAGCAATGGCCTCATCAGCAGTCCAGAGGGTTGCTGATACGTATTGTATGCACAGGCACAATGACTGGAGTATGCACTTTGTAAATGTCACATAACCAACAAAATAAAAGAAAGAAAAAAGGTGAGCCATGTTTGTAGAGGCAGCACTTCTTTTACCTAATCATTTTCCAGTTTTTACTCAGCCTTAATATATATTAATAAGACCAATAGTGGATAAGCACAAATAATGTACAGTATATTTCCAATCTTAACATGCATATGCACACCGAGACAAAGGTCTGTAAACACAAAGGTTTGTAAAGACAAAGGTACTAGATATAGACACGCACACAGACACACAGACACACACACACACACACACACACACACACACACACACACAAAAACACACATTCCCTGGCCCTAAACACACTCCCTGCCCAGTGCACAGCCACAACCCTGAACCTCTTTCCTGTTCCATTGATATGCACAACAGACGCTTCCATGCTAATGACAGCTCAAAGAGCCTTTTAAGCAAATGTAGTGTGTCTTCATTTCACACAGGAGAGCTGTTGCCCTGCACCCCAGCAAGAGACTCAGACACACACACAGACACACACACATTTACATACATGCATGGGTATTTAGGAAAAGAGCTAGAAGAGCTATTCTTACACTGTTGTAAGGAGCCCCTGAACTATTACTCGACATGCCTAACCTCCCAGTTGTCATTCAGGCCTACAGCGTCAGACAAAAGGAGCTTGAAAAGATCCAAATGAGTGTCATTACGGCTCTGTAATTGACTTTCATCTTGCAAATCCCATTTTCGTGTAGTCTTTAATGTGGATACAGTAGAAGGCTAATTAGCCACGATCTCCCTGTGTGCGTGTGTGTGTGTGTGTGTTTGTAAAAGCCAGACACTTTCCTTTCTTCCAGGTTCGGCCTCTAAAGATTTCTCCTCTAAATGTAGAAGACCAGACCAGACAGAACCCAAATAAATCCCTTCACTTTGTAATTAGCTACAAGCTCTTTCTCGTTCTCCTCCTCCTCTTCCCACCCTCCCTCTGCCCCTTGCTTCCAGTCCACTGCCTGCCTGATTTTCATACGATTATTCCACCCGTTTGCAGGCCTTGATGAATGTCAGGAGTTTAAAGAAAAGCCATAGCAAAAGGCTTTTTTTAAGCCGGAAGGTTCCTGGACAAGTGTATATGCGTGTGGAATGGCTTCTCGTGCAATTACGAAAGGCGGAGAGAAATTAAATTGCACGCTAACTGACATGTCAGGGTCTTATTGCTGTTGTGACGAGTTAAATGGTGGCCCAAACCCCTCCAGAAAGAGTGTTTTTTTTACACTTTCTTGACAACTTTTGAGAACTTACGCAACAGTGTCTTAAATAATAATAACGAAAAAAAAACTGTTCACATTGTTTTCTTGGACATACAGCTTTTGAATGCTTCTTGTAACTTCGGTAAAGGTGCAAACCATGCAGCCATACATAATTTTCTGTCGTTGTTTTCGGCCTGCTCTGGATGCTGGTGGTCCCGGAACACGGTTTATGCTTGGTGCCATTGTGCTGCATCTTTGGCAGGTTGTTAGCATGCCAGGGCCTCAGGATTGTTTGCTTTTGTGCGACTGGGTGTGTAGTTATGTGTGTGTGTGTGTGTGTGTGAGAGAGAGACAGAGAGCAAGCACACCAGGGACAGTGTGTGTTCGCCCGAGTCCTCAGTGATATCGTACACTCACAGATGCGCTTTGACATTTCTTCACCTCACCTCCCCACTAACGGCACACACACCCAAACACACCCAGACGCACACAAGCCAGGGAATCTCTGTAAGCCAGAGGAGGAAATGTCAGCTGGAACATAGCTGTGTCAATGGAGATCATTTAACCAGCCAGAGCTCTGGGGAAAGCAGTAGGTGGGGAGGTGCAATCGCAGAGAGAGCGGCAGGCAAGACACTGAGCAACCCTGCTGGGCACCTCCCTGACAGAACACTGGGCCCCTCCAACACCAGGACACTTCTTTCATGGCGTGCTGTTAGACTACACTGCATATTATTTATCTTAGCTGCAGTCAATGTCAAAGTCAGTATTAAGATTTTGAGGATGGGGGGGGGGGGTTGTTGACACTACAGTTTATCATGACAATGATGATGATGAAGATAGCCATAATAATGAGGACGTGCATTTATAGGATAAATATATGTCTGTAATTTGGAAAACAAAACGATAGGAACTTTACAAACAACATGATGAGTAAGAGGAAGGGGAGAAGGAGGGAAAAAAGAGGAGGAAGATGACAATGAAGGTGCCAACAATCTGAAATGACCATAGTTGTCAAGACAATGATATCAGTTATTCATGACACACGTTGCACAGGGCTGCCACACACACACCACGCCGAGGTAAAAATAGACCACCATCACTTCCACTAAAAACAGCGGCATTCACTTGACCTTAATTCTTAATTCATTCTAATCATATACAAGATGTTCATACAGCATCTCGTCCAGATGTGTGTAGGGTCACGCACCAACATGCATGTCCATTGTGTGGCCAAGTGTGTGACTTTGGAGGGGTGCCTGTGAGTGCGTGTGTGTGTGTGTGTGTGTGTGTGTGTGTGTGTGTGTGGGAGAAAAACATTATGCTTGTCCAGCTGAGTCTAACCTAGATTCCCCCAGGACAGCACTTCCAACTCTCATTCGCCAGTATGTTGATCAGCCTATTACGCCTTGGTTTACCTCCATATTCCAACGAAACCTGGGTACAATATACATTTCAAATTACACAGTTAAATGTCTGTTCCCTGTTTTCTCCAACACTAAGACTGCTAAGCAAATTCCAATTAGGTGTGAAAAAAACTACAGAGTAATAGATAGGCAATCTGTGTAAGTATGGGTGTGTGTCTGCCCACACATATTTTGTGTGCAGCTTAAGTGGAAGCCGGGTGTTTCTGTATTCATAATAAATGACGAAGAAATACATTTTCATAACGAAAGCCTTCAGATGCGTTGTACAAACATACAATCATGCAAAACAAAATGAAATACTACTCGTACTTATTATAAGGCAGTTAGCATGCATATTATTTTGGATACGAGCGATCTAACAATTTATAATCCTAATAATCGTTTAAACATTTGATGTAACTGGAAAAATTTATATTTTGTTCACAAGCTCCAATTACTAACGAGCTCTTTCTGCGTTTTCTTGTTAAACTCAGGCTGCTGCTGTTCATGTCCCCCCACTGATTGGACTGTTCATCTTTAATTAGCAAATTTCTTCATCTAATAATGAAACGCAACAAGCTTTAATCATATGTCGCTCACAATGACAGTTGTTCCGTGCAAATGTGTCTTTGTTTGACTGACAAGACGGGCCTGTGAGCAGCGTCCTCCAAATCATGTCCAGTTGCTATGGCGAGCGTGTCCTTTGGTAGGGTGCAGAGGGCATTGTGAATGTAAAAATGGTCCAATGCATTGGGTTTCTGCTGTGGATTCCCAAGTCCCCTTGTTAACTGTGAGTGATAACCGGGACCCAGCTGTGCTCCCCCTCGCTGCTGATGTTGAATTTCACAACCGGTCTCCCGGGGCCACTGGCAGGCGTGACCCAGTTTTGCCAGGTCTGTGACTACCTGTGGCGTAGCACGTCATGTGGCTCTATTGAGAACTGTTCATGTGGCCCCGCCACGGACATTTGTTACACAGGGAGAGGATCGAGGTGCGGAGCTCTGTGCTTCATGGGCCTTGCTCTGCCTGATGTCCAAGGCCCCTAACCCCCACCCTATGTGAGCGTGGTGCGGCGCTTCCCTCAGAATGCAATCTAATTCCCGCTCACCCCACGCCCTCCTTCCTCTGCTGAAAAGTGCTGAGTTGAAGATCAAAATCTGCCCCCCAATCCGGCATACCTACCGCTCCATTTTTCATCACAGTAAGAGATAAAAACGTCTCAACAATGCAGAGACCCATTTGAAATGTTTCCATATGTCCTCAGTGCCCCCTCAAAGCCACTAACATAGTTTCTTAGCCATGCTGGCCTTGCTCGATGACTTGGAAAAGCCCATTGGCGGTGATGAGCTGTGCCACAGGATTACAGAGCTGTAGACGGATGAATACTAGTTAATAGTGCCAGGGCCAACTAGCCCGGACACCATATATTTATTATTCGAACAATCCCAAACTCTTCAGAAATAAACCGATAATACTCAAATTGAAATTGAAATCTTTACCATATCCACAGGCTAAGCAGAGGAGTTCACTCCTAGAATGGAGTTGCAGAGAGTTTCAGTGTAACATTTGAAGAGATCCCCCCAGATCAATAGCAAAGGTCAGAGACACAGTAAACCCCCTGGGCATGTCAGCACTAAGCACAGGAAGTCTGCTTAAGACTGCCGTCAAAGATCACACAACCCATTTTCATCCACAAGGACTAAGCGCCAGAGGTATGAATCAGACAAAGATAAACACCTTGCAGCTGTTTTTACGATGATTTCCTCTTCGCCTTTGTGGACATATGCTTAACATGAGCAGGCTGCCTGAAAATGAAGAGGAGGACTGTTTTCTCTGTGTCTCAGTGCTTGTCTCTCCTCTTCTCTTTCATTACCTCTGTCTCCATCACCACTCTCTTCTGGCATGGTATAAAGCTGTACCAGAAACGTACAGAGTGTGGCTGTGTGTGTGTGTGTGTGTGTGTGTGTCTGTGTGTGCGTGTCTGTGCATGTTGGTGTGTATGCATTAGGTGCCAAGGACTGGCCTTGCGAGCGCACACACCACCACCACTACCACTCAATAACTGCAGACCCCTGGACCCACCACAATGAGGTCTATCATGGGCTGTCAAAGCTACTGTTCCCGTCTATTGTAAACAACTAATCAATAGCTCATTTGTCATTTGGTTCAGGAGGAAATACGTTTTTTAGAAAAAAGGTCCACTTCTCCCTCCCAAATGAACCGATCAATTTCCCCGTGCTCCTTAGAGACCTGCTTTAAGTGAGCTCCGAGAGGAAGTGTTACAGCATATTTGATTCCTTTTTTGGTTTTTCCTTCTCACTTGTTTTCCCTCTCTCTCTCTCTCTCTCTCTCTCTCTCTCTCTCTCTCTCTCTCTCTCTCGCTGTCTGTTTTTCTTCCTCTCTCACCTCTTTCAAACTCCCTCAAAACCTACTCCGTGGCCCCTTTCCCTCGCTCCCTCCTCTTCATTCCCTGATTTATTTTTCTATCTCTTGCCTTGCTGCCCTTTCTCCATGCAGCGTTTGTTAAGTCCACAGAGGGAGAGGGATGGGCCGAGATAGAGTGCGCAAGTGGAGAGCAGAGTGTTCCTGTCAAAAAGGTCCGGTGCCGGCTTCAACTGGCAGGTGTACTATTCAATTGCGGCATTATTCCACCCGCTGCTTTGTCCGTTCCCCCGGACCAATACGAGAGGCCAGGAGTCTTGTGTGGAGTTCTAACTGTCAGACAAGGCCCGCCTGGCACAATGGCCACTCTGGTTAGTTAGCCATTGTGCTCATGTACGTCTCAAACATACCGGGTGGTTTGTGTGATTGGGTGTGACCTTTCCTCTTCAAACCAATCTGCTCCCGCGTTCTATTGCCAGAACAGTGTGTCTATCTCTGCTCACTGTTGAAGAGCTGTGGTTCAAGGAGATAGTGATGTGGTATGACAGCAACAACACAAATAGGTGCTGCATCAAAACCTTTTCAGACGCCAGAGCTTTGCCGTTGAAGGGTTCCAGCCCAGAAAATCTGTTCAATAACAAGATGGTCAGTCTTGCGATTGTTTTTTAATTTACGCCTCATAGCTTGGCTAGGAACAAAAGGGGACGCAAACTTTTAGTTTTCGGTTTTAGAGTGTATGAGTCATGCTAGAGGGAAAGACAAGGGTCATTCAAAGTGAGTCAGCAAAAAGAGCTTTGTGAGAGCCAATTACCCGATATACGGACTTAATTGTCTTTCAAATGTTAAATCTTGTCAACATAAGGTTAAACAGATGCGAGGGGACGTAAAGTAGACGCCGGAAAACACGCAGAATGAAACATATTAATGCAACTAAAATCTTAGGGAGAAAGATGGCATTTTCCACCAAAATTGGAATAACAAAATAACGTATTACATTCCCTTACACCCTCACTCTCAAACGGACACTAAGTGGCCGATACAAGGCAAACGTAGCCTTCCAATAGATACCAGGCTACCTAAAAAACGGCCTAAAAAAATATCCCCTTCCTCGTGCATTACATCGTGCGTGTTGCCTTCCAATAAGATCCAAACCGTGTTCAGGTCCCCAGGGAGCGGCTTTCCCTCTACTGGGCAACGTGTTCCTCTTCATGTCGAGTTTGTCCTCCCTCACGAGACGCTTCAAAGAGAGCAGTCGTGTGAGGTTGCTTGTTGTTTGTTTGGTGTCGTATCTGTGCTTGCGGCGGTGTGGGACTGCAGGAGTGAAGAGGCGTTTGTGCGTAGCCGTGCTGCAGCGCGGGCGTCGGCCACCCCCACACCGTGACCTTCCTCCCTCATTATCCGGCCCCCCCCCCCGCGAACGTGTTGCTCGTCTTTACCATGCAAATGAGATCGTTCATATTAATGACAGGGTCTAATCTCGCCAGCTGACGAGGGGTCCGGCTCACGGGCTGGCACCCAGCTGGGCTCCGCCCGGGCCTTGTTGCCGACAGACGCGTTCCGCTCCGCCCTGTTGGACACAAGTGGCTGTGCCTTGGCATTTTGCTGGGGAAAGAACGGTTATTTATAGACGCAGCGGGAAGACATAGTTTGGGCGAGGAGAGGAGATAGCTGGAGCTATCGAACCGTCCGCTAATTTTCCCAGGCTCCAGTGAATATTTCGCTGGATGTGTCACGCGTACCGTGGAGAAGCCCAGCCGTGAGTCACTTTGGCCCTGACAGATTGAGTTTCCGAGCGAGACACTTTGCCGCTTTTGAAAAGACCGTTAAAGTGACACTCGTCAGCGCAGATTAAACTAGGGGAGGAGAGAGAGGGACTGTTGAGTTGTATGAACCATCTTCATTACCCCAGCCCTCAACACTTTTGGAGGCCGTTTACTGAGGAAACCAGTAGCAGACCTGATTGAACAACACCCACAAAGCTCTGTATACCTGTCTCTCTGTTTGCACAGTTGGCCTGTTTAAAGGGGCCAGGCCCGGTTTAGGTGCTCTCACCCAGAGCTGTCCTCACAGTAGATCAGAGAGGCTAAGAAGGGCTAGGCTCACTGACCAGGGAGCAGGAACTAAATCAGGTCAGCCAATCATGCTTGAATGAAGGTCTCACATGTTGCATTCACAACTGTTCAGCTACACCTGACTTCCTGTCCTTCGTTTTCAATCTGCAAAGCAGCGGTGACACCGCAAATGCATCTTGATCTTTAATAAAGGAAATGGCGTTGACGGTATGAAAAGAAAGTTTTCAAATTTTACCCATAACCCTGTTTTTTTTTTTTATATATAAAATCCAAACTAAAACAAAAAAACATACAAACAAAAAACAAACAAACAAAAAACGACCCTGAAAACGGAAATAAAAACGTCTATTTTGATAACACTCAGGGAAACGCTGTGCTATCTCTCTAGCTCCTCTTCATGAAATGAACAGCACGCCACTGGAATGAAAGAACCTCCACTGTCGGTCTCCACTGAGCGTGTTATTATTACATTGGAGCCACTCTCTGTAGCTAACTCAATGAGGCCATGCGAGAATGTGTTAGAAAGAGAGAGAGACACAGAATGGGAGGGTTGGGGGGAGGTCGTCGGGGAAGGGTGGAGAGGAGGAGGAAGGGGTAGCCGGGGAAGGGGGGGGGGGGGGGGGTTGAAAGGGAGAGAGAGGGAGAAAGAGCAGCAGCACATTAGTCTACCTATGATTTATTCCCCCCTCTAGGAGGAAGAGACATCATTTGTATTCATTTGCCTTTATTTTTATCCCACATTCATCTTTCGTTCACATGCCTGTCTCTGCCGCACTAATATTATTTTGACCATGTACAAGGCCCATAACTGGCTCTCATAAAAGTGCCCCTGTGCGACACCATAGGACGCGCGGGTGTATTCAGCAGAGTCCCAAGATGGGGAGGAGATTGGGATAATGACACTGGACATTGCAGAGGACAGAGGGGAACTGACAAACACAGCCAAATGGGACCTCTTAGTTCTGCTTGGGACAACCACACACAAATGCGTACAAGCATCGAAGAGACATATCTATAGGTGGAAAATAACATGAGAGAAGGGACATTGAAGGATCCAAAAATACACCGCACAAACACACACACACACACACACACACACACACACACACACACACACACTGGCAGGCATCAGAGAGCCTCATCCGATCCAGTCAATGTGTCCTCCTCTCCATTTTGTTCCATGAGGCAGACAGGGAGACAAACCGTACTGCCTTCTTATCTCCCTCCCTCTGCGTCTCTCTACAGACTGGGGCTCATAGACAGTGCTGCTGAAGCCAACCCAGTGTTCACAGCTGCTCTGTGAAATTACAGGTGGAGCGTAGAAGGAGACACACACACACACTTACGCATCTATTATTAAATGAACTCATGTACAAATGAAATCACCAAGCAAAAGAATAAAGGTAAATTACCAAAGACAAAACATTGCAAGATGATAGTGGCTCATTAGAGAATGCAGCGTTTTAACACAATTCATTTCAAAGAAAAGGTAGTTGCAGGGCAGGGCAGGCCTGAATAACACATGCACACGTTAATATATTGTATAAGCACAAACAGGGATTTGCTAAAACTCTGTTGTCTCATTACTTACTACTACCTGGATCTTTGCATATTTGTCACACTTACTTGGTCAGATCTTTAACTAAAATTTAATTCTATATAACGAGGACCCAGAGTGAACATAGAAAGCTGGAGTTGCTTTAGACCACCATAGCAGCAATGACTGCAACCAACCATCTCTGTAGCTACTAATCACAGCACCTAGGAGGACATTTTCTTCATTTACACTTAGGCCTCCTTTAAAATAAGTGACGTTAGTGGAGAGTAGTGGGACCAAATTCCTCCCTGCTGTGAGAGATGCATAGGTAAGTACAGTAAGCATTGCAGCTGTGATGTGTTAGACAGTGTTAGGTGTAGTAGTATTAAGGGGGCCTATTTTTCACAGGGTTATGGGCTGTCTATTACGTTATTTTAGGAATAAAATTGCAAATTATATATTTTGGGGAAAACTATTATTGAAAATCTTCCAAAACTATAGACATTTAATTGAATGTGGAATGTGCAATTAAATAAAGCGCTTCAGGGGCCTTTTTGCAGCCTTCTACACACACACTCACACACACACCCCCCCCCCCCCCCACACACTCACACTCACACACACACACACACACACACAGACAGACAAGCAAACAGAAAAAAGGGAAGAGAGAGAAAAAGAGAACACAACATTGCCTACCTAATTGTGCATTTGATCATATTGGTCACAATAGAGTGCCTCTATAATTTACTTGCCTCACGTACACACAGCTGTTCTTTTTACACTTTTATTGGAGGCAAACAAAATCACGCAACCACCCACACACACCCATAAACAGACTCTGTGGTCCATGGTTGGTCGGTGGGAGACCGGGGAATTCGTGCAACAGCCCCTGCTTGTGGAATGCCCTCCCTGACCACCTGAGGTCAGCACAGACACTATGCTCTTTTTAAAACAGAACTCAAACTACTAATCTGTTTTATGATTTAGCCTTCTAATCCTGACATCGTGTTTCCTGTAGTAACCCTGTCTTGCACGATGTACATTTTTACACACACACACACACAAACACACACAAACACACACACACACACACACACACACACACACACACACACACACACACACACACACACACAAACACACACTCACAGAAGTACAAGTGTCTTAAACCTCAGCTGGGTCAGGGATATCCCAGACTTTGTTTTAGACAACCGGAACAAGAGGGCTACTTTAACACCATCTCAAACCATCTCTGCCTTGCACACTTGGGCCCACTGGCAAGACAGGCCACTAGAGAGTCAGCATCCGCTGCCAAAACATATTTCCTCCCTGCTATTCCCTTTCCTCTCACGTCCCCAGCAGTCAAACTCGTCCGGGATCCCTGACACACGCTAGGGTGTAATACCATGTTGCCAGTCTATCATTCTGAGGCGAGTGGCAGCTGCACCCACCAACCAGCTCGCACACCTGCTCACCGGGCCCCGCCCACCCCATTTCCTGTTACCACGCGTCTGCTCTGGGTAGCAGCCGCGCCGCAATCAGACGTCGGAAACTGGCAGAAAGGAAAGCAGGGTCGCGTTCACGGTGGGGCTACGACACCCGTCATATGGAATCAGACACTGGCGAGTAATTGACGGACGAAAAGGAAAGTTTTTCCCCCCTTCTCTGGAATGACAGACGAGATGCTTGGGATTGAAGAGGTGCGAGTCAAAGCTCGTCACTGTGAAAATCATCCGTCTCGACGCATCGCTAAGAGCCATGATCAGGCCTCCAGATGATTGGCGCCTCTCATTGAGGCCCCCGTGAGGCGCCTTTGACCAATGAAGGAGCGTTCCGCTGATTTGTCCCTAAGTGTTAATCTACTTCGCACCCCCGAGCCTGTCAGTCTCAGGCGAGTGATCAGAGGGCCCTTACTGTGCGAGCTCCAGGAGCTGCCCTTGCCGGGCACGTTTCCTACTCCCCACAGCTACTGTATGGTTTCACAGTTAGGGAAGGAAACCGAAAAAATAGGTGGGAGGGGGAAGGGGGGTGGTCATCATTTCTCTACTTCAAGACGAGTGGTAGGGGGAAAAGTCTTTAGGGGAGGTGGCAGCGAGTACCAGCATTTGCCGGCCAGCGGGCTTCAAAACAAAGGCCTCTGGATATTCACATGCAGGGGTGGATGCCTCTCTCTTCCAATTAGGCCCTGACACTTTCCTGGTCCGAGAGGGGAGATTACCGAGCGTCAAAAGGAGCAGCCAGAAGCAGCAGCGGGCGAGTGAGTGGCAGGCACTAAGGCGCACTGCGGCACGCTGAGCGCCGGCAGAGAAACGCTCCTCTCCGTTCGCTCCCTGCTGCCCTGCGGGTGCCAGTGGGGCTTCATCAGCAGCGGGAGCAGTGTGCAAGGGACAGAGAGGCAGAGGGATGGTAAGAGAGAAGAGAGAGAGAGAGAGAGAGAGAGAGAGAGAGAGAGAGAGGGAGAGAGAGAAGAGAGGGAGGGAGAGTAGGAGAGGAAAAGGTACAGAGCTGGGGTTCAGACAATGAGATTCTAAGAGGCTGTCAGGAAAGGGCATCGCAACGGGAGCAGTCCTCAGCAACTCCCTCCCCGGGTACACGTGTGAGGTGTGTATGTGTGGACAGGTGAGTGTGTGTGTGTGTGTGTGTGTGTGTATGAGAGAGAAATCTACCGAGAGAAAAGGAGAAGAAAGGGAGAGTGAGCAGCTTGGGGGGCCACTGCAGTGAGAGCTCCTCTGAGTCCTACCGTGGTTGTGGACGGCCATGTTCAGAGGTGTTTGAAGAGGGTCCAGGCGGAGCTGCTCAGAGAGCCGCTGACAAAGTGATTGGTTGATTACAGCGAGTGGTAATGGTGCGAGTCTCCAGCCCTCCTCCAAATCCATGTGAAACAGTGCCAAATTAGTAAGTGAGCTAGCTCTTGGTGAGGAAACGTTCTCAGAGCACCGTTGATCATTAGCCGGAGGAGTTGGCATAATGTCAAGGAGCAACGTGAATAGGACTGATGATGCAGGCTGAGATGGGGGCTAGGGATGGCACGGGGACAGGCAGAGTACGCTTAATGAATGGAATATATTTTCTGACATATCTATTGTTCCTTAACAACGTGACAGGTGATTTGCAGTTGCTTAGGTAACGGGACGAAAAAGAACATTTCGGTTGAGCCGGCACAACGCTGCAAATAATGACTTTCAAAAGAAAGTAAGAGGCTGAAAGCCAACGGTGTTTGAAACGTTTCATAAGCGCCTCTTTGTGTTCGTCCCCGTTTTTTTTTGGAGTACTTTCTGGAGCAGAGACATTGAGTGCCCTCTTTCGGCTCCGTCGTGAATTAATGAGGATCATAAACTAGCGACGTAAATCACACTAATAGAGCATCAATAACCATGGGCCGTATCAACAGGCTGGAACACCTGGGGCCTGTTCATCAGCACAGAGGGACCGATTTATGATGAGGTGACCCGCTGGTGTTGCGGGTGTAGGATGGCCCCATTAGTAATACTGTTTGCAAAGTTGGGAAACGTGCTGCCTGCTAAACTGGTCACATGGACTAAGCATGTATAATGCATTACAATAACACATTTAGAAATTTGTGTTACAATAGTATCTTGCTCAAAGTTGAGCATTTGACAGGGACAGCACCTAGAAGTAAACCTTCTTGATTTTGTATTTCACACATGGGATGAACGTGTACTCTGAAACCCTCTCATGCCAACAGAATTGGAGGACTCAGTGCCGAAAAGTAAAATCGAGGCACAATACTATCGTCTGGAACTGCCCTGACACAGAAGAAAAGCAACAGTAATGAACAGCACAGTTTAGTTCTATGCTAATGTATGCTACACGTCAGTCCTGGGCCCTGAAGGGAGAGAGGCAGGCTTGCTTTGGATCATATTTCTGCTTGTCACACGGAAAACACACGACGCAATGTTTCTTTCTTTTTTGTATGAACCTGCTGAAAACTAAAAAAGTGCACTGGGATACACTTCCCCTTGAGAAACAACACTGCACTGCCACCGAAGCTGGGAAACCAGAGACTTGTTGTGGAGCTCTCTTTCTCTCTCTCTCTCTCTCTCTCTCTCTCTCTCTCTCTCTGCGCTATCTCAGAAAGCAGTGATGGCTTGACGGCTACATTGTGTGCTTATTTGACAATGTTCAGGGGAGTTTAGGCTGCGAGAAAACGGCAACAGAAAGCAAGTGACGCATGGGCTTTGCTTCTAGGAGTCCTTGAGGAACAATCCCAAGCAGTCTCTCAAAAGTTGGTGATTGTTTGCCTTCGCGGGTTACATAATACCATACTAACACGTTAAGGGGCGTTTATTAGCATATCTAATTTTCAACAACTTTCAGATTCAAGAAAATGTCAGCAGCCTAGTATAAAGACAATGTATGCATTATTACATTGAAATGGGACCATGTTCATTTCCATGGGCGGTTCAGATAAGCTGCAAATTATAAACAGAAACCAAATCAATTAAATTAATTAGCTGTCTTTCCATAATGTGCTATCCATTTTAACATTGAGTAAAGCTGATAATATATAGTGCTTCCTTACATCATCATTAAAGCATTCACAGTAATACATCCTTAATACGCCCACAGTGTCACACCACTGTACCCAACTGAACTCATCCGAACTGGACTGTGGTGGTCTGGTTGCTCCTTCACTGCTGCTGAAGTGCAGTGTGGACAGAAACCATCTGGGTCACCACAGCATAGCTATAGGTCAGCACTGTCATGTGAAAAGGCCTTTGAATGGGGGAAGTTGTGCTTTATATTCCTGTCGTCTCTCTCTCTCCCCCCTCTGCAGTTCAGAGGGCTCTGCAGCAGCAGAGCAAAAGCATGCCCAGGGAGACTGGCCCTGCCTGCCTGTCTACCTGCCTGTCTGTCTACCTACCGCCTGCCTGCCTGCCTGCCTGCCTGCCTGCCTGCCTGCCTGCCTGCCTGCCTGCCTGCCTGCCTGCCTGCCTGCCTGCCTGCCTGCCTGCCTGCCTGCCTGCCTGCCTGCCTGCCTGCCTGCCTGCCTGCCTGCCTGCCTGCCTGCCTGCCTGCCTGCCTGCCTGCCTGCCTGCCTGCCTGCCTGCCTGCCTGCCTGCCTGCCTGCCTGCCTGCCTGCCTGCCTGCCTGCCTGCCTGCCTGCCTGCCTGCCTGCCTGCCTGCCTGCCTGCCTGCCTGCCTGCCTGCCTGCCTGCCTGCCTGCGAGCCGTTATCCATTAGCATGGAAATCCTCCCTGCTACTGCAGTGATGACTACCATAATTAACCTTTTTTTAACAACTGCCATTGAGGTCAACATCTCTTTTACAAGACAGAAATGGCCAAAACAGCAGCGAGATATAGAGCACAAAATTACATACGGAGCGTATTCCAAATAGCATACAAAATTGGGTTCCAAAAAATCTAAATAATCACCTCTCACCTAATCAAACAGACAACACTCAATTTCAAAACCTTTGAAAATTGCGTAAACTAGTCTAGCCGCACCATCCGCAACTCTGGATAGGTCATACAGTTAACCACGACCCAACCTCTACCTTAAATAAAAACACACACACACACACACACACACACACACACACACACACACACACACACACACACACCTCGCTCTCCCCACGATCCTGTACACCCTCCCATTAGCAGCAGGTCTCCAGGCACGCAACAGGGGTTAATCAGTGTCAACAGAGGCGAGCGGACTAAAACAAAGAAGGCTGCTGGTTCAAAGTGCTCTCCTTTCAGACCCCCCGAGGTCCTTCTCCATCCACCTCGAGTGCCACTCTGGCATTGAAGAGGACCCCCTGCCACTTCGCTGCTCCCTACCCCAGCTCCAGGCGCGCCGCTCTCCTCTGCTGCTCTCCTAATAGAAATCAATAGGTGTCCCGCCAACCCACTGCCACTGCAGTAGAATGGACTCGGGAGCGTAAAATTGCAGATAGGAGCCGTTCGTGTTTATGCAACGCTCCGACCACATCGGCCCCTCGTGGGAAGAGCTGCCGCCAAGCCCAGCCGGGGAGGACATTGAGAGGGGCGTTTGTTATTCTGGAGACTGCTCCTCTCCTCTCCCGCTGTTCCCGCCCTGTCTTGGCTTGTTTTCTTCACAAGTTGAACGTCACCGCGAAATAAACAGCCATCAAACCAACACAGACTTGAATATGGCCGTCCAGTTCGCACACTCCTGCATTCGAATGCGGTTTCATTACGGGGGTTCTTTGAGGAGACACCTTCTAAATGTTCTGAGTTGGCTGGTGATGTCTCAGCAAACTCCCCAGAGAGACAGGGGACAGTGAAGGACCACCAACATTACCACCAGGATCCGACCGCAAGGACTCCGAGGCAGATAAAAGATGATTGAAACCTGCTTTGTTGTTCTTTCTCATTTTGCTAACCTCTCTCTCTCTCTCTCTCTCTCTCTCTCTCTCTCTCTCTCTCTCTCTCTCTCTCTCTCTCTCTCTCTCTCTCTCTCTCTCTCTCTCTCTCTCTCTCTCTCTCTCTCTCTCTCTCTCTCTCTCTCTCTCTCTCTCTCTCTCTCTCTCTCTCTCTCTCTCTCTCTCTCTCTCTCTCTCTCTCTCTCTCTCTCTCTCTCTCTCTCTCTCTCTCTCTCTCTCTCTCTCTCTCTCTCTCTCTCTCTCTCTCTCTCTCTCTCTCTCTCTCTCTCTCTCTCTCTCTCCAGACTGGTACAAGTACCAGACACACAAACACACACACACAAAATAAAAACCATAGGTCTGTGTCCTAAGCCGGAGATAGTGTAGTAAATGAGCCTGAAAGGTGACAAAAAATGTGGTGGCATGTTCTTTTGCATCACACACGTAACCCCCCCCCCCCCCCCCGCACACACACACGCATGCACGCAAACACACACACACAGACACACACACACACACACACACAGCCATATCACACACACACAGACACACACACATATCCCATCTCTTCAAAACATAGGAGCCTGCTATGAGCGGGGCCTCGTTTTTCTTACCGTCTACACACGCCGGCCTCGCTCTTGTGGTGCCAGCGATCTGTCCTCTCTTACAGGCACAGCGGGCTGTCTGTCTGGCGATGGTCCGTCGGGGCTGGCTGCTGTCCTTGTCCAGCGTCACTATTTCACACGTCCCCGCCGCCAGCTGACCTGGGGGTGACAGCGCGCACCGTTACATTGCAGCACAGTTCAAGTCTTTCAGCAGACACGCTGGGCCCTGTTTGATCCTAAGCACAGGGCCTACATTACAACCGAACCCAAAGGTGAGGGTCGAGGAAAACATCAGGGATGGACCAAAGCTTCCCCAGTGGCATCATGACAGTGAGCTGGTGATTCAGGTTGGGCTAAACATGCTCAAGTTGGTGGGCCCTCCTCTAAGGCCTATCCTTGTGGAGCTAAAACATGCAGAATGTGGACCCCATGAGCTATTTCTTTAAGGACCCATTGTTCATTTCCAGGCCACCTCATATTAGCGGATCTGCATAGAGGTGTTGCATTTATTAAACCTGGCCATGAATACTGATGAACTCCCCAATCACCGCCGCTCCCCTGCTGTATTCAATCAGGGGACCTTTGACCCTCAGTGCCCCCAGTAGCTAATTGTGATTGGCAGATGGGTCAACGTTTTGATTAAATCTAGACCTTTGTCGCAGCCCTGAGGTCTGACCAACTTAATTAACTCAACTGTAAGGTCATATCCTGGGTAATAAGGATCCATCACGCCTGTGGTGGTGCTTTATAAAGTGTGTGTGTGTGTGTGTGTGTGTGTGTGTGTGTGTGTGTGTGTGTGTGTATTTCTGTTTGTATGCCCTGATAAGGTTCATCGATGTGTGAGTATGGTGGATAAGTGTACCTGTGCGTGAGAATGTGTGTAGCTGTGTGTGTGTGCGTGTGTGCGTGTGTGTGTGTGGGTGTGCGTGTGGGTGTGTGGGTGTGCGTGTGTGTGTGTGTGATGCAGAAAGAGAGAGAGACAAGGAGAGAAAAAAGACTCTCTATTTGAATATGCCTGGGCCTGGCTCATAGAGTGTATGGTTTGAGGTTTCTATAAATATGGATTCACAATGGGAAAGCAGGCATGTTCTCCCTGCAGCTCTATCCATGCAAAATACTGGATCTGATATGAAAACATACCAGTATAGAACCTGACATAGTGTCAAAGGAGCAAATAGACATAGAGAAAGCTATTGTCAGTTACAAAGAGGACTCTTACATTCACTAGAGTGTTTGCATACCTGCATCAATTCATCCACAGATGAGTGCACAATGACTGCTAACCTGCATGCACGATCTCACAACAAGCAAATTGTGTGCCTCCCACACCATTGCTCTCCTCTTACTCTATCGCTTTCCTTCTGCTTTCCCCTTTCTTTTTTCCCCTTCCTATTTCACTTTCCCTCGATCAATTTCTTCAACCCTCTGCCACACATTTGTCTTTCCTTTTATCTCTCCCATCCCTGTCGTTGCTCTTCCCTTTCTCCCTCCCTCTCCCTCCCGCCCTATCAGCACACATCTTTAGTGAGACCATTTAAGCGAATGCAAATCAGCCTCAATGGAAGCGTGCCACGGCGGTGCGTGGCGACGCGAGCCGCCTTTGCACCAAACCCTTCTTGATGAGCGTCTTTTTAATCTGTCATGTCCTCCACAGCAGGAGCCCGCCACTGGAGCCCAACATGGAGCCGCACGCTTCTCTTTATCCGTTCTGTCTTCCTCCCCTCCTGTCCTCCTTTCCTATTATTTTTATTTTTTTCCTCCCCCTCTGTTGTTCATCATGCGTCTGTACTTAATTCCCTCCTCTTCCTCCCACACTTTCTGTCTCTGTACTGGGTGATGCTGGATAATGACTTGTCATGTGTGTGTTTGTGGGTCGAGGGTGCGTGTGTGTGTGTGTGTGGGTGTGTGCCTTGCATATCAGTGCACTGTTTACAGCCAGCTACCGATCGTCTACTCACTGCCTTCTCCTCTGTCAGTTCCCCTCCTTTGAAAGTGTTCTCTGCGGAGTGAGGCAGAGAAGGTTTCCGCTCCCTTGTCTTATGTAATGCTGGGGAGCACAGTGAGGCTCTGACTGCGGCTGTCGACAATCATGGAGAGCAGAGCACGGCGCTTTGTTTCCTCCACCACCACGGTTTGTCTCCCCAACCCTCTCCTCTAACCCTTGTCGGAAGATTTTTATTTCAGATGCAAGTTTTCAAAGCCATTTATTGTGATGGTGTAATAAAGGGGGCAGATCTGTGTGTGCGTGTGTGTGTGTGTGTGTGTGTGTGTGTGTGCGTGTGCGTGCGTGCGTGTGTGTGTGTGTTTGTGTGTGTGTGTCTTATCCTCTTCCGTAGGTTTAACCATAAGTAATCCAACATGGTTGAGGAAATTGAGGGCAAGTGTATCCAGTGGCTACGCCTAAAGCAACACCATCAATATGCTAAAAACCCGACAGTGTGAGGCTTTTTCTCATCGTTTCAAATTTGCTAGTTCACAGTCTACAGGCATAGATGTGATATTATGAAGAGTATATGATTTCAACCAACAATCAAGGAGCCAAAGCACGCAAACACAGCCACACCAATCACAGTTTACCATGAGCAGTCTATCATAATGTTCTGTCAAAGACTGAAGGGGATACATTTACCTCGATGCTAAAAAGTGTATGATACTGTTCATAATGCATGTACAAAGTGTTGCAAGATTACCGCACTGTTTACTGAGAGACACACCATGGTTGAAACACAACTGTTTGTGCTGAGTATCAAAAGTCAGCAAAGGAGACAGCCCAAACCACAAATCTTATCAAGGCTACTTTGACAGATTCCAGATATTTAAGTCCTGTTGGTTATCTAGGTTTGAACTGAACGCCTATATCAGCAGCACAGCAATTTATCATCTTCTATCTATCAGGTACTGTTGTCAGGCCGATGTCAGCCAGCGGAATAAAATAGCTGATTAAAATGTATGTGTCCAACCTACAGTGAAATGAACGGCACAGTCCACAGAGAAGATGGATTCACAATGGCCGGGCGGCCCGCTCTGTGCGCGGTTTGATTATTGACATGTTGCAGGGCTTTATTATTTCATCTCAGCACTCCCGTGCACGTTGCAATGGCTCTGCTATGCATGGTGGTTTGACAAAACGTCCAGCGCAGCACAGGAGGCTGGAACACGGGATTGATTTCATGTTTCTAAGGGTCCCCGGGGCCTGATGGGGCTCATGAACATGACCGTGTGGTCTTTGGCTGGTTTTCTTGGCAAATGGTTCCTCCACCACGAAGGCGGACAAATCTGTATCTTAACCTCCCGCTCTGCCAAATCATCTCAAATGAGTTATTTACACCAACGGAAAGAAAGTCTCAGAGGAAAAATAAAGTGGTTGAGGTCACTAGTAAAACTTGTGAAGACCTTGATACTCATATGCATACCTGAAACTTGATTTGCAAGCGTGCTCTTGTTTCCATCAAAGGGGCGAGCCCTCTTGAAAATGACTTGGGGTGCTAAAGTGGAGTGGAATAATACACGTTTTGCAATTAACACGCGTTTGATTCTTGGCATCACCTCCATGGCAAGTCTCTTGGCTGTAGAGTTCTTCTCCGGGAGGATACATAAATGTTTCTCAAGTCAAACTAAAGCCGAGCATCCCTCAGCCCCTAGGAGCAGGATAGGTCACCAGGATCAGCACGGGATGCTCAACAAAGTATCTTCCTTTATGAAAGTTTAAAGTAAAGGGTAAATTAGAGTAATGGTTGTCCATGTAAATGTATCTCATGGCACCGACAGTGTTGGTGAGTTAGTAGGAGGGATTGGGTCTTGGTTTCTAGTATGCCCATTGTTTTGTTCTACGTACATCATAAGTAAGTTGACAATGAACAAGAAGTGATGAGTGCCTCCAGTAAAAGCCAAAGTCAGCGTCTGGTAGTTGTGTGAAGTCTGCATAAAACAGAATCCACTCCCATGCTCCTGACTTATTGTACAGACGGTGAACGTAGTCTTTAGAGAGTTTAGAGAGTACAATGGCACAGGCTTCCAGATAACTGCCGACATGGAATGTTACCTCTCACACACTGGACTGGAGTGCTTACTATTAAATATGATTGTTAGTTATTGAGTACACATACATACGTATGCACGCGTGTGTGTGTGCGTATGTGTGTTTATGTTGTGAAGATACAGTGACAACTAAGTGTCTATTGGAACAGAGTACATTTGAGTGTGTGTGTGTGTGTGTGTGTGTGTGTGTGTGAGAGAGAGAGAGAGAGAGAGAGAGAGAGAGAGAGAGAGAGAGAGAGAGAGAGAGAGAGAGAGAGAGAGAGAGAGAGAGAGAGAGTGAGTATGTGTGTTATGTATGTGTGTGTCATGTCTGTATGTGCACATGCAGCTGCTCGTGCACCTGCAGACACCGGTACAGATACACAGGTGTGTCTGCGTCGGAGGACCAGAGAATCCCTCCCTGCACTGCGCCGAGGAACTGTTCCGGAAGACAGACAGAAGGAGACAAATGCTCAGCTAAGAGTCGGCACGGAATCTAATTGTTAGGCAAATGCTGCATTACCGAGACCCTGATGGCTCTCCCTACCCTCAAGGCCTGGCAGGGGTCTTCTAAATGAGGCCCTGAAGCAGGCTTAATCAGTGGATGGGGCAAGGGGTGGTGGGGGTGAAGGGTGGGGTGGGGTGGGGGCCGTGCTGAGGCAGCATAGCAAGGCAGAGCGGAAAGGAGCTCCTGGTCATGTCCTGTACGTCACTAAATGGACGGGAACTTGTACAAGGATTGCTTGCCTTTCCATTCCACTCGATATCAGTTCGAACTACTTTGATACCAACGTATGACATGCATGCTACCCAACATTCTATGTGAAAAGTATGTTCATATCTATAGGCCCCAAATAATTACGCTAACTCATATAATGTTGGCATTAAGAAACGTAAATGACAAATTACAAAAATACATATGATTGAAGAACAAGTGAGACCAATTTTGTGGTCAAGCTAATAAATATGATTATAAGCAAAATATGTGTATATCCTGTCTATGCCTGGTCACAGCTCTTGTTCTACTGTACTGTACGTACACCATAAGGAAAAGCCCCGAAATGTCTGCATACCACGGTGTCCATATTACATATCTGAGAAACAATAGCCATGCATTTCCCCCGGATTCAGCTCATTTGAAAGGACATTGCCCCACACCGCAAAACACTGCAACCGCTCTACTGCAAACACATTAGGGAGTCTGCCAATGCTGCCAGCAGTCAAAAAAGTTAGGGAGACAACTGTAGTTACGAGCACACCCCTTGTCATAAAACAGCCGCGAACACCAAACACCCAATCTATTTCGGGAGAAGTGTGCATGTTGGAGCGCCTCTGACAATTGGACGGACTCCAGGAGGTGATTTAATTGTTCCTTTGCTGCCCTTTTCCAAGAGCAAGAGGGAACGGACACAAATCACGAACGAAAACACAGAAATACCCATGTACAAGCGCGGGCCAATTCGCGCAAACACCCACACAAACGGACGGAGCTCGTCTAGTTTTAGAAAGTCCCTCAGCCTTCTGCTGTTCAATTCACAGCGTAGGGACTTGCATTGCTGTTTTGTGCAAAGTAGCAATGCAGCAATGTGTTCTTCCAGGGCCTGCCCACAGACAGGGACTAAGAGTTGCATTTTCTGATCTATTGTATCGAACAGTGATTTAAATGTGGTCAACTGCGTCGACTAACAATGTAAAAGGCTATTCATACTGATGCTTGCCTTTTCTCCAGTGACCTTGAGTCTAGCGCATACACATGTAGAGTTTCATATCGTCCCATGAGAAATCCATATTCTTGCGCCGTTAGTCTTTTAGATTTATGAATTCTTACAAAGAAACGGGATGCGGGCTGAAAACAATGAATGATCATCAATTAAAAACAGTGGTGCTAGAGAAAAACAAATGAGCCCACCAAGCCCTCAGAACCGGCCTACAAACACAGACGTAGTCTCAAGAAAACACACACACACACACACACACACACACACACACACACACACACACACACACACACACACACCAGCTCGCTGCAAATAAAGCGCATTCCCCAATTTCCCTGAGGACATACTGAAATGGAGCCGCGCCCGCCAAACTGCTTCCCTTTAACCGGGATAGCCAGACCTCCGTCTGTGGGAGTCCCACGCCACCACCCTCGGGGGAAGTCAAAGAGGTCACCCTTAGGTAGGACGATTATGCCGCGCCGTTTAAGGCTTCAAACCAGGGCTGGCTGGGGCCGCGGTGGGGAGCGAGCGGGGTCCATGGCTCCTTTCATAGGGCTCCATCAGCATTCAGAGGAGACCGCTGGGGGACTGCAGTGATTGAATGGCGCCTCCCAAGCCCGCGTCCCCCGTGCCGCCTTTAATCTCCCTCCCATTCAGGCGGGGAGCTGTGTACTGCTTACCAGGGCTCAGCTGGAGCATAAAGGCGCTCTCACACACACTTCCTCCCCCTGCCTCTGGCTCTCTTGTCATTCTAGGCTACGCCGACGTTCACATTTTTTTTTTCTCCCCTCTCTCTCGTTCCGTCTCTCTCCTCCTTTCTCTCACGCTCTGTTTTCATTCCCCGCTCACTACATGCTGCTCGTTCTCTCGCAGGCCCTTCGCACGCAGAGAAGAATAAAAAATGGTTTGGAGCACATGGGACTCGGCGTTCTGAACCTAGCTTATCACGCCCAACACGACAGTAAAACAAGCATGCCAGCAATTAATGGAGCCGTTCGAGCAGCGCACGCTGGGAGAAAAAAAAAGAGAAGAGTTTTACTAAAACAAAACGGGCGCAGCAGCGTGTCTGATTAGCTGCTTAGCCCATTATCAGTCAGAAGGACGGGAATCACACGCACCCAGGCAGGCAGAGAGACGAGACAGTGGCTTCGTGGTGACTTCAAAGTCCTGTACAATAACTACACGGCCTGCACTCGCCTGTCTGTCCTTCCGTCCGTCCGCCTGGTGACTCGGGTGAGTCAGCTGTGTTCTAACCTCCGGCGGGACTTTTCATCAGCTTTCCCCAATCCTCCCTCCCTCCTCCCTCCTTCCCGCTGAATAACGATGAGCGTGTCCTCGCCAAGGCCCCTCTCCTAATCATCACAATGACAACGCTGACAACTGACTGAACGACAATGAGTCAATGGACGTTGAACACGAAACGCACAGCTCCTCTCATGTCCCCGCATTGTTCTGTCCACTTTCAATTTCGACGCCGGTCAACACCCTCGCCGAAATCCGTCAGGCGAGCGTCACCAAATGAGACTTTTTGTTTCCGTTACGGAAATAACCATGCACAGAAATGGCATCCGAGTGAAAGAACTGAGACGGAGGGATTTCTCTCTTTGTCTTTTCGAATAAGCCTCTGTGGGTGAATAATTAGCTTGCGGATGGATAGTTGACTGACTGGGAGAATGGGGGTTAGAGAGGCTTGGTTGTTAGACACAGCCACAGACAGCCATAGACATATTCTCTTTTGGACTTGGCTTATCTTCCAGCACACCACATTTACGGCATCTTACTAGATGGACAAAGTATAATTGAAACAGAAGAGGGGCTAAAGTCTGGGGTCCTTCAGCAAGTTACTTTTCTAAATTGCTTGAAAATGTACTTTTCAGCTATTGTAAAAAAAAATATTGACTTCACTAAATACTTTTTGAAGCAATTGTTGTATGTGGGAGTTCTATATTGCGCCTTCACAATCTTGTTTAATTTCTAGCATACTGAATCAAGCCAAGGTATCTTGTCTGTATACCCTCTCTTAGACCCAAACTATTGCTCAACTTTTATAATGGGACGAGGTACCTAATCCAAAGAAGTTCAGCTCCTGCATATGAAATATGCAAGCATATTTGTTGCTAGAGAAGTATTGATGTATTGCCTGCAAAATATGTCCAAACCCTAGGAGAAAAAAAAAGTCATAACATAAAAAGCCAAACTGCATGTTATATTTCACTATTATGGCGACGAGGAACAGTTTGGCCAGACATTTGCTCATGAATATTTAAATAGTTGTGATATGAATATGCAATAGGTGCGATGAAACAGCCGTTATCGCAGAAGATTTATGGGTTTTATGTCAGGTTATGATAAAGGGGGATATAACCTAGCCATAGGCGTGAAGAACACACACAAACACGTCCACCCACCCATCAACCCTCCAAACACACACACACACACACACACACACACACACACACACACACACACACACACAGACACGTATACTTTAAACTGACCCCACCAGGTGGGTATAGAGCCCCACTGTCTGTCCACATGGCTACACTCCGTGTGCAGCATAGCTGGAGGCAGAGTTTCAGTTCACCGTACCAATCCCAGAACCAGCACAATTCGAGGAAAAAGTAAAGAAGCACAACACATTAACCTTGCAAGAGTTGCACTATGAAATAGCAGGCTCCTCTATCAAGTTTACTTCGGGTAATATGCAACTTAATCGTGTGTACTTCCGATCGTTGAGATGAAGAAATTAAATCTGTAATGAAAAAACGGCAGCGCCACTCAATGTGTGATAACACTGCTGCCGCTTAACGATTCACTGGGGTGACCTCGCCTTAGCCCAAGGGATTGTTGCCAGCCCCAGTGTGACCATCTTGCTATCTCTAAAGTATATGTGTTTGTTTGTGTGTGTGTGTGTGTGTGTGTGTGTGTGTGTGTGTGTGTCTTGCTATCTTTCTGCCTTTGTGTCTATGTGCACTTGTTTTCATGGGTATTTTATGTCAGTATATGTTAGTGTGTGTGTGTGTGTGTGTGTGTGTGTGTGTGTGTGTGTGTGTGTGTATGTGTGTGTGTGTGTGTGTGTGTGTGTGTGTGTGTGTGTCTGTGTGTGTGTGTGTGTGTCTGCGCGCATTAGCTGAAGTTGTATCGCTCGGGGTCGTTTTAACGGCAAGATATCAGTGCCTAATGCCTGAACTACTGCAAAGGTGAGGCGAAAAACCAGCCGCCATGAAGGCTCTTCAAAGTGTTCTCCAGCTAGCGTAAGATGGGCGGAAAGAAATGCACCTGATGGACAGGCCTCACTGCTGCCTGGAAAATCTCCATGCACTGCAATATTTCTTTTGGAGGCTACTGGGCAGCCCAGGGCCCCGTGAATCATTCCATCCGCTTGCACTCAGATAGTCTCCATCACTGTTGCATTTTTTATGTTTAGGTTTTGGTTGACAGCCATTGGTTCTCATTAAAATAAACTAAATATTTGGGACAGTGAAGTGAGTTGATTGAAACACGAGACGAAAATTACCATAGGACAGAAATGCCGATATACCAATTCATAGAGCAGAGTCATATTTTGACATCCTAGAGCAGCAGATATGTGATTTCCAGACATGGTGTAAAAACCCATTTGCGTAAAACTGTTTTTGCATTATAGTGCATCATGAAATAACAATGGAGCGCACATTGTTCAACATATTTCATGTGACATTCACTATGCTCAAGTGCGTAACAAGCCTAGGAGAAAGCGCTGTTTTCAAAGGTTACACAATGCATTGCAGCATTCTTCCTGTGTCAATCACTTACATCACTCCTGAAAGTAAAGGATCGAGAAAATAGAGAGTGTATGTGTGTGTGTGTGAGAGAGAGAGAGAGAAAAGCAAAGTGAATACAGTATCTCCCACTGCCGAAGGTGACAGGAGTAGTGCTCACGATTTCATTGCACCTTGCCTCCATTCTTCTCGCCCCATTGTGACTAACGGCCCACCATTCACACGACCGTGCTGTTGAAGGGCTATTGTTGGGGACACAATGCAGGGCTTGACTTCCTCTCCTCTACCATGTCAGTGTCAACCGAGCCCCCAAAACACGGCACAGGAAATCACAATCAAACGCATTCCAGAAATTGTCTTACATTGAGTTTGAGTGAAGCAGGGAGAAAGGCACAAAAAGTAAGGCTGGCAGTGTCAATGCACACGTGCGTGTGTGTGTGTGTGTGTGTGTGTGTGTGTGTGTGTGTGTGCCTGCATACTCGTTATTAGTTCACATATTGGGCAAACCATTCCACTTCAGGTAGCCCATTCTCCCTCACTCAGCTCTTCAGAAACAATCCATTAACCCTCTTTAAAGATAAACATTACGGGCCGCCATCGCACTAGATGATGAAAACAGTGGTGGTTAAACAGGTCGGGATATGAACAGAGCAAACCCACCCGCTTTGCTTAATGGCTGAAGGAGATGATGATAACGGTGTCCAGGGTGGTCAGCTGCAGTAGGAGGCAAATCATCTTCCATTATCTTACTTCCACTCTTCTTTGTCTCTCCTTTGATCGTGCATACACAGAGAGAATAGGAGGCGCATCCACACCAATACACATACTCAAAAGCAAAAGGGCCCACACATGCAAGCACAAACACACAAACACACACACACACACTCACACACACACACGCACACACACACACACACACAAACAAACAACATCAAATGCCCAGTCTTAGCTTCAGTTAGGACAACTACACTAATCTGCTTAAGCTGACACAGATGTTAGTACACATGCATAATTCAAGCACATAAATGTATTAACAAAAACTGCAGAGCTCCATGCTTGGCTATTAGCAGTGGATATGAACAGCCACTGGCTGAGGAGGCAGTGCTGTAGCCAGCCAAACTGCTTAGCAGGACAGACTTTACTTTCAAACCATTGTTTTCACTGTTTACAAAAATGATAGAATCACTCTCCATATGGCGTAATCGTTTTGTGTGGCACTGTTTTTCTGTTTGAATAACATGGCACGTATATGTATCTGGATAGACACTCTATATAGCCCTGTACTGTAGCTGGTCTTCTGTTTTGATTGACTGGAATGGTTAAAATATTATGGCTAAAAAGCTCGTCACCCACCTCTCTCTTTCCTAGCACATGCACCCAACCAATCACTGCATCCCATTTCCTTTTTAGGATCAGTCTCCGTGGCAACGCCCCAACCCCCCTTTCCTCAACAAAGAATTTATTTCAGGAACCACCCGACCAGCAACAACTTGTGACTCTGTCTGTCTCGATCTCTCTCCCTCTGTCTGTCTCGATCTCTCCCTATCTTTTACTTGCTTTATTCCATCACTCCTTATTCCCCTCTTCTTCCTTCTGTTCTTTTTTTGTCTCCGTCTTATGCTCTGTCTTCCTTTCTACCCTGTCACTTGGCTGCAGAACCGTCCCCCTGCCTCATTACCTGTCACAGTCCCTGCATCTGTCCATCCGGGCCGTGGGCTAATTTGCTGGTACAACTGGAGAACGGGTCCATCAGCTTCTTTAAGGATGCCCTTATCGGTACTGATGGGGGAACGTGGTGCCTGGGCTGGAACAAAGGAGCCCATGTGTAACCGTTGGTGCCAATTATTTCATTACCGTCTGACAAGTTTCCCCTCCCTGCCGTTACCTCACGCTAGCCCCCCATAGGCATCCTGGTGCTGGGCACGCAGGAGTGCACCACAATGGGTTCAAGTCCATTAATTAATGAGGCAATTTGCTGAAGTGGCTCCACCTGGGCCGGGAGCGTGGTGGATGGGGAGGCTCTGCCAGGCTGTTTGCCGATCAGGTGCCGCTAGGACGGCACGGTGTCCAGGCACGCCGCCTCACTGCGCAATTCAGCTGTCTTTTCTGTCTATCTGTCGATCAAATCGGCATTGGCGTGTGTGTGTGTGTGTGTGTGTGTGTGTTTCATTGTACCATTAATCTGCCAAGCTATGTGAACATTCAGGATAAGTAGCAGATGCATCTCCCGCCTACGGACCTGGGTCCTTGTCAAAACCACTTCTGTGTGAGTGAGTTAGGTCTGTGTGTGCAAAAATACCTATTGGTAAATGTATTTTAATGCATGCGCACACACACACATATATATATATATATATATATATATATATATATATATATATATATATATATATATTTACAAACGTGTTGACTGCACACGTACATCTGTGCATGGGTGCACATGTGCCTCTGTGTGTGTGCCAGTGTGGGATGGCCCTACTGTTTGTGTGTGGGCCAGGCGTTTCGACTAGGTAAAGGTGTGTGTTTACAGGCTGACCTCATTGCAAGGAGCAGTGGCAAAGCGTGATGCACACTGCAGGTAAGATGCACTGACAGGACCGCCAAGCCAATGTTTCCCCTTCCCTGCCGTTAGATTTAAACAAGGGGACACTGCCTACTGCAGCCCACAAGCCCCATTTACTTCATCTCATCAGGTGTGATATTATCATCGGGCTGGTGTTGTAGCCCACACGGTATAACATATTGTCTTTTCAGCAAGGCAAATGTGCAAGCCTGGCATATTTCATTTGCTGAACAAATATTATTAAAATTCAAAGTTCCCCATTTGTTTTTGTTCACACTGTGTAGCTAGATAGTTTCTTAGATTCATGCCCTACTGGGGAGTGCCTTAGTAATATTAATTCTGGAAATATAAAATGTCAAGGGAAGTGTGTGCATGTGTGTGCGTGTGTGTGTGTGTGTGTGTGTGAGGATTGCAGCTGCAACGGAAGCTCAAGTCAATGTTATTAAAGGAAATGCGGAGGATATATGCAGTGGCGGTGGACAGTCCATATGTGCACACCAATGCATACAAAATGAAAGCACATTATCACTCAGGATATGAAATATTGTGATTGTCACAGTTTGCCCAAAATTCTTTGACCTGCCCGCCCCTCATACATGTTTTATCATCACAGGCTAGCAAGCAACCTGTATAATAATAGAAAATAAGAACTTATTTTTAAGAGCGCCTTTCAAGTAACCCAAGGACACTTCAAAATAAAAGGAAGTAATACAGCTAAAACGATTATTACGTTACAATGAAGTAGTAAATAAATCATCAAATTACCAATGGTTACAATCAGTTCAGTCAGTTCAGTCATATAGGCCTGACCAAACAGGTACTTTCAGGCGTCTTTTAAAAGTTTCCCATGTATCTTATCTGATATGCACACATAGCGATGAAAGAAGGCTTTCCGTACCTAGAAGAATCCTCACAGTCCCTCTAGGTCTTATAGTGAAGCACTTGCACCCATAGACTTTTATAACCATGATTAAGCTAAAGAATAATTTTTCTCTACGGTATTAACACAGCTGTAAACACTAATGTAGAGCTACATGCAGCCATGTTGTAACTATAAAAATGACTATTAAGCGGCGTGGTGCAAGCTGAGAAACAGAAGGAGGAACAGGGTAAAGGGAGAAGGAAAATACCGACAGGAGGGCTTGTTTTAATTACAAAGTCAGAACCCTATCACAACGTAGCTCATCTATGGTTCTAGCAGACTAAAACCAACTCTGTAACTTCTAAAACTCATATCATTTACACTATACCTGATTCAAAATAGCCTTCTTTGGACAGTATTCAAGCAAACCTAGGCTTTTGCACGCAGCTGTTAAACACTTTTGGTTCTAAATGTCTAGTCAATGAAGTTGCTGTACATTACATTACAATACATTAGCCCTTTTTCGTCACATAACTAATATCATTGTTTTAGCCTCCTCTCCATGACCAAAATGAAATTACCCTGTAAATGATATAGAGGTTATTGTTAGTATAGAACGGGCATTCTATACAGAAGCTAAACCTATTTTCTTTTGTTCTTTGGAATCAAAGTGAAATTGCTGGCCAGCGTTCAATCTATTCAAGGGTGCAACGCTAAGAGAATGTGACACACCAGGGTTTCCCTGATAGAATTATGCAGTGCATCATCCTCTTTAATTCCTTTTCTATTGGCAAATAAGAGCACCCATCATCAACAGTGGAAGAGACAGCAACTTGTTTTGGCTTCGAGACATCCCCAACAAAATAATGATCTTTATGAAATTGCTTTAGACACAGTCTGCCGGTTGAGACAATGGCTGGGGGTGGCCTTGTTTAGAATCGATAATATGTCTATTCGTTTTCTGAAGAAACAAGCAATTCGACCCAGCATGGCGTAGAGTCCCCTATACTTGCCCCCTCTTACAAGACAAGGGCTAATGCACTTCTTCCAAGCTAATTTCAAATCAATCAACTTTTGTTTCTATAATGGTCAAAGCGACTGGAAGGCTCTCAAGCCATGAACCGGTTATCATGTCAATTGCATTTCTGTCTCTGTATATAACAGTCTTGGCATTTAGGCATTTATGCCTGGCAACCATAACTCTTTTACATTTGTTGAGAAGAATCGGACTCACAATCCAGAAGCTCTAAGATCAGCCTCTACCTCTTTTCCTGACCATACAACCGAGGCAAAAAAGAGTAGGAAGAAAAAGAAAACACGACTGATTCAAAACCTTAAAGACCTCTAGCCAACGTCTGACTCAGCAGAAACGTGATCATTGGAGACCTGTAGGGATGGGATTCATCTTCCCAATCCATTTGAAGATGATGTCCATCTCATCTAGAGTTGTGTACAGCAGGCCAAATCATCTCCATTATTTACCTGCCACTGAAAAGTGCAGCCTTTGTTAGATTTCCCTAGCTGGTAATGATGGATCTGTTGGCAGTGTTGCAGGACTAGCCTTGCTGAATGAATACGGCCCACAAGGGAAAACGCTGACCTGAGGACATCCTCCTCCCACTGACAGACAGGGCAGGATACAAACGACTTGCCGATCTCTAACCTCTCCAACCGGTGTGTGTGTGTGTGTGTGTTCATAAGCTAAGTAGTTCAAATGCAGTATGTTGCTTCAAGCTGTGTACAAATGGCTTTAATCTAATATGATCTCAGTGATTGCAAACCCAAACAGAACGGGCACGGTTGGATTCTCATTCTCGGGTTCATAACCACAACCAAACAACACTGCACGCCAGACATCATTTCAGGTTAGGATTGCTAGGCGTTAAGGTAATCTCACGGTAGTCTCAACAACATGGAAGGACAGAGCAGGGATGAGTGTCAGGGGAAAGGTGCCTTTTGCATCAGCATGCAAGGATAGTCCAAAGACCCCCGGCCACTAACAGCTGAACTCAATGAATCTAGAGCTACCTTTTTATTTGTTTAGCTCTCCCTTAGCAATTACAAAGCACAATCAATAGTGTATTTGGGAAACTGTGTGTGTGTATGTTTGTGTGAACACGGGAAGTTTTAGTTCACCAATAAGAGCAGCACGTACAGCACATGACACTTCAGGGATGTTAAGACTACCTTGGGATACCCCAACCAATCTTCTGTCCTGCCTGTCAATAATTCACAAACCCTTTCCCATATGAATCCATTAACCCACTTAATCCTTGATAATTGGAATTACATGTAGATCTTCGCCGTCGCCCTGGATCTCAATCCACTTACAGGAGATCAATCGTTTATGCGTTTACCTGTGTTGATACGTGCCGTTACACTTTGATTTGACATCCGGCATGATTTACAAGTACCAGCACAATGAGTGTGCTTTGCATCTGTATGCCACGTAGCATTACCCATGCATTAAGCCCACACTGCACCCCGGGGTGTTTTCAGCCTGCAGCTATTCTTCAGGGGCTAGGTTCTTAAATCCTTTCTGGCTGCAAGTTTACACCGTCTAAGCTTGTAAGGGAGCAATGTTGATAAATAAGCCATCGACCATCGCCATCTGTGAGCACACCCACCACACATGAATATTACACCTACAGTTTAGCAGTAATGTTTCTGTTTTTATGCAATCTGTGACTCTTGGAGGCAAACAGACACGTCTTAGGAGGGTTCTTGACTCTCAGCTAGCAGGAAAAAAAAGCATGTTTTGTGGTTGTGATGGCGATCAGCGACTAGCGAGTGTGACTGCTGCTGCTACAGCATGTGATTGATCTGCAAGGGCCACAAATGCAAACAGTGTTGTTGGTATAATTCAACTGGCATTGTAAGGTTCCAATGTCAAATTTAGTGCATCTAGTAGTTTGGGTTTTTAATTGTTCACATTGGCTGTATCCTGCAGAGCGTGTCTGGGCCTGTGTCCGTAATTGAATAGAAATAGTAGGAATGTGCGTATTAGTGTGGGCTCTGAGTGTATGTGTCCTATTGCACACAAACGCTGTCAAAAACCGAACATGTTATTACAGCCTTCCCATGTGTTAGGTCAACAGCATCTTCCTTTATCGTCATGCGACAGTTTTTTCGCCAAAGGATAGCGTGACTGTGTTTTGGTTTATAGCTTAGATAATTGAACTGGACAGCATGATAAATACACAGTGTAGAGCTCATCTGCCATTGCCTTTGCACAATGTCATAATACAGTTTCATTTGTTCCCACTTCACCATCTCTGCACCCTCATTTCTCAAACACACCGAATAGTGTGTCACATTATGCAAGAGATGCCCCCTTGCCTGTTTGGAAAAGTGACCTGCAGTGATGAGGTACGACTCCCCAAGATACACTCTCCTGACGCGTGCGGCCCAATCTCAAGGCTGGCAGCGGGATGACATTTGTTTCCTGTATTTACATTGAAATGTCAGGGTGCTGCCACGAGCCCTAGCTACCAAACACTAGGCCACCATCCCTATATGGTAATGAGGCGTGTAATGCTTTCCACATAGTAGGAGCAGCCAATACCTGCACCGCGTCGTACCGGAGGGGTCCAGGCATAGTAGTTATACGATATGACAGTGAACAAGCTAAACATAGAAGCTGGTAGGGCTGTGTGTAGGCAAGAATCTGGCGATACAATACGTATCAAGACACACGGGTTACAATTCAATGTGTTGCGACATATTGCGATGCTGTAAGCAAGGCGATATATTGCAATCATTTTTTTTTATCCCAATTTTAGGAAAAGTGTCATAGTATAAAGAACACACCACCACATGCATAAAATCTGAGTGGATAGAAGTTTACTTTCAGAGCAGTGGGATCTGCCTTTGTGTTTATCACAGTCCCTGTAACATTCCATAGTATAGCACTACTTTTTGTGCAATTTGAGCCAAGGAATCAATATTTGCCTATATCAGTAAAAAAAAATAAAAAAATAATATATATATATATATATATATATATATATATATATATATATATATATATATATATTCATATTATATATTTTTTATCAATACAGTATCACAATACATAATATTGTGATACTCAAGTGTATCAATATATTCTTAAGCCCCTTGTAGCTGGTTATGGTGATTGTCCTTATTTATTTTTTGGTTTTGGAATTCATTTCAGATTGTGTATGAATGTGGCAGAAGTGATCACACATTTTCAATAGGAACACACAGGGAGAGTAAAATTCATTTTTGTTTAGCGTGTCCCTGCTGCTTACTATTCCAAAGCCCCAGATATTTCCACTAATGCAGTGCTTTGAATAATTCACTATGGGCACAGGTTTTGGCCATGAACAAAATACTCTGACCTTGGCCATTCTCACAGCACAAAAACGAGATGGTTTGGTGGCCTCCCTTTGAGTACCGCATGCATAGGTGGTTTCACGTTCCACCCTTAACAGCAAGCTCCTGAAAGTAAGCAAATAGCCCAATGGGCCGAGGGTAAAAAGCATTGTGCTGCAAGTTTGCAAGCAACTCTGCAGATTTGGTAGGAAAAACAATATATATATATATATATATATATATATATATATATATATATATATATATATATATATATATATATATGTAGGACAATCACAATAGGATCCTTGCAAACACTTTTAGTCTGAACGTCAAAAATATCGTCTTACACAAGTCAACAGATTCTTAATGCTGATGCACTCCACACCTTAGAATCCTATACCTTTACAGTCTATCTGGACCAACACACAATGCATGGCTGAACTTAGGTCCCGGTCACGACCCTTACCATCCCCCACAGTACTCTCTTGGCACCCGCCTGACCGGAGAGGTCTATCTCACTTGGCATGGCTAGACTTCCCTTTCAGCATGGTGCACAGGGGTAACATGATGAAGGAACATTAGCCAAGGTTTGACCTGAGTAGATATGCCCGAGACTGGGATTGGCAGAAGAGGCTGTTGGGCTCATGCCATGCTATGCAATGCCCCTATAAACCCAGCAACAACGAACCCCCGACCCTCCTTCTCCATGATACACACATATTCCAATTATAAAGAGGGCTAGAGATGGGATACAGAGCAGTGTTAACTCTAACAGCCAATACCTCCTCACTATGGTAGAGGTGAAAGTATGTGACTTTGACAGTCAGAGACACACACAGCCAAGGATTCAAATATTCCCTATTATCTACATAACCATTTTATTTTTGTGTCAGTGTGTGTGTGTGTGTGTGTGTGTGTGTGTGTGTGTTTGTGCACGCACAGATGCAATTTTTTTTGGTTTAGCGGTTTAACAAATTAACACTCTGTAACATCTGGTTTACAGCGGATGTTGTATCTGTTGTCTTGAGCCATATAATTCATGCCAATAAACGCTTCTAAGAAGGATCATTCAGTTAATTTATTTGAAAGGACTGCAGTCGTATGAAAGCAGAAAAGAGCCTGTGAAGACCAAATGTGACTACTCAAGGAGAAAGCAAATTTAGATTTGAGTAAATATTTTAAAACATACATTTATGACTGTTAATCAGTGTATCATTGTATCCAGGGAATACTAATCAGACATAGTGATCAAAACATATGGCCATATTTAACAATTTGACCTCAGTGTTACCCTAAAGCAAGACTCTAGTGCCATCTATTGAGGAATTCCACTACTAATCACACAATTTAACACTCAGGATTTACCATTATTTCTTCTAGTTCAGCTGATTCAAGTAGTTTTGTCATTAGTTTTGTCATCATCAAAAATGTTATTGATCAGGGAAATGACTTGTTGAATTGGATGAGCTAAATAAGCTATTGGCATGAACATAAATTACCTCATTCCAATTCAAAATATGAATCTATAAATTGTGTGCACATTATGTGTGGCAACATAATGTATCACAGTACCTTATGACAATGAGCAAAATGGTGAAGTCAATGCAACATAACCAATTATGCAAATGTTTATGTTCAGGCTTAGGAATTTGATAGAAAAATGCATAAAAGCGGATAAATACAAAAGGGTTGGGCATATAAATATTTTGATAAGAAATTACCTTCTTTAAGCAAACGTGAGTGGAGGAGGAGAAGAAGAAAACAGCAGATTGCCGCTCCTGTTAGTGCCCACGCGACTCGGAGGAGCTGCATCCTGACGGGTAAGTGACGGGTTCAAAAACCGAATAGAAGCCAACGGTGCTCAGAGACGAACACAGACTTCCATTCTTTCCTGCATTCGCCGTGGTTCTCACCCCCCAAAATAAAAACGCCACAAATACGTAGTTTAAAAATCTTTGTAGTCCCTTTACAGTCCGTTTTGCGATATAATATGGGACATTGAAACTTAGGATAACATGAATGGACGCAATATGATACTTTCCGTTTAACTTGACTTACTGTTTATTATAGTAGCTACACGCGCAAAGGGGCAAAAATACTCCCATTTTCTGTAGGACTGACACTCATCCCACGGTCGGTTCACCTGCGCTCCTTGTCAACACTGTCAGGGAAAGCTTGCTTAATTTCTCCTTGCGCAAACGCGGCAGTCCAGTGCGCTTAGAACGATCATTTTCCAGCGCATATTACGCACTTATCTCTCGCAATGATGCGACAGCAGGCACTACCACCACCATGTTGTTGCTTTGCTGAAGATCTCTCCATGTAGCTTCACTCGAATGTTGCTCGTGCCATTTTACGCACGGGAGAAGGGTGCTTCACCAACCATGCTTCTTCGTCCTCTGGACAACCAAATCTCGAAATCTGAAAACGACCACGCTTTACTCTTTGGGGGGATTTTTAGTAGGTCATAACCATAAAAAGGAAAATGTTGTGGTTAATTTTCATGCAGATGATCCATGCAGGTTTTGATATCTTGTAGTTAGTGACAATGGCCACAACCATTCGACGCAAACACCACGTTTACATATGCGTTCTCTCTGTAACAGTCCCACCGCTCACCCCTCTTCTTCGACAGAAAGCATCCAAATACAGACTAGGGAGACTTTCTCCTTGCACTCCCGTTGACGTCACAATTTCTCTCCCCTAAAAATGCTTCCCCAAGGCACCAGCGTGCTGCTAGAACGTGTAGGAAGGTATCTAATTGCGTTGCATGCCTTGTCTGTAACAGATCATATTTTCTCTATAAAAACGTACATTTTTATTATTATTTCTGCCGTAGCCTACCAAACAACACAGTGCTGTTAATAACGAATTCACCTGAACCCATTTCACTAGTAGAGATACTTATTAAGCTTGTTGAAAATTATTTTCACGAAAGGATAATAGAATAAAACAGCAAAAAAAAAAAAAATGGCATGGGATCCTATTATCCATTCCTCACAAGTTTAATGTACAGTACCATTTGGCATAATTGGTAAGACGATTACCTTGTCATAGGCCTATACTTTAATGATTCAAATGTACAGAGCATGTGCAACATAAAGAAAATAGAATTCAATTATAATGTTAACACTGGAATTGTTGACATGTGAATTTGCATTTGTGGCATAAATGGTATTTTCTTGAGGGGATGATGGTATGTCCAACTGAATACCCCAATGTCTGTTGGTAGGCTCTATAAATAATTATTTTCACATGTGACATGATAAAGCCACTCAGTGTGTGTGTGAGTGTGCCAATGGACTGTGGAACCAAGCATGTATTTCTTCACGTCCAAAGTGGAAACAGATCAAAAGCAGTGGTGCTCGCCAGCCACCTGAAAAAGCCCCACTGCACCATCTAGTCATATTAAAGTGAAAGTGGCATTGCTGACTGAAGGCTTGACATCGGCACTCAAGCCAGTCAAACTGTCATTTCTTGTGCATATTTGCCTGTGCAACATACATGCTTGCATGATGCATGCAGATACACGTGCCTATGTGACACCTTGTGCATGAGAGTTTGTTTTCAGCCTCTGTATTTGTGTGTGCTGTGTGTGTGTGTGTGTGTGTGTGTGTGTGTGTGTGTGTGTGTGTGTGTGTGTGTGTGTGTGTGTGTGTGTGTGTGTGTGTGTGAAAGTGCATCCTGGAGAGCGGTCATCCTTTATCCCTCTGCAGAAAGGGCTCCTGGCCTCCCCTTTCTGCGTGTTCACACCATCATCCATCAATCTACGGGACAGCAATTAACGGAGACCTGTCTGGGAGGTGTCTACGAAGGGCGGGGGCCGGGAACACCAGGAGAGGGCGAAAGAGTGCGTCTGACATTATAATATAGTGAACCTGTGCATGTCATTAATACTTCCACTGTAGTTATTTATAGAACGGGCCTGGTAGGAGCAACACCTTACACATTCACTGATTTCGATGCATTGCCTGCAGCTTCTGCATCACGCTGTTTGTGTGGGCTTTTAAATCAAAACACACATGGCCATATCTTCAAAGTTGTTGGCTGGAAGTTGCTATTTTGTCGTCTGTTTAAGCTACAGGCTGTGCAATGCATGATACATATAAGTTCTTGAAGTGAAAGCGCCGTTATACGTAGCTCGAGACTAGCGTTGCTGCCCTTGGTATAGTTTGCGAACATCACGTCTCTTTTTCGGTCCCCTATACTATAAGCTCGATTGGCTCTCTTTGCCTGGAGCCAGACGGAGGCGTTCCTTGCTTTGTCCTCTGTTCAGGTCGCTGGTTTGCTGCCAGACAGCTCCCGTGCCAATAAAAGCTATGACTAATGGTCGAAAACTTTAACATTCGCTGTGATTCCCATTATTTCACACGGATGATAAATCTAGAACATGGCTTAATCAGAGGTAACGTTTTAACATAAGCTGCGTCTTTAGTTACGTCGAGCAGAAAGCTTGCCAGACTCCAATGTAAATTCCATATTAGTCTGAAGGACTTCAATAATTGAAGGGTTTGATTCAAAAGTCGAATTCATTCACACATGATCGTTGTTGCCATGAACTGAGTTAATTTTAGTTTATGTTGATGACAGTGAATACAAACACGGAGGTTGAAAACAATTGGCTACTGCATTGTACCTCATTATTTTGAAACCCTGATTGTTTTTAATAATAATCATCTAAAATAGGGGAAAATACCAGAATACAGGCCTAGACCACGTATCATTTTATCGATGCTTGCTCGAGTTTAAATTTTTTTTTATATTAAACTACATATTTTAAATTGTCAGGTAATATGCTCCGCATTTGATATTATACATGAGAGGCAGCCCTTACCAAAAAAGAATTGTATTCAAGTGTGCTATTAGTATACTTATTTTAAACTAACCATGAAATAGTATACTTTCAGTGTACTTTTTTATACTTATCAGAGATATACTTAACAAAATTATACTGAAGTATACTTGGCTTATACTGACAGTATACAGAAAAGTCTAAGTATATTTTGCCTATACTTGAACTCAATCTTTTGATGGAGATATACTTAAGAAAAGTATAAAGAAATATTTTTGCCTTATACGGAAAGTTTAAGTATACTTGACTTGTAGTAGTGCTCACTCCTTTGATAAATTAGCCTATTAAATACGTTTTTCACACATATTGGCCTCTTTGAGGTATAGTACTAGGCCTACCATCTTGTAAACTTACATGTTCAAGTTTATGATACCAAGTCAGTTTTTGAGGTGGAATAGCTAAGAGTAAATAGTACATGGGTGAAACTGAACCTGATCTTTTATGTATACAGTGTTATAACCCACACAGAAACAGATAAACATCTGGCTGATTTTAATGACAATTCTATAGCTCTAATAGCTATTTTTGGTGCATTGAAAAAAGTGATGCAGCATTGTGAAACATAAGGCTAGATCATCTTTCTATTTTCTGCCTATTTTCTGAACATTTATTCAACCATCTTCACCCTCGAGTCTGGGGCAGTCTGATCCTTTTTGAAGATTTTTGCTGGTCTTCATACAATACTCATCCAATATATTTTCCATTACCATACTTTAAATACTAACATTTGGATTTAGAAAGAAAACAAATATGTTCTTAATCCTGTGTATGTCTTGTTTTTGTGTTGTCCACGCATGAGTTAACTTGGCGACGGCAAAGGAGTGTCGTCACATTTCAATGTACTCTGGGATTGTGGGTAATTTGGGTAGATAGTCTAGTAATTAAATGTTATTAATCAAAATAAATCATTGTCTTAGACAGAGGTGCCCCCACAGGAGAGGCAAAGCAGGCAAATGTTTGGGGCCCCGCCAAAAATATTGGGGAAAAGGGCCCCCAATGGTCACTCATACTGGCACATTTTGCAATGACAGCTATAAAACCCCTTAAACCTCCCATAAATTCTAAACAGCACGTACCGTGGCTGCCCCAAATCCCCCTTTGGAAATATATTTCAACATTACTTAAGTTTACTTAATAAATTGAACTTGAAGTATACGTCTTTTTGGTAAGGGAGGACCCAGTCATGTTCTTTGAAATTGGAGTTCAGAATCCACAAGACGTTTAAATTTGAGAAAAATGTCATCTCTCTTGATTTCTAATAAATGCACAGTTATTGATGACAGAGCAATGTGATTTCCTGTAATTGAATGTGCGTGTAGGCCTGTTTGTTGAAAGGAAATTATTGTTCTACTAGTTCTTTGATGTCATTGTAAGGTTAGTTAAGCATCAGGAGACATTAGAAACATAATTACGTGCTTTAACTCCTGTTAAGTTACTAATTAGAGCCCTAACGATTTATCGGTCAGACGAAATTATCCGCAGACATGGGCCTATCACAAATAAGTTGAATGTCTGAAACCGATATATATATATATATATATATTCCTCTTTGTTAGAAGAGCAACATAAACATTAAATCAATATCTGATTACATACCTTGATCACAAGTGTTTGATAACCACATTTGAGGGGCCTTTAAAAAAGCACGCCTCAGGGCACATCCCCTTCGCAGTCGGGCATATAGTATATATCACGAAATACCCACCCCGTCGAACATTTCTCGTTAGGAATACCGCTGCTATATTGATATTGGAAAGTTGCCATTGGCCCCTCCATTACTGTTACTATTTTCATGGCAGTGCCTACCATTGAGAACAATAAGTCCACGTTTCAAGCTTTCAAGAATTAGAGTCACTGTCCACATTACATCCAACCTTAGAGGTTCTCTCTGCCCTCCATGCCTCCCTGCTTCTCTATCCCATCCGTCCCTCCCTTTACCAATCTCTCTCTCTCTCTCTCTCCCACCGTCATTCTCTCGTGTCAGTGTGAGCCACAGAGCCCTCACCTGCGCTGATCCAGTTTGCCAGAAGTGTAAGTGCCACGTCGTCATGAATCACTGTGTTTATGGGCCTCATTATGTTTGTTTGCTGCTGAATATTCATCACTTTTCTCAAAGTTTTACCATGCACACACCTCATTAAAGCTAGAAACAACTCGCCTGTAAAGGCCTGATTGCATGAAATTAGCCTCAAAATTTTGTTTTCCGCCAATTGCAATCAACAAAATACAGGATTTATCCTTTAAATCTTTTTGTGGTTATATACTATACGAATGTTAAGCTGTTAAGACCCTTTGCTGAGGAAAAAAAACTCAATAACTATTTGAAGAAGCTAAAACAATGAAGAACATTAAACATATGGTTTTAAAAGACCATCCCTCACTGTCGTTTTACTGTATGTAAAAAGAGCAAAGATGTGAATGTGTGAAAATAGTATTGATTGTGGTTATTTTACCGGGGAAAACTATAATGGGGCCCTATGGACCCTCGTGATGGAGGCCCTCACTACCCCTTCTTAAAGGAGACTGACAACAATGTGCTCAGTTATCGTCACATATGGTTGCAACTTTCCTTGAAAGCAAGACTCTGAGAAAAACAATAGCACAAAAATCTAACGGAATATTTAACATCAATCATGCATCCAAAGTCAAAAATCTTACTTCTGCCAGGTTTCACAAACCTAATTATTTTTGTGTAACAGGAAGGAAACTGGATTTTGATATCTGAAAGAGCATTTCAGGTAAATAATATTTAATTTCATCTGTGCTTTTTATAGCTAGAAGCTGAAATAGTTAATAAGACGACATTAGGTATTCTGGATTTAAGGTACGGTTGGTCTAAGTTGATATTTACTGCAAGCCTTTTCACTTTTTATTCAATCTTCAGCAAAATGATTTAATCATTCTCAAAGTTCTGGGATGACATTATTTATTATGTAATATGTGGCATGATTATTCTTTAATAGAATTTCAATTTGATAGCTGAAAGAGCTTGACATGGTTTCAAGAGATAAATGTAGCTTCTGCTTGTTCTTAGGCTTTGGGTTCTTTATTTGGTGCACATCTCATTCAAATATCTTAGGAAAAATAAAGCATTATAAGCAGTAACAGTAAAAGACATACTCAATCCGTGAAAAACAACCAGGACAGGTCACATCTATAGGTTAGCTAGTACAAAGGCCGGTTTTCAAATCCTATGCCTATTATTCCCACCCTCCAATTTAAAGGTTAGTTTACTTTACTAGTGTGGTAATATAGTGCCTGACACTTTATTTTAGACACATTTGGACTGTAGAATCAGTTCAACCCTTAACTTTGAAGAGGAAAATATAATAACCCCGCATGCTGATAGAGAAGAAGGGAGAAAGAGAAAGAGAAATAATCTCTCTCTCTCCTGGGGAGCATGAAGCCTCTGGTGAGGGCTCTCAGCATACAGAGTGGCTCATCTAGCGGAGAACAGGTGAAAACAGCAGGCGTTTGTGCAAGACACAACGGGGACATATTCACTATGTAAATCAGTGGTGGGAAAGAGGAGGAGGAGAGAGAGAGAGAGAGAGAGAGAGAGAGAGAGAGAGAGAGAGAGAGAGAGAGAGAGAGAGAGAGAGAGAGAGAGAGAGAAAGAGAGAGAGAGAGAGAGAGAGAGAGAGAGAGAGAGAAAGAGGGAGAGTGAGAGTGAGAGAAAGAGAGAGAGAGAGGGAGAGAGAGAGAGAGACGGAAACACACAGACAGTCTGATGAGCTACTGATCCCTGTGATAACATGTGGCCGCCTCAACGGCATCAGCTGATAAAGTTGCATCAGCATTTCCTTGAGCTGAAACATTCATCTGGGATCTATCAGTCAGCTGTGCCCCAGGACATGATAGTGCTGTGTAAGAGGCGATAAAGGACAGCCCTCCGGAGCACCTCCAAAGCGTTTGTTTATACACCTATTTACAAGGTTCCATGAGTATTCTCCCTGTCTGAAAAGGGGAGATGGAGATGAGGACTCGAAAGTAGCAAGATCATGGCCTCCCGATAGAATACATATTTAACGGAGAAGGATGGAACACAAAGGAGAACTTTTGTTATCACCGTGTGCTAGTAGTCAACAGCAAAAAATAGCAGCCTGAGAACAGTCCTCTCAAGATTGGTGTAACCTTGAGACGGCTTGGATGAAAACGGCACACTTCAATCAAGATGGGGTTCTCTGACACGAGAGTATTAATAAGAATAAAAAAGAGAGACACATAAAAGGACTGGCAAAGAAATAAATCGCTTAAATTCCACTCCACTACAGAGTGAACTCGAACTGTATTCAGGTGGGAGGCTAGAAAGGCCAGACAGCTCTCTGAAAAGCACAACGCCTATTTGTCATTTCATGGAGATGTTTGGACAGACTGGTGCCTTTCGCCGTACCTATCCCCATCGTGATTGACAGGCGGTATTGGATTTATATCCCTCTACTTTGCTCCGTTTCAATTACTCAATAAACATGTGGCCTGGAGGTAAACTTGGCAGGGCTCTGGGTGGGAGGCTGGGCGAGAGAGACGGCGCATCAGGTCTGACAGTACTACAGAGGGATCAGCTCTCATTCAACCCTGGCTTTGACTCCCGGCACCACAAAATACAGGGTCTGGAATCCTATTATCCTTGCATCAAGATCTAAAAGACACACGTGTGTGTGCATGTGTGTGCGTGTGTGTGTTTTAGAGAGAGTGTGTGTGTGTGTGTGTGTGTGTGTGTGTGTGTGTGTATGTGTGTGTGTGTGGAGCTGGAGAAGACGCCCTACCTTTACATACCTGGGCTATGTCCACCTGGCTCAAGCAGCTCTTTGGTTGAATAGGGGGCTCTTGAATGGATGGTAGAAGGTTTAACTTGTTTTCTCAGTCTGTTATCTAAGTGGTAGCTAGGGATGTATGAATTGTGTTTTGTTGGATTATGCAGAAGAGTGCTAAGTTTGAGCCAATGCGGCACACACACACACACACACACACACACACACACACACACACACACACACACACACACACACACACACACACTACACACAAGCCCACGCACACAAACGCATAATCATGCGCAGATACACATGTGCACACCCGCACCCACACGCAACCACGCGTCTTGCGCAAACACAGACACACAAAGGAACACTGTATCAAGTGGGTTCAAGGTCGCACACTCCCTCTCAGGCACTTCTATACTGAGCTCTGCCTGGTAGGTACAATGAGAGCCTGGCTGTAACATATTCATCATCATCCCTCTCTCTCTCTTTCCGTATGGCAGCCATATCACTCTGGACTGATAATCATCTCCATTCCTGTCTGCCAAGGGTAGAAATGGGTGTTCCTGCTTAGCAGACGTAGCTCAAAGGGGTCACTGTGTTCCTTCAATTCGGTCTGGACCCAAACTGTATCTATCTGGAGCTGTGAACGTGAACTATGATGCTTCCTATAGTGGTAGAGCGGAAGAGATATGGCCTTAGGGAAATAGTGTTATAAAAAGAAAACCTGGCTGTGATCACTTTTGTTGGCATCTAAAGCAAACCAAAATGGTTGGAGGGGAATGGTTTTGTTTTATAATGGCATTTGGAGATTTGCATATTCAGTCGCTGGCGATTTCCTGCCCACAAATGCACAACTCTCTTCACGGTTTGCTTATGTGTGTTTATTGATTTATCTATTTATGAGCAGTAACCATATAGCGCATAAAAATCAAGCTGATATGTGAGTTTTCCCTTTCAGTTGTACATTTGTATGCAAATCTATCCTGCCTACCCCATACCAACAACTTTCCCCTCCAGACAACAATAAACACACACACACACACACACATACACACACACACACACAGATAGAGAGAGAGAGAGAGAGAGAGAGAGAGAGAGAGAGAGAGAGAGAGAGAGAGAGAGAGAGAGAGAGAGAGAGAGTGAGAAAGGCACTCACAGACATTCACACAGAGACAAACACATTCACAATCTGACACAAAAACACACATATATGTGTGTGTGTGTGTGTATATAAATATATATATATATATATTTATTTATATATTTTTATATATATATATATATATATTCATGTCACAACATACACAAAAAGTGAGAAAGAGAAAGACAAAAAAACACATGGAATGTTTGGTTGGCCTGCTGGTTGGCTTACTGGCTGGCTAGTTGGCTGGCTGGCTTACTGGCTGGTGGGCTAGCTGACTAGCTGGCTGACTGGTTGGTGGGCTAGCTGACTGACTGGCTGACTGACTGGCTGGTTAAAGGGAAGGCTGGTTGGCTGGTGGGATGGCTGGTTGGTTGGCTGTCTGTCTTGCAGGCTGGTTGGCTGGCTGGCTGGCTGGCTGGCTAGTTGGCTGGTGGGATGGCTGGCTGGCTGTCTGACAGGCTGGTTGTCTGACAGGCTGGTTGGCTGGCTGTCTGACAGGCTGGGTGACTGGCTGGTGGGATGGCTTGTTGGCTGTCTGTCTGGCAGGCTGGTTGGCTGTCTGTCTGGCTGGTTGGCTGGCTGTCTGGCTGTCTGGTTGGCTGGTGGGATGGCTGGCTGGGTGACTGGCTGGCTATCTGGCTGGGTGGGTGACTGGCTGGTGGGACGGCTGGTTGGCTGGCTGGCTGTCTGGCTGGCTGGTTGGCTGTCTGGCTGTCTAATTGGCTGGCTGGTTGGCTGGTGGGATGGCTGGCTGGGTGACTGGCTGGTGGGATGGCTTGTTGGCTGGCTGTCTGACAGGCTGGTTGGCTGTCTGGCTGACTGGTTGGCTGGCTGTCTGTCTGTCTGGTTGGCTAGTGGGATGACTGGCTGGGTGACTGGCTGGTGGGATGGCTGGTTGGCTGGCGCCCAGCAGCGCAGCATCTCCATCTGTGCTGAGAACGCGGGTGCCTGGCAGGCACGTCAGACCACCTTAGCCATCCATCTACCCATCCATCCGCCTCCTTCCATCCCCCTAGCTCTCCATCCTGTCTGTTTGGAGCGGAAGCGTGCCTGGCATCCACTGGTGCTGTTTGAAACGGTAATAGCCTCTTGTTCCCATCACACAAGCACAGTCCCTGTTTGACTATGTGTGCTGATACCTTTTAAAACGGAAGGAGGACCCCTTCAGCAGAAAGGAAAACAGACATTAGTGAAGAGTGAAAATTGCAAATATGCCACGTTCAATGCATAGCTATTAACGGTTTGGAAAGATGACTTAATAAGCTTAAATATCCACTCAGTTTGCTGCTGGAAAAAAAAACACAGACAAGCACTCACACACTCACACACTCACACACTCACACACTCGTGGGAGTTTTCCATGCATGACTGGGGAATGTCTGTCATTGACGAGTCGCCTTGTCTGCACCTTCCCAGGGGACTGACAGGCATCAGTGCCAAAGAAGCTTACTCAACGTTTCTGTTAACCAATGCAGAGGTAAACATCTGGTCATTGGCATCCCAACTGCTAACATGTACGAGCACTGATGAGGAGAGGTGGGAGTGCTAGAAACTACAGGCTGCAGTTGTGCGTCGCCATCCTTGTTCCCTTCATTCCTCCAGTGACTATAGCTATCCACACCCCCCCCCTCCACACACACACACACACACACACACACACACCGCCTTGCTTGTGCACCCTCAATTTATTCCCCTCAATCACCTGACAACGCAGGCAGGGACCACTGATGTGTGACCAATACCCAACTATTAGGAGATGAGGGGAGGGGGAAAACGACCGGAGAGAAGAGGACAGGACGGGAGTGAGGAGGCTGAGGAGGAGCATACCATCAACGGAACAAAACAGTTGACCGTTCAAACACTGCTGGGTTTACTTTAGAAGGACATGTATTACAGTCTGAGCCTGAACATTCAGTAACACGGTAACCATGTCCCTTAGGTATGGTTCTGTTCCAATGGCTCTCAAAGAGGGCTCATTGGAAGCAATAGAAAATCATAAAGAGTCAAAGAGTGGCCGCAGAACACAAGAAAAGATGGAGAGAGCCTCGTCTCTCCCCCCTCCTCCCCCTCAATGCACTGAGCCGCCGCCACCCCTGCTGCGCCTGCCTTCTTCCCCTCCCCATCCCCTCTCCCTCACCCGCCCCCCTGCCCTCCACCCCCTCCCCGCTCCCCTGCGAGTCCACCCGGGGTTTGTGGCACTGCGGTGAGTGGCGGTGAGGCACGGTGACACATAAAATGAAGACAGGTCTCGGCCCCGAGGAGAGCTAATCGATGAGCGGCCCCTCCCTCGCCGTGGCTGCTGGTGGCGATACCGCCAGAGGTGAGCTGATGAAAGCGATCACGGTGGCTGGGAGGGCAACGAGAGGGGGTGACTTTGATGAAGTTCCCGTGGCAACCGGCTGTATGGGGATGGAGGTGACGGGGGTTTATGGTGGACCTGCGTTCCTCTCTCTGCCTGGGTCCTTTTATCGGTTTTATTTCTCGACACCCCTATCTCTCGCCCGTTTTCGATCGGTCTCTCCTTTTCACTTTATTTCTTTCAATGTGTCTACCATTTCTGTCACCCTGACAGGGTGATCCATCTTAGGAGCTATTGTTGAAGGGTATAGACAACAGAGTGTGTGTGTTCTGTGTTTGTTAGAATGTGTCTTAGGATGTGGATGTGAGCGTGTATGTGTGTGTGTGTGTGTGTTGGTGTGTATCGGTGTGTATATATCTGTGAACAGTTTTTTGGGGTGTGTTAGGGTGTGTGTTTGAGTGTGTGTGCAGAAGATAATGTTCAGACTTGTCTCAGACTTGGTTGGTCATGGGGGACATCTTTGTTTTGGTCTCATCTCCCTCTTCGTGGCCTTGGCTGAAAATCATGCTGGGAGTTCCTTCCCACTCCTTTATCAACACAAGACCAGGTGCATCCTGGGAGGTTCCTGCTTGCCCTTTATCTCTGCCGGGACAGTGGCCTGGCAGGCCAACGGATCAGAGGTGTGTGTGTGTGTGTGTGTGTGAATGTGTGTGTTTGGGGGTGTAAGCAGAGGGAAGTGGGCCCACTGCTCCCAGGGGAGCCTGAAACATCAAAGGGCTTGCAGGTCCACTGTGCCAGTGGGCTGTGGGTGTCTTAGTGTGTGTGTGTGTGTGTGTGTGGGGGGGGGGGGGGGGGGGGGGGAGGATTTGTGCATGTGTGTGTGTGTGTGTGTGTGTGTGTGTGTATGTGTGTGTGTGTGTGTGTGTGTGTGTGTGTGTGTGTGTGTGGGGGGGGGGGGGGTGATCTTGTTTGTATGCTGCTTTGGTTGGGTCAGCGGCTGAGACTTAGCAGAATCTTTGTTGATCACATTGTCTATTGTGGCTGCCTGGGTTTTAACATTAACCCTGTGATTCACCTTCCTACCTACTCTGACCATGAAACCATACCTTTACTGCAGCCTTGTCTTTACAAAAAATAAAAATATCTCTTTTTCAAGACAACAAAGGAGAATTGCCTTCTGAAACCAAACATGAGCCAAAGAGACAGATAAGGAAAAGGCCTGGCTTTCTAAAGTCAACAATCTCCCATCGAGTCTGACATTGATCCAAACTAAAAAGAGCTTCTGCTCTTTCAACTCCTACTTTTCACTGCTTCACCTCACAAATGTCACGTTGACCTGAATATATTTCTGAGCTAAATCCTAGACAAAGAAGATTAGTGTTGATTTCTTGACGTGTTTTATCCCCTGTGATGACTATTTATGCATGCACTGTTCTATCATACCTTTTCTACGACTGTTTGCATAGTCTTTGATGGACTGCTTTGAAATAAAAATCTGATTTTAAAAAGTAAACACTGCTGAGAGGTAATTTACGAACAACAATGTGTTGCTGCAGTCATCAGACAATTGCTCCCTACATAACTTTGTTTGGAATTTCTTCCATGAGCAATTTTAGACTGACACAAACTGCAGTTTTCCGTGGCATTTCTCTTTAATCTTTAGTGTCTATACGAGCTGCCAAAGCAGACAGGCGGAGATATATAAGGAGATGTCTCAGACAATGGGAGAGAGGTGAGAGAACGAACCCTCACAAGTTAACATGGCTTTAAAAGCTTTCAGGCTTAATACCATTTTTACTGCCAGGAGGGGCTCAAATATACTTTTATTCCGAATACGGGATAAGATTTATACACGTCCGTCCCGTCATCAATATGCAAAGCACACCGGAACGCTCTCAAGGCAAAACCCATAAAATGCTTCCTCTCGCACAGCTTTGGGTACCGCAGTGATGATCTCACTAACAGAGGGCCGGGGGGGGGGGGGGGGGGGGGGGGGCAGAGGGGGGCAGGGTTTTTTTTTTGGGGGGGGGGGGGGACGGACAGAGGGACAGAAGTAACAAAGAAGGAAGGAGGGAGGAAGTGTCAGGGAGCCAAGGATTACAGTAGGTCACAGCCTCCCGCATTGCCAAAGCAGAGCTCCCCAGCCCATGACTCTAGCCCTCTCTCTAATGGAATCCTAAGGGTAATGCCTTGGACTGCAGTTGACTGTGCCCTCCCACTGGTTTCCCCTTCCCAGGCTCCAGAACCACCAACTGTCCACAGGGGCTTCACACTGAATCCGTATTTCTCCCCCTCTCTTCCACACAATGCCACACAATCCTAGTAGCCCACTATTAAGTGGCCAGAAAAAAAAATGCGCCCTATGCTATTTCCAAGCTCCTCATATGGATTTGTTGTATGAGGTAATAAAGTTGATACTTTAAACAGGGAAAATCTAGACATGTATTATAAAATAATAAAGACACACACGATTATGTGCCTTATTTTGCAGCTATTAAGGATGAAACAAAGCATAACATCACACAAACAAACACAGATGATACACACACACACACACACACACACAGTAAACACAATGCATACAACAAATGTGCACGATAACCACCATCATAATAATGAAATCCGTACTCAGAAGCCTCTATTGAAAATATGTTGATGACAAAAAACGTTTGGAGAGGAAGTCATTCTCCGGCGCTATTCAGGTGATGCAATGATGTGGGATTTGGCATGGCTCACCGTCCCCCTCCACCTTGATGACAATGGAGCTGGGCGAGTGAGCAGGACCCGGGCCGAGAGCCTGGTACTGTACACTACAAAACAGTCTAATCCAATGACAGAGGCCAGGTCATCCATTTGTGATGGGGGAAATAGAATCACTACCACAGACATCTCCCACTGCAAATCCGCAGCAGATTGAAACCACTAAAAGCACTTTGCTCTGTCTGTGAAGGCTGTGCTTACAGTCTGTCCCACCATGTGTGTGTGTGTGTACCCCCCAATCCCAATTTACAAACAAACATGTGTACCCACATTGCACACAAATTATACATGCACACACACACGCACCTGGTGAACTTAAATTTGTTTTCCCATCTGCTGTACCCTTGAGCCGGCATCGTATTTTTGGCAGCATTTATAGTCCCTTCTCCCCTGCCCCCATTTGAAGGGATCCAGACTGTTCAATAAAGAGCCTTGGGGAGCCTACGGGAGCGGAATGGGGAAATAAAGTGAGTATTACATTCTGCCTGAATTATCCCAAGGTGGGTGCTTTTTTCCGGGGGAGAAAAAAAGAATGGGTTATTTAAACCCGGCAATGTCCAAATATGTCTCGCCGAAAGAGGTGCTAAATGTTGCATGCCTGTGAGAAAAGACTTGGTGTGTTCCACGTAGTGCTGATGCATTGTTCAGCTTGATTTCATGTGCTGGAGAAGCCTATCTGTTGGTCGCCCTGTTTAACTGGAATTAAGGCTGTAGGGAAGCACGACTACAATGGTGTCCTTAAACTAGGGTCACTGCCCAACCCAAACGCTAGGAGCTTCTTATCAGCCAGGGAACCTTCCTGCTTTTGCTAGCATGCATATTGCTAGGTGACCTATATAAACAAACATAGAAAAGTGGAAAGGGACTTCAAACACACACCTTTTTTCAGCCAGGAGAAAGATACTCCTAAAACAAGCCACTTAGGAAACCAATTGGGCCCTCTTGAAAATCCTGCATGCGGCAGAAATCTGAGGAATAATTTCGGCAAGGCAATTTTCCCAGAAAAGCTGTAGCAGGGGGATATAGAAAGACAGCGCAAGCTCAGCTCTTTGCTCTTAACGGAGAGAAAAACAAGATGACCCCCCCCCCCCCCCCCCCCCCCCCCCCTACACACACACACCCCCACCCTCCACGCCCCGACTCCCTCCCCCAGTTTGGTTAAGTGGCCTGTGCGTGAGGGAACCAGTGATGTATAACCAGGGGCCTTGCATTTAATTAAACCGGCCCTCCACCACTTTTCTGCAACTGTGCATAATCATTTCATACACTGTGATATCATCTGCTTAATGCGGTATTTTACCATACAGTTAAACCTAGACGATAAATCTGGTGGAGCTTTTCTTTAATAGATGCAGGGGAGCTTGAATAATGTGTGCATTAGATTAGCGGTGGAGCCGAGCCTCCATGCAGGGCAGAAATACTTTACGCTTATCTCCCAGGAGAAACACCTTAGTGGCCCCCATGGCCGTGTGTGTCCACTCGTCAGCTGTGGTGATTCATTCCTTCTCACAAAGCAACATTGTGCTTCTATGCAGAGCAATAATAGAATGCCCTCTGACAATTATGCAACCTCACAAACACACAGACACAAACAAACGTGCATACACTACAGAGACAGCATGACTTCACAAAAGCCGCCACTATTTAAACTCATACTAAGAACAATGGCGTTGGTAAAGAATCGGCTTTCCCATTCTGATCCTGCCGTACCCGATCAACTCAGTCAATACAAAATAAACCACCAATCTCTGCACTTCCTTCCTCAAATTGTGACCCTGTTTTCAAGCATCACTGTGAAATAAACGATGGCATTATGAAATCATACTCCTCTGGTTGATCTTTTTTTCATGTGAATAAGGGGTTCATTCATTTGTGACCTGCCACTTTGTTATGTATTGACTTTAAAAACAGGGACGGGGACCATGACTAGCCTGCTAACAATAGCACTCCACACCACAGCAGCACGACAAGCGGAATGTTACGAGACGCTGCAACAGCACCCAAGGATTTGTTAATTAGCGCGGCGACATCTGTCTTCTTTGTAGGCTGGGATTAGCAGTGGGGAGAATAGTTTGATCCACACCAACCCAACACGGAGAACAACAGATGTCCAAAACTGTCATATAACATCGAGCACATCTAAGGTCAAATAGGAATGTTTTTATGTGACGCCGATCCTCGCTGTTAATGTGATGAATAATGCATCGCTCTGTTTCTTTGGGGGAGTTTTTCTAAAGGGACTGGTCTCTGCTTTGATGTGCTTCACAGGCTAAGGACAATTCATGAAATTATAATTTTTGCCTTGTTATGTAATGCGTATTTCTTTGATTAAATGATAGCTTAGATCCTTGGCGAAAAAGGAAGGATTTTGGGGGGGTGATAAACATAGGAGAGATTCCCCCTCCAAGATTAGCACAGAAAGCAAGCGGGGTCTCCTGACTTTGATAAATGAGGTGATTATGTTGAATTGGAATCACTTTGATTGGTCCATAGTGAATGGTTACAAAAGATTTCAGATGTAATGGAAGGAATGGCAGACATATCTATTATCTTTGTACTGACTATATTCAACAATGTTTCCAGCTAAACCTTTGCAAAATATTAATATTCAACACGCAAGTTTAGCTCTATGAATTTATGGCGAATTTACATTAGGCATGGTGGAAAATTGAATATAACCTTCAAGAAAATACCGCCCCTGCATAAAAGATGGAAAATAAATATGAAATGACAACAACCCCAATTCTGTTTTTATTACAATGTTTCCTTTTATATGTTCCACTGCTCCACATCTAATGTAACCAAAGACATAAAAGTGGTATATGGCTCCGTGCAGGAAGTATAGGATTACCCGTGACAGCCAGACTTATCACAAACACCAAGGCTGCCATCCAGTACTGGGACCTCTCATTACCATAGGCTATTTGCATTAATTCCCCTCATTGACTCAGAGCAGTATAACAAAAGCCTCTTGCATTCTGGCTTTTCTCTTTTAATGAGAATTTCAACCCTGAAGTTGTCTACAAACCAACTCGTGTTCCACTCTCACTGTAACAATGAAAAGCTTTATCGCTCTGCCGAAATTGAGAGATGGGAAGGGACAAGGTTAAAGAAGGGATAGGAATAATGGAAAAGAAGGGAGAGATGGTCGATCCTCCTGACCAGTCCGCCAGGCAAGCCTAACCAAGCCATGCTTCACATGTAGAAAAGGCCTCAGCTGGAATTACACTGCTGCAACTCAGTGAGGCCCTTCAGGGTTCATTTCCCACTGCTTCCCATACAGCCCCCAGGATTCCTACGGCCCTCTCTCACGTCGTCTGCTGCCTGCCTCGCGCATGTCCAGCGCATCACCGTCTTTTATTAGCCTACACCCCCGCTTTGTTGCCCACAGTTGTTGCACACGACGAAGAACCGTTTGTCTCCACGACTCTTCCGTTTTCCTCCTTACACACACTCTCTCTCTCTCTCTCTCTCTCTCTCTCTCTCTCTCTCTCTCTCTCTCTCTCTCTCTCTCTCTCTCTCTCTCTCTCTCTCTCTCTCTCTCTCTCTCTCTCTCTTTCTCTCTCTCTTTCTCTCTTTCTCTCTGATCTACATATTCCCATGTGCTCTACCTCCATGGTCTATGAGTCATCCGACTGTGCTAAACATTCACAAACACAAGCAGAGCAGATGCAAATGGTAATACAAGTTAAAGGCTTTGCTTATTCTCTGTGGTAGAGGGTTGACCTAGCCTCAATGAATTACGCCACAATAGACATATTTAGAAATTCTACCTCACTCGGTATGAATACGCAAAGTAACTGAAATCTGATCGCAAACAAAGTCCAGTTTGCTCCAACATATTGTGAAAGGACTTACAAAGCAACAGCATGTGCATGACAAGAAGCAGAGCTCCTTCGGATACATAGTAAATGTATGATCCATTTGAATCCAGAAGGTGACTAATGTCAACATCCTCAGAATAGATCACTGACAGCTTAATGAAGTCCATTTAGACACAGAGCCAGGTAATGCACCTTGTGGCTCTATGCCAATGACTGACTGACCGGGACTGACTCTTCTCGTCTTGACCCGTGAATGAGATCTGCATGTCAACACTTTTGCCTGACGTCTGGGTGCAGACAGAGTGCAGCTGTCACTTGAAACCATAAACCCGATTCATCGTTTCCATACAAATGAGGTTTTGTCCGTGCCTTTGATCTAAAATAAGTGGGGCCGATCGATGTGTGTCTGTCGTTATGTGGGCTTGTGTGTGTGTGTGTGTGTGTGTGTGTGTGTGTGTGTGTGTGTGTGTGTGTATGTGTGTGTGTGTCTGTTTGTGTGTTTCCGAGTGTGTTTAAACTCAGACAATAAAACTTGGCCAGGGTTTGTCCCATGTGTGGGAGTCACCGCAGGACAAACGGGAGACACATGATTGAACCAAATTGACGATTTGGTTTTCCAGTGACGCGCCTCAAACCAGGGCCCCATCCCGGCTCTCTTGGTACCTCCCCCAGCTCGGAGACAAATGGTTTCTGGCTCTCCTAATATGATTTCTGGTTTTCTGCTTATGGAGTCTGTTACCTCGGCTCTCCTGCAGCAGTGTAGTCTGCTTGCCGACTGCTTTATTGTATTAGCAGAGTTTATTTCCCTGGCCGGTGATCGCGGGTGGTGCTTTTTCATCCATCAGTTATTGTCTCGTTGTCTGCTTGTTGCCCTTGCTATCTTCATATCATTCCCTTTCTATTCCTCGTTCCATTGTCTACCAGGCCTCCCCATTCCCCCCCGCCCCCACCAACCCCCAACCCCCTCACCCTTGCAGTTCCCCTCTGACTCACTTTCTGTCTCACATCACCTCGTCTCTCTGAAGCACTCTTCCTCTCGACTGTGCCTCTTCTCACTATCCTGTAATCCCCGCCCCTCTCGGCGTGTCTGAGCTCCAGTCAGTGGAGGGTGGTGGTGGTGGTGGGGGTGGTCGGGGGGTAGGGCTGTTTGGACTGGGAGAAGCCTGCACGTCTCTGACAGAGTCCTCATCATGGCAATTGACTTCCCCCTTTGACAAAGGGGAGTAGCTTTGGGCTATCGCTCTGTAAATGGGCCGTACCAGCCTTGAGAAAATACAGCCGTGTTTTAGTGCACGTTCAGATAACTAAATCACTAATACTAAATGGCTCTCTGGTTTAGCATCCCAAGCAGAAGGTTTGCAAATGCATTAACAAAGTTCACAGCAAAGCATACATAGAACATTTTAGATAATATAGCCATTAAGCCTGGGAGTGGGATACAATATTATTTGTGCTATTGAAAGGAAGGATAACTTTTAAACGAATTGGAATAATTCCTGACATTTAGCTCTGAAACCATAATAAGCAATAGGAACCCTACAGAAGTTTAACACGAGCTGATGTCATAACATGCAACAACTATTTGAAATGCTAAATGAAGGTCCCAGCGTGAATACCGTCAGGGTGCACATATTCAAACAGGAGTGGGTTGGAGATTAGAGTGGGGTACGTTCTGACAAGGTGACTTTATAAATCAGTGCCAAATGAAAAGCCAAAACCTTTGGGAAAGGATTCACTGTCTCTGAAAGTTTAGATTAAACTCTTCATTCTTTTCTAGCAACGTATGTTGAATTGCAAGGCAAAACTCCAACCTCAAAATGTGGCCTTTCAAGTTTATTTAAGTGTGCATGTGTAAGGAGTAAGTGGAGCAGCTGGATGAGTGGACCATTTTGTGGTTAAACCTCCAATTGAGGCACACCACTACAGCATAACATCTAGCTGTGTTGCTCCTCACTGAAGGTTACCGCCGCTTAACGGTCAGCAAACAGTTTGCCTTCGTCTTTGAGAACAGCTGCCTTCTGCACCTCACAGAGGGTTTTCTCACCTTGGATAGGAGGTGTTGTTGTGTGTGTGTGTGTGTGTGTGTGTGTGTGTGTGTGTGTGTGTGTGTGTGTGTGTGTGTGTGTGTGTGTGTGTGTGTGTGTGTGTGTGTGAGTGTGTCGGGTTAAGTGTGTTATTGTATGTGTGAGTAAGAGAGGGTGGTGTGGTGTGGGTTTATGTGTTACTGTGAGGACAAGTGTGTGTCAGGGAATGTGTGTTTATGAACGCTTGTTTACTAGCGCTTGCATTAACTAATTTCAGTCAGGACATCTTACCAAAATGTTAAACAGTTCATTTAACTTCAAATGGTAAGACATTTTTAGTTGGCCTCAGGGCCCTGCGGCACTGAATGTATTTTTCACGGCCAAGGCAGCATTTTAAACTTTCCATTAACATCCATGGGTAGGGAGCAGATATCTGCAGATTCCCCCTGACAGATACAAACAACAGACCCAAAGTAGGTGGAGGCTGGAGTGGAGGTGGGTGAGCAGCAACAAGAGCAAAAGCATAGCAGTAGGCGACAGCAACAACGCTGAGCAGCAGAGCAGCAGTGTGGAGCTATGTCGTGTGTGAACCTGTGGTTTAAAAAGACCACAATGCATCAGTGGCCAAATGGGAATGGTTGATTGGTGCATAGCTGATGTCTGAGTTGCCTGCTTGAATTAGCTCTGTCAAGGCATAATTGGCAGGCACCTCATTACTCTACAATAGCCCCAACGACAAGATGACAATCTAAAATTAGTGCTTTCACAATGTTGACATTTGTGTGAGTAATCAATTGCATAATATAGCCACAAAGGAGATTCAGTGATGGACAAAGTTTCACATATGACGTTACCTTAAAATTGACCACCTTCTCTCATAAATTACTAAATAGTTTGGGGGGCTGAAAAACGATTGGTTCATTAACTTTAGATAACATTCATCAAGGATATTCCTCAAAATGTGAAATCTCACTGCCCAAATATATCTTGTGTGTGTGTGTGTGTGTGTGTGTGTGTGTATACAGGCCTGATGTAGATGGATGACCCTGTAGCTTTCTTTCATTAGGCCTCTCCAGAGTGTCCCCAGAATTAATTGTAAGAACAGATGGTTGAAATGAGGAGGAGGCTAACATGGGCCAAGACAGATACCGTTCCTCTTAATTGAATAGCATGTCTACATTTTCTTAAGTGGGAATATTGGGCGCGTTGACGGAAATTAAGGGCAGGGTTCATTGGTTTGGCTGCTGTTGTTTCTAGGCAGCCATTTCTTTGACTCGGTGAGACCAACTAAGAAACCATTGAATTGAAATAGAATCTCATATCAAGCTTCACGGACAATTATTTATAGAAGTACCCAGACAATAGAAAATGCTTATTCAATTGCGACATGATGGATCCACGGCAAAAACACAGGTAAGAAATGTTGTTTGTGTGTCATGATTGCGCTGGTAGAGCTCCACTCATGCCCACAAGGATGCCATTGCTGTTCAATATTTAATAAGTCACAAAATCCTTAATCTCCTGCCTACGCACCCGTGCTCCATCTGTGGTGGACACATTTCAGGGGGTTGAGGAACTTTCCCCCGTCAAATCTGACATCAAGAGAGGTAAAAAATGTGAATAGACCCCGAGAGCTGTTGAAATATTAATAACGGTAGCCCCATTTTCAGAGGGTCCATAATGCACTTGGGTTCGTGATGAAAAATCCAACAAGTTGAGAGGTACTGAATTTACATGTGCCATCAACGTAGTGCCTAGAAAGAAAGAGAAAGGAATTTGGGCAACAGCAAAGATAGGATAATATATTCATATATGTGCATCTGTTCACCTACAAGCACTTCGGTTTTGAGGTCAGAATGACCACTTTTGCTTCTGCTGCAGAAAACACACAAAGGATATTTTTTTGACAACACAGGTCTTTGACTCTATAATGTGTGTGTGTGTGTGTGTGTGTGTGTGTGTGTGTGTATGTGTGAGAGAGAGCGTGTGTGTGTGTGTGTGTGTGTGTGTGTGTGTGTGTGTGTGTGTGACTGTCTGTCACAGAGCTTCTCAGGCAATGTGAAGCCACTTGGATTATCAGAGCATGTCACGTTCAGTATTCCACACCGGTGGCTGAAGGCTGTGGCTTAAGCCACTTTTCATTTTAGCAAACACGAACACACACCCCACACACACACACACACACACACGCACACACACACACACACACACACATATATATATATATACAGTATCTGTCAGCCAAACGTTCTGCATCTGTCTGGATACGTGTGTTTGTTTATATGTGTGAGTGAGTCGGTCTCCTGTGAGCCGTGCGTGGTAGACTCTGGTGTGGCGTGGCGTAGTGGATATAACAGTGAATGCAGCAATTACATTAAAAAACACATACGATTCACAGCTGCTGCAACAGAGTAGAGAATTATGATAGAATAGGTATGATTCCAACGCTCGTTGCATTTATCTCTGTCTCTCTATCTCTGTCTGTCTCTCTATCTTTGTCTGTCTCTCTATCTCTCCGTCTCTGTCTCTCTATCTCTGTCTCTGTCTCTCTCTATCTCTGTCTCTGTCTCTCTCTGTCTCTGTCTCTCTCTGTCTCTGTCTCTCTGTCTCTCTATCTCTGTCTCTGTCTCTCTCTGTATCTGTCTCTCTATCTCTCTGTCTCTGTCTCTCTCTGTCTATGTCTCTCTATCTCTGTCTCTCTATCTCTGTCTCTGTCTCTCTATCTCTCTGTCTCTCTATATCTCTCTCTCTGCCTTTTGCTCTCTCAGTATTTTTGTCTCTCTGTCTTTCCCTTCCACTTTTGTAGACAAACACACACACACACACACACACACACACACACACACACACACACACACACACACACACACACACACACACACACACAAGATTCCAACGCACGTTGCATGTATCTCTCTCTCTCTATCTCTGTCTCTGTCTCTCTCTCTCTATCGCTCTGTCTCTCTATCTCTGTCTATGTCTCTCTATCTCTGTCTCTCTATCTCTGTCTCTGTCTCTCTATCTCTCTGTCTCTCTATGTCTCTCTCTCTGCCTTTCGCTCTCTCAGTATTTCTGTTTCTCTGTCTTTCCCTTCCACTTTTGTAGACACACACACGCACGCACGCACGCACGCACGCACGCACGCACGCACGCACGCACGCACGCACACACACACACACACACACACACACACACACACACTCTCATGATCTGTCTGGCTTTCTCTCTCCCTGCCTCCTCATGCCTCTTATCTTCTTTTCCCATCAGTAGTTAAGAGAAAGCAGAGAATTTACATCAGGTTGTCAAGCAGGAACAACATTTACCATGCACTCAGGTTGTCATTTCCCGAACGCTACCAGGGTAAACCAAGCAATTTGCTCAACAAGCATTATTAATGTAGAATGGAGCCACCAGCAAAGGCATGTGCGTTAAGTAGCTCCCAGAGGGGGGAGCTAGTGGGCAGACTAGCTCCAAAATAATTTATCTCCACAGCCATTGTTGTGTGGTTCCCTCAACAATAAATAAGCAACCTGAGCCCTCTGAAACACTCAAACCTAATCAGAGAGTCTACCCACCAGTTTGTGAGCCGCAGTCAGAGATGAGTACAAAGTGCATCTCTTCGCTCTGGCTAATTCCCCTTGTTTTCCTCCCCATCTCCCTCTATTACAACATGTGCTTGCATCTTTTCTTCTGACTATTCATTTGATTTCTCTCTCGCTCCCTCCTGTCGGCTTCTGCCTCCCTCTCTCCTCGCAGCCTCCTCTCCCTGTCTCCTCTCCCTGCCTCCTCTCCCTGCCTCCTCTCCCTGTCTCCTCTCCCTGTCTCCTCTCGGCGGGCTAGCAGGGAGGATGGCAGCTTGCTCGTATGGAGCCTGATGCTAAGCGACAGCCACCATATGAGTCACAGTCATAATCACTGGGCCCCTCTTCTCCTCTCCTCTTCCTCTGGTCCATCCCCCCTCCCTCTCCCCCCCAGCCTCTCAGCATGCCACTAGCGAGCCAATTGGTAGCACCGTGGGCATGGGAGGCCTAATGGTTGTGTCGTGAGCTGCACTTTGACATTTTCCATGGCAAGAGTCCACAAGAGTGTGAGGATGTTCTTTCGTTGAGTTTAAATGATCAAACGTGAATCATATGTTTTTTTCCCTCTCGATTCCACTGCGCATAAGGGGGGGTGATTTACAATTAAATAATGAGAAGAGGGCACGCAAGCTAGTGCTATTTGCATCTCTAACGCTGACCGGAGAATGACTGCAAAAGAGAGATGGGAAAAAATCTAAAAATAAGGCAGGAGAGGAGAGCTGTGTGCCTCTGCATTGCAAGCCCACATCAGCTGAATAGAAGGCCTGTCAGTGGGTGAGACAGAGGAACATGTACTGGTCAGTCCATCAGGACGGAGATCCCTCTCTCAAAGAACAACAACTGGGCTAAGGCTCTGCTCCAAAAGCCCCTTTGGACGGCAGGGAGCTGGAGAGGGATGGAGGGGAAGAGATGGAAAGGGGGCGATGGGGAGGGTAAGTGGGGGGAAAAGGACAGTGGGACGGACGCAGAGTAGACATTTGAGAAGCACACAAGATTGTCTGGAGAGTCTGGGCGGCAAAAAGCAATGGAGATAACGAGGGGCCACTGCATGACAAACACGGCAGAATGTAAGAAAAGCCAGCCAATCGTTCTGGGAACAGACCAGGACAATGGAATACGGCTGGATTGTGGGTTGAAAAAAACCCCGACATGGACATGCAGGGAGCCGTCCATTGTGGATGAGACAAAGAAAGACTGCACTAAGAGACAGAAGCACACGAAGAGAAAGAATCTGGATAACCGACAAGTGGCTGATTGAAGTCCAGCCGATCCTGTTCCCATCCTGATAAGCAAAGTCTTGCCAGGGATCCGGGGAAAAGAGAAGGAAATAAATGGAACATTAGTTAAACTTCTGAAAAATCAGAGCTGTTGTGAGTACTGATGCACTACGGGTTGTTCTAGCCTGTGGACCGCTGGACCCAGTAAATCTCCAGGCAGGGCACTGATTGGACACAGGCAGGAGATCAATCATCTAGCCGCCATTGGCACCAGAGAAGAAGAATACCACTTTGCACCCCAGCACTCGTCCAGAGGAACATCCTCTGATTAAAATCATGCCCCCGCCTGACCTAAAGCCCTGACCCAAAGTCTTAGCTCACCCCCTCCACACACATATTCTTTTTATCATTCCACTAAGAACTTTCTGCCAGGAAGAAAAGATCCAATCCCTACAGTTTTTAATGTATCACAGCTGAGGGTAAGATGTTACCAGAAAAAATCAAAAAAATTTAACAGGGTTATTTCTCTTTCCAACTCAACGCTGTGCTAAGTGTGCCCCCAGACAAGGGGATGATTATATTTAGTCATTAGCTTTACAGATAATGAAATAGCTTAGCTTTTAATGGGCTTATCGCCGCTAATGCAAATGGCTTTCTCTTTTTTTGGGGGGTGTTCTACACTGACACACCGCCACCCCTCAGTGTGTGTGCCAGCAATGCCAGGTGGATTTCTCACTAAACGGACTCAGAATCTGTCAGCATCTCTAAGGGGATACTGGTGCTTCTGCCAGGATACAAACATGACATATCTGGTCGGACACCAACGTTCATTCAACAACAATCTGTTATTCATCTGTTGCATATGGTTTCCTTTCGTATTGACAGCCAGGTCCCAAGGCATGAAACAGATGTATGACTGCTGGTTTGACCGTGCCAAGCCAGTTCCCCACAGCCCATAGGGAAGTGTTTAAGTCAGAAAGAGAAAGAGAGAGCGAGAGAAATAAAGAAAGATATGGATAGAGAGCGAGAGAGAGAGGGGGGAGGGGGGGGTTACAGTTTGTTCAACATGTCATTCTTAACTCTGAACTCTTAAACATTGTCTTCATTGCTCATTTTAATGTGTTTTTACTTGCACTTGTACTTGTAAGTCTATTTCTGTTATAATCAACGAGGTTCGCCTTTAATTATTATCCAGACGTGTCCCTCTCTCTCTCTCTCTCTCTCTCTCTGTGTGTGTGTGTGTGTTCGTGTACATTGCTTGTTGGTGTGAAACTGTTTTCCCATGACACGTCCCCAATTCAAAGCAAAATCAATAACGGTCAACGATTTCCGTCGTGACACGGCATACGTTTGACGTCAACGCAACAGTTAAGGCGGAATAATCACATTAACCTCAGGTCACAATGAGCTAGCAACTTACCGCAGTAGATAATTAGGATTGCAGCCAAAAGAACAACAGTCCAGAAAGTTGAGGACATTTTCGGCCATGAGCTGGTATCCTTACGTTTACTCAACTTCGAAGTCGGAGCCATTGAAGAGAGTGCTTCCTCAAAAATAAAAATTATTAAAATTTCACAATCCAGGTCTTCCTCTGAAAAAACGTCTCTCACCTCTTGTGATCCCTAAAAAATACATGTTGATGAGAATCTGCTCATCTTTGTAGGCTTTTTAGGTGGCCGGGAAGTAGCTGTGTCTGAAATACTGTACATATGCTGGGTAGCGTGAGAAAGGCTCTGTTTATGCGTTGAATTTCAGAAGTTGATGCGCAACTGTTCGTTATTCCAAGAAGCCTGAAATTGTCGAATTATAACATTGACATAAAGAATAAATATTATTTTGCGAAATAGAAATGACAACCTCCAATGTGTTGAGAGGCAATGCCTAAGTATTCAGTCAATTATACCGCAACGTCGTAAAACCTTGATCACCTGTGGAAATATATGCTCCGTGAATAGGCAGACGACAGTATACTCAACCATTGATAAGGAGTGATACAAAAAAATAGGTAACCGGGTATATGAAGAATCCTTTCTCGAATTTAGGGACTCGGGGTGTGGAAATGTGTTCGAAAGAGAAGCTGAAGAGAGAGTGAGTGAGAGCGCGCACTTTGCTTCATAAGTAGGCGATCCTCAGCGGAATTTAGCAAGGGGCAGCGAGAATAGTAAAAATTCAAATAATTGATTTTTGGTCATATTAGAAGGGGACATTTATTTACGATCATCTCGAAGGTAAATAGGTAGGGATACACTTTGTGCATATACATCGACAGCTCCTCTGCGATAAACTCACAGGTTAAGATAGAAAGATAGAGGGGGGGGGGGGGGGGGGGGGGGGTAGCCTGCACACGTTTGTGCGAGCATGTCACGCGTGCGTGTAGACTACTTCGTTTCCTCTGTTTTCCCAGCCTACAAGTTCAGCACCATGGACAGTGCATTTTAGAGTTAATCTACTGTCAGTAGAAATGACTCGACTAGTGGGTTATTCAGCACTAGCGCTGATAGAGAGGGACAAGTCCAGCACCATGGACAGCGTCTTTGCAAGCAATTTGCTCTATGCGCGGCAGAGCTGCCACGCCGCTGCCTACAGTATCGTCCTGGTTGTAACACACTTACAAAGCCTACCACTTTAGACCATAAGGATCATTAAGTGAACAACGCTCTAATGCTGCAGCATTTCCTTACAGCTTTGTAGTATATGCTTTGTTACATTACAGGACACTTTATATGAGCAAATTATAATCATCTAAATGACCAGAATGACATAATAACACTTGTGAGATGCTACACATTGTAATGATCTATCTGTGTAAAAAAGCACTAGGCCTACTCAGCACTTCAGTAAGCAACTCATGGCAAAAATCGTTTCTGAATCAAGTAGAGTCACAGTGACTGACAGTTCTTAATCGGTTTGGTAGAATTTAAATCATAAAAAAGACAATATGCTAAAGTGCTCTAGATGAGCAGTGATGTGCCGGACTGGTGAACAAGCTTATGCATGTTAATTAAAATATGACAATCTTGTCATGAATACCGTTCACCAAAAAGGGCAGTTCCCCTCTCTCCTTTCCCTTCTTCATCCTCGTTTGTTCCACAGGTCATAGTATTCTATGTGATTCCGATAGGGAATAGTGGTTGGAATACATGGCTGAATCAGAAGCACTTGGCACTTTGCCTGCCTGGCACTGGTTTAAATACACCACAGGGCTAGGCTCAGGTTTGGCACACGCACAAACAGAAATACACACCGTCGCTCTCTCCCTCTCTCGTTCTTTCACACATGCACACACACGCACACACACACACACACACACACACACACACACACACACACACACACACACACACACACACACACACACACACACACACACACACAAACATGTACAGTAGTTTGTAGAAAGACAGACAGAGAAAAGCAAACGGTACAAATATGCACACAAGCAATCACACACACAACTGCTTTAACTCCCATTACTTAATGTCAAAACAGGAGCAATGAATAAGGCATGAATACTCCCACTGGGAAATTATTATTTAAGAAAGGAGTATAGGCTACGGCCCCAAAAGATAAAAGCATCAGACTGGGACGCTAGCTGTAAGCTATCGTGAAACATCTGAGTGAACACACAGACAGTATTACCAGGGCTCTCATACAATCAGTGAGAAACAGCATACTAAAGACTTTATTATCAATAGTGAAGACAAAACAGCTGCTGAATTGTGTTTTGAAAAGGTTACGTTTCTCTTCCCAGCCAGAAGTTTGTGGCGATATGCGAACGGTGTGTTTGAAAGCGTTGTGGCGGATTTGGTCGTACTTCTCAGGCGCTGCGACAGCCCCCATGCCTGACTGCCTGCTTGGCACTATGAGCCAGTACCTTAGGCATTGTTCCCCACTACGCATTTTAAAACAGGTCCCTCAATCAGTCTATCCACCCTGCCAGTGATATTGGATAGTGATGTTTCCGGTTAAGTCACTGATCATTGAGTTGAAACAGTGACCCCGTGTTTTATCTCCACCGACCCAAAAGTTATTCTCTGGTGTAGTGCACTACTCTCTAGGACGTCTAATAAGAAGTAGGATGCTAGGCAGAGTCCTGGTGATATTCTTCCTCCTTTGTGGCCTGGAGGCTAAACTCTGTCCTTATATGTCTCCACTTGTTGGCAGGGAGTCTCTGCTGTTGTCCCAGCGCCCTCTCCGCGGGATTGTCTGAGACCTGACCTTTCACCACGCCACGTCTTTGATCCGTCTAGACACACACTACTTCCGCTTTATTGGTCTGGCGATACGGCTTTGAACTCAGCTGGTTACCCTGGCGAGGCACAGAGTTTGCTCATCATATCCAAGACGCAGCATCATGCTGGGGGTCTGGAGCCCAGGGATCCAACACTGCGGGAAGAAAAAGGCTGCAGACTGTATCATGAAAGACTTTTAAGGAAGGCTTCTTATCTGATCTGAACAAAATCCTTACCGGTTTTGTTGCTGTTCGGTATTGAAGGAGATCGCTTTGGTGAAAAGTTCTGTGACATAAACTGCATTTGACGTGCATTGGAATATTATAGATGACTGGGCATGACGGCCAATTCATTCCTCGGCAAACCTATTGAGACGGATTTTAGCGTTAACCTTTGCAACTCGTGGTACATTTCTTTTTGAAAGGAAAAGGAATTGTTACTGCTAAAGCTTGTTTTGTCCTTTTTGTACCTTGCCTGTTGATTGCAACTGACACATACCTACCAGTCCCCCTTAGCCAGACCAGGAGTACGTCCGTGTGATATGGAGGCCTTCCCTAATGAAATTTCCTCCCTCAGTATCTTGTCCTCTAGCACCCACGAATGGATAAGAAGCAGAAGGAACATCGTGTTCACACTTAGAAGGGATCAGTCTGGCTGTTCTAGTGGGCTTGTGGCATGGTATCGCATGCTGTTCCCAATAAGCCCGGAAGACAGTCTGACCTAACCTGCTCATGACCCTGTGATTTGTTGGAGCTCCACTTGTTTTCCCACATAATAGACAGTGACATATACTGTTTACCATGGTGGCACTGCTAGCTGTGGCATTGCACACAGACTGACGTCGGCTGGGCCCTTGTCCTCCGATAATGTTCGCATCATGGGCTGAGAATTGTTTAATTTGGCATGTTGAAAACAATTCCATCCTTCTCCAAAGTGTACCCGCTAGAAAATCCTGTCCCACATTTAATTTTCTATTATTATCCTCCCTTTATTATTTTACCACAGAGCCGTTGCTGAGTCGGATTCCAAGCGTGCCGTGTCTCAGGCGGCCATTGGCAGGTATTTGCATATTGTAGAGATTGTTGGCAGATGGTAATTGAACGGCGGCTCTCAGGAATCATGTTGGAAATCATTTTGCGGAGCTTTGTTGTGAGTATCGGTCCATTCAGAGCGGATGAAAGCCCTGTTCATTATCCCATTATGAGGCCCATGTCACAGCAATGTGATGCAGAGGCTTCCGATTCAACGCTAGGTTTACAGGGGAAAACTTTTAATGGGATCGGGACAATGGCAATTATCTAGCAGGCAATTCACTTTCTTCTGAATGAGGTCCCATTAATTGCATTTTACAGACTTTGAAATGAAGTATGGCGAAACGCATTCAGTCAAGGATTCCCTAAGCAATGTAAATGGTAATGAATATATTTCTCTGGTAATCGGAAGCAGTCCCCCATGCGTTTTTGGAGCTGGCTGAGGACTTGGAACTATTAACAGGAGATTCTGGGAATGGTAAGCGGGTGAAGCCAGTTTCTCATGATCAAAGCCATTGTCTATGAACGTGCTGCGAGTTTGACGCCGTAGATCACAATGAGGCTTCTAAAAAAGAACCTTTTATGCAAAATGTGTCACATGAAAACAGATTCTTACATGCCATTGTTTCAGTGGAAAGAAATGGTCAGTGTTAAACCTCTCTAAGAGAATCCGAGATAGATATCCTTTCCTGGAAGCTATGAACGCAACATTCTGTCATATGGAGATGAAAACATTCACAATATTTAAAACGAACTGCCACATTTTTTTTTCTTTTTTTGTTGTTTTGTCCCTAGAAGTTCTGATCCATATCCTCCTGGCAAGGAGGGGAAAAGGAAATATGGGATCTCCCTCCCTTCTCCTTGGAGCATCCTTAGCCCTCCCATAGCTCCAGCTACTTGTCTGTCAGCTCAAGGCTTTACTCATGGACTGAGCAACAGAGGATAAACATGAAGGACAGAAATCAGTATTCGTGGAAAAACACAAATTGACAGGCCTGGCTCCTCGGGGCAGCTTTATGGATTCTCTCTCTCAGTTACTCTCTCCCTCACGATGAGGAGGAGTAGGTGGAGGAAGAGGCAGGGGCAGCCCGGCGAGACCAGCCATTGGAAGGCTAAATATAAAACATCCTAGTAAAGAGTGTCATGTGTCAGTGCTAACCAGGTATATAGCGTGTGAGGGTTTGTTCAAATTGAATCCAACTGCATATACCAACTGCAAAGTATGAAACAGTACAAAAATGACTGTATGCGCTAGCCAAGATGGTACCCCTGGTATGATATCCATGGCAGTGGAACAGCAACAATGAACAGAAGCTGACATAATCCTGTGTAAAGTCTTGTTCCAATAAACCAAGACTTTAGACATTTTCGTGTCTTCCCAATTTCCAATAGACTGCAAAACAGGCTGAGCTGGCACATCACGGCTCATTTTCCATAATGCCTGCAGTTTATTTAGGCTACCACTGGCTTAGTAATGCAATTATTTGCATTCAACTAAAATCCTTAATATTTCTCATTTACTGTGCTGGTTGGTTTTGCAAAACAATAAACATATAAAACATTTCAAAGATAACCTGCTCTGAGCTTTATTAAGTGTGCTCCCTTAAAGGTGTTGCGGTTTTGTAAACTAGCCATTGTGTAGAAACTTTGCTATCGAGTAAATGTTAGGTTATTTCAGTAGTATGCATTATACCCTCAATCATTATACTGCAGGCAAACAACCCACTGCTTCAGGCAATAATTAGAGAGGCATGAGTTAGTGTGGCTCTTTGCAGGAAAATAACTTAACATAATGTACCCCTCAATGACACTGTCACTGTTTCTCCATAATTACCTGCCAAATGCTCTTTCCTCTGAGTCTGACACAAGGCACCGTTGATAAAGAGAGAGAACGAGAGAGACAGAGAGAGAGAGACAGAGAGAGAGAGAGAGAGAGAGAGAGAGAGAGAGAGAGAGAGAGAGAGAGAGAGAGAGAGAGAGAGAGAGAGAGAGAGAGAGAGAGAGAGAGAGAGAGAGAGAGGTGGTGGTTTGGGTGGAGGAAGAAATTGAGTGATGCGGATAAAAAAAAGAATAACAGAAATAAAAGAGAACAGAGAGAAGGAACACCAGCGGGAAAAATGATTTAAGTGAGGGAGATAAAGAGATGGAGAGTGTGAGCGTCAGACACCCTGCAGTTTGTTTGTTTTCGTATCCTAATTATTCAAGTGATTAATGACAGTCATCATGAGTTTTAATGGCGTGAGAAAAGACATTACGGGAGATGAGGATTCCCTTTGATCTGCTACTTTGTTATGTTAAGCATTCTCTCTCTGTGCTTTAAAGAAGTCGTCTGATTAGGCCTCTTATCTACCACACAAACAGTTCAAATCAGCCATATTTGACAGCATCTAGAGGTATGCAGCTAAATCCTTTATATTTAAAAGGTTTGCTTCGCTATTGGATTTGCCCTAAGGATCTCCGGAAACGACTGTGCGGATAATGTTCAACTGTGCTTGGTGTCCAACCTCATTATTATTGAAGCGAGGCAATCATAAACGCACACCCAGCAAAAGTTAACACTGAAAGTTACAGCTCTGCAGTCTACAGGTAGTTTTCAAAAAACTATAAAAGAAATTGTTGTGTGCCCCGTAAAAAAATATAGCAAATTATCACACTGGAGGATTGACGGTAAAACACAAACTGTTTGAAATTCATAACAGGATAGTTGTCTCGCTGTCATTCTATTACAATAATGCTGAGTCCAACTGGCCAAAACACACATCGGGACTTTCTCCTCCTTTCCTCTCATTTCCCGGTTTTGCCTGTCAGGTATTGGGCTATGCCTCCATGGTTAGTGCACCGAGAAGGCTGGAATGGAAAGGTGTGGTTGCACTCCACTTTACAGTAAGGAGCCATTATTTCTGAGCTACACAACAGAGCACATCCAGCTCCCCCTTCCCTCTCTCCTGCAGCCTGTCAGTCAATCATGGTGGAGAGAGCAGATGTGCCAGAGACAACTTGTCAAACCAAACAGGATACAGCACACTCTTTTATTAACTATGTATCCTGTCAGCACCTTCATAATTCATTTTTTGCACTCTGTCATTCACGTGGACTCTCACAAATAATGATGTAATAAGATATAAATAACCAACACTTTCTTAAACAAAATAATTATATATCATGGTGGGGCAAATATGTGTAATTATATTGATCCACTTGAAAACATTGATTTTCACTCAATGTTGGAAGTGTTTTCCTTGGGGAATTGACAATAAAATGCTTTCTGTATACAGCATGACTTTTTAAAGGTGTCAGTCCAGTCCACAGCAAAATACACAGTTGAATGCAACTTTTTATGTAATCACAATCTCTTCCTGTTAGTTTTACTTGTATGTGTGTGTGTGTGTGTGTGTCTGTGTGTGGGGGGGGGGGTCTGTGTATGTGTGTGTGTGTGTGTGTGTGTGTGTGTGTGTGTGTGTGTGTGTGTGTGTGTGTGTGTGTGTGTGTGTGTGTGGGTGTGTGTGTGTGTGTGGGTGTGTGTGGCTGCTCGGGTATATGTCGGAAATATAGAGAACATGAGTGGTCATTTTCATCTTCCCAATTATTGAAATGTGTGATGAGTTCCTCGATGGCCCTTAAGTTATCATTAAGTGGACATGACGTGTGTGCGTTTCCTGTAAATGTACTTTCTCGGGTAACTGATTCCAGACAGTCAGAGACAAACGACATTTCCTTTTTACCCAAATGAGTGTCTGTGTGAGACACACATAGGCCGAGAGAGACAGTGAAAAATAGCAAGCTAGAGGAAGCTAGAGAAAGCCACACCACTCTACCCTGGGGAATATGAGCCAGTGGGATGCACAGGCGGCGGGGGGCAATCTCACGACTGACAGCCCAGGTGTAGAGCTGCTTGGTGGGATCCGTGACGGGGTGCAGGGAGGTCTGGCGTGGAGGAGCAAAGGGGAGAAGTTGTCAGCCTTTTGCGTTTCTGTGCACGTCAGTTCCTTTCCTGCCACCTACTCTGGACTTCAGTGTCGGTCCAAGCAGCCTGGCGGTCTAGAATCAGCTGCTGATGAAAACTGGCAATATGTCAAAGCACTGCGCTTATCCTCCCTGGTGCTGCTCTGAGGCCAGTTTGAACAAAACAGTCCTGGTGCTTGTGAAATATCTGACCAGGAGAGATGGCATAGCTCTTTACGATGCAAGTTATCACTAACCGGATCCAGATTCTACAGCGATTGGAATATCTACAGATCAAAGCACCAAACCATCCCAATGTCTCTGGCCCTGAGACAGATTACAGTAGAATGATTCATGCTAAGCTCCTTTCAAAGAGAGCTGAGAGATCAGCCCTTTACAACCAGTAGCTATCTCTTTAGTCACCACCGGCCAGACAGCAGAGTATTACCTCTGGATGACTGGATGACTGGTGCCTCCCCCTTAGACCGTCAGTGCTCCAGTCACCAGGCCCCCCTGCCCTCTTATTCCTTCATTTCTCAGCCCCTGCCTCGGCTTCCCCATGGCTGTGGCCCTTTGACTAAGACCTTGGAGCTGTCTGAGAGTGCAAATGATGGATTAGCCCATTAGTGTGACTTCCCCCCGCTGCTCTGCTGTGGTCGGCTGCTAAGAGAAGAGAAGCACTCGTCTGGGTGGGCTGCCTGTGTGGGGCTAAAGGGGTCTTAGCTCCCAAGGCCTAATAGGACAGTTTCCCCTAGGCCTGGGGCTGTTATTGTTTGTGTGTGTGTGTGTGTGAGAGAGAGAGAGAGAGAGAGAGAGAGAGAGAGAGAGAGAGAGAGAGAGAGAGAGAGAGAGAGTGTCCGTGTGTGAATTCCTCCTTTGCTTGAAAGCACATCAACCTGTGCACATGCATACACTTGTAAACATACACACATGCTTGGAATCATGCACAATCCCACCTGGCAGATAACCCACACAGGGATACGGAAATAGTGTCTTCCATTGACTGAAAGACCCCTTATCCCCCATCTCCAGCTCTAATTCAGCCAATCCAATCTGAGTCTCATCGCGAACACTGAAAGGGGGAATGAGGCGGGGAGAAATTAAATTAGACTGGATTGAATACAGGCCGAGCAGGCAATAAAGAACTCTAGCGAGAAATCAGTCTTTCATCCATCGGCCCAAATGGAGCCTCATGACGATCATGGTCTTGGCCTGAAGATGCAATTAACGTCTAGTATATGGCGTGGCAGTGTGTGTGTGTGTGTGTGTGTGTGTGTGTGTGTGTGTGTGTGTGTGTGTGTGTGTGTGTGTGTGTGTGCGCCTGGGCGTGGGCGTGTGTATGCGTTTGTGTTTTGCCTAGACAGGACAGCTCAGAATCATGAGACGACTGGCCACAAGGGCATAAAGTGCTGGTCAAAGCCGCCCCCCATGCTGGGTATCCTGTATTGACGGGCCGCCCTGCAGTGAGGCCACATAGATTAGCAGGACTAACACGTTACCCCACACAGGCTCCCACATAGACCGACAACAAGTACAAAAATGTGACCACAGAGCCACACATAGACAGGCATACAAAACCCAGGCCACATTCTGGTCACATACAGTACAAACCCTTTTTAGTTCCCTTGCCCACACACACACACACACACACACAAATACCGCGATGATTGTATGGATCGATTGGGTTCCTAACCCTGGGATTCAATAGTAAGCACATTAATCTAGCGCAGCACCCGCTGGTGTGTCTGTGAGGCAGGCGAAAAAGCAGGCAATGCGCTCAGCGGAGGACTATTGGTTTACCAAGAGGCCAAAGTGGAGTACACGAGATGAATGGAGAGACAGTCAGGCGCTCCCAAAATGTCACTGTTTGTCTGCCTGCCCTTTCAGACGAGCCTGCCTTTGTGTACTAAATCAAACCACGCTGGTGCCAGATGCTCGGTGCCTGTTTTGTATTTCAGTGTGTGTGTGTGTGTGTGTGTGTGTGTGTGTGTGTGTGTGTGTGTGTGTGTGTGTGGGGGTGTGTGGGTGTGTGTGCGTGTGTGTGTGTGTGTATGTGCGGAGGCGTGTGCATGTGTCTGTGTGCGTGTGTGGGTGGGTGTTTAAATGTGAGTGTGCATTCATTTGTATGTGAGTGTTGGTGCACACCACTTTTAAAAGAGCCGTATCACTGGATGAGAATGAAACCAAATCCATTACTCAAAGCTTGAAGCTCCAAATTACTGTTTCAGGAAATATCACATATTTAAAAAAATGAATTGGGCTCTATTAGACAAATCTTGCATTACATTTTAATGCAATATGAAACACAAGTTGATCCATATTTAAAAAAGAGACAGTTTTAACAGTTTTAAAAGTAGCATCTAAGTACATGAGTGGAATTCGTGGTCCAAGCCATTCTGTCTGGCAAGGAGAGTCTAGATGGCTTGGCTTTGTGTGAAATGAATGGAGCTGGCATGCAGCCTGCAGACATAGATGTTATTTGGTTACTTGGTTATTTCCAGGTTAGTAATTGAGATTCAACCTCTTCTTGATGCTCTAGAAATAATAGAAAAAGCTTGATTTATAGAATCAACTTGAAGGAAAGTGGGTGCACGTATAGTGTACAGTATGTGTTCATGTGTAGTGTAGAGAATATACTATATGTCATTGAATATGTCTCTGCAGAGAGTGAGTGGGAACGACAGGGTATAAGAGATGGAAGGCAGTGAAGAAAAGAGAGAATAGCAGAGGGAGGGAGAGAGTGGTAAAAAGAGGGATGGATTGAGACAGAGAGAGAGAGGGAGAGAGAGAGAGAGAGAGAGAGAGAGAGAGAGAGAGAGAGAGAGAGAGAGAGAGAGAGAGAGAGAGAGAGAGGGATATGAATGACGTGGGCGACTTTTGAAAGTGGTCTGACCCTGAAGGGAAAGAGCTCCATAATGAAAGCATTAGAGCCAACCTTTATTTCCCAGACAGAATTAGATGAACCACCACTTTCCCTTAGAGCTGTGAAACTTATTTGTACTCTCTCTCTCTCTCTCTCTCTCTCTCTCTCTCTCTCTCTCTCTCTCTCTCTCTCTCTCTCGCTCGCTCTTTCTCTCTCTCTCTCTCTCTCTCTCTCTCTCTCGCTCTCTCTCTCTCTCTCTCTCTCTCTCTCTCTCTGTCTCTCTCTCTCTCTCTCTCTCTCTCTCTCTCTCTCTCTCTCTCTCTCTCTCTCTCTCTCTCTTTCTCTCTCTCTCTCTCTCTCTCTCTCTCTCTCTCTCTCTCTCTCTCTCTCTCTCTCTCTCTCTATGTGGCTTACACTGTGGTTTAAGCAGTAAGGATACGTGTCACACCCACGCTCCCTCTCTAAAGATCAGCATCACCTGATGATTCATTATGGACACCTGGGTTAGGAGGTTTGAGTTTAAAGAGGCATCCCAGAGTGCTGTGCAGCAGGCGGTATAGTTTGGAGCTTATTTAATGTGTTTTAGCGTTTCTGTGAGGTTTACGGCTATCGTTTATGTTTATAGTTTTATTAGTTAAGTTGTTTCGGGGTACATCTGGAGATCGTTTTGTTAAAACCATTGATTTCCTTTGCTGTGAGCATCTGAGATTAAAAAAAGTCAGAGAATTAAACAAATAAACAGAAGATATATAAACCTATACGCATACAAAATTAAATCACCATTACATTTTATTATATAACTTTTTCTGCACAATAATACTTCTTAATCTTATTAATTATACTACTAACTGGCCTTTCACCATTGTTTAACATTTTCAAGTGAATATGTAAAAGGTAAATTGAGACATACAATTTTTCTTTTAAATATTTCATTTACTTTTTTATTATTCAGACCTTTTCTAATGGATTAGTCTGAAAGATCCATTGCTTTTCCAAAAACATGAATAACACATTTCCAGTGAAAGGAGAGTGATATGTGCGTGTGTATACGTGTATGTGCGTGTGTTTTGTGTGTGCTTGCGTGTGTGCAATCAAATTTGTAAAAAAAAGCATTCATGAAAGACTCATTGGCAGAAAGCAGGTGAAGCAGACGAGCTTGTGATTGCGAAGCGTTATATGTGTTTCCATGTGCGTTGGTGCCTTTTGTGCCTCTTTTTGTTAAAAACCTCTATTCATTCACGCTTGCTAACCTACCTCACCTACAGCTCTTGGATTTATCCCGCTTTCCAGGAAAATGCTTGGTCAGGTATCCTGTTAAGCGCACATTGCCTACCTCTTCCAGTGATCATCCCTCCATTTCTGTTCAATAAAGGTTCCTCCTTCTAAGTTTTTTTTGCCCCTCGGGATCTCCCAACCCTAATTCATGGCCCATGAAAGTTTCAGTGGCACAACTGCTCCATGCCATCGCCATCATTTATGGATGGGAAGAAATAAGGAAATCCAAACAATGCACTATTAATGACTCACTTCTTCTTTCTCAACCAATCGTGTCACAGTGACTGCCTGGCCAGCCATAAAGGCAAACGATGATTGCGTTAAAATTCTCATAAAGATGTTGATGAGATTACATTATTGTGGCCCCAGGTTGTTTGGCTTTATTAAATATATTGTTACCACGTTGGTTGATGCTTAATATAACTGCTATGTTTCAGATGAGTTAGTCTTTGGCAAGTCTATCAGCTCTGTGTTTTCTGTATTTGTTTTTGACATTGGACAGCCTACTTTCCTTTCATTAGACATTAAATAGCCTACCTGCCTTTATGCTGTATATTAAATATGCTAGCCCTCTGTTTGAACATGTTTTAACCTACTCACCTTTACATATTAAATATTCTACCGTCCTTAATTTAAACATTCAATATTCTACTGTCATCTATTTGAACATTAAATAGCCTACCCACCTTTATATATTAAATATTCTACCATCTTTAATTTAAACATTAAATATTCTATTTGAACATTTGATAGCATACTGTCTTCTTTGATTATCTTTATGCTTTACATGAATTTTAAGCAGTGTGTGCTCATTTCAGAGTTCAGTCCCAAGCAGCATAGTGGCACAACGCTTGGGCCGCCCTTGTGGTTTTCTGAAGACCTTTTGGTGCCACGGAGGAGCAATGCAATGCCACCCATTGTCCCCCTCAGTCAGCGCCCGTTCTCCCACCAACCCCCCTCCCCCGGCTGGATGCCTGTCCTGTCCTGTTTCATAAACACCAGGCCCTGCTGCATCCAGTGGAGCAGCTTGGCTGATAACACCTGCTTTCCTCAGCGTGGTGCGCTGCCTCGTCCGTGAGGACAAGACCGTGTGCGCCGCGTGAACCCACCACTGTCCGCCGTCGCATAAGTGCTGGCGGCCCACACGCCCACACTCTTGACGGGTCAGGGGTCAGCCAGCCGAAACCGTCTTTCATTCCTTTTCCACCTCCGTCTCTCCAGGGGCAGGCCAAGGGGATCCTCTTTAGAGGATGAAAATTGCCAAGGCATCTGGGTGCTACATTTTAATCTTGTTAGCACCTGTATAGGTGTGACCTTTCCCCGCCACTCTGTTTACTGGCGGCCGGGCGGTGGCTCCATTGTGTGCTTTATAGTGCGTGCAGCACCCAGACACTGGGAGGAAGGGGGTGGGGGGGTGGAGAAGGTCAGGCAGGCTCATTTTCTGAACCACTGGCTGTGTGAGTGGCCTCTCGCTTCACATAAACACCAAGCAACCCCTTTAAGATGTGTGGGCGTGCGTGTGTGTGTGTGTGTGTGTGTGTGTGTGTGTGTGTGTGTGTGTGTGTGTGTGTGTGTGTTCTATTGTTAGGCTTTTCTTCTTGACACTTAACTAGACTTGCTAATTTGGCCCATTATGGAGAATTATGTAGAACTTTGGCTTTGGGTGTAATCTTTTTCAAGTGCGACCACTTACATGTCAATCGTGGTGAGTGCCTAATGTACAGGTCTACGAGCCATACAGTTTGAAATGTTGCACATTATACCAGTAGTTATCATAACCAAGTTTTATTTAATAGAACCATCCATTAAGATTCTAAGATATGATATATTTAAGCCCAGATCAACAGGTAGTCGGGCATTGAAACTGCTGCATGTGTCTAATAGCCAAGTTTGGATTGAGATGAGCTCATGCAGTTTTGAATGCAACTCTCAGCCACTGTGGCACAGACTGGACAGCCATACATTATACCATCTGAAGGTGAGAGTGGCATCTGAAGTCTCAGGTTGCTATAGTATCCATAGAGGTCTCCTGCATGGTGTGGCCAGTACATTGCTGAGCGGTTTCCTGCAGTATGGCCAGAATACAATGATCGGCCCACACTAATTTTAAACACACTTACATGCACATACAAGAATGCTTGGCTAGTAATATTTTCAATAATTTCTATCACAAACTAATAAAAAAAAATTATTCGAAAAATGTATTCACATATTCACTTGTGAAAACTGTGAAAGCTGCTGTAAACGATACTGATCCAAAGCATTTTGCACAAAAAATAAAAAAGTCCAACACTTGAATGTTGCAGCCACTCACACATCAACACGATCCTGAGCTTTGATGCCTGGCATTTTTTAGGCTGAGTCTGACTGGTGATGAATGAGGTGGTGAAGGGATCCTGACGGCCATACAAATATTGTGAGAGCAGTTATTGGCGTGTCTTTCTGCCTGCTGTGTCGTCTCGGCCAGCAGCCCCAGACTTCAACATCCGTTTGATTAGATTAATGAATGTGGTCGGCATATAAAAGGCTGTGAGAGCATTGGCTGTGTGTGTGTGTGTGTGTGTGTGTGTGTGTGTGTTTGTGTGTGTGTGTGTGTGTTTGTGTGTGTGTGTGTGTGTGTGTGTGTGTTTGTGTAAGTGGGCCTGTGATTGTGTACGTGTATGTGCTTGTGTTTGTGCATCTTTGACAGAGGGAGAGAGAGAGAGAGAGAGAGAGAGAGAGAGGGAGAGAGGTGGGGGTGTTGGGTGTGTAATTTAAACACAAAGGACCCTGTCTGGTCTTCAACGCCCTATTTTAAATGACGAGACACTGGTGTCTTTGGTATTTGCAGAATGTTGGGTGTGATTTCCAAATTCTGAGTGTGCGCTTGTACAAGCTTACGTTTGTGCTTGTGCTAATGTATTTGACAGACCGACAGAAGTAACCTTTTCAAGTAATCCCACTAAATAGAGGACCTTTATGCATTGCATTGTTTTAAATATAACTGACATCGAAACAACTTTGACTTTATGTGTGTGATTTTCAACCTGGACAGATTGTTGAGAAATATGAGTGATTTGAATCTGAAATTTGCAAGTGTTCTATTTTTTGATGGGGCTAAGGTCACATACTTTATGTGGGCAAATACATAAATCATGCATTATACCTTTCCCTTTTTGCTAGAAAAGAAAAAGAACATGTTCATTATCAATGTTTACCAGAATTACATTTGAAGTATTAAGCATTCCATTAAGCATTGAAACGTCCATACTGAGTCTCGCATTGAATTGCCTTTAAGATTGTTCAACCTCAGTTGCTTGCCCATCACAAACAAATATATAATTTTGCATATTATAGACATCATTTAATTAAACCAACAAAAACGTATTTACTCATGTTTGTGATTTAATTTGATGCAATCTTGAGGAAGGATTTGCTTGTTCTAGATTTGATACATTTTGTGGAGTTGAACATTTTGTGCATCAGTCCATTTGTTTTGATGGCTAATTAGGCTTATTGTGGCATGTACTACAAAATGCTGACAAAAAATCTGTCTATTTCACTTAAATTGGATAGTTAAGAGGCAGTGAGTCACCAACATTGCTTCTTCCAAAAGCACATACAGTATGTGAATGGAACCAATGTGGATGCCTAGAAACGATCTAAGGACTGTGATTGGTCACTTAGAAGGACTGTGAAGGTAGCTGTGTAGGTGTGTTTTGCAGCCACTTTAGGCCTTCCAAATGTTTATGGTAACAAGTAAACAGAGATTACAGCAAAACATCTCAGTTATCAGAGCTATCATTTTAGTGACATGCATGTTTAATGGAAGTGTTTTGAACGCACAAAAACAATTTCTGGTATGTTTTGGTGAAAACATAACGAGCGCAACATATGGCAGAAATAATACAAATAGCTTGATTTTAAAGCTAATACAATTCATGCTTAAACCCAACCATCCCCCTTAACCGAAGAACAACAACAAAGAGTCTCGGTATGTTTTGCTGCTGGTACCCTCCATCACTTCCTATGCAACTGTCACAGCACTCGTATGCATGGTGATTAGTTTCAACCAGGCATGAAACTACATCCAGAGGAAAGGACCAGTGGTCACGCCTGTCAGGGTTAGAAAAAAGGAGGAGGATCCCCTCATAACAGAAAGAGATGAGATGAGGAACTGTGACACGTTGAAAACACACACACACACACACACACGCACGCACGCACGCACGCACGCACGCACGCACGCACGCACGCACACACACACACACACACACACACACACACACACACACACACACACACACACACACACACACACACACACACACACAGTAGGTCAGTCAGTCCAGAGTGGAGACTAGAGCTGGAGTTGCCCCAGGGAACCGGTACGGGCAGAAAAGTATTACAGTGGCACAGACATACTGACACACACAATCAGACACACACACACACACACACACACACACACACAAACAAAAAAACTATTCCCTGCGGTCTTGTCAACAGCCAGATTAGACCTTCACTCCATCTGCCAAGCGTTCCATGACACTTTTCTGGAAAGAAGACGAGGGCAGGAAAAAAAAAGACGCGAGGACATATTCTTTCTTTTGCTAGCCAGTAAGTGGGGCCCAGGGCTCTGGTGTAGCCTCTTTGTCTGGGGACACGTGTCTTTTAGCTGCCCACAGGACACACACACACACACACACACACATACAATCTCCCCCTGTTATCTGTAATTGCTTGTCATCCGTTTTTCTCCCTGTGGCCCAATTGGTCCCCCTTTCTCTTTCTCTCTTTCCGTCTCTTTTGTCTCCTTTCCTTCTCCTCTTCTGCTTCTGTGGCCCAAATGTTGTCCAGCCAAGGAGGAGGAGAATGGGCCCATTTTAAACCCAATTTGAGAGAAAGCTATCAGAAAGGGCTTCCCGTTGGTATGGCTGCTTCAAAGGTGGAGGGAGAAACGACTTGGCCCCTTTGAAATGGAAGGTCAGAGCAACCTTGGTCCGGAGCCTTTAAAGTGAATCCTGCAAGAGAATCCGGGCAGGCTGAGAGACGCTGCCCAGCCACAGTGCCCCCGTCACCCAGTGGACTCCACAGGGCCCCATGGCAGCACCAGGTTCACCAACAAACACAGCTCGTCAAGGAAACGCTCCCTTCTCTGTTTTGACCGGGAGAAAAACACTTGGAGTTTTCCGTCTGGATGCTACTGTGAGGGAGAGAGGTGAAGAGTGGTGGTGTGTCCACACCCGTATTCTTGTCGGCAGCTCGCTTGAGTTGCTCTGAACGGAAGTCTGTGGATTGATTGGATTTTACAGTCCTCAGCTCGGGGCTCATCTTCAATGCGCTGATCCATCATCAGGAGTTGGTGAGGTGGCTTGGTGGCCTTCATCTATCCTTTGTTTTCGATCACATTGTAGGAATATATTAAATATTCGATTGGCTAATAATTCAGGATGTATTTTTGGGGGGTGAAGATGTCCTTCTCTGTATTTTCTACAGGTTACAATCGGGTCTGCCTTTTCCATGGACTCCGAGATACGGTTGACTCTGAAGTCCAATCTAGAAACAGAAAAGTCCCTCATCTCTTAGTGCTTGTCTCTCATCACACCACACGTGACTCATTACTGGCTCCCAACCACGCCAAAGATTTCCCTCTGTGGGCTTTTGTACACGTTTTCTCTCCCACTGCCCCCACACTCATCAAAGCACAAATATAGACAATCGTGTCGAACAGAAGGCTGCCAAAGAATGTGTTTTGGAAAACAGCTGGCTCTTTGCCCCATAATGTAGGTAAAAATGATTGTATAATTTTGGACGGTAAGCTGTTTTTCTGTTGGACTCCCACTGTAGTCTTTGTTGTGATAAAAAGAGACAGATGGTACTTTGATATGGTTATTTTTAATGGTATATTTCTGATTGTTATGCTTTGTTGTTATGATGATGCATGTTTACGTTTTCATCATTTTCCAATTCAAGACTTATTAGGGATTCTATAGGAAGCCCAGTCAGAACAGGAAGTAATGAGGCGCATGCTGTTTGAAGACTCCACGTGACAGTCAGAGGGAAAGGGCCGGGTGTTAAAAAGACACTGTAGCTATACTGAGACAAAATGGAGAATCAAGGAGGAAACCTGAAAAGAACAAAAAGAATCACAGCAATTGCTACCATGGCACAGGGTTAAAATTGCCTAGCTCCTGGAAGGCTCCGATGTAACTACCTAGAATCTCCAACCGCGTGGCTTTTAATGATGGCTGAATGGTTTCCAATGCGGGGTTATTTAAATTATTTTTCACTATGAATGCTTCATGGACTGGAAGACAGTCACAGCTTGCTAATTTCTCTCTCTCTCTCTCTCTCTCTCTGTCTCTCTCTCTCTCTCTCTCTCTCTCTCTCTCTCTCTCTCTCTCTCTCTCTCTCTCTCTCTCTCTCTCTCTCTCTCTCTCTCTCTCTCTCTCTCTCTCTCTCTCTCTCTCCCTCCCTCCCTCTCTCTCTCTCTCTCTCTCTCTCTCTCTCTCTCTCTCTCTCTCTCTCTCTCTCTCTCTCTCTCTCTCTCTCTCTCTCTCTCTCTTTATGTGTAGGTCTCTTTCTCTATCGCTGTCTTTTTCTTATGTTGTACCTTCTTTCATAGAACCTTCTTTCTTGAGGATGTTGAATGTAGCTTTGTGCTGCTTTGCTGTAAATTAGTAAGCCATTAGCATTACTGTTACAGGATGATGCCGTTATTACGGCAGGTATAATGGGTATTTAATGTAATGTGTGGGTGGACACCCTTGCACAGCTAAAATGTCTCGGCTGCAAACTCTACCATATACTACACTACAGCTAAACCTTTCCTGTACAAACTGGTAAACATTTGAACAAACTAAAGCAAAAAAACTCACTATTTCTCTACTGTCAGTTAAAGGCCTGGCCTCAGAAGGCAGTGAGCAATCATGTGACAGTTGAATATGTAAATATTAGTCATATTACTAATTCAAATTCACCCGTATCTCCCTTATTTTTCAAACTCACTATTGGCAAGGAGAAAACACATTGTATGCTAGATAGCAAAACCAGGGCCCAATGAAACATTTTGATCAGAACATATGTATAGAAATTATGCAATTTATGGCAATCCTTCTCAAAGACTAAAAGAAAGCCTGGATGTGTGTGCCAATATGTGATTCATGATTGAATGATTCAAACACAGTTGGCAAACGTCTAGAGGAAAAAGTTATTTTATAGGAACAAAAAAAAAAAGAAGCTTCCTTATGTAGTTACAGAGTACCTAGTCAATTGGTGCTCAAGTGCCAGTACAGTCAATCTGGGCTAGCCATTCTTTATCTGGATGGAGTCGCTGATACAACAGTACTTTGTGAACGGAAGCTATTTGATACATCCAACTAATGGGGAAGTGTCAAAAGAGGATGTAGTTAAGTGATGGGGTTCTACAGGGGGGCCTCTGCTGAGGCAGCTGATGAAGTGGCTGTCTTGATGAGGAGTGTGCTGGGCGGACGTCCAGATTACCGCCGGTTAGGGAGGCAGACAGGTCCATACCCACGCAGCTCTTTGCCAAAGCCTGGTGCTGGGAACGGATGTCTTTTCCTGTCGGTTCTCCTTCTCCCATTCAATACTACTTACATGGATGTCCTGGGAAACCAGGAATGAGATGCGCATTCAATATCTGGCGGTAGACAGCGGTGGATCTTGCGTGTGGAGATGATGTGTTTTGTTTTGGTGATGTGTGGCGCAGTAGTTCAATGTTTCCGAGGAGGAAAAGCTTTCATAACCATTTTTTTTTTCCAACTCCCTGCTGCAGTCTCCGTGAACGTGGCAACATGGGCGCAACTTGACTTCTTTAGAAGTCATTTTTTGATGATGGGTATGCTTGGGAAGATTGAGACAATGGTCACACTGACCATGCACTAATGCACTAAACTAAATGTCATTCACCTTTGCGGGAATGATGATACCATCTCATTCATTAACCTTAATACAGAATTCATTTGAATGCTAAATAATACATTTTCATTTTAGCAGCACAAATTACATTTTAATTTAGCTTACTATTAGGCCTTTGTATCATTTATAGACTCATTAGAAGTCTTGGTGAAACCCAGCGACCTAGAGATTATTCAAATTCATCTCTGAACCATTTTAATGTGGGTGTTGTTTTTTCTGTTCATCTTTGTATCCATTTCTGTGTCTCTTTATAGCTATGTAGTACACACCATTCTGTTGCCTAGTGTCCCTCTCGCAGATTTTTGGCTTCTCATCAACAGTTCCAACATGTCCGTTCCCAAGATCAAACCCTGGTACGCAGTCCTATCATATTACTGTCACACCTGTACAACTCTAACCTTCTTTATCTTTTCATCTTTCTCTCTCTCTCTCTCTCTCTCTCTCTCTCTCTCTCTCTCTCTCTCTCTCTCTCTCTTTCTTTCTCCAACACACACACACACACACACACACACACACACACACACACACACACACACACACACACACACACATGTATACACACATATGTTCTCACAGGGATCGTCCCCCTGTCTGCCGGCTAACTGGGTCAAACTGTCTCCTGGAACGCATGGGCAAGGCTCAAACTAATGTATGCTGACATATGAGACACAACATGTTCACATACTGATACATATACTTATGTGTGTGCATTCAGACCCCCCCCCCCTCTCTCTCTCTCTCTCCCTCTCTCTCAGACACACACAGACACACACAAGCAGACAAAATATTGCACAGAACACAGAACAATAAAGTGTGTTGCATCAGGCACACACACACACACACACACACACACACACACACACACACACACACACAAACACACACACACACATCCACACACATGCAGACACAATCTCTGTCATTGTCTATATCTTCTGGCTGATCAAACGCAAGCTGCTGACAATCATACAGATGCCCTCCAATCTGGACATGTCCTTGCATGAGCCCCCCCCCCCCCACACACACACACACACACACACACACAATGTCTCCTCTCCATCCCGGCTCCCTCCACCTCCTGTCTCCTGTTCTCTGAGCGATGCCAACCCAGACAGCTGTTAGACCATGGATCTAAACAGCGGGCACCTGTCACCACGGCAGGTAAATTAATCCGCCCTGGCTTTTAGGTGCGGCCCACATCCAAACGGCCACATGTGTGTGGTCCCAGAGCCCTACCGGCCGCAGTGTGCCCGCCACCATGATGAACAAAAGCCATCCTCCCTTTCCTATCATGTCTCATCGCACAGGGCATACACAGTGATTAGGAGTCAAGAGAGAATAGCCCGTCGCTGTGTTCCATTAGCTCACTTAATTATTTTCGGTTTCTTTAAGCTATTAGGCATCTGTGTGTGCGTTGTGTGTGTGTGTGTGTGTGTGTGTGTGTGTGTGTGTGTGTGTGTGTGTGTGTGTGTGTGGATGTGTGTTGGCTGGGCGTGTTCTGGCTATGTTTCATTGGCAGCATGGATATGGGCCTTCTGTGCCTCTTTGGCCAGGTATGATGCCAGGGAGGACAGGGCTTCCAGTGGATGGCAATATGGAGACACAGTGTACAGGTGAAGGCTTTGTAGATCTGCAGCTGTGGCTGCAGTAGTCCTAAGGACTGTACCCATCGGTTCCTGGGCGAGCTGGCCGAGACAGATTTTCAGGCCCATGGAAAACAAGGACTCAGTGTGCCTAAAGCAGATCATTCTCTGGGCAGACTAATGCCTCGCTGGGTTTATTGGCTGGTTGGATGGACATATAGCTGGCTCTAAAAGGTGGATACCTATGGGTATGTCTCTGGCTAGACAGTGCTTGAGCGCAAGGCTAGTTCTGGATGGTTCAGGTTTTTCCCACCTACAGCCCCTTATGACTTTCTGGCTTTGTGCAGTGGCTCGTGAGATGGCCAGAACCCAGGAGGGTCTGGCAAGTGGAGCGAATGGTCCAACCAATGTGGAGATGACCGGGTTTTGGCTTGGAATGTTCAACCCCACTCTAACCGACAGTGGCGTCACGAAACCTCTTTCTGGGACCTCCGCGGCGGACTGGAAGGGCCAGCTGGCCTGCGCTGGACGCGGTGGCGAAGGACGCAGGGCTCATGTGGTGCCGGGCCCTGCCAGAGTAGAGAGCAGGCCCAGGTCCACTGCTGCACCGGGTACCAGCCATCCACTGTGGCTGCTGGAGCTCCACGCCATGGCCAAGGCTGGGTGGCTGTTCTGGGCAGACTGTATTTCTATTCAGAGACGCTGGACGAATTGGACAACTAAAGATGTGAGTTACTTGTTAGAGGGGGGGAAAACATTTGTTCTTTATCCGACCCTCTACTGATCCCTAGTTGAAAGTATTTTCTTGGATGCCGCTCTTTATTTGCATTCTGGTGTGCTTTGTCTACAATAATTCACACTGGCAGGGCTTTCTTTTGCAGCTGTAAAGTATAGTTAAAAAAGAAAACATATCATTTCCCGCAAATTTCCCCCGTCTCTGTTAATGAATAATGCATTTTGTTTGATGATTTTTTATGCTTTTTTTTAAAGTCGCGCTGCATACAATTTACGGTGAAAATATGCACTATCATGTATACTAAGGCAAACAAGGCTCAGAACAATTGGCTTATTCGCGCTGTTGTTTCTTCCCCAAATCTTTCACTTTGGATTTATTCAAAACTTGGGCGAGTCTGTCAAATTGATAAGTGCATTATTGATGCTGCTGTCTGGTCTGGTTTTACGGCGGATGCTGAGTGCCGCTCACCTGTCGTGACCTACAACCAAAGACGACTGCTTTTTGACATGAAGGCTTGCGAGTTATGAAAAGTTGGTTACAGGGGTGCGATGGGGGTCATATCCTCACAATCGAACGCACTTTAAGCTGATTTTGAGCACAATAGTTCTCCTGACCCATAGTCATATTTTCTTTTAGACGGGAGAGGAAAATGTAACACTCATTGTGCCAAGCCATTACCCGAGCACAAGTGGAACCCTCAATGTGATCCACTTAGAATCCAAGACTAAGACTATGAGTAATGAGTAATTGACTTGATGAATGGGTTTACAATTCGACGAATCAATCAAAATACTCACTGATTAAGGAACCTTGTTGCCATTGATTAAAACATCCATTTCCCCTTCGTTTGAATATAAACAAGCCCCCCCCTGCATTTTAAATCTGTTCCCGCCCACTGCTTATCTCTAGACGTTGTACGATAATCAGACGTAAGGAGGCCAGGCAATTGGTGATGAATATGGCAAACACTTAGAACATTTCCCAATTTCAGCCCACCCATGATCAGCCAAGAGGACAAAGGAGATCGGGGGCAGAGGATTTATGATGGGAAAAGAAAGCGGGAAAGGAGTAGGTGCATGATGAAAAAAGACAAGCAATCACACAAGCGGAAAACACGAGGTGAGAGAACAACGTGTGAGTATGGGTCAAAACAGTGAGGGTGACAGGTAGAGAGAGAGAGAGAGAGAGAGAGAGAGAGAGGTGAGAGAGCAGGGAGGGTGGTGCGTCTCATTCATCGTGTTTATCCGATATGTGTTCAGTGCCTCCTCTCCTCCTCTGTGTTCGGAGCCTACCATGGTGCTGTCACTAAGACAGACAGCAAACCAGTGGACTGCCTCTCTGAGGGGCTGACCTCCCTTATACACGGACAGTGTCTGAGCAGAGAGATGGATACATGGCGGTCTGTGTTTTAGCGGTTAGTTTCTGAGCACTCCGATTGTAATGTGGAGGACTTGGTAAATATGTGTGACATATTGCTCTATTAAGGTTTTCTAACACAGTATGGTTTTAATTAGAGAAATGTTAATGTTAACTATTCATGTGTAATCTAATTTCCTAGTTTACCCTGTAAGAGGTGTTAACAAACCTGACACACCCTATGTCACCTACACACACATTAGTCATGACAGAGCATAACACGTTCAAAGGTGTCTCTTCTGTGCAATGCAAGCCTGCTCTCCTTTGAAACGTCTGAGAATCATAGATGAGAGGGCACGAACGCAGAATGACCTTTGTCAAAAAATCAAACACTCACTCTAAGTGGTAGTCTAATGTGGTAATGACACCATACCACCAAGATCATTCAAACAAAGGACCAATCCACTATCCATCATGCAGACACGCAATAATCAATCTAAAAAATCCATCTAAAATCAATCTATTCAAACAAATCCACACTGTGTTCACGTCAAAGCCCGTAAGACAAATGACGGCCCTGGCCCACTTTATAGACAGGCTAACCACCATAAAGCCTAGCGTTTTGACTTTCATCACTCTCCTCTAATTCATTCTCTTTGTGCTGCGGCTCCCCCAGTTTAGCTCTCAGAAGCAGGCCGATAATGAGAGCCTGGCCGGGCTCTGTGCACTGCTTCTGATGAGTATTAGCATTGAAAAGCGGCCCAGACTCTCTCTGCTGGTGCCCCAGCACCACTGGCGCTTTTCGCTGCGCTGGCCCCGCTCAGAGCTTCCTCCACCTAGCAGCTATTAGTCACGCCTGTGTTCTCTCCTCCTCCTCTCCAAGGCTTCATCTCCCTTCATCCAGCCCACTCGTCTCTCCCTGCCTCCGTTTCCTTCTCTTGTGCTCTGCCTCTCTCTCTCTCTCTCTCTCTCTCTCTCTCACACACACACACACACTCTCTATCTGTTATACACGCAGGCACACACACACACACACACACACACACACACACACACACACACACACACACACACACACACACACACACACACACTGTCTTGCTATGGCTCTCTACCCACCTACTTTTTTAATCTTCAATTTATTATCCCTCATTTTCCTCTCATTTCCTTTCCCCCTCTCTCTCTGACTCTCTCTCCCTCCTTCTGTCTCCGCCCTTCCCTCTCTCTCTCTCCCTTTCTCTCTATCTCTCCTGTCTCCCCCCTTCCCTCTCTCTCTGAACGACATCAAACAGAGCCCCAGGAGAGGTTAGGATCCCTTGCCCCTTCGCAGGCTGCTCTTGATCTCTGTCCGAGCGCCTCCGTTTGACAGCTTACAAATGAAGCTGACCCCTGGTCACCCAGCCCTTTCTCTCTCTCGCCTCTCCGTCTTTTTTTGCTTCCCTTCTCCGCTCTCTGCAGACTCCAGACCCCTCGGCGCAGCCCGGCGTGGCCAGCACCAAAGAGGCGTGTGGCGGCAGCCATGAGACCGGCTCGTGGCAAGATTGAGTGCCTGCGTGGGCTGACCTCTGACATCAACATGAGACCTCTGCCCCCTGCCCCCTGATAAAATTAGCCAGCGGGGGCAACAAGTGAAGCAACGGAAAAGCTGGTTTGTTGGCAGAATTCTGCATGCATGCGTGCACATGCTCTGTAAGATTTATTGTTACACACATATTTGGGGAAGACGCACACAGACAGATATGCACAGACGTAGGCACACAGACAATGCATTAAGCAGAGTGCAGACTATATTAATATTGACATTGACATTGACAGACACACACACACACACACACACACACACACACACAGCACTTAATCAAATCCTAATTTTTACTGGAGAACACCTCAGTTGTTATTCATGTTTATTAATCACAACCTTGTGCACTTTCTATTCATTCGACAAAATCAACGGTGTATTATTATAGTGTCTTCCCCCTGTTCTACACCCTGACATCCACTTTACATGACCACCCGAGCAGACTCCACACAACCCCACACTCCAGATCTGGATGAAACTTTTATAGCAAGCCCAGGTACAAACCTGATGTGGATGGCCATCAATATATTCATGTTCCCTGTTAACTATTTATCCTGTTTACTGGAGTAGAAGAATGGCCTATTATGGGAGAGAATGCAACCTCGGGGAAAGAAAGAGAGAGAGATTGAGAGAAAGAGAGAAAAACAGAGCAAGCGGAAGAGAGAGACACCAGGTCGTTCCAGGTGACCGTATGCTAGACGGTTCTGAGAACAAAGGGCCAGCCATAGACTCCGCGGGTCAGTGGCTACGGTAAGACCCCTGCTGTTATGACGTAAGAGACCTTTCAGAGGGGTGTTAAAGTGACCATAAATGTTGATTTACACAAACGCCAGCGATGTCTCTGTAGTAAAAAACCTCCCCAGACTCTCTAACCCTTCAAGTGTGTGTTACTGCAATAGGTTTGCAGCATGCATTGTTGAAAAGAGATTGAATTAAAGCCTGCAGGAAGTCACCGCAACTGCAATAGCCGGGGGAAATAAATATATTACTGCAGCCAAGTTCTACTAAAGAAAGACTTGGCCCGATGGTGAATCCCTGCTTCTGTGTGTATGTGGGTGGGGGGATGAAGTAAAATAAATACATTCACACTTAGGCGTCATGCAGCCAATTATTTGGAGGGGGCACAGTTTCACAACTCCATTTAATATATGCTGCTTTGGCATATATGCACCATACTACGGACTTGATTTCAAACCATTGTCTCACGTGCCCCCTCAGTGTGAGTGGGCACAAAGCCTCTGTATTTAGACACTGATATCCACACAAAGCACAAATACAAGCAGAAAACCCCAAACTTCACGCACAAAACTACGCACACACAAATTATTTATAGTCACAAAGCTGTGTGACAGCACTCACACACACAAACATTGTTTTTTCATCCTCTCTCTCTCTCTCTCTCTCTCTCTCTCTCTCTCTCTCTCTCTCTCTCTCTCTCTCTATCTGTTTCTCTCTCTCTCTCTCTCTCTCTCTCTCTCTCTCTCGCTCTGTTTCTTTCTGTCGCTCTCTCTCTCTCTCTCTCTCTCTCTCTCTCTCTCTCTCTCTCTCTCTCTCTCTCTCTCTCTCTCTCTCTCTCTCCAGTCCAGTTTCTCTCTTCCCAGCTCTGTCTCATCTTCCAAAGTCAAAGAACGATGACGCGGGGATCCTTTTCCTGACGACAGAGTTCCAGGAAGGTTCTGTTTTATGTCCGTCTTTCGTGCCTGTGCCGTGGCTCACAGTAGCCGTTGCGTAATGATCTGCCGGTCCGCTCAGAGGTGAACGACACGGCGACAGGGGAGCTCTCCTGTCGTTTGGAGCTGGATAGGTCCGAGAGCCAGGACCACCTCTGTTTCCCTCTCTGCCCCCCTCCCTTGCTCTCCTCTCTTTCTCTCCTCTCTCTCTCTCTCTCTCTCTCTCTCTCTCTCTCTCTCTCTCTCTCTCTCTCTCTCTCTCTCTCTTTGTCTCTCTCTCTGTCCAGTCCAGTTTCTCTCTTCCCAGCTCTGTCTCATCTTCCAAAGTCAACCTAATTAGTGTTTAAAGCATTGCTCCCGCCAGCAAGGTCACCTGTGCCCGCGTGCCTCTGCGTTGTCAGGGCAATGCCAACTCTAATGAAAGGGGGTCTATCTCTCTTGCCACCAGCCAGGGAGGGTGCGGCGGGAGGGGGAGGGCAGGGGGAAATCTACTGGCCGCTCTCTGGGGCTCCAGCCCACTCACATATCATTAGCAACATTTGCTCAATTACCCAGCCTGACAAATGAGCCAGCCACACACAGTGAGCAAAGGCAGAAGGTTGGTAGATAGACACAGAGAGAGAGAGAGAGAGAGAGAGAGAGAGAGAGAGAGAGAGAGAGAGAGAGAGAGAGAGAGAGAGAGAGAGAGAGTAGAGGGGGGGCTCTTGCACTGCGGGCAGTGTGCAGTAGCTCACCATCGAAACAGGGCTTTGTTTTGGCTGTAAAGCTCAGGGGGGAAATAGACAGTTGAATATCAAGCTCAGATCATTATGGTTTGAGCTTCAAACGTTTTGCACATTTTGTTACAGCAGGATGCATTAGGTATGCACTCTACTGTCCAAACATTTTTTACACCCGTTCTCTGAAACGAGAGATGGGAGCCCGTGGGAGCAGCCTAACGGTTGTTTGGAATTCAGTTTACAACCCAGAGTATGAAAGGATATTGGCTGGCCTTTTTCGGGATATTTTGTTGCACTCCCAAGTTCTGTAAGCACAGCCTTCTCCCAAAGCAAACATAACTCCATTTGACTTGTGTCAGACTTCCTCCCCTTCATTTCTCCTTTTTCCCTCTCTGGTTGCTTGTCTCCTTTTTATCTGCTTTTCCTCTGGATGGAGGAGGAAAGAAAAACTGAATAAAAAAAGGGGTGGGGAGGAAATAGCTTCAATCGATATTTGAAGTATGTGGGGATTTGAATCCTTGCCCAGGGTTGTTTGGGCCTTAAGCTGTGCACACAGTATTCAATGTGTGTCACACACAAAGCTGACCGTGTCACAGCCACATTGCCAAAGCACTGAATAAATCGATAGTGTTAGTGTGCAAGTGTCTGGATGTGTGTGTGTGTGTGTGTGTGTGTGTGTGTGTGTGTGTGTGTGTGTGTGTGTGTGTGTGTGTGTGTGTGTGTGTGTGTTAGTTCACCTATGATCACCTTTTTGTGGCAGCGTGTGTATTCTCGTGTGTTTTTTGTCAGAGCATCTACATGCCCAATGTGTGTGTTTGTGTGTGTGTATGAGCAGGTCTGCATCCGTACCCATGTACAGTACGTGTGTGGGGGTGTCTAGGTATCCCTGGCTAAACTTGCCGCCAGTCACTGATTTGGGACAGTGGGTTAGTTGGAGACTGGCCATGCAATCTTCTGAGACTTTTCTTCACGGTCAGCCAAAAGGAAAACACTGTTGGCTTCCTGTGCACCCACACGAGGAAGCTCTTGTATTGACTGAGAAGCGCCATTTGACTGTCAAATCGCCCGTATTTGCTTGCCAGTCAATTAAGTCTTTCAAAGCCCCAATCCTCTCATCATACAACGCCCCTGCTTGTATTAGATGCTACTTCAGGGTGTTTTACTTTATTGGGATTCAATAAACTCTCTGACCTTGGGGTGGTGTGAATGCACTGTGTTCATGTAAGCGAGGCCAGTAAAGAGGGTTTCCGTGAACCCACTTAAGTGTGTGAATTAGAAGGCTTGAATAGCTCTTCCAGCAGCCCTCTGCCCTGCTATTCTAGCTTCATTGTGCTAAATGGTGGAGGGGGCCTGGGGCAAATTGATGCTCAGTTGTTCAGGATGTACTTTGGATGGCATTCCCATCTCCTAGTTAAGAAATATGCATGAAAATACCTGGAGAAAATGAAATCTAGAATATAGTGGAATCAGTGGAAAAACTCTCATCATGGAAAAAGGCCAACCGGATTATGAGGTATTAGGTACGGTGCTATAGCGAATTGGATCTTTTTGTTTTGCTTACATAATGGATATGCAGTACCCGTATAATATGTTGAATAGGAGAAAGACCAGCACCCAGCAAACACCTTTCCTAACAACCACACACATAAACCCACTCTCTAGCTCTCTCTCTTGCTGAGTATTGATGAGTATTGACTCAGCACTTCGTAAGGGCTCTCCGGTGACCAACCACACACACACAACCGTACACGCACAAGCACACACACACACACACACACACACACACACACACACACACACACACACACACACACACACACACACACACACACACACACACACACACACACATAATATCCACCTGGCTGGATATTCTGAGATCTCTCTGAGCATTTCCACCGCACAGCTGCCCTCCCTACTCAATTAGTCTCATGTCCCTGATGTAGAGATAGAGGAGGGCTGATAGAGGGGGGCTGATCTCTCCCAGAGTCCCTCCCGTTCTACCACTCTCTTACACTGCTTTCCCTCTCACATTCTATCTCTCTCTATCTTTCTGGCTCCACCTCCCCACCTTCATCCCAAGGTGACTCAGTGTCTTTCTGTTCAATACTCCATCACTAATTCTTGCGGCTGGGCACATACTGCACTAGGATGATTTGTGCTAGACTACTCTGTATCTTGAATTCAGAAAAAAATGTATTGAATCTGCTCATCGCGTCACCAGTTAAAGGCCCAGTTAGGATTTATATGGCCAGTCCCTTTAAGTGCTCCAGCCAGCAGCAGGTTTGCCATCTGAATGTAGTATTACTGCTAACGGCAGTGGATATACCTAAAGCTTGTACTATGGGTTTTGTGTACATTCATAGTGGCTTTGACTTAGGCTCACAGGGGCCTTGTAATGGGAATAGCACTGTGAGATACGTACATACTCTTGTGTGAGTTCCTGGGAACCTTCTCACCTAATACCGAACTTAGTGACAGGTGATCAATGTAGATCCAAATGGGTGACCTTGTGGCAACCATTTTTCAACTTTAGACAGCAAGACATCCCTTGAAAAAGCACAAGGTGACCAGGGAAGGGCTGATAAAGTATCGAGTAACCTCATTTTCAAAGATGTTATTGTTTATATATATTATTATTATATTATTATATATTATTGTTTGACCAATTCAGTTCCTGAACAATTGAAAGTTGAGCTCCCCTCACACGTTTAAATAAACCATTACATAAAGTTTAGAAATTGTGTTTGTGCTCTTCTGCCACCCCAGGGTAATTTCCACCACAGCCTCCTTTCACATAACAGTAACAATACTTAATGCCTAGAGTCACCATGCACCAAGCACACACACACACACACACACACACACACCGGACACACACACACACACACACACACACACACACACACACACACACACACACACACACACACACACAAACATAACCAATTACAATTTATGCTCTGTATTGACCATTCCAGCTCGCTTTGTAATTTTACAGATTGATATTCTGCCGGTATGAAACAGGAAATGGCCCTTTATGTGTCTGGACAATCACAGTTGACACGGTCAGTAGATATGGCTTCTGGATGGGAAAATAGTCTGCAAACCTGTGTGACTTCCTTCCCTTATCTCAGTGTGGTGTCTCACCTGGCATGTTTGTATGATTCTGCCCCATAGATCCAGAATCACCCAGACGAAAGTTAAATACTGTTTGACTACTATTCAAAGGGAAGACATAGAATATGTTTATAAAGGTAGGGTCAACATAATCCTGAACCAGAGTTCGGACGAGGGATTGTCTGGCCATGGATGCTTCTGGCAATAATTCATATTATTGAACAATTATTCAATAGTTATTGAACTTCATTCAAATTCATTCCACTACAATGTGTGCTGACCCAACGGCGTCACATACAACTGTACGGGGACATGGATAGTGCCATGTCTGAAAGCCAGGCAGCAACGGAACTCACATACAACTGTACGGGGACATGGATAGTGCCATGTCTGAAAGCCAGGCAGCAACGGAACTCACATACAACTGTACGGGGACATGGATAGTGCCATGTCTGAAAGCCAGGCAGCAACGGCGTCACATACAACTGTACGGGGACATGGATAGTGCCATGTCTGAAAGCCAGGCAGCAACGGAATTCCCGTTTCCTCCCGGCATCCTTGAGAACTTAATCATACAGTAGATTGGCCACCAGTATGGATAGGCCTCTATTTAACATCCTTTGTGGCTGTTACTAAGGTTACCAGGCAAGAGCAACTCTGTATGGGGGACCTATTCCCCTTACAATGATAATTATCTGAAAGGCCCTTCCCTAATACAACCTTGTCAAAGTGGTCGTGACCGCCACAGTGAAATGTCAAGCGAATTCAATGTGTTCTAGTGGATCCACCCGGTCGCGTCTGAATACAATGGCCCGGTTACATTTCAAAGACTCCTATAATTACAGTTGGATACAATGCTAGACATATGTTTTACGCTCATTTAGATGTATCCAACAAAGGACAGGAAGGCTGGTTTTGGATGATGGTATATAACATGGATTTCTTTCAAATGTTATCACAGTAGGTAAAAAAGAAGGAAACTAAAACATTCCACAATCAAAAATCATAATATTTGTGTCAATGATTAAATATACACATTTTTTGTTCCCAGAGGATTGGAGACCAAAAAGAGTTGAAGACACACCACGCATGAATAGACATTCACCGTTCCCAGGGAACGTACCAATAACTAAGGAATGTGTTGAAGCACCTACAGGTACATGCCTCCTCCGCTCTTACTGTGGACACAGGGCTAATGCTAATGCTTTTCTAGGTCTCAGAAATCATTACAGGTCGTTGGCATCACACACATACGAGGCACATTCCCTCCTTTATTCAAACGGAAGGTGGGGTGTGGCTGAAAGTGACCCCAGCTCTACAGGCCGCTGCGTGTACTGCTCCTGTGTCGCACGTACATGCACACACACACACACACACACACACACACACACACACACACACGACGGGGCTGCAGAGACAGAGAGGATCAGTCAATCACTGTCATCATCAGGGACCTGACCCGTGCCTGCTTCCACAGCCTCGCACCACCACATCCCTTTATACGTTCGTCACACTGTCTTGCAGCCCAAATGTGTCTCTCATTCTTGCCTCTGGGAAGTCCCCAACCCTTACCCTGTCTCACTTTCTCTCCCTCTCAGAATTCAAAGTCATCCCTCGCTTCATCTTTTTTTCACGTCTATCGGGCTTCTTCTCTCTATCTTTAGTCGGCAATCCATCTCTCTCCCACCTGAACTGGACAGGTTAGCATGTATCTGTTTGTACAGGATGATAGGCGACGGGTTCAGTTTAAATGAATCCATTGTTGTTGTGAATCATCATGCACAGGTTGGACAGTGACACCATGTCACTCACCATACTTACGCAGGGGGCTGAGGGGGATTGCCGATTCTGATTTTAAAACACGATTCAGTTCACGGCCACAGGCAACGTGGAAACAAATGGTCCTTTCTCTTAATCTTCGAGCAATCACACGCCCTCTGTTATCCTTTTGAGCTGAACGGGACCAGCTCCGACATATGTTCCCCGTGCGGCCGCTACAGCCCCGTCCTAACCAGCCGGGCTCCTCACCTCTCCCCTGTAATCGACCATCTCACATGTCGCCCCGTCGTTTCCTTTGATTAAACACCCACTCCCAGCACCAAATGAGACACCGCACGCCTGCATTCATCACGCCAACCCCATGCCTTCCCCATTCCTCAGCCTGCTCTAATGAGATAATAATCTCTTAAACAATTAATAATCCTAAATGTCGTCGCCCTGCCACTGCCCACCGGCCGGCCGCCCCCCACCACACCCCGCTCTCTGCGCCGAGTGTTATTTTAAGCCCGTATAGCGGGGTGATGATTGAAGGGTCAGCAGGAGAGTAGGTAAATGGGATTTATTAGCAGGGAGAGTGCAGAGGTGAGGAGAAGGGGGTAATTAAAGTGAGAGAAGGAGAGAGAGAGAGTGGGAGAGAGGGAGAGAGAGAGAGTAAGAGAGAGGGAGAGAGGGAGTAAGAGAGAGAGAGAGAGAGAGAGAGAGGGAGAGAGGGAGTAAGAGAGAGAGCGAGAGAGAGTGAAGTCCATCACCGTATTCTCTCATGTGTGTCTCACGGCGAGGCGACATCAATCCTCTTTATCTCTTTAAGATGTTTTTTTATCTTCCTGTTTTTCTCTCTCTAATGACCCCCTGCCATCCTCACAGTGATTAATATGAAACAGTTGGTGGCCCGCCCTCTTCTGGGGTTCATATAATACCTGTCACCTTATTCCAGAGCAGTACATAAAAAAAGACTGGGCCACAGGGGGAATTACAGAGCTGGAAAATAGATAATATTCTGCTGAAGGGCTTTTTTAATGGCCCAGACATGCCAAGGAAGATGACTGAGGCTGAGATCTCATGCAGCTGCAGGGCTATGGTGGGCCAAAACAAGTACCAGCGACAAAATATTAAATACATCCTTTCTATTACTGATAATACAGGAAAATGCAGAACATTGAGAACCCTTTGTAATCTTTTGACTTATTGTAGAAAACTTGAGGAGTTTCCTGTGAATATCGTTACAAATGGATTGGACTTCCTTATGGTAGAGGGGTGGCTTTGGCTGGGTACATTTTTTTTTTTCATCAACTTTTTTTTTAATCTTTCATTAAAGGGATAATTCAACTTTGGGGGAAATACGATATGTTCCTACGTATCCCTTGCCATACTAGAGGATCAATATCAATCTTCTGATTGTAACTGCAATAATGAGGTAAATGTAGACCAGCTTAGCAACAATGGCTGTAAGCCATCGGCCACTGCTGACAAAGTTTTGTCAAAAGTGAGCACTCTGGCCTATTGTTGCGACGCTGCCTACCAACGCAAGGTAAAACTATGGTTACACCTCGCAAAATAGCCCTGAGCTAGCATCTGTTTCAATAACATCCTCTCGTTTTACATCTTCATTTCGACAAGTGTGAAATAGAGAAGAAACAACATGTTAATAACCCAGCTTTGGAGTTCTTCTAAGGAGGGTTTTGTCACTTTTGACGGAGCCATGCTAGCAGCGACCGATGGCTACAGCCATTGTTGTTAAGCTAGGCTGCAATTATCTACATACTTACCTACAGATCTCATTGGTGGACACACAATCATAAGATTGATATCGATCCTCTGACATGGGGTAAGAAGGAACATATCTTATTTCCCAAAAAGTTGAACTAACCCTTTAAGACTTTTGCCAGGTTGATTAGAGAACGGCAGGGATCCTGGATCGTTCGAATGCGACCCCAATCTCTCCTCTTCAGCATTGGTGGCCTGGTCATTCCTCTACCTCTCCTGGCTCCTCCTCACTACATTGCCAGGCTTTTAATCCTCTATCTCTCCTGGCTTATCACTTCACCTGTCCTCCCCCTCTCCCTAGTTCTCTGCTCCACTACCGGGGGGCTATAAATCATTCAGAACCGAGTGAGCCCTGACCCAGAGCCAAAGTCAGGCCAGTCTGGTGTGGGTTGAAGCCTGGCCATGCCAAACAATGAAACGAGCATCAAGGCTTTGGGTCTCTTTGAAGACCCCAGTCAATCACTGGCTCTGCACACGCAGCGCCCCCTTGGGCTGCTCTGACCCTCTGCAGCGGCAGGCTTAGCTGGTATCGAACATATTGGAGAGAGGTGGTTCATGTTGAAATGTTGAAACCTCCGTTTTGATAGCAAAGAAAATCAAACCAGAGATTTATCACTATAGCCTTCTTTGTATTCGTTTTATAAAAGCCACACAGAGAAGGATGTTTTTTTTTTTCTACATGCATACACTGTAAACGCATACTGTAGGCCGAAGGATATTGGTGTTAGAAACGTGGAGCTTACATATGGAGTGACCTGCTCTATATACGTTGTATAACGCTGAGAGAAGAGCTAAAAGATTAGAAAAGTTCAGTCACACACTCAGGTATGTTGTGAAATGGCACCAGGAGGAAAGCGTAAACATGTCAAGCCACAGAAGTCCCTTTCCTCCATAGGCTCAGACAAAGCCCCTGATTGTTTTGAAGAGAGGAATGATACGGCCACTGGGTTGTTGTCCCACTGCTAACGTCTACCGCTGATGATGTGGATGATGTCTGCTCAAAAAGCGTTGACACTGATGTATTGTAATGCCATTGGAAAAAGCAATGATATGGAAACCATTATGCGTGGCTTTGAATCAGTGCAGAGGTTCTGCTTTCTCCTCTGAATAACATTGCACTCTTGTATTTGTTTTTCATATCACAGCTTTTTTTACCATCCTCTTTATTCATCAGTCAATCTCTGAAAGATGGTTAAGAGCCAACAGAGATGGTATAATAATAATCCTAGTTTGTCTGGCCAATGTTCTGCTTGACAAGTACAGCAGTCTCTCTCTCTCTCTCTCTCTCTCTCTCTCTCTCTCTCTCTCTCTCTCTCTCTCTCTCTCTCTCTCTCTCTCTCTCTCTCTCTCTCTCTCTCTCTCTCTCTCTCTCTCTCTCTCTCTCTCTCTCTCTCTCTCTCTCTCTCTCTCTCTCTCTCTCTCTCTCTCTCTCTCTCTCTCTCTCTCTCTCTCTCTCTCTCTCTCTCTCTCTCTCTCTCTCTCTCTCTCTCTCTCTCTCTCTCTCTCTCTCTCTCTCTCATGTGACACTTTCTTTAGCTTATATCAAAGCCAAAGAGGCATAGGCTCCTGTCAAGACGGCAGGGAATCGTTTTTTTCTGTAATTACAATTCCATAGGGGAGAACTTCAGTCTCTTCTCAAGAGTGAATACTTACATTCCATATCGCATTGTTAAAATGCAGTAAGAATGATCCCAGCAGCTGTGGAAGAACGTGGGAGCGAGTGGTGCCAATGCAATACTCACCAGCTCAAGTTGGACAGAAACGCACCTTAGTGGGGTAACGATGGCACTGGGTTCCACAGGTGAGTAGAACACATGCATTCCAACTCAATTAGCCAGCCATACTATCAGCCTGTTAAGGAAGTGCTTAAGAATTACGCTGAGCGACCGGCTCAACTTCTCTTCCTTTCTTTCTCTTTAGAATAGTAGTATACAGTAGTGTACTTTCTTCTTTTTTTTGTAATTCTGTGTTTGCTTTTAGCTGTACTATCACTGCTGGAACAACTTATAAAACACAATGTAACATTCCAAGCTGTGACTAATCTAAGCGGCTTAAAACAAAAGGGGGAAGAGATGTTTTGTTAACAATGGACTGCAACTCTTCAGACTTGCCTCATGGCATGACTGTCAAAAAGAGATGTTCTCTGATCTAAAACCCATAAAATGCCCTCTCTCTTTCAACGTCTCACTCTGTTTCTTTCACACAACACACACACACACACACACACACACACACACACACACACACACACACGGACATACATACATACACACAGACACAACTTGTCACCTCTCTGGCTCCCCCATTATAAAATGACGCCGACAGGTCCTGCAGTTACACACAAAGTTTTAATTGCATTCGATGGGCTGTCATAAAAATCCCATTTTTCTCTGTATGACTCTAGGCCGTTTTTTACTATTCTTGTTTTGGAAACATTGGGTCACAAGATCCACACACAAACACACACAGAGATGTAACCCACATACTTGAACCTTCAAAGAGCCTAAGAGCAAACTGGTGTAACTTCATTAAATTTTTTTATGTTATTAGTAATTGTGTGGTACTGTCAACATTTGCAGATTAAATCAATTTCCTGGGGGCACGTGTTTGTGTATAGGACTCTGAGTGTGTTTGTGTATAGGACTCTCAGTGTGTTTGTGTATAGGGCTCTAAGTGTGTTTGTGTATAGGACTCTGAGTGTGTTTGTGTATAGGGCTCTAAGTGTGTTTGTGTATAGGGCTCTGAGTGTGTTTGTGTATAGGGCTCTAAGTGTGTTTGTGTATAGGGCTCTAAGTGTGTTTGTGTATAGGACTCTGAGTGTGTTTGTGTATAGGGCTCTGAGTGCACCTCCCTGAGTGTGTTTGTGTTGTGGGCTCTGAGTTTGTTTGTGTTCTGGGCTCTGAGTGTGTTTGTGTTCTGGGCTCTGAGTGTGTTTGTGTTCTGGGCTCTGAGTGTGTTTGTGTTCTGGGCTCTGAGTTTGTTTGTGTTCTGGGCTCTGAGTCCAGTTTGTTGAGTGTGTTGCCCTCGATGCACCACCATGTCAGCCAGCTGTGAAAAGCATTCTGTGGAGAGAAGTAGCTGAAGAGCCCTCCACTTGATAACATACATGAATGCTTTTTTACCACTCTTGTTCAACAAGCAAAAGAAATATATATAAAAAAAAAAGAATGAAAGTAGATAGCTTTTTTTTTTAAGGCAGCTAAAGCCAGTGCATTGACAGACTTAGTTGCTCCTTAAAGACCAACAGTCTCGGCACGTTCATTTGATCAAAACAGTCCTTTTTATGAGCAATTCACGAGTGCTGGATTCATAATAATACTCTTGCCAACACATTTTGCCATTACTGTATTGATTTTTGGTGCTTGCCAGCATGTCACTCCCACAGCTTCCAGAGTTCAACTTAACATATCATTATCTCACACTCCTGCCTTTGAGACATGATTTGCATAAAGGAACAGAAATAAGTCCTAATAAAAGTCAGAATATTCTCTAGAGGCATGCTATATGGTTCCAAATGCCATAATCATGTTTTGTGTACCATAATCCAACATACATTCTGTGTTGCAAATGAAACAAAATAAATTATAAAAAATAGAGTAAGGTTAAAAAATAAACCCAATATGTGAAAGAACAAAAGAGTGTGTGTGTGTGTGTGTGTGTGTGTGTGTGTGTGTCTCCCTTCCCCTTCTCTCTCCCAGCAGCTCTCGACAGCTGTGCAGCTTCCTTGTCCCTGTCCATGGAGCGTGAATTATGGAAAAACTCACCAATTAAATATTGAAATGAAGACACAGCAATGATGGGAATCAGATGCTAGAGAGGTAGAGGGAGAAAGAGAGAGAGATAGAGAGAGAAAGAACAAAAGAGAGAGGAAGAGACAGAGATAGTGACACTGGCTTCATAGTTACCACACTCCCAGCTACACTCCCTGGTGTCGCGGATTTTTTTATGTCTCCGCACTCCAGTGAGATCGAAATAATTAAATACTTTGAGAAATAACGTCCGCCTGCTTTTAGTGGTTTTAATGGAGATGAGTAAAAAAGTAACAGAGTTGATATACAATATATCAACTACAAAGTAACAAAATAAAACTGATCAGATAAAAAGAAAACCCTACCTGCAGTCTAAAGTCATACAAAAAGAGGATGCATAACTGGTGCGCACAAAATCACAATACCCCCTAACGTCCCTTATATACACGCTTACTTAGGAATATTGATTAGTTCAACTGCAGTCAGCATCTCCCATCTTTCGGACCTTCCTAGAGCAAAGAGTTTATTGCACAGGGCAATAAATAATGCCATCAGGCTGACCGGTCCTAAAGTCTAACATCTTATCTTACCTAAACAGGGAGAATACATAAACCTATAAGTCACTAAGTCACTTGTGATGCTACATACTTTAGTTACCACACTCCCAGCTACACTCCCTGGCTACATACTGTAGTTACCACACTCCCAGGCTACATACTGTAGTTACCACACTCCCAGCTACACTCCCTGGCTACATACTGTAGTTACCACACTCCCAGGCTACATACTGTAGTTACCACACTCCCAGCTACACTCCCTGGCCTACATACTGTAGTTACCACACTCCCAGGCTACATACTGTAGTTACCACACTCCCAGTTACACTCCCTGGCTACATACTATAGTTACCACACTCCCAGCTACACTCCCTAGCTACATACTGTAGTTACCATACTGCCAGAACACACAGACTCTACAAGGACTCGACTCGACTTGAACAACATCAGTGACTCGACTCGACTCGAGCTTGCACGTGAAAGACTCAGCTCGAGTCTCCGTTCCAAATGACTCGACTCAACTCCCAATTTTTGGTGACTCGTTACAACTCTGAGAATGGGTCCATCTTCAACCCAAGCCAGCTCTATAACCCCCTACCCCTAGACCCCGGCCTGTCATTGGAGAGCTACTGTGAATGACGCATAAAGCATGCCACGAGGGATTGCTTCAGAAACCTTGAGAAGAAAATGGCTGTCAGATTGCGCCCTGCTATTTTTTCTCTTAGCGGGAGAGCCAGCCTCATGTTGAAAGTAGCAAATGAATGTTTTACATGCTCCAGTCAAAAGCTCCAGGTCCAGTCCCCTGGGCTTTCTGTCCATAATGGACGTATCCTCCTTCTCAACGGGAACATGTGGTCCGTAGAGAAATCACAAGGGCTCCTTAGAGACGGGATCGTTCTACCGCACGACTGTGAACACTCACTCATGTGCAGGCAGCTCGGGTACTGTACCTTGTAGCTGAGCCAAGAGGACAAAAGGTTGGGCTCTTTTCACTCATAGTTTTTTTAATATATTTTGCACGGCATCTGTTAAAAAAAAACCTGTTTGTTGTTTTGAGCATACACCTCTGCATGTCTCTTCCCAAGAGCATGACAAGGATAGAGAGATTACATTAGATATGGAGAGAGAGTACATTTGCTTCATTACAAAGACACTGATATGTTCTACTGCAAATTAAATCAAGCGAACATGGATATCACTGTAAAAGGTTCTCTTAATGCAGGCTTTGAGCAACAATACCCCAACATATATTTGTCTTAATGCAACACTAGGTGCCTGTGACATTCACCTGATGTGTGTTGACATTGAAACAGCCCTGTTCCGTGACCGAACGACCTCCCGGCCTAAATCTAAAATCTGGAGCCGGCGCATTTATGACATCTCAATTGAATAAGCTCCCGGAGCTGAAAATATCAATTTTAAGAGCGGCTCTAAATCTGACCGGTTATCAGAGAGAAATTTATCGTTCAATCTCAAGTCTACTCAGAGGTGCTGGTGAGGTTGGACAAGCGAACGACGAGAGGCGCGTGCCATAATAATCATAATCTGCCTGAGCCCCAGCGACCTGTATAATGATTAGGAGCGGGAAAGTGACAGGGATATTCCAAGAGCCTCTTTTGGTGCTTTGGGTGAATTTATTGTCTTTATTAGATTGTCGTCCAGGCGCAGTGGCGGCAGACAGCGAAGGACGGTGGGGTGACAGAGGGTAATGGAAAAAACTCCCCGCCCATTGGAGGTATTTACCGAGCTTTGCACCTCGCCCAGAGAGGCCACGGGGGAGTCTGTCATAGAGGAATTCTTCAGATCGCAGTCGGGTTCATATGAAACAACATTTCTCCCCCCAAATCAAAGCAAATAAATCATTTAGCGACAAAGGGGCTGCTTTGCTTCGGTTTGTGTGCGCATTGAGCTGTTTGTGGGCATGGGTGTGCGTATGTTAGTGTCGTGTGTGTGTGTGTCTGGTTGTGTTCCTTACATTGTGTGTTTGAGTGTGTGTCAGGCGGGGAGTCAACAGAAGGCATCAAGCAGTAGATGGTTATTTCGGTGGCATGCGTCCGTGCCTGCAGACCCATGATAAAGAGAGATGACTCACACTGATGCTCCCAAACATCACCACAGTGGCATGCAACTTTAACCTCTTGCTTTCCACCCGCACACACAATCGTGGGTACCGCTCTGTCAATACATGATATATATATGTATATAGTTTAACAATACTCTAAATTGTGCCAGTTTGAAGTGAGTCATCGAAAGAGGAGGACCTTTCCATGTGTCTGTCAAATGTTGTAAATAAGACACGTGTGAAAAATAATGTTCCGTTACATGCAAATATAATGTTCAACACCAAGGTTCAGTCCAGATTATATGTGGTCTATTATATGTGGTCTCTTCTCCATCTCCGCCGTGCTGCACCCTCATCATCGCGCCATCGCCTAAGCGTCAGCCGGTGCAGCTGCTGGAACAACGTTTCCTTCCGCATCTGTGGCCGAGGCACACACAGGTCACAGCCCACGCTAGGCAGAGCGCTCTGACAGCTCCTCCCCAGAGCAGGGCCCAGTTTGTCCCGCCGCTTTGCCAACACATCCACATGTTGTTTTGGATTTCCACTCTGGTCTGAACAGTGCTTTTCAAAAGGCCAGCAAGGTACAAGCATGTTGCCCCCCGGAACCCCCTGCGGTGTGCTGGGAACATTTGGAGCTCGGTGTGCTTTTCCACCGCTGATGGAGAGCGACGCGAGGCCGCAGAGCGAAAAAAAAATAAACGGCCCAGGCATCGTGCATGACTCTCGCCTCCCCCTGCCTCCATCTACGACCTCCTGCATCCCCATCTTTTCTGTTCGCTTTCATTTATTTCTCTCTAAGGCCCTTCCCTTTCTCGGGCCGGACCTATTACAATTTGTCTTTTCCAGTGAGCGGACACAGCCAGGCACTGAGACACAACGATCAGTTAAATACACGCTTGCTCTCAGGCATTTAGCAAAGGGCCGGCTTGTGGAATATTGCTTTCATGCCTTCATACAGACATACCGTTGTACAAGGAATATAATGGGTTAGCGCTTTCTCACTGTCATACCCCTGGTCCTCACACTATTCTCATTAGCAAAGAAAGTTTGATTCGAAACACTTCCTGCTCCCACCGGGTCTCTCTGTGCCTGAGATCCGTCTCATTAGTGGCAGTTTGATTTCTAGGAGGGGATGGAATTGGTAGTGTATGGACACACCATATTCCCCCACGGGGGGCTAAGCCCAGCCCACCCAGCAGACAAAGGCCACCTGATCACAGCCAGTGAGCTGGCAGAGATCTGAGTTCCCCCACCACTTATAGGCTGTATTAACCTTTCCACACATGTCAGTATAATAGTGAGCGCATGCTGGCATTTGTCTTGGACATGGCGCCGAGGTGGCCTGCTTAAATGCCACGGCTAATGAAGCAGACCCTGCCGCGGTGACCGAGCCCCATTGGTAATAAGCCTTTAGGAGCGGTTTGGAGATCGGGTGCATCGCGTCGTGTGTGTGTGTGTGTGTGTGTGTGTTTACTGCCCACTGTAGAGTATGATAGAGGAGAGAGACATACAGCGGAGAAAGAAGGAAAAGAAAAGAGTAGGAACGGTGTGAGACGAGGCAGCAGAACAAAGTCTTTCCGGAATAAGAAGCCAGGGCGGCTGAGCTTCTACGTCATGCTAATGAATTTCCCATTCAATTGCACATGGCAATTCCAATCAATCCCAGTGAGAAAGAATCCTGAGGAGACCCCTATCAGTATGCAGCCCCCATCCAAGTTGTCCTGTCTGCGCACTCACCGTCTGCACTATGAATGCCCGCTCTATTCTGGATTGAGGATCGATCCAGCCCAGGTCCATACCCCCTCCTTACTGTCTATCAGAACACCATTTCATATTTCAAAAAAATATTGATCTGAAGTTTGAAATTAAGCCCCGATGTCTTATGCATGTTTCGGATGGGGGGTTCTGAGAGTGGCTCGGAAGAAGCTTTGGTTTGGTTTGGAGGGTCTGTTTCGAAGCCAACTCAATAGGCTGAATGCAGTGTTATCAAGCAGCACAGCATCAGAGAAAGTGCTTATGAAAAATAAACCATGCCCTATAGCATGCGAAGCGCCAAAGCGTGAATTCCTTCTGCATTTTTATGCGAGGTTAAGGGAGTTGGCCACGTTTCAAAGCATGGTTTGAATGCTTAACGTGCCAAAGAAAAAGCACAGAGTTAATGTACAGTATTCTGGGGGCGTTTACAACATGTCTGGCTTTCCAAGTAAAGATAAACTAGACAACCATATTTAGCCCCAGCTATAATAATGTAACCCTTAATTAATCCTCCAGGTACAGAATAAACGATGAAAACAAACCACCCTTGAAGACCGAACCATCCCCTCTTCTCCGTGGGCATGGTTATGCCGGTGTGGGTGGAGTCGCCGCCTGTTCAAAAGTTTGTGTGCCTCTCTGCGCTATTCGGAGGCCCACCAAAGAAAAGTAGTGAGTTGGCCTCTGAAGGCTTTTCATTATCAGTCAAGCTATAGCCAGCCTCTGCAGTCTGCTGTGTATCCCCTGATGGGTGCTAAGCTCTATTGATCCGCCGAAAGCAGAGAGGAGGACCCGGCAGACCTGAACAGGCGCTGCAGATCCACTGGAGGTAGACCACAGAACATCAACACTTAAACGCCCTCACACAATATCCGTTGCGCCTTAGCCCAGAAGGCAGGACTCGGCTAATCCGTGGAGAGAAGCCATGGTGGAGTGTCTAATGGTACAACAAAACGTTACCTGATAGGACATGGATGCTTCACCACAGTGTCATCAGCACGTCGTCCTTTGTGTTTGCGCTGTACATGCGGCGCGGCGGCAAAGTGACGTGCGTGACGTCGGCCTGCGCCGGCAACACAGGACCACACGTCATCGCACATCATGACGGGATGATGAGAGGTGAAAGGAACAGCGTTCTGCAATTAGACATCCTCTGGATACACTTTGCCCCACCAAGAAGAGAGAGAGAGAGAGAGAGAGAGAGAGAGAGAGAGAGAGAGAGAGAGAGAGAGAGAGAGAGAGAGAGAGAGAGAGAGAGAGAGAGGCGGGGAGAGAGAACATTAAAACATTAAAGATAGAGGGGGAATTTTCTGTTCACTGCAACGTGCCATGCCAGAGTGCCTCAGTCCAGTTGGAGGATTCCACCATGATAACACTCTTCTGTACAGTGATACAATGGGTGACCTAAGACAGGGTAACATTTTTAGATAAACTTCCTTTTTTTTAAGACAAACCCCTGAGCATGTGTCAACCTAGCTCAAACTGGAAACCCAGTGAGGTTTATGGGAATGAAAGAAGTGTACAGGAGTGAAAAGACGTTCTAGACTAGTAGCTTATCTGAATTTGGGTGCTGATTGGTATGCTGCTGGCTTGCTGCAGATTAGTATGCTGCAAGACGGATGAGTGTGAAGAAGTCAAAAGGCAACGAATTTATGCCTTGTGCTATGTAGTGAAAGTAACTTAAGGCTACCCAACCCCCCGTCTGGAAATAATGCATTCACTGTCTCACACTGTTCCTTTTGGCTGCAGATATCGTTGGCTACAGGAATTTATAGAGCTGGAACAATATTCTAGTATGACGTGGCGGTCGCTCAGACGATGGAAGAGGAACTTTCAACATCGGCGTGGGTTTAAATATCTCGTCTGTGGTGGAGTAGTCAATAATGCCACGGATTACAGGCACGTGTTTCATAGTGTGTATGTGCTCGTGCCTTGTGGCTGGAGGTCAAGGGTTCATGCAGAGAATAAGCAACAGCTGTAGATGAATTGACAGAAATGAACATGCCAGCAGGCACAAACACACACACCCACACTAAATCCTGCTCAGTGTGGCCTGCCTATTGGGCTACTACTGCTATTTACTTGTCTGAAACCAGTGTGTATGCTTTGCTCCATTAGGGCTGGTGTTAATGATCTGAAACCGGTCCTCAATGTGTGTGTGTGTGTGTGTTTGTGTGTGTGTGTGTGTTTGTGCCAGCATATCTGTAGAAATGTGTGTGTGTCCAGCAGGTGATCTAAGCAGTGGGACACTGCGGTGGAGGGTGAGCCAGCGGAGCACAGAGACATTCACAGCACAGTGGACCGTTGATGACCTCCCACCGGGTGGCTCTGTGTGTGCTGCGCTTTACAGCCAGCCAGCTTTCAACTTGAGCATTGACATTTCTCAATGCCGTTCTTTTTCAGCATATGAAATATGGAACATTAATCTCTGGCAGAGGGGAGTGTGGGAGGATGTACAGCTAAGATGGGTGACCTTTACTCCCCATATATGAGAATAAATGAATCAACAGGCAAATGCAGAGCCGGCCTGATATAATGAACGCCGTAATAGAGCTGCACAGCTATGGACCGTATTCATATTTGATTGCACATTAGAAGTGATGGCTAGCTAAGCTGCTCTGTGACAAGCCTCTGTAACAAGTGGCATTACGCAGAGTGAGCCCACTCCCTCCATTCTCTTCCTCTGAGACCCTGACAAACAGAATCATGGCGCGATCGTACTGTGATCCTCTGCTGTCATTGTTCATAGTGTAGATGTAGGTAGCGGTAAACAGAGATAACATTTAGCATTTAGCATGGTTATCCACCTTGGGATTCCTCGACCTATCACCTATCACATATGGGACACTAAAAGTGTGAATCAATATACAGTGGGGCCAAAAAGTATTTAGTCAGCCACTGATTGTGCAAGTTCTCCTACTTAGAAAGATGAGAGAGGTCTGCAATTTTCATCATAGGTACACTTCAACTATGAGAGACAAAAATTAGAAAAAAATCCAGGAAATCACATTGTAGGATTTTTAAAGAATTTATTTGTAAATAATGGTGGAAAATAAGTATTTGGTCACCCACAAACAAGCAAGATTTCTGGCTCTCACAGACCTGTAACTTCTTCTTTACGAAGCTCTTCTGTTCTCCACTCGTTACCTGTATTAATGGAACCTGTTTGACCTCGTCATCTGTATAAAAGACACCTGTCCACAGCCCCAAACAGTCAGACTCCAAACTCAACCGTGGCCAAGACCAAAGAGCTGTCGAAGGACACCAGGAAGAAAATTGTAGACCTGCACCAGGCTGGGAAGAGTGAATCTGCAATAGGCAAGCAGGTTGGTGTGAATAGATCAACTGTGGGAGCAATTGTAAGAAAATGGAAGACATTCAAGACCATTGATAATCTCCCTCGATCTGGGGCCCCACGCAAGATCTCATCCCGTGGGGTCAAAATGATCATGAGAACGGTGAGCAAAAATCCCAGAACTACACCGAGGGACCTGATGAATGACCTGCAGAGAGCTGGGACCAAAGTAACAAAGGCTACCATCAGTAACACACTACGCCGAGAGGGACTCAAATCCTGCAGTGCCAGGCGTGTCCCCCTGCTTAAGCCAGTACATGTCCAGGCCCGCCTGAAGTTTGCCAGAGAGCATATGGATGATCCAGAAGAGGATTGGGAGAATATCATGTGGTCAGATGAAACCAAAATAGAACTTTTTGGTAAAAACTCAACTCGTCGTGTTTGGAGGAAGAAGAATGCTGAGTTGCATCCCAAGAACATCATACCTACTGTGAAGCATGGGGGTGGAAACATCATGCTTTGGGAATGTTTTACTGCAAAGGGGACAGGACGACTGATCCGTGTTAAGGGAAGAATGAACGGGGCCATGTATCGTGAGATTTTAAGCCAAAACCCCCTTCCATCAGTGAGAGCATTGAAGATGGAACGTGGCTGGGTCTTCCAGCATGACAATGATCCCAAACACACCGCTCGGGCAACGAAGGAGTGGCTCCGTAAAAAGCATTTCAAGGTCCTGGAGTGGCCTAGCCAGTCTCCAGACCTCAACCCCATAGAAAATTTGTGGAGGGAGTTGAAAGTCCGTGTTGCCCAGCGACAGCCCCAAAACATGACTGCTCTAGAGGAGATCTGCATAGAGGAATGGGCCAAAATACCAGCTACAGTGTGTGCAAACCTGGTGAAGACTTACAGGAAACGTTTGACCTCTGTCATTGCCAACAAAGATTATGTTACAAAGTATTGAGTTGAACTTTTGTTATTGACCAAATACTTATTTTCCACCATCATTTACAAATAAATTCTTTAAAGATCCTACAATGTGATTTCCTGGATTTTCTTTCTCATTTTTGTCTCTCATAGTTGAAGTGTACCTATGATGAAAATTACAGACCTCTCTCATCTTTCTAAGTAGGAGAACTTGCACAATCAGTGGCTGACTAAATACTTTTTGGCCCCACTGTATATGTAAAGTGTGTGTGTGTGTGTGTGTGTGTCCGTCTTCATACAAGTAACCTACGAAAGTAGCATGCGTCACCACCCACGTCAATACGAGACATGTCGATATGGATTGTCCAAATGTCTGAAAAAATGGCCCACTCACCTGTGAATGCTTCCCTAGCTATACACTGACTAGCTCCACTGGGTCAACAAACTCGCTGCCACTAGCTGCTCCCACTGTCGTCTCCAGACATCTGACCTTTCCACATGCTGTTACATAACCAACGGAAAGTCCCAGAATAAACAACGAAGAATGTAAATGTCAGTAATTGCTGACACTGCTCAGTCTCTTGATTTAATATTATCTCGCAGACCGGTTGGACATTGCAAACCCACTGTGTCTGGGAAACCTCAACATTTGCACCCCGTCTTCGGCTCACTTAAAGAAGAGCATTGTCGGAAGCTGATCAACTGGCATCACAGCACCTTCACAGTCTACACATCCACTGCCAGGAGCAACAACAGAAGCAGCCTTTATCTCCCGTCCTCTCACACACCTCCGAGACCTGAGTGGAGTTCCACCTTATTAGCACGCCTCACAGACAGCCGTTGGAACGCGTCGAGGCAAACCCTTGGCAGGAGGAGAGAGGGGAGGCTGCTTCCAGTGCGCCTCGTTTGAAGTTTGCAAACTCCTAATTTGTTTACCCTCGTAGGCTGCCAAGCAGAGGGTCCCTTTCAAGATGCCTTTTTCTGCCTTTTAGATGGAGAAGACAATGCGGTGCAGATATTCTACCCATAGAAAACGAGAGAAGGGAGGGGTGGGGGTTAGAGAAGAGGGGGAAACACAGGGGGAGCCCTTAGAGGCACCAGTAGATGCAGTAACAGTCAAAAGAGATACCTGTGAAAACGAAACAGCTTCAGAGAACGGCTCTGCAGTGAAGCTGACCATCAGGGCCCTCAAGCTGAAGATAAGACCAGGGAGTACCTGTTTCATGGTTATGGATTTATGACCTTTCTGTTGCTTATGGTCTATTGACTAGACCTTGGTTAATGTTTTGTTTAATCTATGGACATATTACATGCAAATAGAGAAATAACATCTACATGCAAGTTTACAAGATAGAAATGAAGCAGCTCTGTCTGCAGCTCTTCCCGTAAAGGAAAGCATGTGTTGGCTGTGGAACACCAGCCAATGCACGAGCAGTCAAAACGGAACTGATCTGCTTCTGCTGCAAACGGAACCCCTCATTATACTGACAGTGCTAAAGACGGCATCCAAACACACACAAACACAAACAAAGTCACCACGCAGCCTTTTCCCAAAGGGTCGAATTCACACAAAGTTCAAAGACAAAACACAACTGAATCAAATAAAACATAACGCCAAAGTCTTTATATTAACAGGCAAGCGTATGCGGCACTTGCGCTGACTATAGAATAGAGTGTGGCGCTGGGTCGATGCTTTGCAACACTTCTCTCCCTGTCCCTCTGTCTCTCACGTCCAAGCCTGAAGAGAAGCCACAAGCTCTATAAGCTAGGAACGCATCAGCCCCTATCTCCGTAGCACCTCCTCCATGATCATCCACAATTTACATAGCCTGTTGAAATGTTAATGTACAGATGCTGTGTTGTATAAAAAATGCATGTCCCCCTTGCTGAGAACAGAAGAGATTACATACAAGATTACACATGAACATCAGTAGATACTAGGATGTGTCACGTTATCCTTCTCTGTCTTATTTTAATGAATAATAACACATACATAGCATGTTCATGTGCCATCATAACATATCTGATGACTGTGTTCACTATACACTAAGTGAAGATTGCATTACACCTTTGAACCAAACGAATAGGGAGGTCTGTACATAGAGACTTGTTTTCTTATGATAGTTTTTTTTTTACTCACAGCGACTCGGCCTTGTTTTATAGCTGCTTCCCAAGACATCAATCAAGTCTTCTCCTCTAAACTTTCTCTCACCCAATCTTTGTTTAAATAATAGAGCAGCAGTATAGCTAGCACAGTCCATTAGTGCTGTGAATGAGTGACAGGATACATCGCGCACAACTGCTGGAGATCAGTGGAAACTCCCAGCAAGCACAATCTGAGTTTGGGAAGGAAAATAAGAGGGCCTTTTCAATACCAGCTGACATTCTGAAACGTATGAATTGTTTCAACGGGCATGTAGGACAATATACGTTATTAGGATAGATCTTTGGAACTTTTGAAAGTCTCGCTGATGTCTGGGTTTGAGCTCTTTAGGGGATTTTATATATGCTTGGACTTATAGTTTGTATGCAGTTTCAGAACATTTTTGCGGGGGCAAATCTGTATTACTCAGTTACCAGTAATGCAATTGGATTTGTGATGCAATGCAACCTTCTCAAGTTCTTCTCAGACACTTGACTTTGACTGACTTGACTTTCTCAATTTCACCCAATTGAGACATTTTTAAATAGGTTACATGCTAACGCTCACGTCACTGTGGCCATTATACAACTAATCCTAACAACTTTTGGCCCATTACTGTTCTGCACTGTCACACACACAGTATATACTCTTTACAATTTAATCAATAGCTCATTTTATAATTTCTGAAGCTGATTTTGGTACTTGTTTTTCCACGGACTTCAGGAGAAACTGTACCATATCTACTTATAATTGGTATGGCTTCTGATGGCATTCTTTTTGTGGGCACATGGCAGTGAGTGTGCTTGCGTGCTCGCTTTGTTAATTCATTGCTTTCACTCTTTCATGTCTTTCTGAAATTTGGCAGCGTAATCATTTGGCTACCCCGTTTATTATATTGGATGAGCAAAAGTGAAAACAAATGGAGTATAAACTGAAATAGAGCGCGTGCAGAAACGCTAAGACACATAATGGAACCAGCTCGGTTAGTCATATTTAATGAGAGGACTCACTTGAATATAAATGTAAACACTTGAAAGACAATGGACTCAATCTAAAGCATTCTCACAGCCCATCATTTCACGCTGCTAAATAGACACATTCAAAATGCCTGTATTCAAATGAGAGTGCCTTTGTAAGGGTAATCTAAGCGTTGTTTACTTCAAATGAGATGCATTGGTGGTGGTTAGCTAACTTAATCATCAGGCCGTTAATTGTTATGAAGATGTTCCAGAAAAAAAAGCCACATTGGATGGATTAAAATGAGGGTCCTTCAGGGGTAGGTATGTTTGCAACGTAACAAGTGGTGTCTGTGTTTTAAGAGGGGAGAGAGTGAGAGCAGTGAGGACCAAAACAAAGCATGCAAAATATAAGTAAATATGAGCTCCAGTACAGGCAGAAAAGCCCCACCGGGAAATGTACATTTTGTTCAGTCAAGTAGCCACTTAGGAGCGAGCCGTTCAGGAAATAAAGTGTGCTAAACACTATCGGGGCGAGCGTGTAAACAGCTCACTCCGGCACAGGGAAAGAGAGTACCTGAATCTAAACAAACCTTAGGAATTACCTAACTGGCCCATTTGCTGATGGTTGAAATTCAAGAACACATATCCACAGTTTGAGTTTGCGGTTCTATTTTGTTCTCAAACTGTGGAATACAGAACATCCAATATTTAAGAAGATATCCGCAGGTTTACTTTACTTTACTGGAATGCCGATGGCTTTAGACTGAAACCGTATATTTCTGTACAGTAGTTCAAGTACAATAGAGAACATTCATAATACATAGTTGTGGTTTTGTTTTTTGTTTCTGTTTGTGTGTGTGTGTGTGTGTGGGGGGGGGGCTCTAAAGATTCAGGGGCAATCTGTTACCTACCTTCATCTTCCTCACAAAATGTCACATAGTATAGTAGTCCTATAGTATACACTAACAAGAGGTTTTCTGCCCCCCCCCCCCCCCCCCCCCACACACACACACACAACATAAACAAAAAACAAAACAAGAACAATGTATTATGAATGATCTCTATTGTCTATTCCAGTAAAGTGCACCTACTCATTTGAACCTGCAGATATCTTGTTCTCCCAAGTGGAGCCTGAAGTCACAGCAGCAAACACATCTGCGCTGTGCACCGTCAGCTTCCTCTGCACCGCCAACACTCTGACACAGACACACACCCACCAACAGATACACACACCAACGGACACACACAGACACCCTTCAGGTGCCGCAATCTGTTTACTAACATCTGCTTGTTTATAGCCGACACCAAGAGCCAGGCATTCTCCCTCTCTCGCCTCCTTAACATGGTTCTGGGCTACAACCCCCTTCTTGCCACCCCCCACCCCCAGCTCCATCCAGACGCTCCCCTTCTCTTAAAATGCAGAGAGGCTCCCCCCTGAAAACCAAATGAATATTAATCATAACCGCTAACGAGGCAGCACGCATGCTAGGATTTCCAGCGGCAGTGTGATTCACTCCGACAGAGCAGGAGGTGGAGGCAGGGAAGGAGGCGCAGAGGCCTTAGGAAGCCAAGAGGTGCTGATGAAGAGATGGGGCGAGAGATGGATGGAGGCAAGAAAGGGAGAGAGGCGGGGAAAAAAAGGGCGATGGAGCGGTGGAGGAATGCAAAGGGATGGATGATCTAACAGGGGGGATCTCTGACAGTGAGATTAGGCAACGGCGCTGCGCGGGCGTGTCTCTGTGCATGATGTAGACAGTCCTTCAGGAGTTCAATTTGTGGCGAGTTGGGTGTGGTGATGTGTTTACCGACAGTGTGGTATGGTTTCAGCAGAACCAACCACCCCCCCAAAACTCCCACGCATGTCTCTCTCCCCCCCCCCCCCAGCTTTTCTGCTGTGTTCTGGCCGGGCACGGCTGACACATCCACTGGTGCACGATCCACACATGGGATGTCCATGTGGTCATAAATGAAGTTCCCATATTCAAGAGTGGACGCTGACATGGCTGCAAGGGACATGAGTCAAGCTGGTAGGTTTGGAGGCGAAATACTGTCAGAAAGAACAGAATCCTTCCAAAAGCCCTATGCAAAACAGCAAATAAAGGACTCAAAACCATTCTCTCTCAAAGGCTCTCTCTCTCTGTCTGTTACACTGGACAAACACCACACTCTGTCTAACTCACATAGAAGTACATTCAGGCCCTTCTGCTCCCCTCTCACACAAACAAGTCACAGAAGCTTGTGACTCCATATTGTGAGAGACCATTTTCCTGGAGGGGTCAGGGCACCACAAAACGTGAGACACACATGACAGAGCAGCAACTGGATTTAAAAGTTGCCACTTTGTGCAAAGAGATGAACTTTTAAGTCCAGGTAGCTAGAAACATCTCGATTAGCCTGCCGGCCCTTTATTGTTTCTCTACACACGGATGCCACACAGTGAGCTACCATTAGCACGTACAGCCACTGCTACTAGCACTTGTAGTAGCAGGTGTGTGTAAATGTGTGTGCCAGGGAGCTCGGGTGGTTTTAATGTGTTTTTAATTTCCCCTGAACCGCCTGTGGTCCTGGGTGGCCGCAGGGTTGTAATTGGCTGCCAGTGTGAACATCAGTCAGCCTAACGAGAGCCAGGGACCCCCTCCTTCAGTCTGTGGAGCGCACACACGTGCACACGCAAGACACACTCGTATACGTCCACACTCGCTTTCTCACCCCCCCCCCCCCCCCCCACACACACACACACAGTCTCCTTCCCACACGTCCTCGTTCCTTTACACACACTACAAAATGTCTAATTACCAAAGTGTGCCAGAGGGACCAAAACACAACCTGTTTACCAGTCAGACTATAAGAGGAACACGCTCGGAATCCAAGAGCTACAATTAGGAACAAACCGTAAATTACCACAGCGGTTAGGTACGCATGCCATGGAACACTGTAACACTCCGCAGGTTGGACTCGTTAAAACATTACCAGCTGAACAACTGTGTTTTATCATGTGGCTCTAATGGTTGTGATATGAAGATGTTTTCTGCCGTGTGCTTACTCTATGCTGTATGTCAAGTGAGGTAAGGGAAATGTTTGGCTGTGTTTAATCAAAGGAAACGGAAACACATGCTCGCGCTCAATAAAACAAAATCAAAACTGTTTGGTCGTATATATATCATTTATTTACACATATTTTTTTTTCTATTTACAGGTCTTTGTTTCAAAATTTGCTCTGTACATATTTTTAAACCTAAGAACAATTCAGCTGACCCTCAGCTCAATGACACACGTATGTTCAAAGAACTAGTCAGAAGTCAAGGGGAGGATATCTCAGTTCTGTTTTCAGAAACATTTGATACGACTGGAAAAGTAAACAAAGCATAAAAATGAACCACTCCAAAAATAATAGAGAAAAAACAAATAAACAAACAAACAAAAAAAAAGACAGGAGGCAACAGGCAGTTTACTGAAGGTCAAGTCTCAAGAGACGCTAAAAAGTGTATGTATGTGTGTTTCTACTGTTAACTGGGAAGGCTCCAGTCCGCTAACGCCATGACACCTATGGTAACTTCCTGTCCCGAGAGTCGTTTTCTACGATCAGCATATCACCACTTGGACATCTAGCCAAATCACAGAAGGCAGCTGACTGACTGAAAGTCGTGGATATGATTCTCAGGTACAAATAAAGCTCCAATGAAAATTCAAACCTGTCCTGTCACAAGCGGAGATCCTCGATGATCACAGATAGTCAAATAAATACTTGCTTTCTGACAGCTCTACGTTAGGCACAACTCAATAGACTAATGTAAACAGTATAAAACAATGGAGAAATCTGAAGGAAAAAAAACGTTAAAAAGCTGATTCCAAAAGGATATAGTTTGTACAAAAAGTAAAGAAAAAAAAAAAAACATTTTATTTTATGCATCAACTGAGTATATGAGAGAGGATTTGGAACTGGCACAGGGTTCAAAGCACTATGACATGATACGCACACTGTTAGCACTTCGTGCAATAATTATGGTTCCTCCGCGGTACTCGAGGGAGGTCATGACGATAAAAGCTTCACATTATATCATTAATGTCTAGTTCAATATCGGAGCCACCCCTCACTCACACCAATATGGTGCGGCTGTCAAGTTACTGTAGCTCAGGGTAAACCCTTCATTTCATTCACGAAGACACGCAATAATCCAGCAAAATTAAGGCAACAAAAATAGGTCTTTCTAAGGAACAAATCGAAGGGGAAACTGTGAATGGACTGAGACTGGCAACTCAGATGGGAAGTCATACCTAATTCAAATGTACTTCCAGTTGTATGCCAATTCATTATGAATGTGGACAGTTAACTAGGGTTCAAATCCAGATGTTTTCAGTTCATAAATGGTATATTATTTTTTTCACGTTCCGTTCAGACAGAGTCAAGAGTTAGTATGGGTTTCCTGAACTCCAGCTAACCTCAGTAAAACTGATTTTCCCAGCACATTTGTTTATGGTATGTATTATGCATACATATACATATTTCATCCACTTTCAATCTAAGAATATCGAAAACAAACATGCAACGCTGAATGTTGCACGCAAATGTATGTTTGTGGTTGCATGTCTGAGTTCACTTACATTTATCTGAGGAGAAATGACGGAGGGATAAAAGTATGCTAGGTTTCTAATTGTTTTTCTGGTTGT
>CM030172.1:13222078-13242078 GCA_017639675.1 Aplochiton taeniatus | reverse complement strand
CACACACACAACTCACTTCTGAAACGGAAAATTGAATAGTTCCCTGCGTGCCGTCGTTGCATAAACCGTGCTCCGTCCAATCTCCTCTGCCTACGACAGCCGTGACGTCCTCCGGCCGGACTCTGGGGTGCGCGCCGTGTTGTTCTTCTCTCTGGCTCGGCGCCGTCAGAGGCTCTGACAGGCCCGGCGCTGGGTTTCGCGGCCATTTAGGAGCGGCGCTGCAGCGTTTGCATTGGGCTGTCTGGAGCGTTATGGTAATGCGGACTGGCAGTGAGTGCTTTGGACCCGCTCTGAAAACAGTGCTGCAGGCTCTCCACAGCGCTGGGCGCGTTCCCCACAGCACAACCACGGAGACGGGGAGTGTGCCCCCGCTTATGAACAGAGAGAGAGGTCGGGTCTGAACAGGGGGGGTTTCCGTGGGAGAATTGTGTGTGTGTGTGTGTGTGTGTGTGTGTGTGTGTGTGTGTGTGTGTGTGTGTCTGGTTGTTCCACCAGGTAGGGGCAGCAGGAGTCCCTGGGGTAACCCAGAGGAGAGTGGGGCAGTCAGTCGGGGCAGCTTGGCCCAGTACACACGCCCTCGACTCCACGCTTCCAGTAACCACTAGAAGGGAATGCCAACATCAAGTCCTGCTGCCTGAATCCAGTTAGATTACTTGATTATGGGAACAAACCAGACCCAACGATACGTAACCCCAAAGACAATACGTAAATACGCTATAAACTATGCATATCCAACAGGCCTGCCGTCCGTGCTACGGAGATATCGAGGTTGCTTCGAGCAAGTATAATAATTGAATGAGCAATCATGGCCAATAACCCTAGGATTAATGCAGGGATTATAATCATGCCCTGTGTGTGTGTGTGTGTGTGTGTGTGTGTGTGTGTGTAACACAGCACTATCATAGGCAACCTATATGCCCTCCTTTTTTAATTAAAGCCTGCCCTCATGTATGATGATGTGTGATGAGAGCACATAACTTCACATTTTCTGCTCCGCACGCTTGATTGGCTACCAAGTTAAGATTGGTAACTCGGGGGGCTGGCGGCCGTGGATCTATGGGGGCGTGTGAGACGGAGAGGAAGAAAGAAAGAGAGAGAGAGAGAGAAAGAGAGAGAGAGAGAGAGAGAGAGAGAGAGAGAGAGAGAGAGAGAGAGAGAGAGAGAGAGAGAGAGAGAGAGAGAGAGAGAGAGAGAGAGAGAGATACAAAATAAATAATAGGGCGAGAAAGCTAGCGGGTGGCAGGGAGGGAGTAAAAGAAAAAGACAGAATGGAGAAAGAGAGACAGGGGAGAGAGAGGGGAGGGAGAGAGAGAGGAGGGAGAGGGCGAGAGAGAGCTAGAGAGAGAGAGAGAGAGAGAGAGAGGGGGGAGGGAGAGAGAGAGCTATGGGGATGACTGGACATTGTGCACAGAGCCCTTCACCAGGCCTTTTAAAAGCTGTCAGGGCTTGGCTGGAACTCCAAGCTCTGTTCTTCACAGGACGACCAGATCTCTGTGGATGGAGCAGCACGCCGTGGTCCTGAAAGGGACACCGCGTGACTGCTGAGGCATTTAGACCATCACCCCACTGAAGCGCAGTCCTAAACTAGATTAGTACGCTTGGTGAGCCTCGGGTCTGCGTGTGTGTGTGTGTACAGTGTGTGTGTGTGTGTGTGTGTGTGTGTGGGATGCGGAGCACAGTCAAAGACAGGTGGTCTGGATCAGTGGCCTTTTGGTGACTTTGTCCGGCTGTGTTGTAGATGAATGGGGGTAATAGGGAACAGAGTGAGGTGCCTGTAAGTGCTGCATGTTTCATTAGCCAGTGAGTCCTCCTTGTATCATGGCACCAACACAGAGGTAATGAGAGCTCATTTGGGGAAATGGCAGCGCCGCCTGACATTTGGCTGTCAGGGGTCCTGGGGTGGCGCGACGTGACACTCAGAATCAGAGCTGGAGCGGGGCGAGTAGTCACCACACGGGTGCGCGCGCACACACGCACGCACGCACGCACGCACGCACGCACGCACGCACGCACGCACGCACGCACGCACGCACGCACGCACGCACGCACGCACGCACGCACGCACGCACGCACGCACGCACGCACACACACACACACACACACACACACACACACACACACACACACACAATCTCAGACATAACACCAAGGCTTTCATCTTTCGAGGGTTCAAGTAAAATGTCTTGTCGAGTTGCGTGTGTTTGTTGAACCAATTGTTGCCTAGAAGCTGTGCACATGAAAGAGACCCAAAGAAGAAAGAGTGAGAAACCACTTCTCCTTCTCTGTCCTCTGCCCCTTCTCTCCATCACCCTCATCTCTCCTTACACTTTAGAATCCTCTCTCTTAGTTCAGCAACCCCGGGCGTAGCCCCGGAGGTCTAGTACAACGTGCCATGCGGCTGAGACAGGCAGAAGGCTATGTGTGTTAGTCTGTGTGAAGGTGTGTGTGCGCCAGGAGACAACAGTGAACCAGTGGGAACCGTAAAAAACTAGAACCTATCAAATGGTGTGCTGACGGACGCACACACAGGGATATACAGCCTGGAGGACAAGCTCTGTGTGTGTGTGTGTGTGTGTGTGTGTATGTGTGTATGTATATATATATATATATATATATATATATATATATATATATATATATATATATATATTTATAGAAGAACTACAAGATGTCCCTGGTTCCGACGCCAAAGTCACCTTCCAGACCAGCTGCTGCTGTCATCCCACTAATGCAGTCCCAGTGACCTCTGAACCCTGGAGTTAATGACCAGGACGGTGCTGGAGAGAGAACACTGGTACGGCTGGGACGCCGTGTGTGTGTTTGAGCAGGAACATGTGTATGCTTTAGTGTTGCTTACGGGTTGTTTAATGTTTGTTTATGGGTTGTTTAATGTGCAGGTTTTTAGGCAACGTGTGTGTGTGTGTGTGTGTGTGTGTGTGTGTGTGTGTGTGTGTGTGTGTGTGTGTGCCTGCCCTACTTGGAGGATGACAAATATGGCGAACAAGAAGAGTCTCGCTTTGTGAGTCTCACCTGGAAATCTCTCTCCTCCAGTATCTCTTTCCTCCACCGTACCAGGAAGGCTGCGCACACATACAGGTGGAAATGGGAGAAGCCTTCCGGTTCCGCCTGCAGGGAGAGAAGAATGGAGAGAGTGAGGGAAGGGTAAAGAGGGGTTGCTCTAGCAGCGGCAAGCCCCCCCAAAAAGTACATTTGTAGACATTTAAGCAAAGAAAGCCAACTTAATTGCTCTGAATCACAAACGCTGAGCAAACCTCTCTCACGGGCTCAGTAGATTCCGATTGATAAATCCAAGTTGGAATCCACAGAATCTCTTAAAAGTCCCACCTGTCATTCAAATTAAAGGGAGGCTCAAACACACTGAATGCCACATTCAGGCAAAAAGGAGGAGAGCAAGAGAGAAAAGCTTTACCCATCTCTTTTGTCACAATCCCACCATCTCCTGTGGCACAGAGGGAGACAAATCCCTCTGTTGGAATGTACACTTTACTGTTCTTTCACTTCTTTTTTTCCCAGGTCCTCATTACGCTCGCACACTCCTGTTTTATGGGCTGCTGAATAAACGAGGTAATTAAAGTAAGGAAGAGAAACGAGTGGTCTCCTCCATCTATCGCTTTTTCTTTTCTCGTTGGAGCCCTATCTGAAGGGAGGATAATTACTAGGGCCCTTAAATCGCTTGAAGGGGCCTTCAAACTATGCTCACCAGGCAAACACATGTTTCCCGTGTTCAAGTTCATGTGTGGTTTGGAGTGGACGCTTAGTGACACTTCTGGCTAGTGAAGCCTTCATTTGCATACATGCAGGCTGTGTTGTTCAAGCTTGAACGTACCCAGTCAAAAAGGTAGTTAGACCCTCAACTAATATCCCTCACCAAGTGGTTAGACTCACACACTTGGGCAAACACACGCACGTACGGAAATGTCAGAGTAGGCACACACACCATGAATAAATCTTTCACTGCTTTCTTTTCAGATTCTCTATACATATACCCCCCCCAAAAAAGACACACTACAAAACGGGAAGTCAGAGTATACAAAGTGTTCTTTAAATTCAAAATACTGTTACCGATACATAGTCGATGGCCCATGTTGCTAGCCCTTACTTTGAACTGCAGTAGAGGCGTATTATGCTTGACGCTGGAGGTGCATTTGGGTATTCAGACAGGCGAGCAACATTCAGGCTGTTATGCCAGACACGCACGGGCCCTTAATGAAAATCAATGGCCGCAGTCCTTCGCTTCTCCAAACACAGTGGGAGAGGACGAGAAGCTCTTCAAGGGTAACTACTGACGGAAGGTCCCGGAAACATTCGCCTCAGACAGGGAGGGGGTCAAAGGACACACTTAATAAAGCCGGACTTCAGTAACCTCCCGGGGGCAGGGGGGGGTCGGGATGGCAGCGGTAGATGTTAGCTTGATGGCGATAGGACGCCAAGGTCACAGGTTCAAGTCCTGCACCGGATGTGTCTCGTCAGTGTGATAGAGTGGAGGGCAAGAGAGGAGACGGGAAGAGTCCCAACAGTCTGACTAATGTATTCTTCCACATATCACAGTCTCTTCCTCAGTAACAAAAGTGTGCGGCAACAGATAGACTGCAATGAATGTGCATCCAGAAACAACATAGTAGATGAATGTATGTACTGTTGATTGCCTATGCATGATAATTGTCATGTTTACGGTTCACACCCACCACCATATTGCCAGGGTAAAAAGAAGAGTCCATAATAAAAACTGGACATGGATTTGAAAATGAAAATTTTTGAAGATTCTGTTTCTTTTTAATTGTCAATTATAGATGAACTCTATTAAAGCTATAATGATAACTTTTGATGTAAATGCAAAAGTCATGAACTATTCATCTTACATTGCCATAATTAGTAGTCATTATCTTTTCATGGTGAAGTTAAACCTTTAACTAGCAGTGATTAACTGCTTTAGATGGCTATTTCCAGGATGCCATTTAAGTGCCAAAATCTATTAGGGGCCCAGTTCTGACATTGTCATTGCTGATCAGCAAAGATTGTTTGCCTCAAACATAAATATGACCCAGTACTATTTTGTGTGGTAAAACAAACGCTACTTGCAGTTTGCCACTGGTCAAACATGTTGTGCAGAATGACGTACAGTCCCTGATGACATCACATTCCAACTTGGAGCCTGTGTTAAAAACCTGTCTCAGCGTGTGATGTGTGTAGAGAGGAAGTCTAAAGAACAGAGCAGAGCCGTCCCAGAAAGAGAGTTCGAAAAAGAAAATGTGATCCAGTGAATATCAAATAGTAGGGCTGCAGACCGCTGTGGCCGTTTTGGTAAATGGGATCGTGTAAGGTGTGTTTGCCGGTGACTCGGTGTGACTCATGATTCATGAATAATGCTGTCAGACTCGCTGTAAACTCAGCCGTTGGGAGGGGAAGGGGCTCCAGGGCCGAGTGGGGGAGAGGTGTGGTATCCAGCAGCAGCTCAGCCGCTTAGAAGAAGCGTTCTTACGGTAGTACCTAGAGGAGGCATTTCTTGACCTAATAAAAAATGCTGTGGCTCAGCTTTAACTGTAGGTTTGACAGGCCTCAGAGGCGTCGCAACTAAAATCTAAAAAGGGCTGACAGCCTTCCCTTCTTTTCATCTTCTCTAAGTAGGAAGCACTTATGTCAACATACAGCATATATAGTATACTGTATATACAGTCAGGTTCAGAATTATTGGCACCCTTGATGAAAATTTGCTAAAAAGATTGTAGAAAACATAATACCAACACTGACATATATTTCAATTTTCCAACATGTGGAAAAAATATGACTTTATTAATGATTCAATGGAATCAACCAAAATGACCCACTCTTCAAATTAGGAATTTATTTTCCAATATCCTCAATATCCTTATTTCCAATATCCTCAATATCCTTAGGTTTGCACTTATGGACTGCCCTCCAATTCAGACCACATGTTTTTGATAGGACTTAAGTTCGGAGACCGAGATTGCCATGTCAAAACATTGAATTTGTTTTCACAGAACCATTTCTGTGTTGATTTTGAAGTATGTTTGGGGTCATTGTCTCGTTGGAAGGTCTACCTACAGCTAAGTCTCAGCTTCCTGGCAGAGGCAAGCAGATTTGTGGCTAAAATGTCCTGGTACTTGGTAGAATTCCTTATGCGACTGATCTTAATAGGAGCCCCTGGACCACTGGCAGTAAACAGCCCCAAAACATTAATGATCCACCACTATTTTTTATGGTGGTTATGAGGAGCTTTTCCTTGTATGCATCCTTCATTGGACCCCATACATGCCGATGGTGTACATGGCGAGATAATTCAAAATTTGGTCTCATCTGTCCATAGCTCCCTGTTCCAGTGATAGTTCAATGACGTTTGGCAAACTCCAGATGGTTTAATTTGTTGGTTGCTCGCAGTAAAGGCTTTCTTTGTGCAACCCTTCCAAAGAGCCTTTTGGTATGGAGGTGGCGTTGTATGGTTGATTGAGACTTGGTGACCCTAAGACGCAACTAAAGTCTGCAGTTCTCGAACTGTTATCCTTGGGTTCTTCTTTGCCTCCCTCACCATCTTCCTCACTGTGCGTGGGGACAGCATGCACCTGCGTCCTCTTCCTGGCAAGTTTGCAACTGTTCCAAATGTTTGAAACTTTTTCATTATTGCCCTAACAGTGGTTAGTGGTATGCTAAACCTTTATGTATTTTTTGTACCCATTACCTGACTTGTGTAGGTCAACAATCATCTGTCTCTGATTTGACAGTTATTTTACTTTCCCCATGGTGAAAGATGACTAAGGGATTTAACATGTGTAGTACCTCATTTTTATACCCTAGTGAAACAGGAAGTGATGGAACGAGAATAAAGTTCCTTAAGACTGAGATGAACTTAAATAAGTAGAATTTTACTGCAGATTTAACTTGTTTGGCTTGTTTTAAAATAATCTTTAGGGGTGTCAAACATTTTGACACCTACATTATTCATAAAAAATAGAAAGAGACATTTGAATAATTGTATTTGGAAAAACTAATACAGTTTTCCCATACGTTTCAGCGTAAAATACTGCTTCTCATCTCTGTTTTTTATTTTATCCAGCTTTTGTTGCTCATTTTCATCAAGGGTGCCAATAATTCTGGACCTGACTAAGTGTGAACCCGTCAGAACAGGGAATCACAGTACTGCTGCCAATGTAGGGTTACATACTAGGAAGGGACAGATACAATTACCCAGCCTAGCTTTGAAATAGTTGGAGCTGCAGCTATCTCTCATATTAAGACATCTTTAGGTTGAGAGGCAACGGAAATAACTAGAACGATGCGTGCGTTGTTGTTGTTGCAAACAAAGGCACTATTTTCGGAATTTCTTTCTCCCTGTCAACTTTTAAATCCTTCTCTGCTCAGTGCAGTGCGAGATGCCGAGGTGAACGAGACGAGCCCAGATACAGACACAAACCTAGTGATCTCAGAGTGATTGGCAGGCAGTCTAAGAGCATCTGGAGGTGGTGGAATTTCAAAAGGACGATTTCAGGGAAGAGCTGCGATGTTCGTTCCAATATTATTATAGATAATGACAACGGTCAGTGGGTATTAAGAACACTAAAGAAAACAACACAACACACATAAATTGTGAAGTGTTTCTTGGTATAATTACCTTCTCTGGCTGTAAAAAGGAGCCGGGGTTTACACTCTAGAGTAAGTTTAACGCTGGGCTCCATTGCCTCATGGATCATTTTAATTGTTTCTCCTCTCCTTCTCCCCAGGGCCCCGGGGCCAATGATGGCCCTTTAATTAATGGCCACAATAAAAGAAAAGACGCCCGGCCTTCTCTTGCTCTCTTCGTCTTTCACTTCCCCTAGCTCCATCCCGTCCTTATTCCCCTGTCCTGTTTGCCTTCTTACTCTTTTCGTTTCTCTCCCTCTCTACCACTCTTTTGTGTGCACATTTTTTCACCCTTTCTTCCCTTGCACACCTTTCCCTATCCCTCTCTAACAGCGCAGCGGGCAGTTTTTGTCCCCTCGGTGCAGCATGCTTCAGGGTGACACAGTTAACCTGCTTTGAAGAGAGGCCAGGGCCAGGTTTCACTGCTGCTACAATGCCATCCCTTTTATCGCTCTCTCCCTCCCTTTTTTTTTTTTTACGACCGCCCTCTAGCCTCACCTCGTCTCCGTCTTTCTCCCACTCCCCCTCCTCCTTCTCTCCCAGGTGTCCCTTTATCGGCTGGCTTTGTCCCCCATCAGTGTCAGGAAACAATGCGCTGGGCAGAGGGCCGTCGGTGTGCCTTTCAGCGTGTGTGCTCCGAGTCCACCTCCACCCCCCCCCCTCCCCCCTCTCCCCCCACCGGGCCCTCAGCTCCACTCAGTCCTCCATTGTCATTGTAATGAGGACACGGCGGGGGCCATTCATAGACTCGGCCCGAGTCACTGTCCGGGGCACGACCGCAAATCAAATGGCAGACCTGGGCCACAGTGCACAGAGGTCCCCAAACGCTGAACCTCAATATTGAATATGGAATAAAAAAAAACACATTATGAATACACTGACATTGACTCGGGCTGGGAGAGCGGCTGCAGCATCAGACACAGACACTCTCTCAGTGGTAGGGTGTGGCACAGACACTCTCCCAGTGGTAGGACGTGGCACAGACACTCTCTCAGTGGTAGGATGTGGCACAGACACTCTCTCAGTGGTAGGGTGTGGCATAGACACTCTCCCAGTGGTAGGACGTGGCACAGACACTCTCCCAGTGGTAGGGTGTGGCACAGATACTCTTTCAGTGGAAGGTTTGGTGTGTGGTGAGAAGAGTCAGTCAGTGTGGGGCTGGTTTATAGCACAGGACACTACTGGCCAGCTATAGGAACCTATGGAATCTGAAATAACATGATACGGGAATCTGACCGTGGGACACAATGATACTTCATAAACTGACAAGGAGCATGGCTAAGAGCTCATGCAATGTGAGTGAGTGAGTGAGTGAGTGAGTGAGTGAGTGACAGAGAGAGAGAGACACATAGGGGTGACCCCGAAGTCAACAATTCGATGGAAGGAGTCTGATTTGACTGCCACTCTCACAGCCGAATCCTCCCAAAATGTAGTTATGAAACAAGGATCACTCTATGATGGCAATATGGGGGTGCTGCATTTCTGATCTGACATAGAATTGATTGGTTTCTCCCAATAAATCATGATAGCCTACTTTGGTATAAATATCTGACCATTTGTGCGGAATTGCCCCATGTGACTTCATTTATGTCAGGCAGTTACGGGAGGCGCCTTCGCGGTTCAGCAGTTGGTCCTTTCAGTCTGGCTAATGCAGATCTCCATTCTTTGTTGAGCGCATATGTATGTGAGTTCATGATTTACATAAGCTTATTCCGTTCTGCACTAAATTTGCCACAGATAGGCAAGGCTTGACAAATCGGATTCAACTATGTAAATTCTTAGCTGGGGACACCCCTAGTGTCAGATAAGAGACATGTATGGAAGATGAGAGCAGCAACACAGCGCGGGACGAACGGACAGAGAGAGCCAACAGAGTGTGTGAGAGTGTGTGAGAGTGTCAGATAAGAGAGACTTAGAAGAGGAAGGGCAGGGATGGAGACGAGACGAGAGCAGCAACACGGACCTTGATGAACAGACAGAGAGAGCCAACGGTGTGTGTGTGTGTGTGTGTGTGTGTGTGTCAGATAAGAGAGAAACATATGAAAGGTGAAGGGCAGAGATGTAGAAGAGACGAGGGCAGCAAGACAGACCTAGATGAACGGACAGAGTCGGCGGTGTGTGTGTTTGTGTGTGTGTGTGTGTGTGTGTTAGACAAGAGAAAAATGTATGGAAGGTGAAGGGCAGAGTCATAGAAGAGACGATAGCAGCAAGACAAACCTAGACCTAGATGGAAGAATCGAGACTTGGCGGTGTGTGTGTGTGTGTGTGTGCGTAGCACTGTGAGTTATGTCAAGGCAGGCGATTGCCTATTGGTCTAACCTTATGGCTTCAATCAGTTGTGGAGATGACTGTCTGGGGTAGCAGTAGAGTGCACGCAAACACACACACTGATACACGCACGCACGCACGCACACACACGTGTCTGCACTAGATACAGGTATTTATTACTTAATAACCATGCTGTCATTATGGCAAACTTTAGAAAAGGACAGATACAGATGCACCCACCCTCAAAGAAGACAGAGGATGTGTAGGAACCAACATACCGTTGTGTATATCGGTGTGTGTGTGTGTGTGTGTGTGTGTGTGTATGTGTATGTGTGTGTGTGTGTGTAGGCCCTTTCCTGAGGCAAATGATCCTATGGGATTGGGAGTCTGAGCAAGTGATTACCTGAAGTCCCCCTAGCCAGTCCAATACAGCCTGCTGTCTCTTCATCTCTCTACTTCCCCCAGGTACCTCTCTTTCCTCCCATTTCCCTTGCTCACTCTCTCCCTCTCGCTCTCGCGCTCAATTGGCCTCTGGTTTTCAATTACACTTCTTTTCCGAGAGAGAGAGAGAAAAAAAAAAGAACGTGAAAAATGAGAGCGAGAGAGCAAAGAGATCGCTATTAATCACCTGTGATTATCACACTATCACAAACACGGAAACATCGACTCAAATCGCAACGTGAGAGAAGGCATCCCGTGGCATATGTCTGTAGAAGTGGTACACCCGATCTGCCGTTATACAAGCTCTGCACCTTGTGCAGTGTGTGTGCGGGTGCCTGCGTGTGTGTGTGTGTGTGTTGCCTCCTGCGGAGAGAAAAGCTAGTTGACAGGAGCAGTGTGTGTCCCCAGGGAGCCCGAACAGCTGGGAGACAGTTCCAAGTGTTTTAACACTCTGTACACAGAGGGGTAGAGCTAGTCACGTGTGTGTAGGTGTGTGTAGGTGTGACAGAGTGTAAGTGTGTCAAATGTGGGGTGCGTGGCGCAGTGGGAATACACACATAGTCCATACAAGTGCATCGTGTCTGTTCTGCTCCTAGCCTGTATGGAACACTGCGTGTTGCTCTGTGAGCCTGTGTAAGTGTGTGTGTGCGCGTGTGTGTGTGTGTGTGTGTGTGTGTGTGTGTGTCTAAGGTGACGACATAAAGAGACTGCATTTCTCCAATGCATACCCCAAAGGGTTTTCAGTATATGAATGTAAACGTTTGGATACCAGTGTCCCTGAATAAGTCACACTCCATTCGTGGACTGAGGCCCTGTAGAGCTATTCAGGATCACACACGCACTACCTTACACACCCGCGTGCACACGCACGTGCACGCACACACTCTTAGTTCCTTATTCCTTCTCTTTCCAGCCCTCCTCTCTTCTTCTTCTTCTGGTGTAGGCAAGCAGCAAATATATAGAAATAGAGACAGGCAGAAACAGAAAGAGAGAGAGAGAGAGAGAGAGAGAGAGAGAGAGAGAGAGAGAGAGAGAGAGAGAGAGAGAGAGAGAGAGAGAGAGAGAGAGAGAGAGAGAGAGAGAGAGAGAGAGAGAGAGAGAGAGAGAGAGAGAGAGAGAGAGAGAGAGAGAGAGAGAGAGATTGTTAAGCAGTGAATTGATAGAGAGAAGCAGATTAAATATTGATGTTAAAGGCACATGTGTGTGTGTGTGTGTGTGTGACACATATACCTGGTTCTGCTCCACAGGGGACTATCTTTATGGGTCAAATACCACAGGCCAGTCATTAGGAAGGAGGGGGTTGTGGGCTGCTTCCCTTGAGACGCACGCACGCACGCACGCACGCACGCACGCACGCACGCACGCACGCACGCACACGCGCACACACGCACACACGCACACATACAACTGCAGATCCATTTGCCACGTGTTCACCCAGAGGCGCACCCTCTCACGGAGTCGTAAGCAAACAGTCGGCCCCTGGCTCGCCGCCGTCACAGCCTGCTGACCTCTGGCAGCACACCAGCCCTGGTCGCTGAAGGGCTCCATGCCTTAGAGTGGCGGCAGTAACTTTGGGAGCCCAAAGATGGCTTCACCCCTACCGGTGTCCTCACTAGGGACAGAGTGGAGAACCCCACCAGACAACTGCACCCTGGACCACTGCTTGGCCATGTTCTGATCCGCCTTTCTTCAGGATTCTCTCGCTCTCTGATTTTCTCTCTCCGATTTCTTTTCAAACTCTCTCTATCCCTCTGTCAATCTCCCTCTCTGTCAATCATACCCTCGCTTCCCTTTTAATTCCAAATATCACTTTCTGTCTTTCACTCTGCGTGTCACTTTGATCTTTTCAAAGTGTCTCTCTCAGTGGGTCGCCCTCCATTTTCCCTCCAAGCTTCTCGCCCCCTCCCTCTCTCTTTCTGGTTGTCAGTGAGCAGCGGGGGAGCGAGGCAGCGCAGGGGAAACATTCTGCTCCTTAACACCCATGCTAATGCATTCACACTAAGGCACTTGCTAATTTCATGCTCCGCGCAACAAGGATAATTTGGACACCCCTCTGTCAGGGACTAGTGGAGCGGGATAGGGCGTGGGGTGAAACGTGTGTGTAAAGAGACACGCCTCGATGTAAAAAGTAGTTTAGCGTGCGTGCGTGCGTGTGTGTGCTCCTGTGTACGTGCTTGTGTTGGCACGTGAGCTAATTTGGAAGTGAATCTGAATATGGGTAGTAGAAGAAGGTTGGTCGTAGAGCAGCTTCATCGCACCCATATACAAAGACAAAGAGAGAGAGAGAGAGAGAGAGAGAGAGATAGACTATTTTAAATTGTGACTGCTGCATCTAAGGCAGCATTCAAACTCTTTCATCACAGTGCAAACGTGTGGGGGCTACACCCAAGAGAGAGAGGCAGCGAGAGAGAAAGACACGGAGATAGTGCCCATGTTAGGGGTGTGTGTGTGTGTGTGTGTGTTTTGTGTGTGCGTGCATGCATGTGTGTGTGGAGCAGAACAGTGACCAGATGGCAACACTGCAGAGAGACGAGCACTGTGGGAGACTTACAACACTCAGGTTAAAACCTCCCTTGACATGCAAACACACACACACACACACACACACACACACACACACACACACACACAGAATCTACGGACGCTAACACAATGTCCTGCCATGCCAGTCCTACCCTGTGAGGTCTGAGTGTGTGGATGTCGAGAAGACAGGCACTTAGGCCGTGCCCAATCCCCCAGAGCCACGCCAACACATTAAAGGGACAGAGAGTAAAAGTAAAGTCCATGTCAGCATGAACGTGTGCCTGGGTCTATGTCCGCCTGCTACCTGTCTGTCCACCTGTCTGTCCACCTGTCTTTCCACCTGTCTTTCCACCTGTCTTTCCACCTGTCTGTCCACCTTTCTGTAGGTCAGTCTGTCCACCTTTCTGTAGGTCAGTCTGTCAACCACAGCGAGGGGTGTTGCTGCACATGTCTCGGAGATGGACAGTTTGAACAACGTAGTGTTACTTTATGCTGTGAAACTATTAACCTGGCTGACGCATGCACACACACGTAAACACACGTAAACACACACACACATACACACAGACAGAAACACACATAGGCCATTACCTACTCACGTTGTACATTTATTTCCTCATCGCAATCCTCATAAAACTCCAACGCTGTGGACTTCAATTAAAATCCAACCAAGTGCCCTCTTGAAACCAAATGTTTTCTATAATGTAACACACACACAGTACACACTTGCACCTCCTCCCACTTGGCCGCGATGACACTTATTGACCCAAGGCTCTACCTCGCAACATGGCGAACGTAGGCCGAATGGATTGCATATCTACTCTACTCTATATCTACTCTACCTTGTACTCTCAAAGGGCAATTGTAGACAGGGGAGTGCTCGCAAAGAGATGAGATTACCCTTGGCTGGAAAGGACGAGAGGCTTGAAAGAGTGAAGCCATGGAAAGCAATGGCTGAGATAAGAAACGACAGCAACGAAAAAAAAACACTAAGTAACTAAAGAAAAAGGCAGGGAAAATGGAGGAGCATCATAAAGGATTCATAGAAAAGAGACAAGGACAGACTATAACGTTGATGTGTGAAAGTGGCCTAACTGAAACCTCCAAGGTAACAGGGTGAATCATCACTGAGCTCACAAATACAACTCGACTGACGAAAACCACAAGAAATGAAAGGTAAAATTACACTCCCTGCGAGTATTCTATTATATTTGGATACAAATGGAATCATGTAACCAAACAAGCTTTTGGAATCCAACGGTACACTGGAAATTATACCAGTGTTATTGAATAACGCTTTTTGCAGCACGACTGACCAGTTCTGCCTTTCTTTGAAGGCGCAAGAAGCTGTTACTATAGTGACCATACTAAAGAGAAAAAAGTATATATATAAGTCTGAGAACAGTGTCAAAGGCAAACAAAGGACTCATTCAAAAGTGTCTTTATAGAAAGGTTTTAAAATGGACCTGAGGCCAGTCACATTTTTTCCCAGCTCCACTGATTGGTACAGTAGCAACGGTTTTCCGTGTAATGCTGAGGCAACATGTCTCTCGAGTGAAGAAACAGAAAGGCTTCTGACAGTTTGGCTTCTAGCGTTGCATGCATGTTTGCAAACCTCATTTGTGGGTGTGTGCAACATAATGTTCCGCGGGCAGATGGCAGAGAGAACAGCCCCAGAAGACAGGTTGATGACAGACGGTGTGTGCTCTTCACGGAAGGCAGCGGTCTGGGGTGGCCATTAGAGGGAATAGGTTAACCCCACGCATTCACATCCACACCCACACCCACACCTTCCCTGGTCCCTGTGAAGTGAAACATTGATCCGCATATCTCCTGTTCCATCTTCAAACTTCTAAAAACTCCATCAGCAGCCGCCATGCACAGCCCACTAGCTTATCAGACCTAATTGAAGTCAGCCTAGATGGACTGTTTGTCTGTCTGTCGCAGAGAGTTCAGGCTGAAAAGCAGTCACGTTTGGAGGTGAAGTGCCTTGAACCGATGGGATTTACGGGCACTGGCTGGCAGGTGACAATCAACAGGGCTTTATCAGCAGGGGAGGGGAAAGTATCATTAATTAAAATATCTCATAGGAAATGATCTTCTCGGCCAAGCTTGGATGGCTATTATTAGTCAGTTTCAACTTGAGTGATTCATGTTAATACTGCCCCTGGAAAAGGACTGTGTACACATGTCTTAGAGATTTGGTTCCGCTCCCACTCCTCTGCGGAGGCATGCCGTTGACCAAACATGTGGACATGAGTCACAGCAGAAAGTTAACAAAGCTCTGTGCACTCACTCACGACTCGACTACCCAGCTACAAAACTGGTACTGAACCACATCTCAAACCACATTAATCCCATTCCAGAACCCCACAGGCTAACTATGCTAACCTCTTAGCAAGGAAAGCGGAGCTAAGCTAAAATATCAAGTCCCTCTCTTGAGCCTCGATCACAAAAAAAGGCTCTGTTACAAAACACATGGCCAGTGTAACATTTGTCCCTGCTCTCCCGCACTTTCCTTGTAAGCCACCCAGCAGGGAATCGATAGAGGTTACAAAGTGACCTCCCAGTCATATTGACTGGGCTAACTGGGGGAGGACGACCATTCCAAGGCCAACCTGACATTAGACATGGGAACGCAGCACGGGCCTCCCTGGGCACTCGACCGTTAGACGGACCAGAGTCAGCGGCTGCGCTCGGTGACTCCAACGACGGCCATGTAAAACCAAACTGGCACTAACCCGCCGCCATAAAACAGCACTGCCTTTTACAAACCCTTTATGGGCCACATCAAGAGAGCATTATCTTTCAGCATACACATTGTGCCTGCTCTTTAAAATGTGCTGGGGGGAGTGCCAAGCCCGAAGTGGGGCTCTTTATTTGGCAGTGGCACGGCTGTTTGCTGTGACCAAAGGCAGACGATAGGGCCGTAACACAAGCTTGTCCGACTGGGGAATAGCCTAGCGTGGCTGTGTTCTAATGCGCTCCATTGGCACAGTGCTGACTGGCACGGTGCTGGTTATACTGTAACAGTTTGATGAAGCAGCGCTGGTATCCATTACCTACCTCCCATGAGAATGTTTCGAATATCTTTAACTCTATGTTGTACGATTATATCTCGTAAACCACCACCTAGGAACAGCTAACACATGGCCTTTCTGACTTTACTGAAGTCTATTGAGGATTCACCACTAAGTACAACCCAAAATTGGATATCATCAGAAAGAGATGATGTCCACATGTGGATGTGTCCACAGGGTAGGCGTGTGACCCTGTGCGTGTGTATGCGTGTTTACCTGGTAGGTGTCCCAGAGGCGGATGGTGCAGCGGAGTGGCAGCTCTCTCATCAGGAGGTTGTTCATCCACCGGAAGGCAAACTGGAGGTACTCCACCTCGTATTGCTGCATGTGGCGGTGCACCGTTTCTGTTGCACAAACACACACCAACAAACACGCATGATCAAACGCTTTGCATATAGTGTAATAATACTTCCATGTTGACATGAAACACTGATTATTAATTAGTAAATAAAATCAGTGTGACCACCATATACACCCTTAAAACCCTACACGTTCACACAAATAGCCCCCACCACTCCTGTGATGTTAGATATAGGAGTAGGCTAATTAAATAGGATTGACGTTCGTTTCACAGCACACAGAGAGGAAAACAGTGTTCTGCACTCACAGCACAGACAACCTGTCTTCAAAGATAACACTCTCTAATCCCACCTGTCCACCTGACATCTTTCTGTCGCGCACACACGCACATGCACACACACACAAACACATGCACCCCCCCCCCCACACACACACACAGACGAAGAGTGTGAAATAAACAAAGAGAAACTGCCTGACGCCCCTCTCCCCAGTTTAATTATCACATAGGCAGGCAGTGTCCTCTGTAAACAACTTATCCTCATTAACAAGGAATACATCCCGATGATAGATGAGGCCTTAATAGCTGCTGCTAAAGCTGGAGGATGAACAACACCGCTTTTAGAAGATGCTAAATTATATTAACGACCTCACTTGGCCTAATATTAGAAAAGATTGCAGGGAGACACTCACACAAGCGCACGCGTGCGGTGAGCACACGCACACAAAGAACAGCAGCGGTCAATAAAGATGGCCAGGGAAAGAAAGAGACGTTTGACACCCTATACTTAATGTTATAATGGAGAAAAATAACAGCATTTTCCAGAGGTGGAAAGTGAGATGACGTGATCGGGCGGCAGTGGCGTCTGGACTCCAAGATTGTAAAAACGTAAGGCATCCTCAGCAAGCCTAATACTTACTTTTAGCAAGTATGTGCCAAAGATCACTTTGGAACTTGGAACTAGGGTTTTAAATCTCTACATTATATCTGAGATGCTCTTATTTCTGTATAATTAGTCAACGTGGACCTTTAAGTTAGATAGATACTAGATCTGTCGACTCCCTATAAAATGAAATAATTGGTGCAGCTTTCAGCTATGAGTCAGATTCCAGCTGTCTTCCTGCTCGGCCTGCTGGGTAATGTAGTTCAGGGTGGACAGTTAGAGGTCAGGGGTCAGAGAATGACTGGTAGACAAGCTTGAAGAAAATTGCTGACCATTCAGCTTTTCCCTCACTCCCTGCTCTTCTCCGCACAGAATGCAATTACAGTCTTTTTTTCTGCAGATTTTTCTTTTTCTTTTCCAAGTTTCATTCCATGGACTGTTCTTTTCCACTCCTCTTCTCATCCCTCCCCCTGTCCTTCACTAATCCTCTGTCTACCTCAGCTCTGATTCTATCCGAGTTTACTGGCCCCATTTACTCAGATCTCCCTCGTATTGCAGTGTGTTCTTCTATTCTTTACTAGACTATCACCTGGCTGACTCTCGTTTTCCAGACCACATGAATATGTGTAAACAAATGGGGATTGAAATGGATGTCCTCGAGCTACCACCCTCACACAGCTATGCTTGTAGAATCATGCTAGCAGTATCTAGAGCTTACACCAGGCATTGATTGTGCATGCGGGACAACAACTAGCGTTTACCTGCCTCTGTGTGTGTGAGTGTGTGTGTGTGTGTCAGTCCGCGTTCCAGCTGAACCTGACGTCCCTGCGGAAGGTCACATGGTGGCATGCCAAGTTATGAATGTGCTGCAGGAGGGAGAATGCCAACCCAGTGATACAATGTGTGAGTGTGTGTTTCTCTGAGAGTTGAGCGTATGCCTGTGTGCAGACACTGTATGTGTGTGTGTGTGTGTGTGTGTGTGTGTGAGAGGAATGTGGCACTGCGGGATGTGACAGTTTGTCTGTCGCTCTGCCCTGCTCCTTTCCTCTGTTCTCTTCCTGATGGAGCTGACACTTGTCTCCACAGCAGGGACAACCACTCAGAGCTTGTTCACAACGTTTCACTCTATCTTCCCCCGTCGCTCTCCCACGCACACTCAAACACACACAGTGTGGAAATATGTACGCACAAGCACATGCGCAAGGAATGCTCAACCAAACACACACTTTGGGGTTAACTTGAGTGCCAAAAATAATCTACAATCTTGTTCACACTGATAACAAAGAAGGACCAGTGAAAATGGTCAAAATCAATCTACTGTCTGAATACATTTGTATAAATGCATACATAAAGCAGGGGTGTTCTGTTGAGTTCCATTCCAGCAGAAAGGCTGAATATTGATATGTTGCTTGCGTGGGCAGACCAGCAGAGAACGTTGAGATTGGGACATAGATCAAAGCTCAGTCTGGTCAAGTCATAAGTTCATAGAGAAGTTAAATGAAAGCTAAAGTAGTTTTACTTTTCTTAGAAAGAAATGTTCTAATCCAGAGCACACAAGGACAAACATAAAGAAGCTGTAGTGAGAGATTCGTTATCTCTAGGGTCTTTGTCTGGATCTTCTAGCATGGCCGCCTTCCACACCATTCGCACTGCGCCTGTGCACCACCATCTTCTAATGAGCTGAGAGAAATTTGCCTTTAGCAATTTGCATGTTGATGAACCTCAGAGCGGAATTTTCACATGCACACACTCCGCACGTGAGATAAGCAAACGCAAAACACACATTGGAAATGGCATCTTTAGAGGAGCAGCGTGCAATAGGTGTTATCGTTGTTAAGTACTATAAGACTAATTACAGATAGAGAAAGAGAGGGAGACAGAGACACAGAGAGACAGCATCTCGGAACGTATGAAGACTTATATCTTTATTAATCAAATGGCAGGCAATTCAATTAAAATGGAAATAGAGAGACAGTGAGACAAAGTCTGACTTTAAAGCATGACTTTAAAGAGAAAGAGAAAAAGAAAAAGAAAGGAATGTCCTTAACAACTTTACGGGGACCAAATGATTCTTTTGATGGCTTTAACTTTCAGTGCTGTCCCTGTCTCCAGGATTGAAGGAGACGGGCCTGTTTTCCACCTCCTGCCCTCCTTACCACATTAACTTTCACTGTGGACAAGCAGCACGTCTCTGCGTGAGGCTGTAGAGACAGGGAGAGAGATAGGCCCTACCACCCACTGCCAAAATGCGAGATGGAGCGAGGGAGGAAAAGGGTAGAGACCGGTAAAGATCGAGGAGAAACCGAGGAGACTGTGTGTGTGTGTGTGTGTGTGCACCAGAGAATAGGTGTGCTCAGGAGGCACCCTTCCAAAGACTTCTCTATCCCTCCAACTGTTTTGAAAGACAGGTATGGGGTGGTGGAGGGGGCAGAGTCAGTCTCTCTCTCTCTCTCTCTCTCTCGTTCCCTCTGCCCTCTGTTTGGCTGCGATAGAGGGAGGTGCTGGCTGTCTTTGGTTTTGATGTGGGAGAGAGAGAGAGAGAGAGAGAGAGAGAGAGAGACGGAGAGAGAATGAGATGGGTGGAGCAATATAAAGAGAGACAGAGAAGGACAGTGCCTAGGCAGCAAAGAACGAAGATCATAAATGCCATCAGACACGGAGATGAGGTCAGCACCATGTCGCTCTTCCCTCTGTCTCCCTGTCTCTCCCTCCCCCCCCCCCCCCCCCCTCCCTCCCTCCCCCTCCCCTCTCTCTCTCTCTCTCTCCGTCACTCTGTCATGTACGACCCGAGCTCCCGAGCAAACATCAGTCCACTGCGAAACACGAGCCCCTCTCTAAAACACTCCTCGTCAGG
>CM030172.1:13154578-13217078 GCA_017639675.1 Aplochiton taeniatus | reverse complement strand
GTGTCTGTGCGTGTGTGTGTGTGTGTGTGTTTCCACGGGTGTGCAAGTCTGTGTGTCTGGATTCTCACACTCACTGTCTGACAAAGTCTGTGTGAGTGTTTGTCCATCTGCATGTCTCCTGTGAGATTGTGCCGGCAGTATGCACACACGTAATCCGCTGCTCATTTTCCAAACTAGATCTCTACTAAGCCCCTCATTGGATCAGTTGGGTGTCAATCACATTCCCTGTGTGTCCCAGGCAGTGATAGGAGGAGGCTGATAGCACTGTGAGGAAGCATGCTAACTCCAGGTTAGCGCACTCCTGCATGCTCTCCGTAGTAACTAGCCAGGAGACAGTGACACTTAACAATCCCACACTCTAGCTCCCTAATGAAGCCCCTCTCTCTCTCAAACCAAAACACAGGCTGAATGACCTAGAGGAGACGTGTGTGTGTGTGTGTGTGTGTGTGTGTGTATTTGCGCTTGCATCAGAAAAGACAAAATCTGGGCTGACATCCATCTGTTCTTTTGGGATTTTCAAAATGGTGCCTTTCCCTCCATCTCTCGGGTTCTCGCCCCTGCTCTCACACACACAGAAAAACACACACACAACAGTTTCCCAAACAGCCGCGGGCCCAAGCATCACCTCCTGGTTTGTCCTGGTTTGACAGGGTTGAATTGGCGGTAAAGCAGCCCATCCGTACATGCAACCTCGGACCCTCCCTCTCTGGGAGTGTGTGTGAGTGTGTACGTGTGTGTGAGAGAGAGAGAGAGAGAGAGAGAAGGATACTGTAGGAATAGACACCATTTGGCAGCCCGTTCAAAATGACTGCAGCAAGAGAAGCAGTGGCGTAAACACACATTTTAATATGACCCCCAATTCCAGCACGTTCCGGTTGTTTGGCGCGAGGCGCGGGAAGTGTTCGGCGTGAACGACCTGACGACGACGGCGCTCGGAAAAACGAAAAAACATTAAAAGTGACGAACACCTCAAAAGCGGCGGGGCAAACATGAAAGATGGACCGTTTAAATTGAGTGGAAAATGAAGAAGATGAAAATACCAAACAACATCTTGGGCCGTGGCCATCCCGCTTCCCTGGGAGGGTGAACCAATTGGCGGGGTGTCGGGTGGCCGTCTGTTTACAGCTCACCTGGCCATGCTAATGAATGACAGGGTCTCCCGGGGGAGCAGCAGGGGTGGCACAGCGAGCGTCAGGCAGACAGCAGAGAGGCGCTGGCGCTCGCCTCCTCTCCTCCCCGGGGGCTTCAGACCGCCACGCTCGCCTGTCACTCATCAAACAGTCAACAGCTGGCCAAGGGGCCTCGTTTCACTCAGAGTGTGTCCCGTGTGTGTGTGTGAGAGAGAGAGAGGGTCTGCTTGATTTTGTTTATGGGAGAGCGTGTGCATCTCCAGCTTTGTTTGCGTGAAGGCGCATGATTGGATGTGTGGGTTTTGTGTTGGGTCTAGCCCACCCTCCAGAGACTCCTTCTCCATCGTCAGCGTTTGCCAAAGGAAAAAGGGAGGTCCTGTCTCCGATTGATTGAGTCCCGAGCTAAGGGCCTCCGAATGGCTGTATTAAACAGGCAGTCCAACACACGAAGCCTGTTCACATACAAGTCAACGGGACATCTGGGCGGGGGGCTGCCAGCGTGTGTGTGTCTTTGCACGGGTGTGTAAGTTAGTGGGGTGCACAGATGAGCGGAGAGATTAGGGATAGGCACCAATAAACCGGCGAGCAAACATTGGAAGCTGAGTAAAAAGACATTTTGTAGTTGACTCTGAATGAAATGGTAAATGATTGAATGCCCCATGCTTAATAGACGCTGCAACTCTCCCTCGAGTTAGTGCACTGAATGTGTTTCTTTGCAGTTACGTTGTAATGACGATGGTGATGTAATTAGCACGTATAGCTGGCAGACCTAGGCTTTTGTCAGTGATTGAAATATTGCCTGCTCTAATTCTAAGTTTCCATACATCGAAACACAATGTGACTCTGAGGAACAAAAGAAGTATTGTACTGACACTAACACCGATGAACCCCTGCGTGAGTGGTGCAAAATGTCTCCTAGTCAATAACGGCTGTTGTTGAGCAAAACACAGAAAAACAGTCTGTAAAATATTAGCTGCCCGCAGTTTTCAGCAAACAGATACACACACACACACACACACACACACACACACTGTGACAAAAAGGAATACAACCATAAAAGATTGGAGAGCTTGGGCAGAATTGTAATAGAGTGTTAGGGAGATTGACCGCGGCGCGACTGGCGTCCGCTTAGCGAGCCAAATCCTCTTGCAACACTCCTAAGACACCCTGGGGGAATGACAGTGCTGTTCAGTGCTGGTCAAAAAGCACCGCTCCAAACACGGCCAGGGTCTAACAAGCCGACAAAGGACAGGCAGCAGCCCCATAACAGAGGGGACAAGAGGCTGTGTGTGTGCATGTGTGTGTGTGTGTGTGTGTGTGTGTCTCGTCGGTCCTAGCAGGAGTGTGCATGCCTGTTCCTGTTCTGTGTGTACCTGAAAGGGGAGTGAGGCCACTCTGATGTTTTAAGAGACAAAGCATGAGAAGAGGTTATGTGGGGGCGGGGCGGGGCGGGGCGGGGCGGGGGCGGGGCTCAGAGTGCAGCACCATCAGTCTTGTCGGGAGCACAGCCGGTTAAGGGCAACAGAGACTCACGATGTTTGTGGAAAAAGTCACTCAGTCACTGTGAGGATAAAACACTGACACACACCTACGCTGTCTTCACATGAACAAACACCAAAGCCCTTCTATGCGGATTCCCTGAACACAGGCACACATAGACCTCTGCCGCTATCACTCACACACACACATTTTTTGATTCACCTGTGCACCAAAAGCACACATACAGAGACACCCAGCTAGAGTGCCTTGAGGGACAGGAGAGCAGAAAGGGGGGCCAAGGTGGTGCTGGTCCGTTTACCTGGATGCCGTCCAGCAGCTTGCTCATGCACCAGAAACTGTCGGCCTCGATGTTCCGCAGAGATTCCTCCTGGAGACTGGCCACGTCAAAGTTCTCCACCTCTTCCTCTGCAGCGGGGAAACAGGGAAGGGAGCGGGAGGGGGGTGAATATTTTGATCTAGGAACAGAGAGGGGGCCCTTTGAAAGGTCCACCATTTTGACAGTAACAATAGCAGAGAGGCTCCACAGTGAAGGAGAAAGGCCAGAGCTCCGTATGGAGCCTCCACTGCTCGATGGGAGGGCCCACACAACAGTGCGTTCTCTCTCTCTCTCTCTCTCTCTCTCTCTCTCTCTCTCTCTCTCTCTCTCTCTCTCTCTCTCTCTCTCTCTCTCTCTCTCTCTCTCTCTCTCTCTCTCTCTCTCTCTCTCTCTCTCTCTCTCTCTCTCTCTCTCTCTCTCTCTCTCTCTCTCTCTCTCTCTCTCTCTCTCTCTCTCTCTCTCTCTCTCTCTCTCTCTCTCTCTCTCTCTCTCTCTCTCTCTCTCTCTCTCTCACGGCAGACCTGAAACACTTGGCCCGTCATGACACACGTTTTGCTCCCCCCATTTCACACAGTAGGCACACGGGACATACTCCACCAGGAAACCTTGCTTTGAACAGCTAAAAGAGAAAAACAGGATTGTGCCTATTCACATACTAACCTCATAAGGACCGTGAGTCCATCTCCTTCTATCTAGAGGGAGTGTGTGTGTGTGTGTGTGTGTGTGTGTGTGTTAGTCAGACAGTGAGAGTGAGAGTGAGAGAGAGAGAGAAAAGGAGAGTGTGTGTGTGTGTGTGTGTGTGTGTCTTTGCATGCATGATTAGTGATTAAGTAGGCCATTTTATTTCATGATGATGGCCAGCATACGAGTTAATTAGGCTACCATGTACTGTAATCAGCTAAATGAAGGGTGTCATGAGGTGCATGTGTGTGTGTGTGTGTGTGTGTGTGTGTGTGTGTGTATGTGTGTGTGTGTCTGCAGGGATTTTGACAGGTTCTTAAGAGCCTGAGGAATGGACAGTGAGACGGTGATGAGGCTGATTAGATGGGATGTTCACTACAGGCTCTCCATGTAGAACACACACACACACACACACACACACACACACACACACACACACACACACACGCGCCTCCCTCCAAAACACACACTAAGACACACAAATGCAACTTTTAGTTGTTTGCGTGGGGGATAAAAAGTACCTTGAGAATAAAAGTTAACCCACTTTGCCTCACATAAGACCAGACAGCTCAGATTGGTATCCTTGGCAACACGGGGGGAACAAGGCTGCAGTAAGCATCTCCTGTTTGCGAGCTACAGTACGCGGCTGGCATCTGGCCCGGGACTCAGAGCCCGCAGAGAACTAGCCGCTGTGATAACAAAGATCATCCGTGTGTGTGCTCGTGTGCGGGGGTGTTCACTAATGACAAGGCCTTTCCAGCTCTCCACTCCACCTAGTCTGACAGTGAACATGAATTGCGAGTAGGAGTCAGGTAGAGATAGAGCAACAACAACAACAACAAAAAAAGACAGATGGGAGTAGAGAGGGAAAGAAGGATAAGAAAAGAGTCAAATGGACGGGCAGGGAGAGGCCTGAAGGGAGAGCGTTGGAGAAGGCTGGCTCCAGTCGAGCAGTGCTACTGCTCCAGTAGCAAGGGCAGTAGCACTGGAGCAAGCTCCCTGGCCCCGCATAGAAACTCTCTGCTCTGGTCTGCACCCGTCTTAAACTGTCTAGTCAATAAGGTTCAGGGCGGCTCAAATTCAATGGGGGACTTGGCGATCACGTAACGATCTCGGATAAGCTCTCAGGGTTTGATGATAGTCTGTCACCTGTGAGGAATACTGATCCAGAGGCGGCTGTACCTTGGCTGGACTATTTTTTTAGGAGACCCCCCTAAAGCCACACACTGGGGCTCAATTCCAATTCCGCACATAAACACTGAGGATCAAAGAGGCTCCAAGGGGCCAGGGCTTGATTTGGAACTGGGCATGGTTACAACGAGGACAGAGAGAGAGAGCGAAACGGGGATCTTCATGGAGAGGAGGTTCAGCATGTCATGGCAATAGCTCCTCAGTGACTCAAATCACAAACCAACAGCTCCCCCTGTGGTCACAAGAGGGACTCACAGCCAACCATCCGAACAAAAGGAGAGTTCTGTCATCACATGGCACACGCCGGCAAACAGGCACACACAAAGCCAACGCTAGCGTGCACATGTTTGTTCCTGATACACCCCAGCGATGGACAGGAGAGGGGCGGGAGACACGGCTCACCTGGGTTCACCCCATTACTGTGGGCCACAGGCCCAGGGTGTCCTGCTGCCAGTACGTGTGGCTGCCAGGGAGCAACAAAAGAAAACCAACGTGAGGAACAGAGAGAGCAGTTACATAACGTCGCACCAGGTGCACGGACAAACACAAACACACCCACAAACAGAACTGCACAGAACCAGTAATATACAGTAGGTTGGGACCATGCGAGTTGGTTCCATGAACCTTCAATGCAGGGATTTAGAAGCCTCTGCATGGCTGTATCATGTGTCCACAATATGGAGCCAGGAAGACTGACCGATGATATAACAGAACGAGAGGGTCTGTTGAAATAAACGCTGGGGGCATACAGGTATGAACACATTTTTGGGGTCGGCAAAAGCCTTCATTTGACCAGGAGGACATTCATTTCACATTCATAACACGATATGTATGTACATATCTGGGAAACGCCGTGACTATTTACCTCAAGGTGTTTTACCACACGCCCCTGCATCTGGTACACTTCCTTTCGAACTGATCCAGCGTCCTGTCTGCCCGTGGCTCATTTCCTGTTTGTCCTGGCGAGAGCCAGATTGTCCTCTGAGAGGCGTGTGGGCACCGCCAGCTGTGTCTGGTCGGTGGGGCTCAGCGTTTGCAGAGCGCCGGTTTACACCTCCGGAGACTGCCAGTGTGCCAGGCTGTGCCAGCGCGTACCATCTGCCCAGGCTGAATGTGTGCCACAGTCATACGGTGTAATCGGATGTAAGATGACGAATGAAGCACTTTGAAGTGATGTCATTGACATCGCGCGACTTCTTATGGGTGACAAATTGCAGGTTAAATCCTGTGGCATGAAAACCCTGTTTAGATTTCTCATCATGGCCCAATAATATGACTTCTCCATTAGGGCAAGGAAAGTGAGAAATGAAGGTGACTACTTTCCAGGTTCCATGTTTAGAAACAACTTACCTACAACAGCTCAGTTTTAACCATCGAAAGTGATCGCACACTTGAGAAGAGCTCTGGACCTGAAACCTCCCGTGTTCTGGATAGGCGTTGTGAAAGCAGTGGATAATTAATAAGGGAGTGCCGATGGAGCTGGTGTTCCGAGTCTAACACCCCGGTGAGCGAGCGAGTGAGGAGGGTAATTAGAGTGTAGGACTGGCACGGCGTGAGCCACGAGGTGTGGACGTCTTGTGCAAAGTGGAGACTGGGGGGGGGGGGGGGGGGGTAGGGAAAACATCAACCGACAGAAGAACGGGGAGTGGAAGAGAGCGCACCCCTGAGAACGAGATGGAGAACCAAGTAAGATGGCGAGACATGGAGAACAAAAAAGTGAAAGGACAATGAAGATTGAACATTTTTAAAGAGCTTTTTTCTTTTTAAGAACGTGGAGAAATGAGATGATAGCTTGAAGCCATTATTAGGCATGTTACTTTTATTAATCAAAGGCTTGGCACCCAGCCTCACCCTCGCTATGTGAAGCTCTTGGCGGTAAGACATTATTCTCAGTCATCTCCTCCTCTTCCATAGGGTTCTTCCACTACCAATAACCCTACATACATACATCAAATAGACAACTTCTGGCAACATATGTTAGAGATAAACATCAAACGGAATAGGATTATTAGTCCTACTACGATCTGGACCCTTATAAGCCGGTGAATGGTAATGAGTGCCCATGGGCTATATGTATGACAAGGCCAGTCCTTCCCCTAACACAATTAAAGCAATACATAAGGGCTGGTCCACCAGTAGTGTTAAATATATACCATAAGCATACCCACACAACCAAAGTGAGCAGAGATAAGCTTAATCTTATGCTAATTGGAGAATGGCGGCGTGATGTGGACTGCTCAGGTGCTACACCGCGCTGTACAAAAGTATACATTTTCCTACATATAGAACATGCATCTTGAAACGGACGAGATCCGGCAACATAGAACGAAAGGAATGAAAGCAAAAAGGTTGTCTCGTGCCTCGTTTGCATTGCAGGACTAGGCAGGGTTAGACTGGGACAGGACGGGCTAACAATATGGGGCACAGGGGAGAGTGGCACTGTTGGTTTATCAAACACAATGCTTACAAAGCTCCAGTCAATGTTGTGAGTGATCAAATAAACTGGTACGACAATAGAGACAACTGTGACTAACCTGTTTCAGCCCTGTAGCTGAGATAAGGCTGTTGACAAGCAGTTCCCAAAAGTGTTGAGGATGGGATGCTCAGCTTGGTGTATTATATGTGTTAGTGTGTGGGCGCGCTCTTGTATGTGTGTGTGTGTGTTTGTAGGAGTGGGCAAACCAAGACCATATCCCAGCAACGCTGCTCAACACTGTGTAACCATGGCAATAGCAACGCAAAGCAGAGTTACTAGGAAATGGTTCTGTTCCCAGAGTGGTTGATTAACTCCACAGTCACACACACCGACTATTACCCGGAAAAGCAGGTGGCGATAGGGAGGATAAAGGTACTGAGGCTTTGCTAAATGTCTAAAAGCCAGTTTAACCTTTTATTTAGACCAGGTGTGTCTGTGTGTCTTTGTCTGCTCGGTATGTGTGGACATGTAATTGTAAAAGTGTGCGTGTCGGGGTGTTTTCAAATTGTGTGTTTCGGTACCAGATATAGCTGGCCAGTCATCACACTCTGGATGGCCCGGCTGCTATTACGAGGAGAACAGTTCTCCGGAGTGCAAAATATGAAGAACTGATCAGTCCATTAAGAAATTAATTTGGGCTAATCTGCAGTCTCAGAGAACCCATTACCCGTACAGTAATGGGGAGACATTACCAACATCGGCTGAAAATAAAGGCACTTGACAGAGAATAGAATATGCCAGATACATCTTGTTTTGGTGCAAATACATTTGTGTGTGTGTGTGTGTGTGTGTGTGTGTGTGTGTGTGTGTGTGTGTGTGTGTGTGTGTGAATGTGTATATATGCCAGTGTAGTGACACAGCTCCTAAAGCATCACACCCCCTCCCTTGTCACAGGAAAATGGCTGCTTCAATTGCCTCCAATTGCATCAGGTCAAGCGCAATGTACTTTCCTGGTAACTAAATGATAAGAGAGCTTTTTTTAAACTGCAGAAACACTCGTGTCGAGATTCAATTTATGGCTTTATATAGTAGAGTAATTAACTTAATCTAAAAATATTCAATAACCCTGCGATTATTCATAGAAAATGAATTACGTTTTTGACAGGGCTATTTCTCCAAATAATTTCGGAGCTCTATTGCTTTTTATCAGGAGTGATGAGAGAATCTCCACACACATCTGAAATAAGATCGAGCTCTCGTCAGACGGGGGCACTGCCATTGATTCCAAAGCCCGTTCATCAGAAAAAGTGCTGGGAAGATTTCAAGGAGGGTCTATTTTTCACATCCCCACAATACAAACTTTGCTACCATCCCCAGAAAGAACCATGTATCTGGCTGAAGCATTTCCATAGAGATGCTCTTTCCCCAAGCCACATATGTGCGATCTATTCTCTCCTAATCAAAAACAAATTCCACCACCAGCAATATGGGGTGGGGGGGGGGCTCTCACTGCCAGAAATGAGTTAAGGTGGCACCAGAAAACTAAACCAGGAGAAGAATGGAGGAGGAGGAAGAAAAGGAGGGAAAGGGAATTAAAAACACATTCCCACCACAATTCTCCCTGTTTCCTCTCTTTCCCTCCATCTCTCCCTCTCTCTCTTTCTCCCTCCCCCCCTTTCCTTCCTGAACGTCAGAGTTTGTGCTGAGGCAATCACTTAGCCACTCGTTAGTGCCAATAAGGCACGTTAATCAGGTGTTCGAACCAGCAGCTGGACGCGGGCCTGATGATGGGAGATGGGAAACAAACAGATAGTCATTACGGCGCTAGCAAGCGGCGCTACACCCCACTGACCACTCAATTCCCTGACAGACCGCCAACCCAGCAACCACTGGGGACCGGGACAGGCGTTGGACCAAAGCTAGCTCTAACGGAGTAAGAGGAGGGGAAGGAGAGGCCCCTGGTAACACGGTGTTAAATAAAACTGAAGACAACAGGCTGTTAGCACCACCAGGCTCACTCGGTCGGAACACTCAAAACGCAGTATGGGTTCAATAATTACACCGATGGAATGAGGATTAGATTGTATGTGACTCAAATGGCTATTGAATTCTCATTCACAATTTGCTCTGCTCTGAGGGCTGGCCAGTGTCCAGGCCTCCTGCCACTGTAGTCCGTTTGGCAGGCAGCCTCTGCTCTCTGTGCTCCTCTAGGCCTGTCGGTAAATCCCAAAGCTGTGGCGCCTCATCCCAAAGTGCTCCACCCAGCGTCTGCCGTCCCGCCTCTCTGCTGTCACAAGCACAGGGGTGGCAGGCAGGCAGGACGGTGCGTGTGTGTGTGTGTGTGTGTGTGTGTGTGTGTGTGTGTGCGCGCGCGCGTGTGTGCAGCGGCTCCCTGCCATGTTCCTTCTCCGTACGCTGCTTCGACGAGAGACGCTTCCGTGCTCAGCGGGAGTTTTTTTCCTGTCTATCTCCTCCTTGCCGCCAGCCGCTACAAGCGCCTGTTTGATCACCATGACGCGGCTACAGATTCACGGGGAGGGGGTTCGCAGGGCCGGGCAAAGCTGTACAGCGGCGTGCGCGATAGCCCCATTTAGGGCCGCCTGTCGTTGGCGTTCAGTGTCAGGTTGCTACGGTTACCCAGCGGCTCCTCCTTGCGAGTGCCGCCTTGTCTGCTTATCGGGTCCTGTTGAGGCTACGCTAACCAACCACACACACACACACACACACACACACACACACACACACATATATACACTCCGCGCACTCACACACACATACACTATGCATGTGCGCACGCTCACACGCACTGCAATGGGAATGGGAGGGACAGGCAGCCACTGACGTGTCCGGGATCAGACGAGCTAACGGCAGTAAGGAACAGTGGCACCGCTGACACACTGACACATGATGCGTTCAGGCCTGCCACCGCTAATCCTGTAGCAAGCCTTCAGCAAGGGCCGTGACAGGAGCATGATTGCCATGCAAAAAGCACAAATAACTCCGGGCACTATAAATAGTCTGTTTGAAGATGAATAGTGCCAGGCCTGAGTGTGCGGGGAGAGATGTGCAATATGTATATGTTGCTTTGTTGTGACTAAGGAGGGGCTCAGCCTAACAGCATGTTCAGGCCCTCTTTGGCTCCCTTCAGATAGTCTCCCTGACCACTTACCCTGCCCTTACTAACCCCACTTCTTCAAGAGCCTTTCTGCCTCTACAGCCTACCCACTGTCCCTCTAAAGACAGGAGGAGGGGGGGGGCAATTGTTTAGAGTGCCAGAGTATGGCTTTAAAAAATACTACACCGAAAAATTGCATTGAACAAAAGCCAAACAAGCATCTTGTAGGTTGTGCTCTGAGCCAGAGTCTGGAGTAACACCCCTAAACTGTCGTGTTGCTTTATTCGAAACACGCCTCAGAGGCAGCAGCACAAGGCCGGCTTCATGTGGTGCCCAAAGAACAGCCCCGGAAACTGCTGCCGAACAAATTGTGGAGCGGCAACTCCACACAATCATCGGAGAAAGAGGAAAATAACGGGCACACCCTACAGCCCCGTGGCCCCAGGCCCCTGGACAATACCGGAGCAAGGGATAAAGCAGCGTGTCCCTTACAACAGTCGGACGGCAAGGGAGAAAGTGCTCTCCGTGGCTCGCCACTCTCCCTCGCCATGAGAACTGGTGGATGAGAGCAGAGCCCTGTGGTGAGGCTATTATAGGTCGTGTCTCCTTGGGAAGGCTGGGTGGCACTGTGGAGATCACTGCACTCTCCGCTTCCTGACACTGCGGAGGCTGGCTCTCGGTGTGTGTGTGTGTGTGTGTGTGTGTGCGTGTGTGTGTGTGTGTGTGTGGGTGCAGGCGAGAAGAGGGGGGGGGGGATTTGGAGGAGTTTTTTTTTCTTCATCCGACAACATGTCCCTACTTTCTCCTCCTGCTCTCCCTAGAAACATCTCTCCACACCAGGCAGATCCATACATGGACACCAGCATGCAAATTACATTATAGATCCTGCTTTCCCAATCAATGGCCGGTCCCAGTCCCATACCAACCCATCAAAGCAATTTCTGCCTTTAATTAGAGACCAGCGTTGCTGCTTAATGGGAAATGTTCAGGGGCTCCTATAGCTTAAAGAACGTTCAGATAGAATAGAAGAAAAAAAACGAAAGAAAGGCTAGGGGCCGGATATCAGACAGTTGGCTTCGAGTCAACGGCTTTTTCAATAGAAAATAGACCAGTAGATTAGCAACACCAGTGGTCTAGATACACATGGTTTAAACTGACGCTACAGCCACCCTGAGGGACCAATCGACCGCTAGGCAACGGTTTCCGATGGTGATTAACAGCCAGTCACTAATTAAAAGCCGGCTGTGGTAAATGGGAGTTGAACGCTACTCGGAGAGGGGGGGGGGGGGGAGATGGCTGAAAGGAAGAGGGAGCACCAAGCACGCGCTACGACGGCAGGTGATGGCTTGCATCATCAATGGAGCCGCGGGGCGGCGGTGCTCGAAAAGACGGCGAACGCGGCGTCGCTCTCGTCGCCAGACAGTTTGTGTGTGTCCTCGTGAGTGATGAGGAGGGGAATGGAGGTGGGCCGACAGAAAGAAAGAAGGGAAGGGAAGGGAAGGGGGGGGATGAAGACAAAGGCTTTGATCTCCACAGAGGGGTTTGGATAGCGTCGATGAAACAGCCTCTCGCAGGTGACGGTCTTGATCAGCCCGCCTGACTAACACGAGATCTGCCGCCGCACGACGGGTGTCGTTCAGCCTCCCGTCTCCTAACGCCTCCCCGATGAATCTCACACACGCACGCACGCACGCACGCACGCACGCACGCACGCACGCACGCACGCACACGCACACACGCACACACGCACACACGCACACACGCACACACGCACACACGTATAGAAACAGGCACAACCCCAGCCGTAGAGAGTGCCTGAAGGCCCACAGAGGAGAAGACAAGGTCCTTGAGGGTGCAACGCTGCCGTCATGTTTCTTTGACGACAGAGAACAACAGCCCCACGTTTCCCCTTGACTCTGAGGCCAGCCAGAGGGCGGGGAGGCTAGCTAGCCCGGGGATAAGCCTGGGGATGAGGACGGGAAATCTAGAATGATCCACGGGCAGTCTGTTGGCATGTCTAAGCAGTCTCGGTCGACAGACTGTCACCCAGGGAGACTAGCCCGGCCTGTCGGCGCAGCGAGGAGGGGACAGCAACGCCTTGGCCAGTTTCTCCATTCTCACTGGAGTGAGGTACGCCGCTGCAGCAGTGGCCTTGAGCAGCGGTGAAGACCTCCGGGGGCCAACACGGTGTTTCCCCTGCATAGTAAGCAACCTGCAGGGAGGCAGCCACCACCAGGCTGACATTGTACGAGAGAATAAGAGAGAGGAAGGGAAGCCACATAGAGTTGAGAGTAGCCAGCGTATAGCCATGAGGCCACACCCTACCCTAGCCCACGCTAATTATGCACAAAAAAAGGCCAAAACATTTAAAAGAAAGACCAAAAAAACACTGAAACAAAACTATTCAGACGCTGCCAAGCAGACTGTGCTTCCACAAAGCATTCCAGATCCCAATTAAAATCAAACCAATGAGTCAAAACGACGAGCGAGGGAGAGCTTTCAATTAATAGGCACAATGAATAGGACCTGCTCCTTCTGTAGCTCTGACAGCTTTCATAGGGCTAAGGAGCATGGATAGCTGTATGGCAGGCATTGAACCCTGCTGACATATCCTATAGGCCCCACACTTTTCACTGTGACCAGGGAACAGGACTGTCTGAGTTGGGCGAGGTGTGAGGAACCTGTGTCATTGCTATGGGTGTGTGTGTGTGTGTGTGTGTGTGTGTGTGTGTGTGTGTGTGTGTGTGTATGGGGGGGGGCTTTTGTCCCATCTCCCTGTTCATGGCTATAAGAAGTGAGAAATGATCATGACACAAGATGTCATCTTCACATCTTTATCCCCAGAGAAAACAGAGGTGTTTTTTTGTTCTCCTTACTTCTGTTGGCAAGCAATCAAGAGAGATGGGAGTGAAAGACAAAAAGAGAATATTCAGTGATACCTCTTCCAACTCAGTTGACAGCTAGGTAACAAGGGTCCCTAATTTCCCAGCCTCAAATACCACGCCATTACCTGTACATCTCTCTTTCTTTGTATCAAACTGTCATGTAGCATGTCAGTGGCGCATGTTTGATGGTTTGTTGGCTTATCAGGAGATGAAGATGCATCAAAAACAAAGCGGGGTGGCGAGCTTTCAGCTTCAGACAGGGTCTGACTCAAGAGTTAGAAACTGGGAAAGACAGGAGGAATAGGCAAAGGAGAGAGCAAAAGAGAGAGAGACAGAGAGAGAGTGTGTAAAGGGAGGATAAATGCGACAGAAACAACTCTGTGCACGCTTCAGCATACAAACAACTGAAATCCCTGGGGCACCGATTCTCACCCCCCCCCACCCCCTCTCCTCTCCCCTCCACATCTCTCCTTCACCCCTCACCACAGTATTAGCTCCCCTGAGTTGAAGTGCATCCATGTATACATCCCCTCTCAGTTTGTGACGTGCTCTCTCTCTCTCTCTCTCTCTCTCTCTCTCTCTCTCTCTCTCTCTCTCTCTCTCTCTCTCTCTCTCTCTCTCTCTCTCTCTCTCTCTCTCTCTCTCTCTCTCTCTCTCTCTCTCTCTCTCTCTCTCTCTCTCTCTCTCTCTCTCTCTCTCTCTCTCTCTCTCTCTCTCTCTCTCTCTCTCTCTCTCTCTCTCTCTCTCTCTCTCTCTCTCTCTCACACACACACAATGCATGTGTAAATATAATACGATATAAATATAATAACCATATGGAGCCAGCAGCAGAAGAAAGCAATTGGCCTCTAGAGCTTTCCGTCATCTACATGTTATCATATGGTGTATGTTTGGATTATGCCATTAGTCTCGGGAGGTCCCTGCAGCAATTCCATTGTAACGTCTGCTAATGTTGGGATCATTAACGTGCTCTTCTGAAACCCCCCTCCCCCCACGCCACCTATTAGCTGCCACGCCTGCCAAGTACCAGGACGGAGGGTAGAGACAGAAGTGAAAGAGAGAGGACGTTCATTTGACGTGACGCAGACGGACGCATAATGTCCATAGGGATTCCCGGGAAGTGGAGGGTCAAGGGTCGCGGCAATTTTATAGGGATAACACTTTGGTGCTGGGGCAAAAATCAATGGTGATGTCGTGACCTTACAGCCGGCTAGTCTACTGCATGCCCGGGAAAGAAGCCCTCGCTCAAAAGCAAATACAACATTTGTAGAATGTTTACAGAGCAGAGGTGTGGGATGCTAAGATGTCTCTCTCACACAAAAAACACACACGCACACCGACAGAAACACACACGCACACCGACAGAAGCCCGCGCGCACACACACGCGGAGACACCGTGTATTTCTCTGGCTCTCTAATTGGAGGTGGCATGCAGTGCAGCAAACATGTTTTGTACTGTGATGGACCCTCACTGGGATTGAAAGCACGCCCCTGGTGTTACATACTGTTCCTGAGGAGAACACGCGCAGGTCAGCGAGTGTGAGTGATCGAATGTAAGTCACAGTGACGGATGGGGGGAGGGGGGGGGGGGGGAGAGAGAGAGAAGGGGGGAAGAGCGACTCACCGATGTATTCAAAGACGTAGACCACGAAGAACGGGGTGACCAGGTCGTTGATGCCCTGAACATAGCCGCTGGCTGGGTGTCTGATGGCCCAGATGAACAGGATCCTCTCAAAGATCTGACACACACACACACACACACACACACACACACACACACACACTTTATGTAATTGCCTTACAGACTACAGTTCTACAACAAATATTCATGAAATATTTAGTATAATAATGCAGGTCATAAGAACTCTCATATTGTATAGTTAATAATTCATCTGCAGACATTATAATGGCTTCTCTTAAACACCAAATGAATAGCAAACAAACAACACCATTATCGTTAATCAAATGTGAATACAATTTCAATACAATATCGAAAGCCATTAATCAAACCTAGACCATATAGACTTGCTATTATTAGGAAATCATGAGCAGAGGGAAGGGAAAGAAAGTTATCAGGGCGAGACGTGGGTGTTTGCATGCGAGTCAGTCAGCAAGAGGTAAGCCTGTATTCCACTGGAAGGACTGAGGCAACGCTGGGACTGAAGACAAGGCTGGTGTGCACCTGGCAACTACCGCCTGCTAATAAAATAAATAGATATCCTGCAAAAGTTGATAAGTTCCAGGTATGACATGGCAGAGTGAGTCTAGTGCACTGGGCAACAGACGGCCAGCTCTCGAGTCCCTGCAGGGCCATCGGCCCCTTCAAGGAGTCTCTCTCCCGACACCTCGGAGCCCCAGCTCAAACTTCAACGTCCATCTATCACCCACACCATTATTGCCTCACCTCGATGGGACCATTAACCAGTCTCTGCCTCTTTCTTCTCTCCTTTCCCCCTTCATCTATTTTTCAAAAGAATACCCCTTACATCTTGAATGAAGGTGGCTGGCCATTTAATACTTGGCCAAGGCGCTGGGATTAAAAAAAGACTCCCGAGTACGGCTTTGATAGGATATCGATGGATTTAGATTCGGTGTTATCTCGCCAGCCGAAGGCATCGTGGGGGATTTGTTGAAAACATGTTCCTGTCATTTCCTAAATCAACTTTTTTTTTAAAAATAAAACACAAGTGTCGCTGGGCTGCTGAGCGCTGCTAGCGTTGCTACACGTTTTTAATAAGCGTTTTATCAACACGTGTGGACGCCTCATCTCTCACCGGCTGTCCCCCCTCTCAGCTCCAAAACACATCCATCAAGCACGGGGACTGGCTAGAGGACGACCAGGCAGCTCCTGAAAGTTCCCTGCTCGGGCGTCAACACGAACCACAGACACACGCTCTCCACACACCGACATGCACCACCCGGCCCTCGTTTCCACCCAGACGCCTCCTCTACTTCACCACAAGCCCCGTTCTAAAATTCAGGATAGTTTCGCTCGCAGTCTCCGACGTGCTCGTGGGAACGGAGGAAACAGGGCCTCTAAGCCAGACTTGGGAAATCAAGGGCTCGTCTGCGAAGGGTGAGGAGCAGGCCCGGGGGCCAAAACCTTGGCCATTTATTAGCTGTGCGTGGGGCAAGCAGACAGATAGCATTATCCCTGACCGGCATCAAAGGAGCCGAAACACAGGCCGGCACGTTGAGAAAACTAGAAAGCTCGCCCCGGGCTATACAACAACAGAGGCTAGCCAAGGTCTGGAAGAGCTGGCTGCTTACCTACGATGCTAGGAGCTTTATTTACATTGGGCCACACACGTTCCCCCCTGGTATGAAAAATGCGTGGCCACAGGCTGCTGGGCGCGGGTATTGATTCAACATTTCACAAAACAGGAAATGTGTCCAAAATTTGGAGAAAAAAAAAGATGATGGAGACCAGCTGGAGTGTGACGGCGCGTCGAGGTGCCCTGGCTGGCGTGGGCGTCTCTGGTGGAGGAGGCGGCCGACGTGACACTCTGGTGCGCTTCCTAATTCTCCGCTAAAATTGAGGGGGAGATAAACGGCCGGAGCGAGCTGAAGCAACGGTGATTTCCACGGCGTTTAGTGCACCATGCATCACAATCTAAAAAGGCCCTTAAGAGACCGCTGAGGAGAATTCTAACACGCAGCGCCTGAATATTTCAATGGGGCCCTGTGGCTTTCCCACCCGCACGCACAGGCGAGAGGGATGGCGGGATGAACATGCGAGAGCCCTGAGTCATGGAGTGTGGAGGTGGAGGCAATCACACACCACTCCTCCAAGCCCTCTCCTTCCTCTTTTCATCTGATCTCTTATTCATTCAGGGCATCGTTCCATCCATCCTCCCTCCCTACCACCCTCTCGCCCTCGCTCGCCTCGCTCGCTTCTGCCAGAGGGGTCTTCGGTAGAGGACCGGGGTCTTGGAAGTAAGGAGCATCCCCGGACACTTGTGTGAATGTGTGAATGTGTGTGTGTGTGTGTGTGTGTATAAAAAGAAAGTGAGAAAGAGCAAGGGAACGAAAGAATTACAAAGTTATAGAGAGAAAGTGAGAGAGACAGGGTGAAAGAGAAATTGAAGTATGTGTGCATGTGCGTGTGCGTGTGTGTGAGAGAGATAGAGGGCCCGCTATGGCCCGAGCTCATTACCTTCCGTCTCATTAGGGCTGTTTTATTGGTATTCCAGCTGGGCCCTCTTGAGCGGGGTGGCCTGCTGATCCAGGTTACAGAGGGGACACAGGATCAGCAGGGGGTCACCCTCATGGCTGTTTGAACTACAGCTTCAGGTGACATTCATTTAGGCCAGTATAAGGGGAGCCTGGCTGCATAGTCTCTATCAATTCAGAGAGCCTTCAAAAACGTGTGCTGAGGGAATGGTCCAACGGTACTCAATGCTATTCCGACTCGGTAAAGCGCTCCTCACGACTTTAAGCAACGCAAGTCGCATTTTCAAACACAAACGTCTGACTATCCAACAGACACTCATTAATGTAAAAAAATAAATAAAAAGAAACAAGACAAGGCTAAGAATTCTCAACAAAGGTGCCAATGATACAAATAGATGCCAGAAAAAAGGCTGAGAAAAGAAAATAGAATTGGTGACTGTTTGTACATGCATGGTGCAGTGTTTGTGTGTGTGGGGGGGTGTGTGTGTGTGTGTGTGTGTGCGTGCGCGCGAGTGCAGGCGTCTCACCTCTTGGACAGACGCTTGTTGAAAGAGAGGAATAAGGGGATTAGTTCTCGGTATGTCAATGTGAATCTGCAGGGGAAGAGAAGAACATAAACAGAGCAGCAGAGAGGTTACCAAGAGTCTGTCCATTGCAGATAGAGGCAGGGAGGGAGGGAGAGGTGGAGTTAGTGGAGTCCCGGACTGTGCCAGTATGTATGAACTGGGTGGTGGCGGTGGAGGTAATCAAAGAGAGTGTGTGTGTGTGTGTGTGTCCATAAAAAGACCACAAACGACTCCACCGCCAACACACAATTGAGGCGTTACACCCGACAAGACAGTCTGACGGAAAGAGAACCAGCTGCTGATTGGCCTAGAGAGAACAAGTCATGCAGCTGATTGGACGGTGGTCTGCAGCAGTCAGCCAATCCTTACCTCTATCACCTTGGTCTGCAGCATGAGACACTCAGGACCCATCCTAGGGATGTCTATGTGGATCTGGCATATACACACACACATACATACACACACACACACACACACACTCAGGTATGAACATAAACTGTAAAGAATCACCTCTAGAACTGGCAATATACGGTTTAAACAGGATATTGTATATGCAAGCAAAGCTTTAACAAAGACACTCAAAATCATCCAAATACAACACAAACAACAATGACCATACACACACAAACACACACACACACCAACATACACACACACAAAATGTAAACACAATCGTTGTAAGGAGATCAATGGAAGTAACCAGAAAAAAAAAGTGTGTGAAACAAGTTAAAAAGTCAATGTCAGCAGTATTTTCAACAGTAAGGACCCGTAGTCTAAAAATAACACTGGGAACCATCCAAAGTCTCCTAGTAAGAGAGTGGGATGATTAAAGACAAGGCGGACGGTAGAAGGAAGGAAAGAGAGAAACAGAGGGAGGGGAAAAACGAGAACGAGAGCCAGACCGGCAGAAGAGGAGGGATACAAGTTAGAGGACCTACACAGCTAGGAAAGAGAAGGAGAGTGAAAAGGATAAGAAAGGGAGATATAAAAAAGCAATTCCAGCCCCGGGCCCTGGTGATGACCCTTACTGTAGCAGCCTGGGTGTGTCAGGAGTGAAAAGAATCAAAAAGACCCCTGGCCCTGGTGATGACCCTGACTGTTGTTGGCGGTGGGGGGCAGCGTGGGGGGTCACGACCTGGACCTGGTTGCGTGCTTTGTTTGACTATTGCCCTCACCTGTGTCTAGTTAGGCTCTTTTCGTTCCCAGTGGTAATTGGTTGGCTGGGTATTCCTTTGTGTTTGTATTTATATGCCGTCCTCCTGTCTTTTGTTGTCGTAGCATTATTTTGTGTTACCTGCCTTCCTGGGTTTGCATGTGTGTTTTGGGAGAATGAAACTCCTATGATTCAGATACCTGCGTTTGGGTCTACCATTGTTTTCCGGCCTGAGACAGGGAGGCTCAGAGGCAGGGCGGTGTTGAAGACACAAAGCTCCTGTTTGTTGTCTAGCCGGCGTCCCGTGGCCTTCCACAGGGGAAGCCTTTGCAGGGATACCCTGGATGTGGGGCTTGGAGGGGGTGGAGGGTGGTGTGGTGGTGTGTGTCAGCAGTGATTTTGCTTGGCGAATCGACCGAGGGAGAGAGGGACAGGAACTGGCTGCCCTGTGTGTGTGTGTGTGTGTGTGTTGCATGAAAAACCAGTTATCTGCGGATAACTGGACGTGCAATCCAGACTCCAGGCCCAATCCGTCGTCTGGAGACACACACACACACACACACACACACACACACACACACACACACACACACACACACACACACACACACACACACACACACACACACACACACACACACACACACACACACACACACACACACACACACAGCTAATCCATATCAGGGACAAAGCAGAGTGTACCGGGCAAGTGGGCTCGGGGACACGACTGGGGCAAATTAACACAGCTACCTGCAGTAAAGCCCCCTTTCTTCCTGTGTGTGTGTGTGTGTGTGTGTGTGTGTGTGTGTGTGTGTGTCCTCCGTTACCTGTCTGTATGTGTCTTGGTGGTTTTCGTCGTTGCGTGAGTCGTAGTATTGTTCTATGAAGCCAAAGTACTCCTGTCTCTTCCTTTGCAGGGTGCTCTCTCTCCTCTCCATGTTGGCTGGCAGGTAACCCTGAGAGAGAGGGGAGGGAAGAGAGAAAGGGGTGAGGTGAGGGGAGGTGAGGTGAAGTGAGGTGAGGTGAGGCGGAGCGAGGCAAGGTGAGGGAAGGAAAGATTGCATTTTAACCCCAACACTCAATAAGCTCCTTGACAATAAATCCTAGTGTGAAACCTCTCCCTATAAAACAGCAACTTGCACCACTAATTTGGTAAAAGTACCTTCATGAGAGAATTTATTAAATATGCATTTAACCATTTTGCAAAGTGCAAAAACATAAAATCGGAAGAATCCCCAAAGACCTCGTGAAAGATTTGTGCGACAAAACTAGCAAAACAAGGCTTTCCAACTCATTCTGACAGAGAATAACAAAAATGTCTGAAGTCATTACACTAAGCATTCGACAGTTCTGCTTGTCAAGGCAAAATATTCCAATGTGTCCAGGAGGCCTTTGTCAGACGCTTCCTGAAGAATTGCCGACTCTGGGTTTTGGAAGCATTACTGGGCTCTAACACTCCAAGGTTCTCTCCGAGGCATTGCTGAAGAGATTTTGATGACGTCAGGGTGTGCAGGCTTTTGTCACGAGCCCCAGCGGAGGTCTCTGTGTAGGCTGGATAACTTTCCCCCCATAAAGATCAATAACACCACACTCCACAATACCTATGGTATGTCTGCTGTGTATGAGGGTGAGGAAAGTTCCCTTGTCAAAGCATAAAGGGGAGTTTATCGAGGTCCACCACAAAAGGCCAGGGCAACAGTTCATCAGGCCCTACAAGGCTCTAGCTCTGTGTGTGTGTGTGTGTGTGTGTGTGTGTGTGTGTTACTACTGTGTGTAAGTAATCAAGGTCTTCTCTTGCCTGCAATGAATAAAACCACAGGCCGTCCTTATTAATTACACAACTAGTAGGTCATTCAGAGGTAAATTCATTTCACAAATCTTTAAGCTCCTGAATAAGAAACTGATTAACTGAACAAAAAAAGAGAAATGAGGAGAACTAGAAAGACATCATGAGAGAGAGAGAGAGAGAGAGAGCTAGACAGAGAGAGAGAGAGAGAGAGAGAGAGAGAGAGAGCTATACAGAGAGCTAGACAGAGACGGAGCCAGCTAGAGATAAATGCAAAGTGACTTTAACAGGGAGAGAGGGAGACACTGAGAGATGCATAAAGATCAAGTGAGAGCGTGGCGGACAGAGAGCGAGGGGGAGAGGGATGAATGTGACCTGCTGGTGATTCCCCCTGCCTCCACTAATCCGTCGGCGTGAGTTGGATGTCTCCATCCCGTCACCCCCATATCCCCTTTATCCTTCCAATCCTCCCAGCTAATGCATGCCCCTCCACAGTAAACAGCCAATCTCACCTCTCTCTCCGAAAAATAAACAAAAATAAGCTCAAGGAATCAATTTAGAGAGAAAATGAAATCTTTATTTTCTAGCAAGGACTTCAGAAACAAAAAGGATTTCTACTCCGGAGGAGCGTTTTACTAGAAGGAAAGAGCGTGTGTGTGTATTTGTATGCGGGTTTGTGTGTGTGTGTGTGTGTGTGTGTGTGTGTGTGTGTGTGTGTGTGTGTGTGAGTGTGTATTTGTATGCGGGTTTGTGTGTGTGTGTGTGTGTGTATGCGTGTGTGTGTATTTGTATGCGGGTGGGTGTGTGTGTATGTGTGTGTTGGTGGGCGTGTGTGAAGTCAGCCGGGCGGTGAACATTGATTATGCATTAAAGAACATACTTCCCATGATGCCGTTGCTCAGTGCCGACGCCTGGTGCTCTGCAGTTCAAAGAGCTTCCTCTATCTCCACTAATTGTGCCATTTTACATCAAAACTCAGATACGCATTTCATCTCCCCGAGCTTGGTGGTCTTGGGCTGTCTTTCCCTTACTGAGAGGGACAGCCATCACACAGGCACACAGTCCGCCCCTCACCTCCCTCAGAGTTGGACTGCGACCGGTCGCCGGTGACGGAGCGAGTGGCACTGCGGCCTGGACTGTGCATCAGGGTGACAGAGCGGCGCGCCGCGGGCAGATGAAGGTCAGACAGCCGAGCTAACGTGGACCGCGGGGGGGGATTTGAGTTTTAACAAAGAGAGCGCACAGTAGGACAAGAACAGGAAAGGTACGAGCACGCACCCGCCATGAGAAATAGGTGCCCAGCTACCCCTGACCTCCCACTGTGTCATTCACTATCGGTTGGCACCTCCATCTATCAGGGTGTCCATCTCAGCTGTCTACGGGGACCTGCGCCCCTCACAGACTAGCCAGGCGGACAGCCTCCGCTCCAGTCTAGGACACCGCATAACCCCTCCAATAACGTTTGGAGCACACCCGGTACATGGCTACAGTACACTTAGTGGCTGGTCTGGTATTGTGTGCTACGTTAAGCCATGAATGAGCTCTATAGAAACCATATCCTTACCAGAACAAAAGCTATAGTCTCTAAGAAGAATAGTCGCTTAGCAGTAGCGCTAGCAGACCACATTAACAGTATTTGACACTGATATCATAGCTTGGTTCTAAAAGAGGAGCTGATGGTTTTGTACAGAATTACGTTTTTGCTGTAGCTTTCACAATTGATTGGCTAAAAGGCTACAGGGTCAGAGTGAGCAATATTACTACCCTATAGATTATATAAGCCCCCAAACAATCATCAATATTGCTACAGCAGTTCCACATCCGACACTTAACATTTAACAGCTTCACTTCATTACCAAATGTACATATTACCCAAGGCGCCTCATCTTTAAGACAGCACATACACTTCATTCACTTTCCTCCTGGCAATAGACGCTGGTAAGCGATTTAAAAAGGGATATCATTTCGGAAATAAAATCATTACTTTCGAGTCCCCCCCCCCTTTCAAGTATCCTCAGCACCTTCTGACACTCCAGACGATAAAAACACAACCTGTAGCCATGAAGAGAGAGCCGGGGGAGAGACAGTCAATGAGGCTGGAAATTGCTCTCAGCCTGTTTTCGTGGGCTTCCTTTACCTTTTAATCTAAGCGCGGGCTAATCGTGATTCAGACAGTGATGTAGGAGGTGTGCAGTGTGGTGTAAAGTGCAAGGGGGGAGAGGGGGGAGGCGAGGAGGGGAGGGCAAAGAAACATTAACAGCAAGGTGAGGTAACTCTGAGTGGAAAGAAAACACCTCGCAAACGCAGTCTGCCGGAGAGGGGGCATTGGACGACGTGGCGGAGCGCGGCACAGAGGAAGGTCGCCGGGGACGAGTCCTCTGGGAAGTTGCATTACGGCCTGCTCCCAACTTTACGGAGCCACCACCGTGGTGACTGCTGCCAGGCTGCCCCCCCCCCCCTCCCCTCCACGCAAGGGAGGGCGGAGTGGGACGGAGGTAAGGCCGGTGGGATACCTCGCTCTGCTCCTTTAAGAGGGAGGGAGAAGGCACTGGGGTCTCACACCAGGCAGCGAAAGGACAGCCATAATGCAGCCCATTAGTTCATCAGCCACTTAAGGTCCTTATTATACACTCATCACCACGGGACTGCATGAAGAAAAATAACAGTAATAACAACAACAATAGCGATAGGCCCGGGGCATTCTGATGATATTCTGGCCAGCCTTCTCCAGAGGACCCTGCAGCCTAGTCGGGGGCTTGACTGGCGCCGTGCGCACCTCTGACACTAGTTTGGGTCGACTGGAAAAGCGGCCGGCTCCCGGGAGCTGTGCGTCCCCATGAGCAATTTAACAAGGAAGGATTTGCGGGACATTAACTACAACAAGGCAATTAATGTGAAAGTCACACCGTTCAAAAAGTGGCGCTCTCCGAGGAGTACGGCCTGCCTCTCGCTCACACTGGCTGGGGCTGTAAACCACAACAATGGCTTAATGAGTAAACACTGAGCTTCATGAATAAATTATTTGCGCACGCCAATTAATTTCCCCACTGAAGTAAAAAGAGCGACGTGGGTCTCCATAAATCATAAAGGGGGGTGGAGGAAGCAGGGGGGTGGGGGGGTGAAGGACAGGGTGTGCGGTGAAAACATGACTGTGGTGGAGCGTTCTCGTTCTGATGCTTTGGTTGTGCGTTTCCTACTTACGGACAGGAGCTTCCACGTGATTGGTCGAACCTGCCGAGGGATTCCTGACCAACTCAGCTTCCTTAGTTCCTCTGTGGGGAAACAAAAAGAGAAGTTTATTCTAGACGCACGTTGTATCTTTCGCAGTAGACAGCATCTGTCCCTTTCTATTGGAGCAGAGAGGTTACCATGCACAGAAATAGCATCCGGAACAGCGTGTCCGGAGAGATCAGTTGAGCCAGGTGCATGTTGATGTTTGTCAGAGAGAAGACAGAGCTTATCGCCTGTTACAAAGGGCTGCAGTTGTAACCACGGTTGTTTTCTAGCTGTCTGTTCCGCTCACAAAAAACCTGTTCAGCAGGGCTGCATTTGTGAAAACATTGGTAGCAGATTTGATACAGCCGCATAAAGCTCTGCTCAACTATTTTTTTGTTTTTATGAATGTTGGTTGTAATTTGGCTCACTCAAACAGGGCACTGCTGGAAAAGAGACATAGTCTCAGCCGGTCACCTCTGGTTGTTTGTAATGGGCTGGCTATCGTTGTTCATCAGGTATGCACAGTCTCATCCCTGGATGTTTCACTACAGTTACACATGCTCACCGCATGCACATACACATACACACCACATCCACACCGAGGTCCACAACATTTAAGACAAAGATCTACAACTGTAATTGCAGGAAAAGGCATTTTACAAATGCCTTGTTAAAAGAGTGGTGCCTGTGCGCTTCCACAGAAACAGATGCACCTTGCACTGATTTGAATGCCTCGGGCCTCTCCTTCAAAGGGCTTGCCGGAAATTGGTACCCACAGAGAAAATGGTATTGATTAGTCCTTTTACATGTCTCTGCCCACAGACGGTCTTTAGAGGCAAAGAAACTGGGCGCTAGTGACAGATATTGCAATTGGAAATGTCAGCCTTTCGAAGCAGGAACTTGGAAGGTCTATTGGATTAAATTGAGTGAAACGCATTAGACCTTGGTGGTAGGGCTTATTCATACACCACCAGCCTCCTATGCTATCCTTATGCTATGTATTACAAAGATGTAAAGGTGAAGGGCAATTTTGATTTATAGGAATACAAAAGCATGGGGATTTAGAACAGAGCTATATGATAAAAAAAGAAGAAAGAAGTCGCTGAGATAGCTTAGGTAAAGAACACATTCTGTGTGCTTAGTTTATCTGCTCTTTCACACTTTATTTTAAATTTTATACAAGAATGAGCGTGACAAAGTGTAGGCATGCAATTTGAAGAGCTATACACACGAACAGGGATGGTGGACTAAAGGGCAATGGTGTGTGTGTGTGTGTGTGTGTGTGTGTGTAAAATATGTATTTGTAGTATGCCATGCTAGAAAGAACATGAAATAATTTACAGCCTTATTATTTTGACGGTGCGGCCAGCCATGAAATACAGATCTAACGTAACAAATGGAATTCGAACACACACCATAAAGGAGGAAAACCATGGAATTAAGATATTTTAAGGAAAGTATACCAAGGTTAGAGGAAACATGATTGATTCGCTAGGTAATTTGTACTGTATTAGTGACAACATTCAGAAAATTATTCTTTGAGCGTTAAAGTTTGCGCACTTAAATGCCTGAATGTTATACGGTATTGTCAGAGCAAAAAAAAATATGTAAAAAGGACAGCGCACATTGACAAACAAATACCAAACTAAAACCATGCAATCACCGCAACTTATTTGGATGTTGATATTGAGATTGTTCCTTTGTAACATACAAATAAATATTATAGTATAATAATATAGTATATTTCATACATACCGGTATATTTTGTACTATAACAGCTTTGCTCAGGGCAAAACAAAAACCAAATCAGCATCTTACATTGGATCAACTGTATTACTCCTTGGAAAAATGAACACAAATCGAATGGATCTATTAGGGCCTTAGTTAATGTCCTCCCCAGTCCCCACGACTACTATCGGGGAAGAGGTATTTTTAAAGAGCGAGGTCTCACTGGGGAACAGTAAAGGGGGAAGCAGCGTTCAATTCATTAAACACAGAACTACTCAAGGGTGTTTCTCCTCGGTTCATACCTTTGAACCCTCATTTGCACTGTCAGCCGCAGAAATGAATCGATGAATCTTACAGGCCGGCCCTTAATTAAACTATCTGTTATAATCCCTCCACCTGGCATTAATCTCACCATAGCGGAGGGGGTGGTCAGACACCACCCTTACACCATGGCCCCCTGGACTGCACTGACCTCCCAGGAAGAAAAAAAATGACTGTCTATCTGGACGTCGGTGTGTCTGTCTGTCTGTCTGTCTGTCTGTCTGTCTGTCTGTCTGTCTGTCTGTCTGTCTGTCTGTCTGTCTGTCTGTCTGTCTGTCTGTCTGTCTGTCTGTCTGTCTGTCTGTCTGTCTGTCTGTCTGTCTGTCTGTCTGTCTGTCTGTCTGTCTGTCTGTCTGTCTGTGTGTGTGTGTGTGTGTGTTCATAGAAGGGTCAAAGGGCAGCTATTTACATGGCGCCATCTGGGCACCAGAGAGGGAGAGCATCTGCTGGCTGGCCCCATACATCACAGAGCGACCATGTTACACAGACCGGTGCTCTCTCCGAGTGTGCTCGCAGCATTCTAAGCACGGTCATAGCAGCCCTGCCAGCCCCCTGCCGCATTCACAACACACGGCTCACACAGAAAACCTCCACATGACTAATAGCCACAGACCAACCCTTTAACCAGAAAACAACGGCGTCCTGAGCCACATACTAACTACCGGCAGCTCAGGCGCTCAGGTGTCTTAAATAGCCAGTCGTGGGTGGAGAGGAATAGAGCATTGTTAAAAAACAAACCTACAAAAAAAAAAGTCACTTTGAACTTTGAAGTAATGTTGAAGAGAGATTTTATCTGGCCAGTAGCTGGCATCACATTTCAGATGCTTTCCTCTGCTGACGCACCCTTGCTCCGCGACAATAAATATCAAAATGACAAACTACGGCTGACTCCTCATCAATCATAATGTATGGGTTGGATCATAATACACTGTATTATTTTACAGATATTTCACAGCAGAAAAGGCTAAGAAGGCCATGATCTCGTGTCCAGAGTTCACACCCTTTGCCTAAACGCGGTCACATAATATACTAAATTAAGCATTCGTGCACCAGATGGAAGATGTCTCATAAGGTAATTTCCTGTCCAGTCCCTGTTCCCTCATCCCTGACCTTATCCATTATTGCTGCATAAAAAGGGCTACGGGAAACAAATCAAGCAGATGCCCGGTTCATGTCTAGATAAGCACTGGGAGTAATGTGAACGCCATGTATTTCTGATTAAACATGGTAACAGCTTTTCACCTGAGAGACATGAATGAGGTTCAATGCTAATTTATAATGAATATAATGTACAGTATTATGAAGTGTGTACGTGTGTGTGTTTACGTGTGTGTGTGTGTGTGTGTGTCTACAAAGTATCTAGGAAGTATGATACAGGTTCTGTTGAGGATTACTTACAACAGGGACAAGTGTGTGAGTCATACACTGCAGGTATCCATTGAAACCTATAATGGTACCCATATCGGCACCCTGCACCGGTCGTAATAATGGCCTAGTGCTGGGGCTAGTTGTTAAGGTGCATTAGTCTGTCCAACTGGGTGCTCTCAATACAGCTTAGGGAAAAAGCCTCTGCGGGCTTGAAAATGTACAAAAACGTGTGTGTGAGTGTGTATGTTAAGGTGTGTGTGTGTGTGTGTGTGTGTAAGCGGAGTGGTTCAATATGAAGGGGCCTGCTTTCCAGTCTGCCTAGCTCCCCGTCTGCCTGGTCCGCTTGCCTGCACAGCTCAGAGAGGGAAAAGGCAGGCAGACACAGTCCATTTCTGGGACCCTGAGTGGAGAGAGGGGAGCTGTCAGTCAGTGCTGCCTGAGTGGGGCAGTGATGGGAGAGGCAGAGAGACAGTTGGCAGGCCGGAGCCATGACTATTCAAACACAAGTCAGACGGAGAGCGCCGCCACCACCGGAGCACGCTGCCCAGACTATGGGTCTAAAAAGAATGTACATGTACACACACACACACACACACACACACACACACACACACACACACACACACACACACACACACACACACACACACACACACACACACACACACACACACACACACAGTCTCTCAGTCTCTCAGTCTCTCTCAGTTACTGACAACGCATCAATAACAGCTTTAGCTATTCCCACCCATGCTGTGAGTCTGCCCACTGTTAACAATAAGATTCAATAAAAAGGCAGCAGCACCAAAAGCATGGCTTCACACCCAGCATTTCAAATAATACCCTGTGTTTGCACACCAACACAAAACGACAGATGCCATTAGTATCCTATTTTACCTGTAAATACGATTCTGTGGCGCACCTAACAAACAACTCGCGGCACTTCGAAGGAGATGGCTTGTGGTTCGACCGAAACCAGTCCTCAAAGTGGCCACCACACATCCCATAGGCTAATGAGGCTGTTGTGCTGTCTGATACCTTTACCATTCTACCTGGAGAAATGTTGTTGCTGCGGCACTAAACCAGGCGGCCCTGTGTGCGTTTCCATCCTGAATCATAGAGGACCAAGGAGACAGAAGGCAGTCATAAACTAATCAGTGTCTTGTAAAAAGATACTCCCCTGTATTAGGGTCCACCTGCTGGGAGCCGGGGAATAATATATGGGCCATATGGCTAGGCAGGAAATAACACTACGGTAATTTTGTCATCTTTGATCTCTGAAAACATGGCTGTTCAAATAATCTCAACCGTCATTTTACTACAGTGCTAAAGGCTCCTCATGTCCAAGATGCCTGCCTCTGTAAGAATTAGGAATTGATTTAGCTGTGTTATGGTTTAGAAAACTGGGATATGGCTCGGAGCTTGTTTTGTTTGGATGAGGATGAAGTACGAAAGCAATCGTTTTAATTGAGGTACTGTAAGTAGAAAAATAAATCTGTCTGTGTTTGTGCCTGTGCGTGCGTGTGCGTCTGAGAAGGTTCAGAACCAGACCAAACAAGCAAACTCTATCTTGGTAGCATCATCTTGCATAACAGCCTTTTGGTTGCCAGGAGTTCTCAGGAGTAGTATTTGTTCTCTAAGTAGAGGGGGAGAGATGTCAAACTGTGGCACCACACTGTGAAGCACTATCATCTGGTGAGTCACACACACACACTACTAAGACTCTGAAAAGCTTCCTACTCAAAAGCCCTCTACAATTAAATTCTTTTGAAACATAGTTTAAGGTTTTGCTGAACAATCTAGGTTGCGCCACCTGCATGGTGAAAAGAAAAAATGAGATTCCGGACAAGCCATACAGTTCATCTAGGTAGCCGATGGAGAAAAAAAATTAATAAATAAATAAAATAAAAAAATCCCCAAAAATGTATAAAACAAAAAAAGATGTTTACTAAATGGTAAAACGTGAAACAGAACGTCACCTGCTTAGTATGTGCTGTGTCTATTCAAACCTGGCTTAACAAGCTCACTCAGCGACGATTATTGAACTGCTGTGCGTCATACCTGAGGGTCACAGCACTCCACAGTCATTAGTCTGGTATTACTGAGGAGGTACCCACTACAGGAGACCGATCAATAGGGCAGACCACGAGGAGAACTATTGAGGATCGAGGCGACGGGTGGCACCGACCACAGTGTCATAATCAGATGCCTGAGGCTTTGCTGTGTGGGACACTACAGAGGCATAAAAAGGCCAGGCACAAATAGCACTCCCAAAATATGCAAAAGCACATGCAAACTACAAAATGGCGATGTTCTCTCAGGTGCCAAGCCTTGCTTACAATCTTTCTGTGCAGCCCAGGAATATGTGGGAGGCAAAGAGATGTTAAGAGAAGTAACCAAAAAAAATTCCACACGGAAGAACGGATTTCTCTACTTTTACAGTAACTTCTGAGAAAAAAGAAAATAAAAAAACACCCAGAACACATAAGCTTTGGAGTTGGAACCACGTCCAAAATGAATACACTGGTTCACAGGGACACAGAGAATGAAGGAGACCTGGTAAATCTCGGCTTTGTGAATGATATAGAGAGCATTAAGACGTTGGATGGAACGCCATTACTTGGGAAGGCACGGGAGAAAGAAACAGAGGAGAGGGGAGACCTACAGTCAAATCAACAGGGTTAGAAGTAGAGTGGTGAAGGATGACAGAAGGAGCGTTAGGTGTTGTGTGATAGCTGTGTTTGTATGGGTGAGGAGGAAGTGTTGGACAGAGACAAGTACAGAGAGGGGAGTTCCCCAGAAACTAAAGAGGAATACGAACAAGCTAAACGAGAGAAGAGCCAGAGAAACAGAAACAGAAACGATGGTAGAAAGTAAAAAATCAAACTGTGGGTAGTGAGGAACCAGGAGAAGGACAAACATTGGGCCAGGACGGGTGAGAAAAGGAGCATTGCCATGGTGACCGGCGGCAGTTTTCCCGCCATCAGATACAAATGGATTGCTGTTAGGCGGATGTTCAGCTCTTAGTCTTCTAAAAATACGTCAAAAAAGAAACTGTGCAAAGTGCAAAACGGTCAGAATATTATAACTGCGTGTAGAATCAACACAAAGACAGTAAAAAGAACCCCAACCAGGCAAAGCAGGAAGCTTAGGTGGAAGGTCTACACAGACAGAGAATGGAGGGAAAAAAACACCACCAACACCTGTGGACCCTGTAGATCTTCCCCGAAATGATGGAGCGCTTGACCCAGCAACAGTGTCCTCATCCATCACACCAAGAGCCAACAACTGAGACTCCCTCCTTTCTTTATCCCTGCAGCACTCCATCCTGAACATTCAAGGACAGGAAATCCACTCTACACTAGATGGCAGCATCTCCCCTGACAGCCACTGATTGAAAGCTATGTGTCAAGGTGCATGTGTGGGTGTGGTAGTTTCAGGGAAAACTACAATTACACAGCCATAACTACATTAAAACAACAAAAAGATCAAGAAGACTACAAAATTGTCAACTCAAATGAAGAGAATATTCATCTAACAAAATAATAAGAGTAATTTGACAAAATTGTGTTTTGCACAAGAGACTTGAGAACTTGAGCAATATACAATACAGTAGACATTAAAGCAATACATATATCATTCATCAAGGGAGTCCTTGGTATTAAATACACAGTAACTATATTGTGTACACAATTTTCCAGAAGCTTGTAAAACAAAATGTACATGTCACGTGTGCTCTTGCAAAGTAACCACATCTAGATAAGTGGGCACTGATTCCCAGCGGCTGGCACATGTTCGGACCCGCCAGGAGAAACCCCAGCAACGCTGCGTCACAGAGGGGAAAGAGGGACGGCAACATCCCTGAAAGGACAACCAGCCCATCCATCTCTGTCATCGGCCTCTCTCTCTCTCTCTCTCTCTCTCTCTCTCTCTCTCTCTCTCTCTCTCTCTCTCTCTCTGTCTTTTCCTCAACCCCTTACTCTTCTGTCTCTCTCTCTCACCTATCTTCGTTCATTCCTCCCTCCCTCCTTCCTCATGCACTACTCCCCACCTCCTTCCCCCTCTCTACCTGATTCAGGCTTCTCCCTCTCTTAATTATAGCCTCTGAATTAAGTTCATATTTCATGCTGCCAGGCGGGTGTCTGGCGCGTCACTTTGGATGTATCTAATAAAGCAGCGACAACTAAATTTAGACAAGTGCTGATGGCTAGCCATTCCTAATGGGAGCGGACAGGTCCCGTGGTGGGGATGATGACACAGACTGTAGACGCCAAAGTCCCCACTCTCCCCGTGCCGGCTCCGCCACGTCAAAACAGAACCCACATTTATCGTTCAGGCACATTTATCGCCTGGACGTCTTTTGCGCACCTCCTAAAAGGAAGTGGGCGCACATCGTCTTTCTGACGTGATGCACTTACTGTATGACTTTGTCTTTCACCCAGGCATGCCTTTACTTTCTTCCAAATCCAAAATATGATTTTTGACAAACCTATTTTTGAAATGAGTCTTTCTTTCTACCTGCAGTGTGTTTTGAAGGAGAGTTAAGTTCCCATTGGTGTCATGCATCACATCCTCCTGGTAGACCTTAATCATGGCACACAGTTTCCTGCAGAGGAACCGGGACCAAATAGACACAATGACAAGCGCTTTGACAAACACTCTGACTCATAAGACGGAGCACAACACAGAACAGCCTGAGGATGCTGGGGGCATGACAAAGGCTCAGTGCAGAGGAACATCCACCATGCGTATTCAGAGAGGTACAAGGTCTCCGCCCACTGTGCCTTGTGGTGCTCCTTGGGTAGGTTAGTTGACTTGTAAGGCCTTGGATGAAAAGAGATTGGTAGTCTGAAAGGCATACCCACATATTTTGAATTGCATTCATGTCCTAACTTGTGTGGCATGAGACAATATGTCCTGAGATGTTCTCTGACTTCTACTAGACATATTTGTAAAGTATTTTACTTTTTTAATTACATTTGTCCCTGGTTGCTTAAAAGCCAATAATATTCATGTCCTAACTTGTGTGGCGTCTGAGACAACATGTCCTGAGATGTTCTCTGACTTCTACTAGACATATTTGTAAAGTATTTTACTTATTTGATTACGTTTTTCCCTGGTTGCTTAAAAGCCAAGTTACTTGCAGAAGTTGATTTAATTCAAATAATACCGATAGGCCTAGGCCATAAACACTTTTTATTGATCATACTTAGAGTGATTATAAATAAGTAATAATCATAGCCTTATTCAAAAATAACATTCGATAATACATGTCAAGTATACATCAATTACTTCAGCCTTTTGAGGATTGTCAACACTACTTGGCCGCAAAAGTAAGCTACACATCAGAGTATTCTGCAGGGATTTTGGTGACAAATTCCGTGCTGACAAAACCAAACCACTGCAGACTGCCATACGTATTGTCTTACTTTTGAGAAGTGAGGCTTGCTCTCCTGTAGGCCTAGCATCACAGAAGCGGGCTGTGACACCAGGCAAGAAGTAAACCCAAACAAACAACTGCTTCTGAGCTCATTAGGTGATGCGGTCTACAGATGGTAGCCCAAGGATGTTCTCTCACCGCAGAGATGTCATCATTAGAACACCGCGCCCAGCTGTCTGCAAGATTCTTCTCTGACAAAAGGATGATGGCCTACACTGGGATAGGCTGGGGGCTATGTGTGTATGGATCAGAGATAATACAACAACTGGTAGCCATTAGCTTTGCGTGCTGCTGGTATTTGCTTAGCGGGGAAACCCAGTTCACTGTCATAACAACACAGGGCGAAAACCCTAACCAAAATTGAGTAGGCTGCCTGCTTGTGTGGCTTTGTGCTATTGTGTTATGTGGGTGTGTGAGAGCGTGCATGCATGTTGTGCGGGTGTCTCACCCAGGTCTGTGTTAGGCCCGGCCACGACCTGACGGAACTTTTCGAGGCGCGAGGCCTCCCTCTCTGTCATGGCGGGCGTGCCGGAGGTGTTCTGGTCGGCGATGCGGGCCACCATGGGGATGAGAGGCCGATGAGGCAGGGACTGCTGTCTGTAGAGGCTCCCCCGCTCACCTGTCTCCTCTGGACCATACAGAGGACATGGAGGGCAGGGTTAGGGTCAGAGTGGACCGAAAGTAAAGTAAATATCAAGGCATGCCTTGTATTGTCTGACCCCTCTTTCTCACCAGGGTTGGGGATGGGAGGCAACACAGAGGCTAGATAGACAAAGGTCAATTAAGGTGAGTCATGAGCGCATACAAAAACACACACACACACACACACACACACACACACAGCTTTCTTGCCTCCTCACAACATCAAAGCAAAAAGAGGAGACACTAACTGCACACAAGAGGACACACACAAACACAAAAGCTACAGACACATTTTGAGAGGCCAGCTCAGACTGATGGAAAAAAAAAAAAAAACGCCATTACAGACAATTATAGTAGTAGCCTGTTCCACGCCAGACAGCCAAGAGGACAGCCAGAGGTTGGGTAGTGCCAGACCTATCTCTTCCCCCCTCTGAGTGTTTTTGCATCTGCATCTGCAGCTGCCGCTGTGCAGTTGTGTGTGTGTGTGTGTGTGTGTGTGTGTGTGTGTGTGTGTGTGTGTGTGTGAGTGAGGGAGGGGGGGAATTTCCATTAATAGGGAAGTCTGAGCACCCCTGGTCATTATCTAATAAGATCGAGGCAGCTGTGTTCTCACTCTACTCTGGCAGGAGTCACAGCAGAGGAGGAGGGAGAAGGGAAGAGTCAGGCCAGACAGTCGGAGAAAAGAACGTCATTGATGGAAGGCGAGCCTAGAAACTCAATGTACCTTGGTGAGTGTCTGTGTCTGCGTCTGCGTCTGCGTCTGCGTCTGCGTCTGCGTCTGCGTCTGCGTCTGCGTGTGTCTACGTTTTTCGTTGCATAAAGAGGTGCATTTATTATGCAGGTAAAAATGTAAAAAGCAAGTGGCTTTCTTCTTTTGCTCATCTACCGTACTTGCTGTTTGGCTACTGTTTGGTAACAAAGACATGAATGCATCATCCACTTGCTGTGGGTCTCTATGTGTGTCTGTGTGTGTGAGTGTGTGCATGTCGCCAAACCCTTGCAGCAAGTCTGCTGAAGGACGGCCAGCCATCATCTTCTCCTCCAGTGTCTCCAGTATGTATGTGGGGGTTAGGGATTCGGGCTGTCTTATCTCCAGGCCAGGGAGAGCGTGGGTTCGCTCCTGAACCCACCACACAGACACACAGAAAAGGATAGAGACAGAAGCACTGACAAACACATACAGACTCAACCCCACACAGACAACGCCTTCACAGCTGAAACACTGCCGGCTAAAAGAACCAATAGATTTTGCCGAACAAAGAGAGGCCCAGATGGTAATGTCCACTGACCCCTGGGGGATCCAATGGGAGCCTCGCTCAGCGACTTCACCAGGCGGCCATCGCTGTGAGAGCTGGGCTCCGAGACCAAGGACGAATTAGGGGTCGTCTCCTCCCCTCGCTGCTCCTCTACATGTGAAATCTCCTCTTCTACCCATTCCTCCTGATCCTCCTCCTGCTCCTGCTCCTCCTCCTCCTCTTCCTCCCGTGTCGCCACTTCCTGTTCCTCCTCCCTCGGTTCCGTCTCAGAAGCATCATCCTGTCTCTGTCTCTCCTGCTGCTTGCTGTGGTTTTCTATCACCTAGGGAAGGACAGGAAACAAGCTGAATGTTCACACAATTTTTAAAACAAGCTTGGCTGTAAGAAGGTTTATGATCAATTGAATAATCTATTTTCTTTCTTTCTTTCTTTCTTTCTTTATTTATATATATATATATATATATATATATATATATATATATATATATATATATATATATATCTATCTATCTATCTATCTATCTATAAATAAATATATATATAGAGAGAGAGAGAGAGAGAGAGAGAGAGAGAGAGAGAGAGAGAGAGAGAGAGAGAGAGAGAGAGAGAGAGAGAGAGAGAGAGAGAGAGAGAGAGAGAGAGAGAGAGAGAGAGAGAGAGAGAGAGAGAGAGAGAGAGAGAGAGAGAGAGAGAGAGAGAGAGAGAGAGAGAGAGAGAGAGAGAGAGAGCGAGAGAGAGAGAGCGAGAGAGAGAGAGCGAGAGAGAACGTCACAAACTGAGAGGGGATGTATACATGGATGCACTTCAACTCAGGGGAGCTAATACTGTGGTGAGGGGTGAAGGAGAGATGTGGAGGGGAGAGGAGAGAGAGAGTCTGCGAGAGAGAAAATAATAGCGTTCCATATGAAAACATAGAACAGATAATAGCCAAGCTATAAAACTAAACTGACACAAAACATAGGAATCCCAACTACCTTGTTGGCTGTTTCCATGACAACCTCAATGTCGAGGTTCTGTGCAGCCATGGCTAGCAGTTCGTCATCCTCGTCACCAACGTCCCAAGCATCGCTGGTGATACTCTCAAACTCCTGAAAGGTGGTCGCTTTTTTGGGCTTGCCCGGTGTCGTTGGTGGTGGCTTAGTCCCCGCTTTAATGAGGCTATGGATGGAGAGATATAAAACAGATGGAGGCTTAAATAATTGACAATCAGCCATTTGGGCCGTGCTTTTCATTCTTGTCTGTATCTGACCTATGCCTATGTAATGGGACACCAACAGATTGGTAATCGTCTGGGAATTATGCTATAAACTACTCTTTTAAGGCTGTTATAATGACAGTGATGATCCATTTATTTAAATTTTGGAACGCTACTGAAGTGTATTTTACACACAAAAGCCCTCTTGATAAAACTGGCAAAAATGGGAAAGGGACCAGGCTGATTAAAAACATTCCACTGGGGGAAAATAGCATGCGTCAGCAGCATCTATTCATTTCCTTTTCAAACAGGGCATTATGTGAGGTCGCCCACACAGAGAAGTAGAATCAATCATTTCTATATATTCCTTTGTTCAAAGACACATTTCCTATCTAAAGAACGATGATGTAACAATAAAAAAGCCAATTAAATGCAACCTTTTCTTCCCCTGTAATGTCCATGAACCGCAGGTGTGCACGGAGAGATGGAGCCGCAGAAGAGAAGAGTGGCAGAGGGGGGGACTGACTGACGCTTCACAATGATAAGCATTATCATTACAATAAGGAAGTCTTGTTCATAATATGTCCTTCATTACTTTTCCAAAAAGAGACTGAAGGAAGGTATTGCGAATTTGTCACAAAAACCAAAAATCGAATCAGGCTAGGCTATAATAAATCAGCAATGGACAACCTAGTTCTCCAAATCCAAACAATAGTAGTGATGCTCAGAGCTCTCTGATGTCTTTTCACTCCTCATCTCAGAGAGAGTGTACACACAGGATGATGAGGATATGGTATTAAAATGTCTATTACGCAGCAACGCTAAATGAGCCCTTCAGCAACCAATATTTTAATGTTACGAAGGAATGTGCAGCTGAGAGGAGATACGTCATTGGGGTTTTTACCCGGGCAATTTCCTCCCTCAATGTTTGGTTTAATGAGTCCACACCATTTCCTTAAGGCTTAATAGTGAGCTCTGACATCTCAAACCCAGCCTTCTCTTCATCTGCTGCTGGCATAGCCAGATGTCTCATTATGCTATTGTGTGCTACCTTACTCCCACTCGATTCCTGCTGGCTTGTAACAGCCAGCTCAACCTAAAACCTACCTTTGGTTCTAGGCGTTTTATCTTTTCTTACCATATTCTTGCTGGCTTCAATTTTTGTAAAAGAAAAAACACTATTTTTAAAGATAGTATCTACTAGACATGTTTGTATACTTGTATGGACTTCTTGCCGAGTCTGAAGGCAGACAAAATGGATAGGAAGGCCTTCTCGTTATGAATAAAAAAATATTCTCTACCACTTAAGAGCCTTTAGAATTGACCTGTTGACAGGAGAGCGAAATACACTGAACACTGCACAGACACGATTAGATGATAGGTAAGCTACACTGGTGACAGTAGACAGACAAGCTCAATTCATAGAAATGCTGAAATTTGCCACTTACTAGGGAACAGTACAAGTGTCAGTGAATTTCTAAATGGAGAGACAGTGTAAGCGGAGAATCACGATATTGTAAAGAACTTATTAGAACAGACTTTTGTGATGGAAAAGTTTCTTCTGAAACTGTGGCTTAAGAAACTGCAACTTTTTTAGCCCTGCACAGATCATTCTAGCACTAAATATGTGGATAAACGCTCTCTTCCACTTAACTCGCAAACAGTTTGTTTACTGTACACCGTTTCTGAACTTATGAGGTAGTGACTGAACCAAGGCGGCTCACGGTCGTCAAAGAGGAAAGATAAAAGTACACGATATTCTGATTTGATGTGAATAGATTAGCTTGAATTGCATTTGCTGTCATCAAGGGGCACCGACTATGATATGCTGAGATCTAAAAGCATATATGAGCCACATGGCACAACGACATTAAAACAAACTGTTCCTTACAGTCTTTTAATCCATGTTGAATCACGCTAATTAAACTTAAAGTTCCATTTACAGCTCATGGATTAATCTAATCAGGACGGGATACTGGAATAACCATTACATGGCATGTTTTATTAAAGCTAATTAACATACACACAAAACAAAATATGTAGTGAAGTGAATTTTGAAGTAAAAAATCAAGAGCTGAGTAAGAAATACAGCCGTTATCTAAAAGATATGAAATCATAGATGCTGATATTGGGAATAATTAGGCTTGTGAAGTACAAATAGTGTACAGTTTCGCTGTTCTGATGTGTGGCTTAACTAAAACAGTTTGTCAAATTTGCATATCACCATAGATAAAACAATCATCCGTTCAGACTAGCATAATCAATAATCAATTTTGGATCGGGAAAATCATTAGGTACAAGAATAACGAAATTAAGGAATTTTGGATTAGGATACAATCAAGTTAGTTGGGGTGGTAAATTGTTTTGGAGTTTGCTTTCTGAAATCAAAATCAATAAGTCAAAGGCCAATATCGCTGGACAAGTTTCTATTAACATGGCTTCCTGACTCCTACCTCTCAGGCACTTTCCCCAAAACAATAAACACACCCACTTCCTCAACTTGATTTTCAGGTATGTTCAGTCACAAAATTAGAAAGGGTATTCAATGCCCCATATCAAAGTTCAATCCACATAACAAAGAAAGAGGTGAGGGCCTTGCTTTGGGGTTTACATGCCAGTGTCACAGGGCAACATTCTTTAGTGATTGATCATGGTGTAGCCTATGTTGATGATAACCTGCTAACACATAGTATCTACGAACAACAAACTAAGTTACAAAAATTCGATGAGAAAGAAAACGTTCTGTATTATACTGAACATACAGCATATTTGATGTCAGCCCGTTTTGATTAGGAACATGCAACATAAGTTCACAAACACAGCAATTGATAAACAAAGTAAAAGAGAAGAAAGACAGTTACTAGAATACAACTTTTGAGGGAAATATTACAAAGCACTTTAACGTTTGAAAATACTACAAGGGACTTTAACGTTAACTTACTTAGCATGCAGGAGTGGGTCGAAGGGTGGATGCTGGGCACCATACACATGTTGAATGCTACACAGGGAAACAAATAGGTAACGTCACATAAAATGCTTGTATTAAGAGAACTAGCCATAGTGAATCCGAGAGGCTAAAATGAATACTAAGCTTAATTCATTTAAACTAAGGTGCTATGTTGACGTGAAGTTTTCCTGCTAACTTTCATTTTCATTTTTCATTGTATAAGTCAGCTTTCGTATTAACTAGCGTTTTGTAGAATAGTTTAGACATTTTGACTAATAATAAGCAAGGCAATGCCAATGTTACACAAAAATAGATAGCGTCCATTATAACGCTATATTAATAAGTTACTGAAAAGTAACGATAGCTGAATTGTAATTATTTGGAGTTGATTACTGAGTTTATTACTGCCTTATTTGACAGCTACGCTAGCTAGCTAGCTAGAATCTCTGGTTACAAATCGTGTCACCGGTGAGCATTTGACAGCATGCACAATTAACATTTTTAACTGAGCAAATGTGATGCCCAGTTTCGTTTCGGGCTCAACCGTGCAACGTAGCCAGCTATCTAGCTAAAGCCGTTCAGTTTGTTACCTAGCCTGGTGTTAGCTGTTTCTTGGTGTAGTAGCTAAAGCTAGCTGCCTAGCCTAGCAAGGATGGAACACGTCACTCACCTGCCAGGAACCTTGGCTGTGTTCCTTTTCCAGAATTGTTTTTTGTTCCCGTCACTTGACATTGTCCGTCTGGGATCCTATGTATATAATAGACTTATATCAAATTGTTGTTGCTGTCTTTAAAACATGTAATATGTGTTTATTTACAACAAGTCCCCTCCTCCAAAACTCAGAAAGCAGCCATGTTGATGCTGCGATGTGTCAGCAAACCCTGTAGTGATTGGCTCTATAGATGGCATTTCACCATCAACCAATCACAAGTGTGATCTGCTACTGTGTGGCAAAGATGCGGCTGACGTCTTTCCTCACTGATGTCTGTAACATATATATATATTTTTTTACTATAATTTAACATGTGATAAGGGTACGTTTAAGCACCTGCATTTAAAGACTTATTTACGATTTTTTACGAATAATGTCATTGAAACTAAGCCAAACTCTGTGTACACCTACAAACTGATCACTCCATAATTTCTAAATGATAGTGCTGCTTGGACAGGTTTTACAAGAAATGTTATCTTAAGTAAATTTTTGGATTGGATTATTCAAGACAGAGAGGCTTTTTCGTTGCATATGTATGTTTGAATCATAGTCCTAGCAGTCATTAAAACTCAACAAAAAAAAGCATTAAGCAGACTGCATTATGTTTCAGTCTCTCTGGATCATCTAAATTTGGTCAGAGAAATATTATCATCATTGTTTACGTTGTGTATGTTTTTTTTTCCCCTTACTATTGTTTTATCATTTTCATTTTTTTCATGACATAGTTGCCGTTTATATTTTTCTGGGAAGTTTCTCTCTTTCAATCTATGTTTCCTTACATTTCACAGGATACGGTGTTAGAATGTCCATTATGCCTCTCACACACATTCATTCTCTCTCTAGTCTCTTACACACACACATGCTATACAAACATGATTTGCGCTTATGTTGTTGTTGACACACTGAAAAAAGGAATCCTTTGGATTTACTTAATCCACTTGTTGACTGTAGTTCCAAACGATGTTTTAGCATGAAATTAAGTCTTCAGACCTAAACGAGCAATTTGCGTTACTCTTGACTCTTAAACTCATATTATGTAACATTATTTAAACATGTTTGAACAACCTGATTTATTTATGATAATAGGCTAAAATAGTTTGACCTGAGTGCCTTAAACGGGCAAAAATAAAGAACATTCCTCGTACTGTGATGCCTCATCTTTTTCGTCTTCAATCGAAAAGATTACGTACCTGAGTAACGCGCTTATGTCATGTTTGGTGTTCCGGACAGCCCCGCCACTTGACGTAATTGTAGCCCACATGTGTCTTTATTGTGCGGTCTAAGGTGCCATATTATAAATAACTTGACAGACGTCAAACAAGAAGATCATGGGAATCAAGGAAATAATGGAGGAACAAACTAGATTATTGTCATCACAGCTGATGTATAATAACAGGAGAGTAGAAGTTATGCTTCATCACATTGTTTTGACATGGAAGAGCATTGAGACGAGCGGAGGACAAAGTTCTACAAGCACGAATAGCATTTCTAAAACCCGTGAGTAGTCTACTGAATATTTCACAAGCAACAGCTTAAATTATTAGTATTTTTTTTTTTTGTTACCAGTGTGCTGCTTTGGCCTGTACGCAATTTTTAAATGCATTGTATATTATTGACCATGTTGTTTGTGCTCTCTGTTGTCATTCCGAAAAGCCACGTGCATCAAATTATATATGCTACATTGTGTACATCGGATCACAGACCAACTTTTTGAGAACTTGTCACTCACTGTAAGCAGTGGCCACTCTGATATGCCTTAACAACAATATTGTTTTGTGTTGGCAATACTTTGTAGTGTAATGTTACAAATGTTTTACATTTGTTAATTTTATTTTTCGCTTCATATTCAACAATGGTCTTAGCTGCATCCTCCTCTCAAAGATTCTGTCTGCGTATATCTTTGGATTCAAACACATATTTTACCTTATGTGTACATGATGCAAATAAGGTTGTCCGTCCACAAAGTCAAGAGCTGTAATTATGTTCTCTATGGTCACACTACAACTTTCACATCTTGAGTTGATTTGCCATGAGGAGTATTGAGTGCCCTGTAATAGCCCTCTACTTATGAAGCTTTCCAATCAACAAGTCTGTGCTGACACACGGCTGTATCAAAAGGCAGGTCTGTACATGGAGTAAATACCTAAATAGGAAGAGTGGTGTAACTGTAGGTGTAGATCTTTCCATTCATTGTTTAACTGAGTTTTCCTTAGGAATTATCTCATTGAAACTCAGTAAAGTCAGCCTAATGATTAACCAGGTTGAGAAAAAAAAATGTTTTCTTGAGGAAGTTGAGACGTTTCCTGTATTAACTAACATCAGATGAACACTTCAGATAGAAATAAACAAAACAGGTGTTTTAGAAACAAAACACAACTCCAATCGTGTTGAGACAATGCGGACATTAGAGCCCCTTCGATAGTGTTTTTGGGGCCAATGCCGATACCAGTATTGTGGAATAAAAATGGAATATGTATGAAAATGTACATACTGTATGTGTATTCCTGTGTATTTATATATGTATATATTCTACTGAAATATCTAAATGGTACTTGCCTGGTGAAGTAAAGGACAAATACAATATACAAAATCTCAAAACCTAAACACTTATATCGATATATCTGGGATAGGCTCTGTAAACCGGTCGGGCTCTTGTGGACATACACAGGATATCTACTCATTCACATTCAAGCTGATATGATCAAAAAATTCCTCTCCGAGGATTGGCTTAAGTTGTCTACTTTTTTACTGTTCAATAACTATACACATACTGCTAGCACTATATGCAGTAGCTGTCATATAAGCTCCCTTTGCCTGCATAGGTCTGGTTCGGACCCAATTTAGCTGTGTGAAAATGGCATGTCTTCTTAGGCAACTCAACGCTATTTGGACTTAGCCCCTTCACACACAGACAGACAAGAAGACAAAAGGCCATCAACTTTCTAGGCCAGAACTAAATCGTTTTTAATTGCCTTGGTTGTAGTTGGTTGTTGGGTACCCAAGTGAACATGGTGAGTGAATGGAACTTCTACAGCTGATGGCACATTTTCTCTGTGTGCTTCATAAGGGTGATAATGTTTTGGTTAAGGCAGAAAGATTCAGCCAATCTCCATTCTCCTAATCCCTGTTAGCATTATTAGAAAGCTGTGGAGTCCTAGCAAGTCATTGGTTTGGATGCTGGCGCTTGAAGTCTCCCTCTGTGTCCTTCATCTCCTACTCTTCTCTTGTCTGCAGAGCTGTTAGTTGGATATGTCATTTTGTCTAATCGCCTGTGTGATCTCTGAAGGGCTGGGTAATACACTCATAAGTTTTGGTCTAGAACTAAATAAATAGGTTTCAATGTTCACATGTCACCTAATATACCGTCAACCTTGATCCTTACGCCCAATTAAGTGATAATACTGATAGCATGTGCTAAGGAGGGGCCAGAGAGAACAGCAGAAGAATTCAAATGTTTCAGCAACAGTAGCTTGTCGTCATATTGTTGTAATGATACATATTATTGCGCGGCAATAGCAAAACTGGGCTTCGGGAGCTTGTCGCTTCAGAGGACACCCTACCTTGGAAGTAAACTGTAGTAAAATGGATCTTTCAAGTACCTGTGTCACTTTGGGAAAGGGCATTGAGTTAGAGATTAGAAACCGCTGACTTTGTACTTTCTATGAACTAGTGTAGCCATTTCCTGGTAACTATGTTGTAATTTATGCCTCACGTTTCTCACCCCGTTTGCGTGAAAGCGAAAACTTTCCCCTGAATTATCTATTCATAACCAACAAAACGTTGTTACAAATAATAGGTCATTTATTGTCATTGCAATACCTTAATGCATCAATCTGGGCTGCAGTTAACAGGGGGACATGCTATTGCTTAGTCATCTGACTTGTCCTCAAATAGGTCGTACACTGTCTGGTGCATTATAGCTTTGGTGAAACTGCTGTGGGAAGCAGTCAACAACTTTAACTGAGCCACAGCATTATAGACTTATGGTCAATAAATTGGACCAAGATTAAAGTCTTTGTTTCGTAATGGGCCTTGCGCTGAGGCATCTGGAACTTGTCCTTTCACCAATATATGTCTGACAACAACCACAGCACAGACAAGGACATTGGGAATTATTATTTGTTTAAATCTCCAAGGTCGTGTTGTTTTGTATTTTCTAAATGGCAGCACACTGCAGCTGCAAAAGCCCGATGAAACACCAAGGCTACCAAAAATCCACATTTCACACTAAACCCACTTAAAACTTCTGAAAATGCTGGTTGAGTTTAGTGTTTACTATCCAGCAGATAGGTCTGTCTTGTTTACTGTTTTGTTTTTTGGTCTGGCCTGAATGGCAAGATAGGACCATGTTTGAACATTGCAATGTCAGCCCTTGCTTCAGAGTTTTTCTTAAACCAGGTCTTGTGGTTCAGATCCTCAGGACAAGCAGGTTCAAATTGAGGTAATCTAACCCATCTGATTGAAGGGGGTTACATTCCAAGACAGTCAAAAATGTGTTATGTCTGTCATAGGAGGTTACCCTAGTGCATATCTTTCAAAAGGTACAAGACATCATGATTGCCTGCTGCACGTAATGCTTAATTGCCTGCTATCTTACTCTTAACTGGAAACTTTTGTGGGGTCATTCAACCCTTTGTCTGTTTGTACAGCATCCACACAGTCCACCTGTGTCAACAGGTAGTTCTCCATTCTGTTCACATACCTGAACATTCTACGGAGCTGCCCTCTGTATTTATACTGTCAGTGATAACCTTAGTCGGGCCTAATGAAGAGCTAAAAGCTTTGAATTCAGAAGCTCCTAACAAATGGGGAAGGGGTAAACTGTCAGGAAATGCCTGCTTCTTTGTCAGGAAGGCAAGCATTTTATTCAAATAACTAATGATGACTTCTTGCTTCGACAGCTATAGCTATATGGTCATTGTCAAAAGTGTTAATTCCTAAGAGGTGTAACATACGAGATTGAATAGGAATACGCAAACACTTGTAACTGAATTCGACTCACCTCCTTTGTTAAAATAAAATGAGTAACCATTTAGGTCACCTGCATGTGGGAGGTTCTGAATCAGCTGCCCAAAACAGGAAAATAAATATTAAACAAACAATGCCTAGGTCCGTATCAACTTCCTCCTCTTTCAGCCAGCATGACGTACCAGCATAGATCTTAGCGTTGCTACCCTCTTCTGAGGTAAACTGTTGCGGGGACCGTTGTTTAAACCTTGCTTTGCGACTGTGCAAGCCACAACTTTACTTTGCAGGATCAACTTAGTCACTGGTGTCTTTGCAGATCCTCATGCATCAAATTATTTTAGATTCATCTGTCATTCATTTAAACATTTGTAAGTCCAATGAACTCTGAAAGGTCACTTGTCAGTTTTTGTAGGTTCACGCAAGTAAACGCAAGTATTAAGTATTATTATGAATTATTCATTGTATAATCTCAATATCCTATCCTACCCTGCTTTTTCTCCCTTTTACAGCAGTCAAACGTAAAGTGCCAATATCAGAGATAGTTGCTGTCCGAGAGGCCAATGACAGTCAAACAAAGAAAGTTGGTAGGCGGACGTCAAGAAAGCTGAAAATGACCCAACAACAAACAGAGCCACATCCTTATGCATTCACTGGTGTGTAGGGCATGAATATCACACTTATAGGGGGGTCTTAAAGACATGTATAACTATATTTTTGCTATAGTAATCCCCTCTAATGAATAATAGCTTCTTCCTTGTCTTTCCAAGTCTTCCTTTTTGCATTTTTGATCGACTTCTTGTGACTTCTTTTTTTTTTTCTTCTCGTCTCTAAATGTAGTTTTATACGTGGAGAGGGCAAGGCAACACCGCTGGCGGTGCAGTGACATCACCTTCCACTGTACCAGTGAGGTGCTGGCTCAGCAGTGGGTCCAGACCATCAACGAGCAGCTCTTCTTACTCAGTGTGTGCACCATCACTACCCCTCTCTATGTTTACCTGGGATGGCTAACCTATTAGTCGCTATTAGTGTCCAGTCAAGGACAATTTTTTATATTCGAACTGTAATCTGCAATTTCTTCTGATGAGTCAAAGAAAGAAGGCTGTTAAAGCTGCTCAGTGCTCTTTTCTAGTGATACTTTGAGCTTAGTACTGCCTTTCATACTTATTAGATTTAGTCGGCAAAGAAGTGTTTTTAGTATAGGGTTGAATTTGAAGTACTTGCACTAGTATCTAGATACTATAGCGAAACCAGTACTTTTCAAAGCAAAGGTGTAAGTAATTTGCAAACAACGGTTTGTCTTGCATGTTTCAGTGTTCAATTAATCGTCAATCTGTGTATCATATTTCAATTTAGTCTGAGCACGTCCTATAAAGTCTCTTCTCTAATATAGTGTTTTATACCTGCCATAAACAAGCCATTTAGCATTTTACGCTTGTTGGTAATGTGTGAATAATGAGTACCTTTAAATGACCACATGTGCGTGTGGTAATAATAAGACCAACCACTCACTTACACTGGGGCATGGTTTGGACACCAGTCACTGGGAGTCAACTTTGACCAAGGGCGGCTAAAACATTTAGTTTCTTCATAAAAACAAGTTGTTAGTCACACTCATAATACGGTGGCGAAACAAAGTGTGACGCCCTTTTGTTTAATGACCGCCTGCCCTGCTCCTCACTTTGCAGGCAGTCGACCAAAGAGCTTGCTGGTGTACATCAATCCCTATGGAGGAAAACAACGTGGCCAGAGGATTTACGAGCGGATAGTGGCGCCGCTTTTCGCGCGCGCCTCCATCTTCACTGACGTGATCGGTGAGTTCCCTGTCAGGGCACTCACATTAGCATTTGAATAAAAAATGAGCTTTTATGGGCGGCAAATAGATCTCTGTTCACAAACACACCGGCTCCTCTGCTAAGGGGACTCCTAAAGGAATATGATGTTATTTATAGGATCGTCCATCACCCCCAGCTTGTAATGGAAGCTCTGATAGTTGATGAACATGGGAATCCAAACATATGTATTATTCATCTGTGTCTTGACACAGGCCATACATCATCCTGGCTATTGGCAGCTTGTGGGCTCATAGAACCAGCATGAGGTCAGCCACAACCAGGAAACTTCAAACAGTTACTTTGGCATTTCAAACTTGTTGTAAGACCCTTTGCCGTCGGGGTGAGACCTTTACCGTTGAGGTAGATATATTGAGCACACTAGGGGACTGTTGTGCTATACTGGGATTAGATTGTTCTTGTTCCAGAGTAGTGCTCTGTTGCTCTGTTAGTCTGAATGACTGAGCCTATTGACTGTGTCTTGGACTAGTTTCATGGGGTCAGACTTTTCCAGGTCAATCATTTCCTACCCCAATGGCATGCTAAAGCACACTTTCATGGAGAGATTTTCCACTCGTAATGTTTCAGATCATTGACAGAATGTTTGCCTAAGTGCCTTTCATGTGATCTAATTCCATTAGTTACGGAAGGTGCCAATCATGCCAGGGATCATTTGAAAATGGAGGCTAATCTACAAAAATACGGCGGGTGAGTCTTGATTATACCAAAGCAGGTGTCCGTTTTGCCAGTGCTCAGAGATGAGTCCTGTGCCAAAATGGATGAACCTTCTCTATCCAGATAGATGCATTGTACATTAGTGCTCTTTCTGATGGAAAGGATTGCTGAAAGGTAACTGAATAATACAACTGTTAACAAATGGCTTCCGTATATACATTTCAATAACCACGGCTGCTTTTAACTAGTTTGCCTCAGTGTAATCTTTTTTTTTTAAAGTAGACCACCGTTCTTTCTTTTAACCTATACACCAATGCATATACTCAACAAGGGTTATGCAATATTTTTAGACACTTATTTCAACTTATGCAAACAGTTTTGTATATACGTAAATCAGGACTCATTGTCTTCATTGCCAAGTGTTCCTTTTGTCTTTTTTTATCATAGCTTTTCATGACTCTTCTTTTTTCTCCTCTCTTCTCTAAATGTAGTTTCATATGTGGAGAAAGCAAAGCAATTGTACCACCATAGAAAAGTATGAAATACCTTAATGCTCTGAGCCTGTTTGGACTGTTGAAACGTTTCCATGTTTCTTTCCAGGGTGGTGTGCGTTGGTGGTGACGGCATGTTTAGTGAGATTGTACACGGGCTGGTCTCTAGGACCCAAACAGACTCTGGACTGGACCAGAACCAACCTGAGCAGAACCTGGTGCCATGCTCACTCCGCATAGGAATCATCCCAGCAGGTGGGAGAGACAAAGAGTGGGCCTTTGAGCAGCACTAAACCCTAGTGTGTCATTCAGAGGAAGAGATTACACAATATAAAGGCTCCTGTGGAGCCTATTCCATTATCTAATGTCAAAGCTTGCTTGATGGATAAGGGCCTGTACCTAGTTGTCAGAAAGCCAAAGCAGTGACCACTGAGGAATGTGTAAATGAACCCACTTTGTGATATAGAAAGTAGGGTCAATCCAAGACTTCATTTTAAAAGCTGTTTTTTCTTCAATTCCAAGCCGTGGCGTAACTGATTTAAGATTTCATGTTTTTCCATAGTGCATTGTTTCTTCAAATGATTAAGAAACTTTCTACGTTTTCTTCTATTTTGTTTGTGGCTGTGACTAATTGATGGTAAACACAGCATTGGAAACGTTTGCGCATGAGATGAGTCAAATGGTAAATATGGTCTGATGATAACAGCCTCAAGGTTTTTCCACACTGAAAGGGTTATATGTTTTGTCACTGGGTTAACCTATATTCTCAACCCGTTATCTGCTAGCTCTCCGGTTTGAATATACCTTTATATCTGACAGGCTATTGCGGGCTTGTGTCTAAAATGACACACAGTTGACACCTGGATAGGCTCCCACAGATGTTGTCCACTGAATACAAAAATGCAACTGGAGATCTCTCGTAACTGTTCATTCCTATTCAGAGATATTTCCAAAGAGTGGGGATGAAGGGAAGAGTCATTGAGCTCATGTCACAGTTATTATGCATCATGTAATCCAGCAGCAGGGGCTCCAAGTAAAGGTGATTGAGGCCGCGATAAGACGAGGAGAGGAGAAGGAGCTCACACTCATAGATAGATGGAGGGAGAGACGGTTAGAAAAGTGGCGATAAAAATGAAAGAACTCATCTTCATACTCATCTTGGTGTGATGTTGCTGAATGGCATGGCTGATTTCCCTAGAACCCGCTCTGTCACGGCTCCCTGAGTCATCTCAGAAAAGCACCACCCATCAGATGCTGGTGGTGGAAACAAATCTCTCTCTCTCTCTGCCTCTCTCTCTCTCTCTCTCTCTCTCTCTCTCTCTCTCTCTCTCTCTGCCTCTCTCTCTCTCTCTCTCTCTCCCTCTCTCTCTCTCTGCCTCTCTCTCTCTCTGCCTCTCTCTCTCTCTCTGCCTCTCTCTGCCTCTCTCTCGCTCTCTCTCTCTCTCTCTCTGCCTCTCTCTCTCTCTCTCTCTGCCTCTCTCTCTCTCTCTGACTCTCTCTCTCTCTCTCTGACTCTCTCTCACTCTCTCTCTCTCTCTCTCTCTCTCTCTCTCTCTCTCTCTCTCTCTCTCTCTCTCTCTCTCTCTCTCTGCCTCTCTCTGCCTCTCTATCTATCTCTCGACCACTTCTTCTACTTTCTTTCTCTCTGTGTATCATCTATGGTGGCAGTGGTGCGTCTCAGTCAAAGTAAATGATCAAGCTGTGACAGATGGGCCTGAAATGACACCGAGTGGCAGAGGGAGAGACCAAGAGCCTATTAAGTCTCTTGACTCAGGGTTTCTATAAGTCAAAGTGAACATCTCTCTGAAGTGGAGGGATGTTTTAGACTTCATTTGGTGGCTAGTGAGTGCTTAGTGATTATAGTCCAGATTACTAGATATCTCTTTTACTCCCTTTTATTTTTTTCACTCCACCAAAAGTTTGTTTTTACTTTGACCTGCTTTCACCCTTTACTCCTCCTTAAAAATAAATATACACAAGAAAAGTATATGACTATATGAAGTATAGGAATTCTAAGTTTTACTGCATATACGTAGTTTATGTCGCTGAACAGTGTTCCGTATCAAACAGGTTCGACTGACTGCATCTGCTATGCTACAGTAGGCACCAATGATCCAGTGACTTCTGCTCTGCATATAATTGTGGGTTAGTATATTCTTATTTCACAAACTGCAAATGTAGTCTTCACTTTTATTTTTAGACGTACAGCCTTGACTCGAAACCATTACAGGTTTAAAACTATTTTGGAGTCTTAAGTAGCTATGTGAGTGGCAGTAGTGCTTCCATGCGTTAACAACAGCAACAGATGAGACCGGATTGGTCACTAAGCCTGCTTGTTGTCGTCTCCAGGTGATTCTCAACCAATGGATGTGTGCTCTGTTCATCACAACAAAACTTTTCTCAGATACTCTGTCTCGTTGCTTGGATATGGTTTCTATGGTGATGTATTGACAGACAGCGAGAGAAAAAGGTGGATGGGGCCTGCCAGATATGACCTTTCAGGTAAACAATGACTATTTGTATAGTTGTGTATTTTTTTCCTGTGGTTGGACATTTTGAAAAATATGTAGAAGGCTTATGGGTAATTAGGTCATTTGTTTCCCTCTAGAAGTCACCCCAGTCCCTGGTCATAAGTAGCCAAACTCACTGTGTTTAGGTCAAACTGAATGGAGTTTAAATAGGCCCTTTTCAAGACTCCCTTTCAAGACTTGGTCCAATTATTCACAGGTCTTCTTGGGCGCAGGTCCATTTCTCAATGGTTGGTCGCAGTTCTGGGCTGTGTTTATTTTTTTTGTTTCCGGGAAGACCTTCAACAAGGAAGTTGTGGAAAAAATCCTGTGATAAAGAAATTACATTATTAAAAATATATCTGCTATTTTGTCTTTGTCGAAGGTTTCAAGACTTTCCTCAACCATCAATACTATGAAGGCACTGTGTCTTTCCTTCCTGCTGATGACAGCCTGGGGAACCCTCGGGACAAGCTGCAGTGCAGATCAGGGTACATGTAGAGCCATGATGCAGGCTGAAGGCCTTGCACTGACTAGCTTGCCTACTTTGCTTTCATGTCAGTGTGTAGCACCCACACAGCTCATTTGAACCTTCCAGAGCCATGATACAAAGAGATAAACTCCATGACTCTTGGATAAGATTTGTCCATTTTCAGGTGCCATGTCTGCCAACATCAGGGTCAGAATCTGGCAGAGACGAAGGCCTGCAAGGTGGTCGGGGAGAAGCCTCCAAAAGGTATGGGCAAGTGTGATAAATCCCGTTTCTTAAAGTTCCTAACATTTAGTCATTTTGTGTTTTGTGTCTGTGCCTGTATTTGCCTGTCGTACTGTCAACTTGACTGCCTCTTTTTGTGTCTGCTTATTTCAAGTCTGGTATAGAAAAACATTTGAATAACAAACATCCCCAGGAAAAGAATACATAGCAGGGTTTTAATTCCCTTTTGTTCGAGTTTCACTTCCTTTTGTTTCAACCTATTGTCCTTTGGTCTGTCCCCTTTTATCTATGTCCACCATGACACTCACCAGAATAAATGGACCGTGAAAGGAAAAGGATCATACACGGTGTGGAGTTTCCTGGCAGCTTCATTTGGGGCCCATTTCTACCCTCAAGGAACTGAAGCACGCACCCCTCCTGTCGCATACGAGGGGGTGCGTTTAAATTGTCAGCAAAAAGTATGCTTTTTCTTGACCTCCTTTATCGACTTTTCCTGGAGAGGCCAAGCATAGGTTGCAGGCAGGGATTTCAGAGGGTTGGAATGCAGCCAGTGCACACTCCATTATCTTGTTTACTCAGCCACCAGCAGCACAGCGCGACAGGCCCACTGTGGGATGCATTGGCTATGGTGTTTGTTTACTCTCTGCAGTGGACATGTTGCGTGTTTACACGCAGAGTTCTTCCAGACTCTAATTGCCGTAATTTGCGGATGTTCATTTCCAGGGCTTTCTTTCCGGGACTGGATGGCTAGAGCTATGGGTCCCTGTGGAGGAGGAAGTATGTGCGTGTATGCGTGTGTGCGTGCGTGTGATGGAACCCCGCTAATCCGAAAGATGGCCACTTCTGCCAGAGCTTGCGAGAATGTGTGTGCTGTCATTACTGCTGCCCGTTTGGGCGTTCAAAATCTCAACCTACTGCTAATGCAAATGACAAGACAAGGGTTGCACACTGCAAATAAGCCAATACCCACCCCAAATCCAAATGTACACACCTTTTTTAAGATACAAAACTGCTAAATCAGTCCAAGCTCCAAAATAGATTTTTTTTGTATTCTCACTATGTGTTTTATATTGTTTCTGTGGGTTTTACTATTTTAGGGGGCTTGGTTTTGTTACCGGAGAATGTTAGTCCATATGTCCGTTTGCTGAAGTTGATGTTTAGCTGTGTCTAACATTTAGTCTTTTTGCACGCACTAGCAGGTCTGCTTAAAAAATATCTAAGGGTCTGATTTCCGAAAGGTTTGCGTGGGTAAGAACATGTGTTAACGTCATATCACCCGCAAAAAACGTGTCTTTCAAATGGGCAATTTAGCACACCATGTCCATTTTTTATATTTCTCTCATATGCAAAAAAGGCCTTTCTTCTTGTGCAAAATACTGGGATGAAACATGCAAATATAATACATTAAGCACCTGTAATGATATTTACCAAACCTGAAAGTGAGTATAGGAGAAGTTATTGTGTGTGTATTTTAGCACGACTGAAGGGCATGTGGCACCATATGGCATTTATGTTATATATATATACAGTCCCCTCCAAAAGTATTGGAACAGTAATGCCAATTCCTTTATTTTTGCTGTAGACTGAAAGCGTTTGGGTTTGACACCAAAAGATGAATATGAGACAAAAGATCAATATGTCAGCTTTTATTTCCAGGTATTTTCATCTGGATCTGATAAACAACTTAGAAGATATCATTATTTGAAAAGAAAGACCACATTTTTAGATGAGCAAAAGTATTGGAACAGATAGACTTGAAATGGATTTAAGTGAATAAGACTCAATATTTTGTTGCAAATCCTTTGCTTTCAATAACTGCATCAAGCCTGCGACCCATGGACATCACCAAACTTTTGCATTCTTCTTTTGTTATGCCTTTCCAGGCTTTCACTGCAGCCTCTTTCAGTTGTTGCTTGTTTTGGGGGCTTTCTCCCTTCAGTCTCCTTTTAAGAAGGTAAAAAGAATGCTCTATAGGGTTTAAGTCTGGAGATTGACTTGGCCAGTCTAGGACCTTCCACTTCTTGTCCCTGATGAACTCCTTTGTTGCTTTTGCAGTGTGTTTAGGGTGATTATCTTGCTGCATGACAAAGGATCTCCCAATCAGTTTGGTTGCATCCTTCTTTAAATTGGCAGACAAAATGTTTCTGTAGACTTCCGAATTCATTTTGCTGCCGCCATCATGTGTTACATCATCAATGAAGATTAATGAGCCCGTCCCAGAAGAAGCCATTGAAGCCCAAGCCATCACATTACCTCCACCGTGTTTCACAGATGAGCTTGTGTTTTGGGGGTCATGAGCAGATCCTTTTTTTCTCCAAACCTTAGCCTTTCCATCACTCTGGTAGAAGTTAATCTTCGTCTCATCAGTCCATAAAACTTTTTCCCAGAATTTTTGAGGCTCGTCTCTGTACTTTTTGGCAAAATCCAGCCTGGCCTTCCTATTCTTTATGCTAATGAATGGCTTGCATCTTCTGGTGTAGCCTCTGTACTGTTGTCCATGAAGTCTTCTGCGAACAGTGGATTCTGAAACCTTCACTCCTGCCCTCTGGAGGTTGTTGTTGATCTCACCAACAGTAGTTTTAGGGTCTTTCTTCACAGCTCTGACAATGTTTCTGTCGTCAACTGCTGCTATTTTCCTTGGTCGTCCCGTTCGATGTCTGTTACTTAGTACACCAGTAGTTTGTTTCTTCCTGAGGATATTCCAAATTGTTGTACTGGCTATGGCTAGTGTCTGTGCAATGGCTCTGATTGATTTCCCATCTTCTCTTAGCTTCACAATTGCTTTCTTTTCACCCATAGACAGTTCTCTGCTTTTCATGTTGATTACTATAACTGCAGTCTGCACAGGCAAAACCAGAATCTGAAACTGAGCCTAGACATTCAGTGTTATTTATTGTTTGAATAATAAATGTCATAAGACACACCTGGGCAACAAAACACACCTGTTAGTCACATGTTCCAATACTTTTGCTCAACAAAAAATGTGGTGTTCCTTTACAAATAATGATATCTTCTAAGTTGTTTATCAGATCCAGATGAAAATACCTGGAAATAAAAGCTGACATATTGATCTTTTGTCTCATATTCATCTTTTGGTGTCAAACCCAAACGCTTTCAGTCTACAGCAAAAATAAAGGAATTGGCATTACTGTTCCAATACTTTTGGAGGGGACTGTATATATATATATTTATTTTCTGTAGCTAAACAATGTGCTTGTTGGCTTCTTCCACTAGTACCTCTTCGAATTTGATATAATCAAATGATAGTTTCCTTTCGTGGTCGTTCTGTTTTCCGTTCAAAATATCCATAGCTCGAATCACTTTAAAACACACCAATCCCTCATTAAAATATAACTGTTTGCACCTGATATCATTTACGCCATCACTCTTAGTTAATCACCCGCAAAATGGGTGCAATATAAATGTGCAATCTGTTGGAACAAACTCCTAATTTAGTACCCTTTATTTGGGATCTTAGTAAATCAGGCTCTATGTGTTAAAAATAAATAGAACTTCCAGACCCTATTGAGATGTTCTGGCTGCTCCGGAAACCACCAGTTCATGCTTGAACACCCTTAAATGTCACTACATTAAAAATGTTCTGCATGGAGGAGGGGGCCAAACTACATTTCCGTACTTCTCCTTTAATCTCCTGCTGTAGTAGATGGCCATTTGAGTTGCTTTTCTGTTATGCCCATTTGATAATGCAGGCCGTCCTCCTCTTTTTGTTTTGCAGATAGCAGCTGCTTGTGGCGTGTGATCCAGGGGAAGTTCCTAGCCATCAACGCAGCCTGTATGAGCTGTGCGTGTCCCCGCAGCCCAGAGGGCCTGTCCCCCGCCGCCCACCTGGCTGACGGCACCACGGACCTCATCCTGGTCCGGAAATGCTCCCGCTTCCACTTCCTCCGACACCTTATACGGCACACCAACAAAGAAGACCAGGTCAGCAAAATGAGACCGATAGATTTGTCTTGTTACTCACAAAATAGCAGTCTGGCATACTTTTGGTTTTAGTTTAAAACTTTACATTTGTTCAGTTGATTATAATAGAGAGAGACACATACTTATTGGCCTTTTATTTACTTTATGCCTGGCCCAATACAGGACTGAAATGTAAAACTTTTAAAAGACTGACTCCGAAGGGTTACCTTGAAATCAACACGACTGACTGTCAACTCTCCTTCAAACCTGCGTCTCAAACTCCAGGAGTTGATCAAGCTTAACAGTGGCAGAGAGTGTAAGAGTGGAAAAGGTCCAGTTACACCGGTGCTTGGCTTGCAGTGTGCACAGCACTGTGCCCTGCTGACACAGCCTTCTCCCTGATCAGAGTCTACACAGTTCTCTTGAGTTCACGCACATCAGCCCAGGAGCGCTAGTTCTTTCTGTGCTCCTCAGGGGGCCCTGAGATCACAGTGACAACATAGGCCCGTGGTTTGGGGCATCACTTTATTGACTCCCGAGACACTATGCCTTGTAGGGTACTGAATAGGATGTCAGGGGCCAGATAATATCTACTTAACCATCCACGCAAGCCGAGAGAAATAAGGAGTGAGAGGCCACTAAATGTATTCATAGTTTTGTCAGAAAGCCTTTTAACGGGGAGACAATGGCTGGTGAATGCTAAGCAGCGCTAAAGTGAGCGTGATGGGGAAATAAATAGCTGCCACTCGGTTCTGAGAGAGATAAAACTGTTGGATGGGAGGGAGAGAGGGGCTGTGTGAACTACTAGAAAGTGGTGAGGGAGGATGACGCTGCTTTCTTGGGAGAGGGGCTGAGGAAGGGTGGAGGTGACGGCTTTCGTTGGCCTCCCTCCGCTCTTCGTTTCCGCCCCTCGTTTCCATCGGTCTCACAGCCCCATCCGTTGGCTCAACCCGACCGTCTGTCCAGCCCTTCTCACTCGCCTCTCATTTTTCTCTGCCGTTTCTGTGGCCACATCCTCCCTCCCTCCTCAGTTCGACCACACGTTTGTGGAGGTGCACCGGGTGCGGCGGTTCCGGTTTGAGCCAAACCACCACTGGGCAGGCACCGGGGAGGACCTGAGTGGGAGCAGCAAGGGGAGGATGAGCCAGATCTGCCCTGCTCCCCCGGCCTGCGGCTATGGCTCCCTCCAGAGCAGCTGGACCTGCGACGGAGAGGTCCTTCCTCATGTTGCCATACAAGTCAGGTAACTCACACACATTTTATAAATGGACCTATAATGTTTTTTTTGTTTTTTTAATCGGTAGAAGAGAAGTGTTGAGGTCAAAGGCTGTGCAGCAGGTACAATAAAAAAAAAGTGTCCGAGAAACTTTGGACATTTTGCTCTCCATAACTTGGATGATCTTGTGAATCATTGAACTGGTCAATGATAAAGTCTTTGATAATTGTTCTTTCTGGGTGTGTAGTATCCTCTCTAGCACAGTATCAAAGGACAGGATCTCTATAATTATGAAGCCAGGCTGGTGCTCTTGAACGCACCATTTGTTTAATGTCTGGTTGTACTTTCCCAATGATCCATTAAGTGTGATGTTGCTAATTTGACGACTCGTCCTACTGTTAAAAGCCCACTCCCTTTTAATTAAAATAGAAGTCCATCCGCTTATTGCCTATTCCTCTCCAATAATTGTTCTTGGAGGGAGACAGCTAAAGAGCTGTTGGGATAATTAACGTTGGTCACAGCGGCCAAAAAGAGTACAGCAGAAAACGGGAAAGGACTGCTTTGGATGCTGCACTACTGTAGCTGATGTCTTTGGCAACCATTCATTGCTGAAAAAAAAAAATAACATTTGGACAGAAAGAAAGTGCCCACAGCATCATCTGTGTTTAGTATCTAATATACCCAGGTCTGAGTACACAGTGTACACATACACGCACGCACGCACGCACACACACACACACACACTCACTCCCGTCCAATAGAGAACAGAAAAAAACGTGCTGTTCAAAGTTGACACAAGAAGCACCTTTGCTTTGGTTGTACATCTTCAACATGGACAATTCTCAATTAAAAGCCATTGGAAGAATGTGAACGACCATTATGCCTCTAAGTGCTATCTGTGTGTTTGTGTGTGTGTTTTTTTGTGCTCGACTTTGTTTTTCTGTGCAGTGTTCATAGCCGGCTGATCAAGCTGTTTGCCCGCGGCATCGAGGAGCAGTCTTGGTTTGAGGACAACGTCTGAAAATGTGACACCGGGTGGACTGGCCTTGGGCCTTAGACCTACGTCATGCTGAGATAACACCACTTTCACCCTCGAGAACTGAGCTAGGCAAGGCCAAACTACTCTGAACTAAAGTGGGCCAGACCGAGCTGAAAGGAGTCGTTAGCCTACAGTAACAACATGGACATTCATCATACACGCAGAAGTGTGAACTGTAAACACCCTGTGTGTGCAAAGACATGTAGTTGAAGTAGAGAAATGCTGTTCCACTAGGGACATTAAGGGTCGCATTAGAGGTTGGTTTCATCCCATTCCGTACACTCCATGGCCAATTCCTGCCTGTTCTGGCCCATTGCTAGAGAACTATTTAGACTTTGCACCTAACTGCTGCTAGTAAATCTTCATTTCATATTCATAATGGAGATCGCTGAAATGAAATGTTAAGTATGTGACGAATTGACTGGCCAAATACATTTCTCAAGATAAAGAAAATTAAATGATAAGAATTTAAAACTCAAAAAAGCACATTGTGGTATCTGGGCATTATGCAAATTCGGTGCAGGGGCGAGGGGGTATCTATCCGTCTCACACCTGCTGCCCAGAGCACGTACTATATATATGTGTATATATATTCTGTTTGGAGCCATAATATATTAATGATATATAAAAAAAAAAATTGAATAATAATATTTACGTTGGATCAAGTGTGTTCGATGTGTACTGTGAATGTTTAATACATATTTCGGTATTGTGTGCTGTACACTGTGCGTTCAGAGCCCTGCTGCCAGAGTGCGTGTGTGTGTGTGTGTGTGTGTGTGTGTGTGTGTGTGTGTGTCTGTGTGTGTGTGTGAGAGCGCGCGCCAATGTCTTTGTGAAAGGGCCATCATAATGACTTAGCTCCGTCACAGTTACCCTCCAGACTGCTATTCCACAGATGCTGCTTTGCTGCAGCCAAGCAACTCAGACAACTGCACACCACTGCAGGAGCCTGTCATCAGCTACTGGAAACACACACAAGCACACCCTCTCTCTTCTTGACACACAGTGGAAACCCATAGGAGCTCAGTCTGTTCGTTGAATCTCTTCCAATATCATTACTTGGACTTGTGAGTGTCCACTTTAAAAGTTCCCCTTCAGCACTTTGGCTTAACAACAGCTGTAGTGATTTTACTTCTAAAAGTTCTGATGATGGTACATGCTGACTGGCCAAGATATGTGTGTGTGGGTGTGTGTGTTGTGAGATGAGTCTTTGCACTGTGCAGTGTTTCATCTGGTTGTTGATAGCTGAACTACAGTAAGTAAGTTGAGCGATGACCAAGAGGTCATAAAGTTTTTAAATATATGGTTCAACTAATATGAGTTCATCAATTTGTCCTGCAGGTCTCGATGATATGATATCCCAAACTAGCTGCAACAATTAGAAGCACTTTTGACATAAGAAATGATTGTTTTAGTTAAACAAAATGATTTTCAAACTAATTGTGTTTTAAGTGCTTTCCATCAAGACTCGAATTGGTCACAATCACACACCAAGACGCACAGTTCTACCCAGAGCATTCACCTTTGTCTTTCTTTTCGTCTAAGTCTTCACTATGGTGTTCATTATATTACATGTAACCATTCCATGTTTTCCCACAATCTCCAGGAGCTTTTAGTAACACCAGAGGTAGTGTTCAGCCAAAGCCAATGACAGACGTGCTTCCCCACCTGGCCAGGGAAGTAATGGGATCCACCGCCCTCTTTACTGCTGCCCTTCTTGCATTAAAACCACTGGAGGGGAACCATTAATTTAACTCACCTTGTCTCTCGCTCGCTCGCTCGCTCGCTCGCTTCATATACATGTAGCTCCGTCACTCATTTTCACTCTATCATCCACAGCTGAGACTGTGGCCCACCCTCTTCTTCACAGCATCCCTATTGATTTATTCTGCGGCAGGCGATGGCCAGGGTCCCGCTCATTTCAAAGACTCAACAAACCACCTAGACCAGGCGTGATGGAGGGGAGACAATTCCTTGAGGGTGTGATTACACCTGTGTGTTTATCAACACATTGAGGAGTGTCGCGGATTTTTGATGTCTCCCATCAGCCCTCGATGACTCAGGGTGGTCCCTGCACACATGTGGATGTCTGCATGTGCCCCGAGGGGCCATGCAAACACCGGGGCCCCAGACAATACCTTTAAATGGACAGGGGGAGTCTGCTCCTGCAGAGGGAGAGCCACTGCAGAGACTCGGCAGGTAGCAGTGGGCTGGAAAGACAAACGATGCTGTGGCCAAATTCAAAAGTCTTTCTAAGAAGTGCTTCACAGCTTAGACAACGTTTAACGTTCTGCTTTTAGGGAGGATCTGAGAGCTCCCAGGAGAGGGAAAATAGCTGGGTTTAAATGTTCCAACTTGTTGAGGTTTGTATTGATTAAAACAGGCTAATGGTTGGTCCTAAAAGGCCCTCTGACAGCATTGGATCAATTGTTCAGTGACTGTACCAGTGGCTCTTCAAAGCCCCTACTTGCTAGCACCCAGTCATACTAATACACACACACTATTGTACGTTTTTTTCCCCATCTGTGCTCATTGAAAAGGTTATGGTAGGTTTCTGTGTGTGGGCTAAAGAGTTTGAATAATGCTACTTTTTTTTTTTGATCCTTGAAGCCTTTTAACCTTAAATTGGTAAATATGTATTAGTGAAGATGTATAGTTGTTTGTCTTCATTACATGGGTTGACTGAAATCACTCAATAAAAGAATACTTTTTTTTCTTCACAACACGCACACCAACACACAGAATGTTGCTGTTCTCTGTCCTGTTTACTAGCTATGGAGCATGCTGGACATTGTTTTTTTTTTTTTTTTTTTTGCTGAACTCCAAGTTTATTGCATTCCTAATGGGCCTTACAGCAATTACAACACTCTATAATGTTCATCCCCTTTTCCTCCTCAATGGCCAGCATCATAGTGGCTCTTGTGTGCAATACATGCGCCAGCGTTCTCCACTAAATGACTCCATTAACCATAATGCATCTGCTGACACCAAAGCGACAGTAATGTGAGGCTCGGTTCGCTGGGAGTTTAATTGACTGAACACAAGGATTAGCTCAAAACTGGCCCAGGAACAGTGTGATTACAGGCAACTGTGTGACACAGTTTCCTGGTGCTGTACATTGAAGAATCAGAGTCTTAAGCATTCCAGACTTTTGTGTTTTCCAATTCATCCCGCAGACGAAAGCATCCGTAAACCAATCCCAGCTGTGTAGGATGAGGCAATTACATTAACATCTCTCGTCACTCAGACCCCAGTTATTTGTAGACTAGGCATTGTGTTTAGGTGAAGGTAAAAAAAAAAAAAGAACTCCCCTTGCCCCATGTCCAAGTGAGACGAGCCCTGAATGTCACTCCCCACTCCAGGCCTTTCTGTGCCGTTATATAATTTTGCCCAGAGCTCTTTCCTCTTTGTCATTGACAAGGATCACGGCCCATTGCTCCAGTCTGCGGGTGGAGGGCTGCACACAGCGAGACAAAGACAAACAAATAGTGTTGATACGTGGCGGGGTTAATCTGCCGTGCTGCGTTTGGATGCTGGCCCACGGGGGTCCACAGAGGGAGATGTCTTATCTGCGCGTCTTTGGACACACACTCCCGCGCACACAGATAAAAGGACGTGCATACACACCCACACACCCACACACCCACACACACACACATTTGTGAGAGGACAGGGAGGCCTGCTGTGAGAGCTGCCACACAAGCCATCTCTCTTTACTGGGCAATGAACCATCGCTGTCTGCCTCTCCAGGAGAGAAAGAGGGAGGGAGGGAGGGAGGGAGGGAGGGGGACGGAGGAGAACAGCTGACACTGGTAGTAGGTCCTGCAGTGCCCCCACCAGGATGTTGTCACGTCCTGTCTCCGTCTCCCCCCTCTCCGCTATCTCCCTCTTCATCTCTATCCCCTCCTATCCCTCTGTGGTCCTTCACCTCCGTGAAGCCGCGGCGCGCTGGGGTATATCTCAGCGGCCCAGGAGGCAGCCCAGGTGATGGATGCCCCGCACACCGTTGTTGTACAACGTCGCCGTGCGCTCCAACACGCTGATAGCGCGATGTCCCCAGGTTGTCTCTGTTCGGATTGGTTTGGTTCATTTCTCCACAGTGCCCCTTGAAAAATACGTTACTGAAGCTTAGGCTGGAATCCTGACAAAAACAAATGACAAATAAAATCCAACAAATACATCTCTACAATCTCCATTTTTAAACGTCAACATTATTATTGTCACTCAATGATAGCTATTCTTGTCTTTCTCTTTAGTTCGCTCATCGGTGGTTTGTCTTTCTCTTTAGTTCGCTCATCGGTGGTTTGTCTTTCTCCCCCCTTCACTCTCTCTCTGTGTGCATCTCCGTCCATCCCCCGCTCCCCTTCTATCAGGCTTCTTCATCGGCACAGAGCCTTGCCTGTGGAGGGATCCGTAATGACGAGCAAACACACTTTCCCTTTTGCAAACACGGGGGCTGAAGGACTGGAGGCTGAGAGCGTGGCCAGGCCGAAGGGGTTGTTTGAACAGTGGCCCAACATGCTGTTACACATACAATCACAACACTCTCTGCTAATAGATAACCCCATCAGCCCCGCTGTATTTACAAGGGCAAAGGAACGGGTGCCGGCAAACCATCTCCAGCTGCCAGTTTTTTTCTTATCGAGGCAAATGTTTTGCCAGTGAGAAGAGGCAATTATCAATATAGACTATTTGAATGTAGCCAAGGTCTAATGGGATATTTCCCATTGTGCATTCATATGTGGCACGTGCTTCCTCAATACTTTGAGACAGCGGTTTGAAATCCAATCGGTAGCGTTGTGGATTTATGCTGAATCGGCATACAGTAAATGGAGTTGTGAAACTGTGCCCCCTCATAAGAATTGGGTGCGTGAGGCCTCAGGGTGTAAGGCAGCATCTAAGGCTGGCGGATGAAAGACTGGCAGCGACAGCGTTGATGAGTTTGGTGCCCATCACCCGGGGTTAGCCAAGGCTGAGGACAGCAGGTCAGACCAGTCACCTCTTTGCGTCTCTCTGTCAGGCACTCCAACATCCATTTCTCCGCTCTCACCCTTTTCCTCTTCCATACTGCCAATCACAAACCACATACCTTGTCTAACTCGTTATAATGAAAAAGATGGACGGATGGCCGTACTCGAAAGTGCTTTCTCCTAGTCCGGTGTGCGACAGCAGGCCAATTTGATTGACTTAATGCAATGATCATTGATCGCGTCTCCTCCCGTTACCATTCAACGGTTCCAACATAGCCGTTCCCCATCCAAAAAAAAAGAAAGAAAAAAAAAAAAAAAATGCAAACACATCCGGCAATGGAGTTATGACAACCCGAAGTTCCATCAAGGATCCCACCAAATTTACGAGGGGAGCAAACATCCACAGCTTGCCGCCCACCGCAGCAAGGC
>CM030172.1:13127078-13149578 GCA_017639675.1 Aplochiton taeniatus | reverse complement strand
CCTAACAAAGATACTGGCTGTTAATTAGGGATATTATTATTAAATACTATGTGTGGTGCGTGTGAAAAGGGCAGCACTTGAAAGGAGAAATCAAATCCTGAATAGGGCTCTCTTACATACGGCCAAGTTGAAAACAGTGTTAATAGTTTTGGAAATCAGTTGATAACCCTGGGGGACAGATCACTCAAATACGGATTGTCAAAGGTTTTTATACTAAGTATCCTTCTCCTTACACTAAAGTGTGTCTATCCACACACACACACACACACACACACACACACACTAGAATGTACCTGATGTGATACCACTGTCCTGTCCTGGCAAGCAGGAACCACTCCTCACATCCCCATTCTACCACGTCCTTATACTGCCACCCAGTGGTCATCTGGCATACTGACCATTTGAAGTCCAGGTTGATAGAATAACAGAGCATGATAAAGTGTGATAAAGATTAGGAATGGAGAGACAGAGGAGAGTGGCGGGCAATGGGAGCCCGCAAAAGAAGGTGAGCTTAAGTGCCGACTAACTGACAAGGGACCGTGAGATGCCACATGTTGCCTGACAAACAGTTTTCCCCAGGGGTGATACCATTTACACTCCAGACCCCACAACACGTCTGCTGATTACCCTTACTTTAAGACAGGAAGGATACAATTACAATTACCGTCCTCTGTCTCTGGCCCAACCCTCCCAGTGTGATTACCTCTCCCTCGCAGTACCGCACGACTGTGCACTACAAAGCCTGGTGAGCAATTACATTTGGAGGCGGCAGACACAAACAAAAAAATCAAGGGAGGGGCAGGAAACAGACGCACAAGGAGGAGGATGGACGGAAATAAGATCACCTCAGAGTGATTGAACTGATAACGGGAGAGCTAGGAGTCTCAGAGAGCAGACCACTGAACCGACAGACAGAAAACAGACTCTCTTTCTTTCTTTCTCTATCTCTCTCTCTCTCTATCACGCACACACTCACACACACACACACACACACACACACACACACACACACACACACACACACACACACACACATAAACACACAGCCACAAACACACACATGCACACACACTACAACAGGACGTCATGCTTTCTTTCCGTATGACAGGAGAAATTAAGGCCTTGACAACCAGCCTCTTTCAATCTTCCAATTCCAATTTTGTTTCCGTGACAGGGGGCGACAGCGTCACCATATTAAACTCTCTGCCTCCACCCCACGCCCCCGCCACTCCGCCCCCGCCCCCCACACCCAACCCCAACCACGCCACCACCCTGCACAACCCCCCCAGAAAAATCACTTCACAATAAAACGGGTGGCCAACTGGGGTCAGGGCTCTGTTGCCCTGGATTTTCATCAACAGTAAAGACACTTTGGGACTAGTTCCCAAGCACAGATTAAGACTGCAAACTCAGTCACACAGACTCAAAGACACAGGATTTGCCTGGCAAAGCTTACTCTTTTGCAGAATAATTATAATTTTAAACTTAAGCAAAGTATCCTTGACTATAAAACTTGAACAAATCCTGGATACCAATATTAAACACTGCCTTCTAAAGTCTTGGAATAGCTTAGAATAGCTTATCCAAATAACAGTCAACTGTCAATGATACGTTTCTGGCTATCCAGGCTATTCTACAATACTATCACACAACTGGGTAAAATAGTTAGAAACGTTCATTAGAGGACAACTTGATTACACAACCAATATCACAAATGGTTTAAAAAGAGATATTCTGGTGCAAAAGTGCACATCTGTTAACCCGAAAATGACAGCCAAAACATATCATTGCTGGAAGATGATTAGCGAACAGAATACCTCTAAACCAGATAGAACTTCTCAGTTAACTTTGAAAAAATAGGCGGCGATTCACTGCAATATACTGAGTAACAGCTGCATTGTTCTCTCCATAAACTTCAACATCTGCCGATCAGTCGAAGCGCTCCCTCTCCTCAAGTGCACAGCAAATCAACATCATTAAAAACAGGCGTCGGCAGCCCCCCATCGCGTCCCCTTCATTGCGTGTCGGGTAAACAACACAACGTCTCATTAGCATCCACTATCATCAAACAGCTTCGATGTGTTTGTGTTTGTGTGTGTGTGTGTGTGTGTGTGAGAGAGAGAGAGAGAGAGAGAGAGAGAGAGAGAGAGAGAGAGAGAGAGAGAGAGAGAGAGAGAGAGAGAGAGAGAGAGAGAGAGAGAGAGAGAGAGAGAGAGAGGAAAAATCGCATTTGAGAGGATTTTTATTTCTAATGTGCGATCTGAATGCTAATTACTGAACATTTCGCACAACACGAAGATGTTAAATATTCGTCTTGTAAACTTTGGTTTAAAAAAATGTCGGTAGGCCCAGGCTACTTTCAGAAGTTGTGATGGTAATACAAATGTATTGTTTAGGCCTACGTGAGGTCTGTAAACAGACCCAAATCAGCTCATAATAATAAACATTCACTACTGTCAGCAGGTTGCTGATACCCTAAGGCGTTTTGTTTTGGGCGAAGATCCAACTTGGAGAGAAAGTTATAGCTGACTCGCTAGCTTATCACCTAATGTAGGCCTAAAGTGATCTGTATCCTGTCAAGCGACTGATGACAACCGGTCTGGGGAGAGCCATGGTCGGGTCGGACTGCAGTCCTTGTGGGAGAACATCGTTTCAACATTTAGATAATGAGTGATGGCCCCGCTGCTCGAGCCAAATGTCGGTTTCCTTGTGATGTGCAGCGGCCTCCCGCTGAGCCAGAGAGGTCACCTCAACCAGCAGCCTGGTATTGGGTACATCACTCACCTTGACTAATATGTGTGTGAAGGGAACCTTTAACTTCAACTGCGTTTAGAGAAACGTGTAGAAGCACTTATGATGCATGATCTCTCATAAAATGAGAGCGAGCATCAATCTGTTACAATTTCATAATACTGAAGAAGCTCTTAGCAAACGACATAGCCTACTGTTCTTTAGAATATGATGGCCTTTACAAAACATGAAGTTGATGGGGCTTGCGTGTTTTTTCCGAATGAACTGAACCGTATATTTAGTTGATAAAGTAGCAAAGCAAAGCTGTACAGTTTATTTAAAAAAAAAAAATGGTCGTGATTTGCTGAGTCTTATGCAGTAGGCCAACATCAGTAAACAACACAGGACTTGGAAAGTGCAACACTAGTACTGCCCTTATTGGCTAATTGCCTCCGGCTCTAGTGCCTTCGACTGTTAAAAATGCCTTTAATGGTAATTAACATCGTGATTATCATAATCAATAGGCATACGCCTCTTTATGGAGCACTTTTCATAACAGTTTAATGAAGCTGCTTAAATGCATAATAGTGAGAACTTCAAATGTGTGTGTTATTAGTGCAGGCAAGTAAATGTGTGGGGGAGGGAATATATTCATGCTTTAATTACATGCAGGGGAAAGCAACAAAAGACGTGCATTGTTCGGTCTAAATAATGGCTTAATAGTGACCCCTTGTGGCTATATGGGTGTAATGCTATGTCAGGTTGCGAAGACAATAGGTTTGTCTTTATTGGCAGTTGGCACTAACTACATTGAGATCGATCTCCCAAAATATTATCATCATGTGGCTAGTGGAAACAAGTTGAGCATTCAATAAAATTACGGTTACACAGAAAATGTAGTAAGAAACATGGCAGAGAACAGACCACAGTTGAAGCGACAACATACTATTTTAAATTTGTTTACTTCCAATTAAAAACATGTACAGCACATTATATATTTTTTTCTCTTTATAATAGATACAGTTCTCTTTAAAAACTTGATGGACCTCTTCATCTGCACACACCACATTCTGAATATAAATTCCTCTTTCACTTGCCCTTGGAAACCGGTGACTAAACTACAACTCTGATGATTGCAGTATACGTTTCTTTTCAGTGATGTACTGCTATGAACCGTCATCATGAAAGTTTAGCTAACATTTACACACAGATCGAACTAATACTTATTCAACAGCAAGCGCCACAATAATTTAACATTGGCGTCCAGTGAACGGCTCCAAAAGGTCATCATGGCTGTCTCTGCTCTGACTACAAACAGCTATCTCATCATCTGAATAGGCTGCAGAACAGTGGAACCAGAACTGTGATGTTGTATACAGTGGTTATAGGTTTGGTAATCGCTGATGCCACTACTGTATCTGTTTGCTATTGTTCAAAGGCGAGCAGAAACAGTCATGTGACCGGTGTGAGCCCATGAGAGTTGACTTGACAGTTATTCGACGTCAGAAAATAGCCGATTCAGTCTTCATATCTCCAGCACACCATGGAGTTCAGACTATACATTTCATAACAAAACAAAAAACCAAAGTTAAGGTTTCACAAACCCAACCCTCTGTAAACATGAACTAGGCAGAATATGGTGGGTGGTGACAGAAAAACAGAAGCAAAAACATTTGGCAAAAACTAGACACGTAGAACAGAATACATTCCGTGCTTCTCCCAGTGTGGCTGTCCACAGGTTCTCTAAGACCCTGATTACAGATTTCTATGTTAACAGGTAATAAACTACAAAAAGGCATTTGGTAAAATAATGAAGTCTACCTTGTCATTGATCCACACAGAGCACTTAAGACTAGACACATTTGTAGATCAGAATCCCGACTACTTCCAGACAAAACGGACCTCTGACATGGTAATCGGGACAACAACATTGCTTAGCAATGTGTCTGGACTTCTTCCAGATGAGATCATTTTGAAGCGGGACTTCAGAAACATGAAACATCTCTAATTGTGGCGCTGACAATGAATCAAGGACTAGATTTATTTTTCTTTCACTCAGAGAAAACTAAAACAGTCATGAAACCTAGTCTCAGTCACATTCTACCTATACAGAGAAATCTTAATGTTGGTGTACAGTCCCCCTAACAATTTGATATCCAGACGTTAGCTTCTTAAAACAGTGACCTGACCTACAGCTTATTCAGACTAAACGTAAGACCAATGCTTCATAGGAAATATAGCTTGTGTTAAGCACAGAGCATGTAATGGCTGCTCTTTCATACTTTAATTAGAAAGAAATGGCCCATATTGATCGCCTTTATGTCCCACCCCATATCCTCAGCTATCTTACAAAGTGTCCAACACAGTTTGGCATCATATTTCTATATATTAAACACTGTTCTGGCTGAATTAAAGGCCGGCTTTTATTCATTGCCAGAACAGTGTTCTTTTTATCATAAAGTGACTTGAATTGAAATATCCATACCTGTTAATTCAGGTCTGTTGCAATGAAAGAAACAATACTAGGAGTACAGTCCACTCATCTACAGTTAGATCATGAGATATATGCAAAGCATAGCAACTGTCATGAAAAAAAAAAAGACATTGTGCAACTCAGTCATCTGTCATCTAAGCAGATCCAATGGTAATACTAACGTGGCCTTGGTAAAACACGCCTAGCCAGTTAAGTGTTTGAAAAAAACACTTTAAAAAACGATTAAAAGGCCTTAAAGGCACAATTTCCAACAAAAAAGACCATTCAAATGAACTTCCCTCTGCACTTGGCTGCAAGTTGTAAGGGAATCTCAACAAAGATGTGCCAAGACCCTCTTACTACAAAAGTGCATGAGAAACAAAAAAAAAGAACAAAACACAGACTCTGGCTTTAGGAGTTAAACTTGAGCACTGCCGTGCTATTCAACTGATCCAGGGCAAAAGTTATAATGGTCAAACAGTGAGCGACAGTTTCTGACACATTCAACGGATAAGGGACGAGTATGTCCAGTGAATATTCCGGTTGTTCCAAAGAGAAAATATATATTTACATGTGATGACAACAATTCAAAAGAAAGGCATTTGAAAATGTTTTCGAATGAACACTATCCAAGTGCCCCTTTAGGTTGCAACTCAAAGTAGAATACATGAAGTGAGCCACCTGAAAAAGAAAAAGAAAAAAAGGTTGCTACTGAAAATGTTTCTCAATAGAACACTACATTCAGCGCAAGGAAGTAAACTCAAAGAAAGGCTCCTGGTCTGTCAGTCGTTGATGGGCTCACATCCTGTCAGCATCCAAACACATAATCCATGCATCCTTCTATCGCGACCCGTAGCAAAGCTAGACACATACAAGGGCAACAGTAGCAATGACCAGCACCCTCCTCAGAAGCTCAATCTAGTTAGCTGGACAAAAATGAACCCTACACACAGACTGATAAAATGCAGTCGGTCTCTCAGGTGGGCAGGAGAGCCAGCCTCCTTGTTAACAATGAGATTTGCGTTGGAAACCCCTTGTCCTCTTTGTCCTCTATCACCAGAGTCCCCAGTCTTCATGGTGAATGCGGGAGCATTATCCTAAAACATCCACCTCACCCCAACTCCCCCAGCCAAACAAAGGGGTCTTCAAGTCCCAGGCACACGCCTCTTTGTCAGGGTGGGTGGCGCTGGCTAAAGCTCTGGGTTGGCTGGAGGTTTGGTGGTGGTCATGATCTTCATGTACTGGGTGAAGATGGCCTCGAAGGCCTCATCTCGGTGGATCATGGCTCCAAACACCAGCGGCTGAGGAGACACAGGGAGAACAAGGTGCCTATTTATTGATGTCGGAATGAAAGACCCTGAAATAGAAATAGTTTAGAGCCTTCCACTTCCGCCCCGTCCACATGCTTCTCCATACCTTCTGTGTGGCAGGTGTTGCTATGGAGATGCCCATTCCTGACCCAGGTAGAACAGACAGAACCTTGTACTGGGGAGAGAAGAGAGAAAAGAAAACATCAGAAATAAAGAAATGGAGAAAGGCTACCTACTTTGAGCGTTAATTTCATACAAATGTATTGTAAAGCGCATCGAGGTCTGCCCAGACTAAAGGCACTGTACAAATCCATATTGTATTATAATGTATAGCAGATATACACAATCTAAGCCACTTTCATTATAGGTCATGTATTGCAATCCCAGGCCATTCTACCACTGTGAAATGGTAAGGAGCACTGGAAGACGTTTTCGATATACCTTCTGGATGTCAGTGATGTCCACCAGCTTGATGGTTTTGTTCTTCTTAGACGAGCCGGATCTGGAACTGGAGCTCTCAAAGCACAGGAAGCTGAAACAGCGAGGGAAGAGACGGGCGGGAGGGGGGTTGAGACGGAACTTTGTGAGGAGAGACGCTGAGGCGAAGCAGGTTACCCACAGTGGCGACGACCATAGAGAGGTTTGAGAAAGGAGGATCGGCCCAACTTACTTCTCGGTGACGTACAGTATGCCGTTCCTGATGTAGTCGGTGGGCATCTTCCTGTCCCGGTTGATCAGGCAGCACCGCCAGCCATTCTCACACACTGACCACACAGATAGTGAGGGAAAAAAAAGTCATTAGCATTAGAAGGCAGTTCTTTTAGAAATGACGATTCCACGGCACTCAAGCAGATGGGAGGGTGCAGTAACTCTTCCCACCAGCTAGGGGGTGCTCTATCTCCGGCAGGTTAAAGATCTCGTGGAAGGCTCCCTTCTTGGTGCTGTGGGACCGGCTGCTCTCCTCCTCCCGACTCACCCCGCACGGGGCCGCTGCCAAGCTACTCCCCCGCGACACCACCGGCTGGATCTGGGGGTGTGGGAGAGGTAGATGGGCGGTTGGGAAGGAGGAGGTGTGAGAAAGAGAGAGAACGTGAAATAAGAAATGGAGGGAGGAGCAAATAGGAGGAAGAGATGAGGGGAGAAGTGAAGAATGAAAAGAGGGGAAAGAACAGGAGTCTGTTAGAAACAAAGCCCCTCTGGGTCCTTCACTTTTTTTTCTCCTCATGTGCCCTCAGGACCGGCTTTCTGCCTCTCCGAGAGAGTCCCTGACACAGACATACAATCGTCTTAAACAGCCATTTAATGACGTGTACACAGTAAATGCTCTTCTATTTTTTTATGCAGCTTTGCAAGACAAGTCTCTTAAGTGAGGGCAGCCTCAGGGTGGGGGGGTCTCGTGCAAAGCAAAGAACAGGGCCCCTCCCCAGACACACTCCATGGGACATACCGGTGCAATACAGACACTTGGTAGTCATCTCTGTTAGTGTTGGCCCCCTCTATGTGAGAATATTATGGCATGTCTATTGGAACCCCTTTGGCTGGGAGTTGATTAGTGTGCGGATGGCCGAGTGCAGATAGGTTGCCATGCCGATAGTACAGTATCCCCATGCTCAGGCAAGGCAAAGGCATGGAGAAACTAGCTGGAAGGGAACACTCCTGAAAGACCCGGGAACCCGAATTTGTTCAAGTTGGTGTAATTCAAAGCTAACATAATGAATATAACCTTTTAAGAATGTATAAGTTGATAAAGCCGACAATGACAGATGACATTTTATCTGACCATTGTCGATAAAATAATCACCAACTTAAAACATATGGTCTAGGGGAAGACTACAAGGACATACTGTAGCGTTGTTTAGCCATTAAAAATAATCACATTGCCTACACTGGGCTACACACACTACTGGCCGATTACAAAGGCTATTCTATTGCTGTGCCAGTAGCACATACCAATAACAACTGGTTGGCACAGAGAATGTCTGTGAAAATGGATTCAAAGTGTCTAGTCTTTTTAAAATAGGGTTGAAAATCACTTTCAACATTTGTAGGGGATTGCTCTAATTTGTTTGAAAGGTTTAGCATTCTCTGATGATTCTAAAGTGACACTTTGATCCACTGTCTCACAAACACTCACGCCCATGCCACAATACGTGTCATGAGCTGCACGTATGCACGTTCGTACACACTTACACACACAGCCTCTTTCTCTCTCTCTCTCTCTCACTCACTCTCACACACACGCACACGCACACACGCGCGCACAAGCACACACTGGAGTTGTAGGCCAGCTTGTGGCACACACAGGCACTAGTGTAACTGAGGGGAGGCACACCAGAGTCCCTACCTTCTCAGAGCCAGAGAGCTGAGAGAGAGAAACGACAGAACACACGTGTGACACTAAAGCAAGGCCATACACTCGCAAACACACCACCAAGCAACCACACGCACACACACTGGCAACAAAGCAGTCACCAGTACGCTTACACACACACACACACTCACATAATTCTTCCCTCCCAAACTCACGCAAACATAGTTATGACAGAAAATGGTATCCTGGCTGGAAACAACTCAAGTCAATTAGTTCAATTAAATGAATGATTAACCCATAGAAGCTTTGTTTTGGAATGACATGTTCTGACCAGTGTTATTTAGCGCTGGTTAAGCGTTGAGATCAGAGGGGTCGTGGGAGAAGAAGGTCTGTTCTGTGCTGTGTGTGTGTTGTCTCCGGACTAAGCTGCATCAGAGGATGGACGTGTTTAGTGTGTGTGTGTTTGCTAGTGTGTGTGTCCCTCACCCGTCGCGACATGGTGGCGTTGGTCCTCTCCTTCAGCTGGGGGTCGGTGGGCAGGTTGTTCCAGGCGATGCGGGGCGTGTCGTACTTGTCCTTCAGCTTGGGGCAGCTCTTGAAGAGAAAATCAATGACAAAGAACTTGATCCCAGCATAGATCCCTGGGAAGCAAAACAGAGAGAGAGAGAGAGAGAGAGAGAGAGAGAGAGAGAGAGGGGGGGGGGGGGGGGGGGGGGGGGGGGGGGCGGAGACAGATGGAAGGTGGGAGATCAAATGATGTCAAACTCGTTTTTTTATATTATTGACAGATTTACAATTTTAAATGCAATGTTACAAAATGTGTACATAGAAAAGCCTGTTCCAATACTGGTACGGTAATCCATGTTAAACAATACATGTCTCCTCAGCACCAGTCCCAGAAAGCCCACAGGAGGGGATTTCTTCCACAGAGCTAAACCGGAATTACATTTATGTAGGCTTCTCCACATTTAAGAAGAATAACAATATTGAGTCTGGCATCATGCCTACAGACACCATATGAAGCAGTAATGTGTGTGTTTTCATATACCCAAGTGGGTGAAAGAGCCTTGGTTACGTAACGTTCGGTGTGCGAGGGCTGGCATCGTGTGCTTTTCATTCTCCCACTCTGTGTGTGTGTGTGTGTGTGTGTGTGTGTGTGTGTGTGTGTGGGTACTGTGTAAAAGCTGAAACAAAGATTGCTTAGCCTGAATTGGGTTTAAGACAGTACAGTACATATGTAGTAATAGGGATTTAGAAATAAGTGTGTGTATGCTTGTGTGTGTGTGTATCTCACCGATCATGAAACCCATGAGTTTATAGGGCAGGACGCAGGAGGAGATGAAGGCCAGCCACAGACCAATGTAGAGCTTCTGAGTTATTTCTGGTTGCACCCACATGAAAAGGCTGCAACACACATACACACACGCACGCACAAACACAAAGAGGTAAGAACCTCATTAGTTTAGCTCTAAATCCATTTCACTCTGGTTTAGCTCAGAATCTATTTCACTTTATCAAATACAGTGAACAACATTACGCTTTAGTCGTTTGGTCAATTTAGCTTACTTTTTGATTTTCTCCAAAACATCCGACATCTTACCAAAAAGGTTCTGTAAGTGGAAATGCATTGTTTTACATACATTGGTTGCATTATATTTCTAGTTACAATGTACAACATTATGGCAAGATAAACTTATAGGATTTATGCACCTGTGCTTTCTGTGCAACATCAAGTACTAACTGGAATTTTTCAGACACAGTCAAGTCTTCTTTTGCAGGTTCCTACATTAAACATGAAACAAATCAAAACACATCAATGTCATGTCCCAAAATCCATCATGCCACAGCAGGCAGCACACTCTGCAGCTCACTGTGCAGTGTGTCACTTCCTGTAAAGCCCCACACAGACAGGAAGTCATGTGACAGGAAGTCATTCTTACCAGCGGTTCTGAGACTTCAGGCACAATGCTCCACTGGATCCTCCAACCTCTGCAAAGGAACAGTGTTTCTGATTAAACCCCGAAAAACACTTTTTATCCCATCAAACTGCCTCAGTCAGGTCCTGAGGTTTACCTACCATTCAACTGCAGACCTGGTCTACATTCAAATTGGCCAACTACAACTACTACTACTACTACTACTACTACTACTACTACTACTGGTGCATGTGATCCTCACCTTTTAAAGGCAGGATTGTGAGCCCGTGTAGGTAACATACCTTGCAATGAGGTAATTCAAGGACAGCCTCAGGATAGCTAAGAAGAGAAGCATAGGAATGGCCCAGCCATGCCACGCAGCATTCATGTAGATCTGGCACAGACACAGAGTACAAAACAAACACACATGATGGCATGCAGTGCAGGATAAGTGAAGAAATGGACATCTCTGCAACTCATGTGGTTTAGAATTTAAAAGGCGTTACAGTCAATGAACTGGTGTTGGTCAATTCCCTTGTTTACAGCCTCAGTCTGTCCTCTGATAGAGTAAGGCATTCATATTATTGACAGTTGCGTCAGGGTTAGGATAGCAACTTACAATAAAGGCAATAGCTGAGGTGTAGACAGAGTGCCAGTTTGATAAGGCGGAGAGGTTCCTTAAGAAGTTGGTGACAGGTCTGGCTCCTCGCTCTAAAAATGCACACAATCAGCAAATTAGCTTCACACTCTACAGAGAGCATGATGGCCGAATTATTAGTTTTGAAATGTGTGTGTGTGTGTGTGTGTGTGTGTGTGTGTGTGTGTGTGTGGGGATCGGCAACGCTTACTGAGTCTCCTCATGTTTTCTGTCAACCTGAGGTGGAAGGTGGAAAAATGCAGAAAGGAAGGGTCAGATCTTTTATGCACATACACACTCATATCCCCACACACTTTGTAATATACTAGCAATGTTCTTAAGGTCACAATGGTGAGCCAAAAAAAATAAAAAAAATAACCGTCTTCAATCTTTTATCTCTCTGCAAGGGCATCCACAATCAAGTTAATCCTTTCTACAAGCTTTCAAAGTAAGAGCCAATCTCCTTAGTAAAGAATGCTTTCCCACCCGCACAAAACTTTGCATACGCCACACTCAAGGTCTGTCATATGACTCAACTTTGTCTTTCACCAGCTCATGAACCCGTTTTTTCTTTTCTTAGTCATCTAGATACTTTCTATAAAGTGTGCTGAGAATTAACTGATGAATGACACGAACATGACTTGTAACGTAATGCGAGGAGAAAGGGATACAACTTATTTTAAACAAGAGAAGTTACATGATGATACAAAGCAGATTGCAAAGAACACAAACCACTTTGAAGCAGGAGTGTTACCTTCACCAAGTAATGTCTAAAGTAACATGTACACACTACTTACATGTAAACTACTGTATTGCAGTAAACTAAACTACTGTTTTAGAGCGGAGAACAGTATGGTCATCCAAAATGTTTGATGTTGGCATTTAAAAGGATGTAAAAAAAAAATAATAATAAGGAAAGAAAAGCCAAATACTACGTGGTACAACAAAACGTTTCAACAACGTAAAATTAAATAAATAAAAATGTAAATGTAAATAAAAAAAATGTAAATACTAAGCTGTGAGAAGAGCCTTGGTGTCTGGTTGTGTGTGCTGGGCTGACTGGCCCACCGGCCCACACTGACCTTTTAGCACTTAGCGGCTCCTCAGCCTCCACGGTGTTCTCCTCCGGCTGGAAGCGGAAGTCCTCCACGTAGACTCCCACGCGGTCGTAGAGCCACTTCTGGAGCCGCGAGTACACTGTCTCCTTCTGCTTCTCTGAGGGGCACAGGCACGGGGACACAGGTTCAAAGGTCAACACGCTAGTGCACTGCTAGTTCACTCCTTCCCAAGTTCATAAAATGCTCCTGAACAAAGAGTCGATCTAGCTTTAGTGTTGGTGTTGGGTAGATAGCAATGTGATAAACCTACGATCCGTTTGTATGTAGACAGGTAGAATATGCTTGTTTTATGTCATTCTCTGGTAGTGAATGAGAGACAGGCTATACCTGCTTGAATACTTTTTAATTCTGATTTAATATCTCAGTTCCATTACACATAATTCATTTCCCTGCTCCCTCCTCCTCCACCCCCTTCTTTCCATTTAACAGAGTGGAACACCACACACACAGGAACACACAGACACACACACGAACATCCAAAGCCTGTTTGACCTAGATTATGTGATCTACAAATGTAGCCCATTTTCCCAAAATACCCTCTTCCTCCATTCTTTCTTCCACCTGACGCTAGAAGGGAGCTTCTGGAAGCTTCAGACACGAGGATACCCTAATTAGTCAACCACGACTCACACGGTAAACGTACGCACATACACAGTCTGGCAGAAGGAATCTCGGCAGTGTATTTCCACTTCTACAGGTAATGGCATTGTTTAATATAGAGAAAACATTGTGTTTTATCATAAAGCCTTCTATCAAGCAGTTGTGTTAACTATAGAAGCTTTGTCGGTGAGGGGGTGGATTCACACTATCAAGGCTGGGCATCAGTGTTTTATACACAGGGTGTTTATACTTGTGCAGCTGATTTCTCCTAGCTGTGTGTTACCATTAAAAGAAAGCAGGTAATCCATTGTCCCTGACACACACACCCACAGACACACACAGACACACAGTCTCACACACACAGACGGGCACAAACCCTTCCAAGAATAGACTGTGCACATTCCAGCATCCTGCCTCCAATCATCTACACACTCACACACAAACAAATCCCTCCGTCCCGATACGGCCACACACACAGCGGGCGTCAGCGGGGCTTTTCCTGCGTCACACACTCTCTCCGTCCGCGGTGCGGTCCTCCCAGACTCCCGCTGGTCACATGAGTGCAGCCTCTAAATGGCCTGCTTCAAACACTTCCCTAACCCCCACGGCATGCTAATCCCTCAAAGAGATCTTTTTAAAATCCGCGGTAATAGGGTCGGTCGAACCATTTGGGAAGCCTGCCCCTGACTATTTGAATAAAACTATAAACCTCACCCATCTGGCCTGGCTGTGACCATCAGCGTTGTTTGTTTGGCGTTGTATTTTGGGTCTGGTGCCTCCTCACACACCTCACAGAGAGGTCCTGGTTTTGGGGGTTGGAAAAGGGGGTCACCCTGCCGGCTTACCTGTGCCGTTGGCTGAGGGAGACTGGGGTTTCCGGGCAGGCTGTGGTGGGGAGTCTTCCAACCTAACGGGGAGAAAAAACAGTTCAGGGCAGCGTCCGGTTAGACCACTGTTACCATAAACGCCTTTCTATTGGCACTAAACAGTGACAGTGAAAACACCAAATGCTTATCAAAGGAGGTTCAGGGGACGTTGGACGAAAATTCACAGCTATGATTATTACATTTTGTATCGCCTGTGAACATGTCAGTATATGGTTTGTATGGGCTAATCTATGTCTACAAGGAAGGCATATGTATTGTATCTTGATAATGTAGGGCCCTGGGGTCATGTCCAAAGCAGGGGGCCACTACTGTTGGCACATAGTGGGGGAGTCAACTGGCAGGAAGAGGAAAAGCCACCTGATTACAGTCGGAATGACACTGAAGTGAAACTAACACACACACACACACACACACACAGATATACCCACACGTACACGTACACACACACTAACACGTAAACACACAAACTCACACATAATGCGCCACAATGTGATGGAGTGACTCAGCACCGTCACATGGCGTCACATTTGGTGCCAAGGGACACAGCTGGGCCTGAGTGCTGTGTCATGGTAAGCAAACCCATGATTTGATTGTGACATACACAAACACATGAGATAGAAATGCAGGCAAATATAAAAAGGAAATGAAATAAAAGTAGGAATTAAAACTTTCACAAATAAGCAGGGAAACGTGAAACCAAACATAAGATGGCAAACAGAACACACGGATAAAGTTCCTTTTGGAGTTCTCCCACCCTGAGCCAACCCCGACTGACACACACACACCCTATCTGACCCAGCTAAACGGATGAGTTTGAGTTAGTCATGCACTTCACCCCCGCACTTTAATCCTCTCCCTCTCTCCTCCCCTCTCCTTGTTCCTCCTCCCCCTGTGTCTTCTCCTTTTCTTGTTCCTCCTCCCCCTCTCTTCTCCTTTTCTTGTTCCTCCTCCTCACCTGGACTTGATCACTTCGTTCATCTTCTGCTCCAGGTCCAGCCTCTTGAGTCGCTCTCTCTCCAGCTCCTGCTTCAGCGTGTCCACATCGTTGGTCTCTTCTCGCAGCTTGCGTAACTCCTCCTCTACAACACACACACACACACACACATACATAAGATGATGCCAGACAAGTTTTCACAGCGTGTTGATTACAGGTAATTCACAACAACATTTGAGGAAAGAGCGTCCTCCCGGTTCTAGAGAGGTGTGTCTCTTCTCTGAGTGGAGCTCTACAGTGATAAAAGCAGGCCCTGCCATTCACACCAGACAAAAGCTACCTGTCTATTTGTGAGCGGCTTGACACTTGTTGCCAGGGTAGAGTTTTTGCTGTTTGCTGTTCTCTCTCTCTCTCTCTCTCTCTCTCTCTCTCTCTCTCTCTCTCTCTCTCTCTCTCTCTCTCTCTCTCTCTCTCTCTCTCTCTCTCTCTCTCTCTCTCTCTCTCTCTCTCTCTCTCTCTCTCTCTCTCTCTCTCTCTCTCTCTCTCTCTCTCTCTCTCTCTCTCTCTCTCTCTCTCTCTCTCTCTCTCTCTCTCTCTCTCTCTCTCTCTCTCTCTCTCTCTCTCTCTCTCTCTCTCTCTCTCTCTCTCTCTCTCTCTCTCTCCAGTCCCCTTATCCTGCCATTTGTCTTACTTCCTAACCTCCCTCTATTCCCTCTCTTTCTTTCCTTTCTCAGTTCTTTTCCTTCCATTCCCCCTGCACCTCCCACCCCTCCACTCCACTCTCTCCCAGGCAGGCGGGCTCTGGTGTCAGGTGTGATCGGGTTACACACTAGGTAGGGGGGTTAGGCGGAGTGGGGGTGACTTGTCCCCCATTCAGGTTTTGTCCCTGACTAAAGAGCCTCATCAATGTTGAAGGAGACAGCCACTCTGCTAACAAAACGTGATGAAGTCCAGGGGCCTAGCCAGGGCTTATGAGACTGCTGTGGGGGCACACAGAGACAGACAAACGCGCACACACACATACACACACACACATAAACAGACAGCACTGTTTTGAAGGGGTTTGGGGCAAGAACTACGCACAGAAAGACTTCCTTAAAAGAATAAGCGGCTCCTATTTTCCCAAGACTCTGGCTGGATCCTAAAACAACCCTGCCATAGACGGAACCACAGAGGAGACGTACACACACACACATACCGGGCCTACCTCAGAGGAGAACACAGCAAAGCAGAGCCCAATATAAACCCGATAACAGGATTGGCTATGCTGTGCTGCTCTCCCGCTCAACAAGTCGGCGTCTTCCGTGCGTAACGCCCTGTCTGGTACTACGGCGCGACACATCGACAGAACCTCACTAGGCGGGACGGACGGTCCATTTCAGGGAGAAAAGGGAAGGAGAAACAACGGTGTCAGTGTTAACGGCGGCTAGATTTGTCCGTAGATAGTCATGTCCTGGTGACAGCGACGAGGACAAACAGTCCCCACACAACACAAGTAACCCTTCCCCCGTGAAGCACACGGCCCACACACGGCCCTGCCCCGTGAGATGAATTGAGTGGGGGAATAAATAAGGCTCTTTGTGTTTTGATAGGACAGGTCAGGCAGACAGCGTGCTGGCAGGGCTTCAGTCACTCATCTATAATACATGCCTCTTCCAGTATCCAGAGCTCCACAGCCCATCATAAGGGCGGTAAAGCGCTTCTTATGGCTGACAATAACCATTATGAGTGACTGAGTACTTCCCATTCAAGCACGCGCACTCACAGACACACACAGCACAGTGAATGTCAAGATACTGAAAGTTGTCTCATTCGGAGGGTTGCAATCGGATGAGCCGGCCTTAGCCTTAGTCTGGCACCGTGGAAGATAAGTGTCAGACAGTCAGATTCCACGGCAGTAATAATGGCCTCTGGCTCTGAATCTAAAGCATAAAAAGGAGAGAGAGACACAGAGAGACAGTGACACAGAGAGAGAGAGAAAAAACACAGACAGAGCAACAAGCCAAAGGAAAGAGGAGAGAATCCTTATCCTTGGCCCCATTAAGTGGGTGTGTTTGCTTTACACACCGGCATCCCCCTGACATGGACCATATATTATATATTATTCACCCGGTCCCTGCCATCTCCTAATTAGACTCCGTAAAGTGGATTAATAGCACCACGGTTGACATGACACCCTGCCCCCCTCAGCCTTCTCTCCTCTCTTTTGTCTCTACCTGTTAGCCCTCATTAAACATTCAGCCGGTCCCTTTGGCCACTAGCCTAATACCGCGTTGACCCCGAACTACCCAGCCCTGCCTCAAGCCTTCACAAAAGCAGGCTCGACTGGAGAGAATGTCTGTTGGGGTTGAACTAGAATGGTGACTTAGCAACAGAGGTCCTCCGCTCTTACCTTTACCCCTTCCTTTAAATCCACACCTATGCCATCTGTCTGTGTGCTTGTCTTGAAAAACCTGTGTGTGTGTGTGTGTGTGTGTGTGAGATGTGGTCAGGACAAACGTTGCCATGTGCCAAGTACTGTACTTTATGGTTACCTTAGTTGCTGTGTGTAAGACTGTACACCCAGGGTAATGTAGTTTACACAGCTGACACATAGCACCATTTTACACCTATACATTTTGTCTCTTCCGTGTCCTCGTACACATTGAACAATTCTTATATCGATGTATTATCTTACCTTCTGTCATTCCTTCAATTGTTCCATTTTTTTATTACTTTTACCCCGATCCAATTACCTTCCTGCCCTCTGATATCCTTCTCCCTCTCTCTCTCTCTCTCTCTCTCTCTCTCTCTCTCTCTCTCTCTCTCTCTCTCTCTCTCTCTCTCTCTCTCTCTCTCTCTCTCTCTCTCTCTCTCTCTCTCTCTCTCTCTCTCTCTCTCTCTCTCTCTCTCTCTCTCTCTCTCTCTCTCTCTCTCTCTCTCTCTCTCTCTCTCTCTCTCTCTCTCTCTCTCTCTCTCTCTCTCTCTCTCTCTCTCTCTCTCCCCCTCTATCCATCTCTCTCTCCCTCTCCCTCTCCCTCTCTCTCTCTCTCCCCCTCTCCCTCCCTCCCTGTCTCCCTCCCTCTCTGAGTAATTGCTATTAAGGGAGACAGTAATCAGTCCAGCCTGGTTGCACTCTGTCACTCTTCGTTCCATCAACGGGTGAACGAGGTGGACGCTGGACAAGTGTGTGTGTGTTTGTGAGAGAGAGAGAGAGAGAGAGGAGAGGATGGAGAGAGAGTGATACGATTTAACCGACAGTTCGACCCGCCCCTGGCCTGTGTGCATGTGCGCACGTGTGTACACTTGTGAGCTGCATTATGTAACCACTATGTGTGTGTATGTGTGTGTGTGTGTGTGTGTGTGTGTGTGTGTGTGTGTATGTGAGTGCGCGTAGGCATGTGCAATCACACTGAAGTGGAGATTCCGTAATGCACCCACCCGCCTCCCACAATTCCCCGTTAACCCTGACGCCACACGCCATTGCTTTGGCCCTTCTCTACCACGTCTACACACACTCCACACGGAGCCCATCCAGCAACCATCACAAAGTGGAAGACGAAGTGGCAAAAGAAGCAAATTATCCGACCAGACGTCTGTAAAGTAATTCAGCCAAGTCTTGGTCATTTCACTGTTAGTTACAGTAGGTGCATGCGGCCGAGAAAGCCTTCAATCTGGTGGGAACACATTTCGATACACAAACGGAAAGTGTTTATTTAAAGTGGTTATTTCACTGGATATTACAGGAAGCACAAAGGTTCAGGTCCATGTTACAAGTTCAATATGGCTTACTTCACGTCCTTAAGCAGGCTCACTTGGGGAAAGATGGCTAACTTGCGGTTGGCTTAGCGTGTCCAGCAACTGACCAACTTACTGAGGTTGAGGTTGGCAAGAGTGCTGAGGTTGAGGTTGCTCTTGTGGCTCTTGATCCGGTCGGCAGCTCCGTCGTACAACAGTTCCAGGTCCGGGCTGCAGCCCTCCATCTCCGACACACACATCCGTCCCCAGAACCCCCTCCCTCTGGTCCCACAGAGCGGGTCAGTCCCCACCGAGCCGGCTCGCGGAGCTCCGACACTCGAGCAGGTCCACCATCTGCCGCTCACCGCTTCGTTACCACCCGAAAACCACCTCGCTTTGACTCCACATTCCACAGAGAATTGTCTGTGCGTGCCCAGATATGGTCTCGATATCACCCACGCAGTCGCGATCAACAGGAGCCGCGTCCGAGTTAGCAGGAGGCACGGCGACTGGTCTCAGCCTGGTCCGTGGGCATGGAACGACGGCAGCAACAGCAAATGCAGCCGATCGACCTCGGCGCAGGCTAAGTGAGGCTACGTGGTCGCGCTGTGCCCACAGCGGCTCTGAGCTTGGCCTGGTTGAGCTAGCCGTGAGGGAGTGAGAGGTAACAGGCTGAGGTTGTGCGTGTGCCCAGACTGCTTGTGTGTGAGTGTGAGTGTGAGTGTCTGTGTGTGTGTGTGTGTGTGTGTGAGTGTGAGTGTGAGTGTGAGTGTGTGTGTGTGCATGCACGTGCATGTGCATGTGCTTATGCGGACAGACGTACGTAGGAACGTAAGTCCTTTACCAAGTATGCAGGCCCCGTCTTAAGTCCCAAGAGGAAAAGTACAGCGCTGAAACAAAGGGCTCCTTTCACTGCCGTGTGGAGGGGGACCTGTGGCCGCACACTGGGGGCCCATTGTTCCCCGCGGTCCCCCGACCGTGCCGGACGGAGGCAGGACGGGGAGGGAGAGGTGCAGCCTTTGTGACAGTTGCCACAGACTACTTATCGGTGCAGGGCACATGACAAGTGCAGGCGACCAGCTAGCAGACTGCTGAGGGGGGCTGACGGTTTTCTTGAGTCCCCTGTTGGACCGTTTCATAGTCTTGATTAGAGACACCGGTGTGAGCTCAACGTCCGACTCCAACACGAGACCAAACGATGAGGTTTTCATTTGAAACTCGCACCATTGTGAATCCAGGCATATTCTGCACTCTTATTCACTAAGAGGCCTCTATTCAGCCTGCCTGGGCAAATCAATTAGCCAAAGCTAAAGTCCCGCCCAGCGCGTCATCCCTGTTGTCTTTGTTCATGCCACAGAGTAACTGCTGCTCGAAGACGGAGGGAGAAAAACGGCCAGTACATCTCCACATAAAAAGGGGTTGAATTGTCAGCCATTACACTCTGTCGACATAAAGCCGGACTGTCCCTTTGTGTTCAGTCGAAAGTGAGAGTAGGCTGGCAACGCAGACCTCTGACGTATGATCTTCAGAGGAACAGGGTGTCCTGTCTTCAAGCCAGGAAGGTGAGAGACAACTCCTGTCATGATTCTGTCATTTCCGCCATGCCACTCCAGAGAGAGCAGGAGGAGGCTCAGCGTCTCAACAGTAAGTATGTCAAGCAGACAGTAGAACAGACTACGTGGAATTTGTTTTCAATTAGAGCTAGACAGGGAGTTTCCCGCTAAATTGCAGCGGAGGCATGACAGGAACCCGTCCCAAGAGAGAGGCTTGAAGACTTTCCAAACAAACACTGCATCCCATAACACCACCGCCACCACCTCCATTCAGCTGTGAAGGTGCCTTCATTTAAAACTACAGCCGGTCAATATCGAGAAAGCACGGCGAGACAGATTACAGAGGCTCCGGTAGGAACAGTGCAACGGGGACATTGTTGCTGCCCAGTGGCTAGGTGTGGGAGCGCCGTTAGCCCCAGCTGTCCTACGCTCGGGCCAAACAGTGAAGGTCACCGCAGGGGAACGCTCTGTGAGTGCTGGGGACTGACGGATCAATACGATGTCCCAGCCACTGCCCTACTTCACACTGTCAGAGGGACAGCGCACACAGAACACGCTCCAACACTGCCATAGGGACACACACACACACACACACACACACACACACACACACACACACACACACACACACACACACACACACATACAAACGGCCCTTTGCTTGTGTACCGGCTCAAAAACAGTTCTCTCTATATAAACACTCAAGGGCTAGTTAAAGTGAACCAGGTAACAGCCGCAGATGGTGTTGTTCCTGGGATGTGGAGAGAATAAAGAGAGGCTGTAGTTCTGCCCTCTGGATGTGTGGGGCGTCTGCAGCTTTGTGGGTCTCTCTCTCGCTGGGCTCATGTGAGACGGTGTGTGTCATATGACGTAATGCAATGTGTCTCTTGATTTGCACTCTGCATGTTAGCACTGTGAGCTGAGGGAGATAGAGGGAGGGAGAGAGGGGGAGAGAGAGAGAGATAGAGCGATAGAGAGTAGTGAGAGAGAGGGGGAAGTAGAGAGGTAGAGAGAGAGAGAGAGAGAGAGAGAGAGAGAGAGAGAGAGAGAGAGCGAGAGAGAGAGAGAGAGAGAGAAAGAGAGAGAGAGAGAACGGGTGCTTTGTGTCGTGGATTTGCAGAGACGGAATTGCTTTGTTGACGTCCCCTAGAGGTGCCCCACGCCATCCATCCAAACCCCCACCACACACTGCTTCAGCATCTCCACCCGGGGGGGACAGAAAACTGTGTGGTTCCCCTGCAGACCGGCCATCAACCAGTTGATGCTTTTAGAGAGCTAAAAATAAACACCGTCAGAAGGATCGGAATATCTTTTCTCAGAGGGAAAGTATGAAGCCTGTCACCTACCCACACACACACAGAAACACACACACACACACACACACACACAGTTTGATGCATATAGCTTGTACTGCTGTTTTATGTATTGCGCCGAGCTGAACCCCCTTTACATAATTTAGACCAGCTCCAGCGTGCTGTCTATTGGACTGCTTCCTAAGGGGACTGGGGGCTGTCACCAGAGGACCTGTGTAGCTCTGCACAACGCTGACACTCACACACACACATACACACATACACACACAACACAGGGACAACGAGGCACTGGCAGAGCAGGGCTAAGTTAAAGATAAGCGGACCGTAACGGAGGCTGAACATAATCTTCCACTACGTAAGTGTGTTACGGCCACAAGGTTTCTGGCACACTGATAAGTTGTCAGCTAAACTAGCCTCATCTCCTCCTCCTTCTCTATCACCTGCGGTTCTATGCTTTCATGGTAAGGGGTGCTATCTTGTTAGCCACAACTTCAGATATGTCCTAGTGTTGCCTAATATAGCCCAGTCTGACCTACCAAACACCTCTTCTATTTATTCTGAACATCTATTTTTGTTTTTGTCAATCTGGTGACAGTGTTTTATGAGTCAAAGTCGTGACTCATAAAGTCACCCAATCAACAAATGCAGTGTAAACATAGCTCCCTCACTGACACGTTGTTGCTGAGACATTTGGGGTTCCATTTTGATATGATGGTAATGCATTCATACTGGCCCACCATTCCTCCCCTAAAATCTGTGTGAAGGCCAGGGGAAAGTCAGAGATCAGAACAACAAGAGCATATGGTAAGCAAGAGGTGGAGATTGAGGAGAAAAAGCAATGACAGAGATAGAACACACACACACACACACACACACACACACACACACACACACACACACACACACACACACACACACACACACACACACACACACACACACACACACACACACACACACACACACACACAACCGTGCTGCTTTTAATCTGATTAGTCAGT
>CM030172.1:12929578-13122078 GCA_017639675.1 Aplochiton taeniatus | reverse complement strand
GTAGAGAGATTCAAATAGAGAGAGGGAGGGAGAGAGACTAAATGTGGGACTTCAAACAGACTGAACGAGTCTCTCCTCTGTAACTATGTCAAAGAGATAGGAGCATGCAGGGAGAGGTGGGGTGAGAGAACTGAATGCAGGAGAGAGAGAGAGTTGAGTGGGAGGTTGAGAGAGAGAGAGAGAGAGAGAGAGAGAGAGAGAGAGAGAGAGAGAGAGAGAGAGAGAGAGAGAGAGAGAGAGAGAGAGAGAGAGAGAGAGAGAGAGAGAGAGAGAGAGAGAGATCAAAGACATCCAGGAACCAGGGAGCCAGGGAGAGGACGAGGATGAACAGACAGAGAAAGAGACAGGGTGGCGGGGAGGGAGGCTGCCAAGACCTCAGTCTCACTGTTCGACACCACGTGATCCACCTAAAAGAGACGTAAACCACAAGGAATTGCTAAACATTCCGAGACCCAGCGCTAATCCCAATGCTTTCTAATCCGCAAAGGTTGGCCTGACGAAGGCTTGGGATCTACGGTGCGCCTTTGCCCCGGTGGGAGTTGCCTGGCTAACAGGTGGAAACCGGTGCTGAGGCCTAGACCCAGGTCAGGTGATCAGCTCCTGAGCTGCAGATAAGCATCATCCCAGAGCCTGTCATAACCCAATAGGTATAGTCCTCCCACAGGTGAAGAACTGCGACTGAACTCTGCCAGGCTGAACTGCCTGTGGACACTTGGCCCTGCATACTCCCTTCCACAAAGTGGACTCTTCTGAATCGTAATATTAATATTCTGTGACTTTATGAATCTGCTGTGTTATTATGTTCAGTTGTTATGTTTTAAATAGAGCCACGCACGTCTCTGGACGGAAATTATATGGTATTTTGTTTTAGGACCAATCAAATCTGGTATTTTGCCTCCCACAACACAGTGGTACATGCAAGCAGAAGACGGTTTATTCTGGGTTTCTGTGCCTTTTCGACACCCAGCAAAAGACGTACACACACACACACACACACACACACACACACACACACACACACACAGTCACGCCACACGCCCCCACACACGCACACAAAATTATCATAAGATCAGACACCATCAAACGAGAGTTCTTCTCACTCCAGTTATGATGAGAATCAAGAGGTGCTACTGTGAATTGGTGCTAGGAGACATGGAGACATAGCTGTGTCATTATAGCCAGCCACAGGTGGCACCAAATATTAAGAGGGGACCCATTCCAAACGCAGGTCCAAGGGGTTGAGTCTCATTCTGTCATCTGAATATGAAAGAAATCGAGTGACTACTGTAAGGCAACTAAAGCGGGCGACGAGTACAGAGAGAGACAGAGAGAACTAGGGGAGAGAGAGAGAGAGAGAGAGAGAGAGAGAGAGAGAGAACTAGGGGAACTTCAAGCTAATCCTCTAATCTCCAAACGCCTTGCGCCATCTCCAGTCAGTGACGTAGTGGTCCAATCTAAAACTGGTGGTTTCCAAAGTCACTGCTCAATATGTTCCAACAGGAAGCAAGAGCTCTGGACGAGGTCTACTGCTGTCGGAGCAGCTGTCTCTCAGATGATGTCGGAGGAACATTTCGAGCCGAACAGAGGGAAAGTGAGGCGTGCAAAGGGGTTTTCCTCTACGGTGATCCAACACATCTCAGGTGTCACTGCGCAGCTGCCTACACTTGCGCTGGCACCAAAAAACAACTACACACAAACACACACTTACGTGCACACACATGCACAGCAACTAGATCTTACCCAGAGAGCTACTTGCAGTAACTAACACCCAGGATTACCATCTTAAATACAGTGGACAGAAGGGGAAAGAAGCTGAGATAGCCGTCCTTTAAGAAATGATGAAACCAAGTGACTGATGTACAGATATGAACGGAGGATGCCCAGCCTTGGCTATTACACAAGGATTAGAATAGGGGTTAAAGACAGGGGGACTAGCCAACACCCTAATAGCATCACAGCTGTTACGAAATGTTATCGCTAGGGCAAACAGGGGACACTCAAAAAACCCTCTCTTCTCAGAAAAGGTTAAAGCCTCTAAATGCTTCGAGGGGCTCTGTGTGTGTGTGTGTGTGTGTGTGTGTGTGTGTGTGTGTGTGTGTGTGTGTGTGACACATGGGGCACAGCAGGAGTGCTTTGGCCTTTCTGCCATCCTTCAATCTCTTCATCTGCTCAACTGTCTCTCTCCCTTCCTCTGTAGACAGTCTGCCTTTAATCTCACTCCTTCTTCCTCAGCTTTTTCTCTTCCTCGCATCTCTGCCATCTCTCCCTCCTTCTGGACCTCTCCTCCCGTCTGTTCTTTCCTTCCTTATCTCTCTTCTTTCTCTCCATCTTTCCCTTTGTGGTTGGCAGTAAGAAGATAAAGGTGCGTGCGTGTGTGTGTGTGTGTGTGTGTGTGTGTGTGTGTGTGTGTGTGTGTGTGTGTGTGTGTGTGTGTGTGTGTGTGTGAATGCCGTTGTTGTGTCTTTTTAATATGCTGTGAATAATGCTCCAATAAAGACCCCTCTTATGGTTTCTATTCCTCTCCCTTGTCTCCCTTCCGCCCCCTCTCTCCGGCGGAGACCAGGCAGTGTAAACAGAGGCCGTCACACAGACGTGTGCTGTTGGACGCCGCCTCTGCTTCTCGGTGGACCAGGCAGTGCGCTCTATTAAACTAGCCAGAGGCCGCTGTCTGCTGGAGCAGACGACCTCCTGGTCATCCCCACCTTCCTCTTCCCTTTATGACGCAAGTCAGCCACAGGTCAGGTCTAACCCCCCCCCCCCCCCCCCCAGGCACAGAGCTCTCAAAGAAATAGAGGTGGGGTGACAGAGGGTGGGGTATGCGAGCAGGAGAAGAAAGAAAAGGGAGGAGAAAAACAAAAATACGTTGATGACCAAGAGAGAAAGAGGCAGAGGAGGAGAGAGAAAAAATACAGAGGGGAGATAGACACACACACACACTTAGCTGAGTGCTGGAGAGCTAAAACGTAGTCGGCCAGGATCTACAGGCCGTGGTCTGCCCTGACCCGTGTGACCCAGCGTCTGAGCTCAGCATGGCCGTCCATGCGTCACTGTGGCTCTCCCTCAGACCACTTCCCTTACTACACACGGACGCCGAGTACACGACATCAAGACCGGCGCAGGCAATCCCAAGAAAATCATTACCCCCTTTTGAAGGGGAAAGCTGAAATAATGTTAATTATTATGAATTCATTCTTTCTGATGAAGTCATCCTTCAGACTGAGGTCAGCATGGAAGCATTAAGCGGCTGTTCCCTTTTCCTTGAAGAATGTGTGACTACTTCAGGCCATGCCCTGGAATAGACTTTACTCTGAAGGCCCTCTGTCGTTCTTAGTCTAAGGGTCTTGGAAGAAGGTGTGCTCCAAACGTCCAAGTCAAGGATGTAGGAAAACATATGTTAAAGGGTCTTGTTAATGGCATGCTTGGTTTGATGAACAGTGGGACAAGGTCGAGCATGGCTCCTATCATGCAAAGATAACCAAACTAATGCTATGTAAACTACAAATAGAGATCACTACTAATGAATGACCAATGCTCTCTGTCAGCCCTAAGGTATTTGCCTACCCGTGGTTTTACCGTGACAACTGGCTTCAGCTGCTGTCAAAACGATGACCCGAGCTCTTTCCAAAAATAAGTGAGATGAACACGTTTATAATACCGTACCTCTGCGGATTTGGATTTACTTGAATGACTTCCAAAACACGTAAAAAAAAAACTGCAAATACATACACACACACACACACACACACACACACACATACACACACACACACACACATACACACACACACACACACACACATACACATACACACATACACACATACACACACACACATACACACATACACACACACACACACACACACAACAGGGAATAAGGACACACATACACACACTTCCCACTCACAGGGTCTCGTAGTTCGTCAGAGTCCCGGGAGGAAGTGCGGGGCTTCACCTGCACGTCGTCGCTACATTCATTGTCGGAGCCATTGGGCGACTCGGCTAGATCCAGGAAGTCATCTTTCTTGGGCCCTCGGAAGCGGATCTTGTCCAGGCGCTTTAGCATGGTCAACACCGCACCCCTTGGTTTTACCTTAACATGGTGGACAGCAACCCTGCAGGGGGACACAGCACCACCACAGCATGAGTTAACACCATAGAAAAATGACCAGGTCAGAATACAAAAAAATATGATAATATATAAGATAATAAACTGAACGCAATATGGCTTAGCTCTTCCTCTGATTCACATTGTCAGGGCCATAAAGGGTATTTTTAGCATGGGTTACCTCAGAGGAAATTAAACCCGCAACCTTAGCTGTTGTAATGCTATGTTCTACCTCATCGAAGGAGTCACAAAGGGCCACAAGGATATATTAAAATTAAACGGTACTAGAAAAAGGAGGAGAAAACCGACAGACAATAAAACATATCCATTTCCGCCTTGCGGCCTAGTCTGCTGATTCTGTGCTCCCTGGATGCAGCCTGGTCCCCCATTCGTCTCCAGCTGGAGCACACAGAGTGACAACAAGACCCAGCCTGACCCAATTGGAAGGTTTAATTTCCGCGCTGGTGTGTCCCAGGAGGGGGGGTGGGGGGCTGTGGGGCTTAATGACTGTGTTTACTGTCAATGAGTCCCTTTTAAGAATGACTGACGGACTAACAGGGTGACTTGGAGGCGGCCAACCAGGCCTGCTATTACCTCGGAGCTTGAGTCACCAAGAAAACACAGGCCAGGGTCCCACCATCTCAAGGCAGCGGGCAGCCCTTCCACTGAAGTGACGCTGACCTCTGAGCCAACTCCTTCCTGTGTCCAACCATCGTGCCATGCTCGTCAATCAATATGTGCAGCAGCTACAGCCAATACTAAAGCAACCACGCAGAAAACTGGTATTGGCATATCATCGTCGGTTTCTGTTGTAAGCTTAGAAAGTCCCCCTTGAGCTGGTCACAGACCCGCCTGTTCCACCCAGACCCCCCCCCCCCCCCCCCCCTCCCACCACACACACACACACACACACAGGGGAGGGAGGAAACAATGGCGTTTTTGTTTTCGACAATTTGGTCGTGCTATGATTTGACGCGGGGGAAAGGGATTAAGTACACTTCTCCCCTCGGTAATCCCTCAGATTAAGCAGTGCCTCCCGGCCTGGTCAGCCAGCCTTCTCCTCTGCCTCCCGGCCTGGTCAGCCAGCCTTCTCCTCTGCCTCAAGCCCTGGGGGTCAGCCGGCAAACTCTGGGTCCTCCCTAACACTGCCTGGTGGACTCAGGGCCAACGTTATAATACACAGAGCTATTCAGCAGATCAACACTCCCCTGCAGTTATTTATTACCCCCCATCCGTCGCAGACACACACGCGTACACACACACACACACACACACACACACACACACACACACACACACACACACACACACACACAAACACCCATCCCAGCCGGTCTTTGCTTCCTAAGAGGGTTAGAAGGGTTACTGGGAACTTGGTGGGAAACACGTTCACAATGACTCACCCCTCCGTCTCTGTGGGGAACACGGGATAGCTTGATGATACAAGCTCTAACCTAAGACCTTTTTCTTCTCGCATTTTACTTTCACTTTCCCATCGAACCAAAAGCTACTGAAGGAAGAGAGTGATTTTGAACACGTTTGCAAAGACAGTGGAGTGGCATCATAATATCCATGTCGTCAAAACATGAAGGAAATAGGTTTGTATAGGAGCTCCTAGAGGTTTGAATTAACTGGGAAAACTGTTAACATTTCATCTTGTGTCGTCTTCTTTCTATCAAGCAATTGCAGAGTGTCATTTCTGTCAGCCCTGAAGCAGCTTTTAGCAGAGACGGCAGGAAGGTCTGACTAGTCTAAATAGACTGGCAGTCCATTAAGGAAAGGATAGTTAACTCAAGGTCTGGCTATTGAAGCTCTGGCTCTGTGGGTGCAGACACCTAAACATTCACACACAAACAGAAATGTACTTTTCATTCAGCCGTTGACAAACACACTCACTTTTAGACAAAACACTGCTCGACACAAGGCCACATGGAGAACACACAAAAGCAAAGCGATATTTTCCCCCCCTCCTCTCTCTCACTCAACTTTGGTCTTTTCGTCTTTGACCCACCCCCCCCCCCCCCCACACATCCACCCACACACCCTATGGTTGGTAGTCTAAATTACTTTGCATGTCTTACGAGGAAATCCTTACTAGGATCGGACTAAGAGTAGCTGTGACAACTCTTTAGTACTACCCATTGAAAATGTGTGTGTGTGTGTGTGTGTGTGTGTGTGTGTGTGTGTGTGTGTGTGTGTGTGTGTGTGTGTGTGCGTGCGTGCCAGTAAACTCCGCAGCCAAAACTCAAATGATAAAACTGTCCAGGTTTATTTTATGCTTAGTCACGTTATTATTCCAAACCAATTGATCCAAGGCCTCTCGACCCACATTAAACAAAATCCTTCCTAAGTACAATTCTATTCCAGCTCAATAGAGGAACAAGGCCTCATTGAATCTCCCGACTACATCTGTTTACATAATGGAGCATTGTCATGGCACCCAGAAGTACCAAGCCTCCTCAACATAACGTGATTCCACTTCACTGATCTGCATCTGGTGTACAAGAGGGAGGCTTGCCATGGAGGGATTGTGCAAGGGGCTAACAAACAGAAGCACACGGCTAAGCACAACAGAACACTGAACAAGAACCACCATTTCAATACTGAAAAAGCGGCAGTTATCTTGGAAGGAAAAAGAAATGTCTTGCCAACATTGATATTGCGATCTTACAGTTATGCTATGTTTCTAAATGTAATTTGTCAACGATAGAATGAAACTAAATAACCACCACACAGCACACATCCACTTGTAGGAGGATGCCCATACCACACACACTTCCCGCAGGTTTCAGGGAACTCATGTGAGTCTGTGTGTGCGTGAGTGTGAGAGAGTGAGAAAGGGAGAGAGAGAGAGGGAGAGAGAGAGAGGGAGAGAGAGAGAGAGAAGTGGATTTCTTCGCACACAGTCTGCCCACAAAGGCTTTAAGGTGCTGATCTTCACGCCCTATAGAATAGCTACATTCAATTAAATAACTCTTTATTCATCTCTAGAGTAAACACGGAGCACGACTCCACAATTCAACGGAGGGGGACACATAGCCCACTGTGTGAACTATAAACTTTGCTAATTCAATGAACATTCACCTAGTAGCAAAGTTTAACAACGGTGAAAAAGTTGGACTACGTTATTTTTCGTACTAAATTGAATTTACGTGACTGACTATAAAAAGGGGGGCACAGTGCGGCTTTGAAAAATTGGTTCTAACAATCATGTAACAAGTCCCATTTATTCTGGAGGCGCAAATGGTTGATGATGTGATGGAAGGATCGTTACACGATTGAAACTCAAGCTGATAGGCTCAATCACGCACGTTTCATTGCACTGTCAAAATGTTAGAATTTTAAAGCAATAATAGTAAACATACGACACAGTTACATTCCAACCCACTAAAGAGATAATCCACCTTCACAGGGAGATAAAACGCCACACTGTACTAAAGATAAATAAAACACGAAAAATCACATTCGGCTAATAATACATATTAGTAAACCAATAAAGTTCCTTTACCCAGCACGTAAATCGTAGCAAAGTTTCATTAACACTGAGATTGCCTTGGAATGATTCTTCTGTACACCTGCTTGGTTCTAACGGTCCAATTATCCAACCCGTCCTCCGTCTATCATGCCACAAGCTGTTCACTTTACTCTTCCATTTCAATCTTGTTTGGTAGACAAAAGCGATAATGTATATTTCTCAATCTTGTTTTCTATAATAAAAGCAATCGCCCAACAATGAGAGAATCGCACTACCAACCTCATCAGGCGTAGCTATCTCCCGTCAGTTTCTTGTTGATTTCATAGGCAGTACAAGGCAAAGCAAGAAAATTTCGTCAGCGACTGCTTGCTCGTCTTAAAGGGGCCGCAAGTACTTTCATTACAAAGCCCAGCAAGAAAACAAATACCGCTCCGTTCAAGGAAGAAGCTAAATTACAACCATACCTGTCCTCACGTGATGCCAATAATAGATCTGTGATTGTTTTGAACCATGAACAGACATAGTTGCCTTGCATTGAATGCCCATCACAACATTTTGACCAACCCAACAAAAAAACAACAACCAGAATTATCTCTCTCCAGCTTTCTTTCTCCTGCTCTCTCACACACTCTCTCTCTCACACACACACACACACACACAGACAAACTCTTTCTCTCTCTCTCTCTCTCTTCTCTCTCTCTCTCTTTCCCTCTCTCTCTCTCTCTCTCTCTCTCTCTCTCTCTCTCTCTCTCTCTCTCTCTCTCTCTCTCTCTCTCTCTCTCTCACACCAAACAAAACAAACAACCACATGCAAATAGATTTTCAGACAAAAACCTTTCCACCCTTGAAAATAAAAGGTTTGCTCTGCCAACATAAAGAAACTACTTAAAACAAGAGATTTCATTAAACTGAATGCAATGGTTCATATGACTTTTTAGTTATGTTGGCCCGAACAACATTAGTGGTGGGCATGTGTGTGTCCTCTGTGGCAGAGTAGATATTTGTGTTCAGCTGCCTGGCGTTCATGCAGTTGTTGTCCTTATAGCTAAGTTACTAATCAATACTATTATATGGTTGCCTCTGTGTGGTCAAACTGAATCAAAACATTGTGTCAGTGTGTGTGTGTGTGTGTGTGTGTGTGTGTGTGTGTGTGTGTGTGTATGTGTGTGTGTGTGTGTGTGTGTGTGTGTGTGCTTGTGTGTGTGTTAGTGTGTTACACTCGACCAATAATCAAGGATTGTAATATCACATCCTCAACTAGAACAAACTGTTTCTTCTTCTCATCAGATTACCATACAGACAATTGATTATTAAAATTTTATCATGGTTGACTCCACTGTCCTCTTTTATTTGATGTCGCTCAATAAGCCTAACCTAATAGTGACACAAAACAGCAGGGGAAAGCAGACAACAAAACACTCTTAGAAGATGTTGGCATCGTAGCACATCTCTCAACAAGACATCAAGAGCATGCAGTCTTCATGTAGTCCCTTTTATCTGCAAATGCTAATATTATTGTAGAACAACAGCGATGCCACAAGTAATCCCCCCAAACGTCCCAACCCTGGCATGGCATGCAGGGAGAGTCCCCACCCTCTGTGCTTCCTTCCGGCCCTTTAGCACGCTGCAACTCTCTGATTCTCGGCAGATGCCTCTTATCAGCAGCGTGTTGCCGAGATGAACAAATCCACCCTTGGCTCCCAGAGCACTCATTAAGAAGCCCCTTAATCCCAAGCCCCTTTTATATAACCACCATGACAGCGTTGGCACCCTCTGAATAGAGCCAAATTAAGAAGATGGAGGTTAGAGGAGTTAGGGTGTTCAACAAGACCATCACAGATAATTGTGACCAATGAAAACTCCAGGGGGTTTGTACATTTTTGGTCTTTAATCATTTTTTTGTTAAACAGTCAAAATTAAGGAAATATGACTGAGCGAGGATCAGGGTCAATATGTCTGTGCAAAGTGCTGACATACGGGGCTCACCACTGTAATGTTACGTAAATCAGACAGGGATCCCATTTCTTCAGAACAAAAGTGATTTGTGAAGACATTGTAATCACACCTCCCACTGTTCAAGACAGGATTTCGCAATGAACACATTGATTGTACAGGAAGTCAATGTTTATAGAGGGCATGACGTGGTGGAAGCACATGGTGAAGCACCAGCAAGCCAGTAGACAACAGTCCAACTCTCCCTTCATCTCCCTTTCTCTGTTGGGCAGAGACCCTCATAACTGTGTGCATGCACCTTATGGCATACTTATATTAGGCCTTCTGGACACACATGTTGTGATGTTTGTCATCTTTTTTGAAGGTTGGAAGTCATTCTCAAGCTGACCTTCTCCTAGTCCACCAGTAGGTGGCGGCCTTGGTTCAGATTTAAGATCCTGTACTGAGCATGATTGTTCTCTTTTATTGGCTCTGCCAACTCCAGCTCACCTGAATTATTTAGTGTCCACGATTGAAAGGCCCTGAGATGGAGCCGAGATAAACGACAGACTACAGAAAGGGAACATATTCCTAAGAGATCACCCACAGCTACAGAGGCAATTTGTATAGATTGATTAATATTTATGATTGTTGGTTGTACATACGATATGTCACTGCACTTTTTAATGGCATTTGTGGATCAAAACAACCCCCAGTTGCTTTCATCTTATAGCTTGACCCAATTGTTTTACATACAGCTACTGACATGGTCAAACAAATAGTTTTGTCTGTCAGGTTTCATTACTAAGTTGGAGGCCACCCTTATAAACAATGGGCTAACTTTTTCCCTAACTTTTCACCAGAATAATTTTCTAAAGCTGTATGTTTTCACACTATATAATTAGAGGGCAGACTTGGGACGCATGCTATGATTAACAATCAATTGGTAATGTTCACTCTGTGCTATTGACATGGTTTGTCAGCCCTTGCCTAGCATACTTAGCATTATAGTTAAAATAAATGCTCACTTTATTATCCACACAGAGCATATTCAATCCACTCAGTCTTCTTCTGTCACACAAAAAAACACGTCACACATCCGTCTTCTTCCCTCCCAGGCTGTTCCAAAACTATGGTCACCTGAGGGGAGGAGGGACTATCGTCACCTTGGTGACTGAGAGGCCATTAGGCCATTGTAACCTGATCTGCCCATCTAAACATTCTCTCTGGCAAAACTGCAGCCTGGCTTACTGAGAATGATTAACCTGCATGTATGGGCCTGGGCTCAATACAAAACGACCTCGATGAACGGTTTATGACTGGCCCACTGCTATTACTCAGAGGTGTCACTTTAAAACCGAAACGATTATTGGTGCTCACCTCCCCTCTGTGGCTAACTTCATCTAGCCTTTGAAGTACGGCAGGGCTAAAGTGAGCCAGGCCTAATCTAGTGCTGTTGAAGGAAAATTCCTGGTTGCGCCAGCATTGCAGGCTTACCGAGGAATGCCAGGCAAAAGAGCAGGAAAGCTGCCTGCACATAAGATGGCTTGACCTGGACATGGAAGGGAAAGTGTGAAGTCAAAAGTTTACACCCACACATGGTTTGACTTTCCCAGAGCCTTTCCAAGACAAGTTTAATTTACACACTAGTACCAAGGTTAGATAAACAATACATTTGATATAAAACACAAATTCATAGCCCTCCTGTTAAAATCCCACTACAGTCTCTGTAACATGTAAGGGTGCCATTCCCCTTAATTGACTCTGTCATGGGAATGGTGGAACAGTGTATGAAAGGCTGTGGCAGTTCCTCTCGTGAGGTTTCTGCTGGGCACCCAGAGCACTTGAAAGTGTGCACATGCATGTGTGTGTGTGTGTGTGTGTGTGTGTGCTTGCATGAATTGGGACACAGCATGAGCGTATGTGGGCGTGCATGTGGGGGGGTCAAGTGGCTGTGAATCATGTGTGACCCTGCTGGTATGTGCTTGGCAGCCTGAGTGAGAGCCCCTGGAACCGCGCTGGATCAAGGCGGGCGACACAGGCGGGCCGATAGGCACCATTGTTCTGCAGGAGGGATTAGCTGGACCACACTCAGACAGAGCCAGACACTGTCTGTCTGACTCCAGGTCCCAGTCTGCACTTCACAATAGGTCACCTAGCTCCCCGGGATACACACATGCTCTCTCTCTCATGACGCGTTGCCTGGAAATAACACGGGTGCCCCTCTACGTGCCCAAACGCATGTGGGACTGGACATGGAGCGGTAAGTAGTGGCTACATACACACACTCGCACACACACTCCTCCAGGCTCTTTCCGGTTCTGTTGTGTAAGCGAGGTCTCCACATTGAGATGTGTGTCTACAGTAGTTTAGAGGTCAATACCTTACATGGAGATCATATCTAGTGCTATGTTATAGCAGTATTCTTTTCTGTCCCACTCGTCTTGATAGATGTAATTTAGTGTTGTACTCTATGAACACCTCTATCACTCCTTTAATATGACATCTTAATATGATGTGGTGCGGCAGGCGTTTGGTGTAGTCCAGCCAAATAATACAGCAGAACGATATGTTCAAAAAGGCAACATGTCAGCTTTAATTTTACAGTCACAACCATCATTTGTCATCCAGTGTCTTAAAACCATACAAAATAAATATACATTATGTTACAAAACATTTCCAGTGTCTCAGATCATTAAAAAAAACATTCAACACCAGCATTGATTACATGAAATGAGGAAAAAACACTGGGTGAGTGTGTTGGTGTGTTTCTGTTTGTCGTACTGTACAAAGGCATTGGGTGAGTAGTAAACTTTACATTAAGGAGCTCAACACCATGTTAAGGCAAGCTACTTGAATTGCTTTGGTAGAGTGTCTGGACGTGCATTGTCATTTTCCTGGACACCCCCACATCAAAGGCTTGGATTTATACAGGATGTATGGGGTGGTATGAAGTGAAATACACAAGTGGACTGGACACTGAGACAGGACTTAGTGGTTCAAGATCAGAGGGGATATCTATCCCATTTCACATAATTAAAGTACTCTAAGCCCTATCAAGGGGCTTTCGGCTTTCAAAAGAACATTCAAGGTCTCACACACACACAGTCATGCTTTTAGTGTGTGTGTGCTAGTTTAGGCCTTACTCCAGACGCACTGGATATGCAGGCACATGATTTGATCTGAGCCTTAATTCGATCAGTCAATAAACAGCAAGTGATTTCATCAAGTTTTCTATTTTATATAAAACAGTCCTATTCAATTTACAGTTTCATTATTACTTTTCATTCATGACAGTGAAAATAAAAAAATACAACAAGTCTTTTCTTAATTTGAAATATCTACACATGTATTGTAACCAAAATGGATTGTGATAGGCGTGCCTATTTCTAAACACCAGCCTTATGAAGAGCACTTGGTGAGTCTGCCGATTCGAGAGGACCCAGCACAGATAAGTAGGCCGAGCCACCAAATCACACACCACAGAGTGTCCGACTGACCAACAGCAGGACAGGTTTGCAGGCATGCCCTTTCAGGTGTGCCCAAATCACAGGTTTATAACGGTGATCTTCACGTTCCCTGGCTCTTATTGTCCTCTCACTCCACTTGATCCACACATTCACCTGGGCCGGCCTGACCAGCACACAGTGGGCGTGCATGCTTATCTGTATGTGCTGAAGGTCCACCTTAGAGCTGGTCGTTTGTTCATGGACGCACAGTGCATTCGGGGGATGGAGTCCTTTGGATTATGTCCCCCCCTCCTTGTTTAGTGGTTTTGGCACAAGAGGATCCATGAGTCCTCATCGACCTCAATGTCTTTCTCTCCGTTGGTCAAGTCCAACACCACCTTCCCTTTATCCGTCTCTACCTCTGTCTCCTCCCGCAGTATGAGTGTGTTTGTGTCGGCTGTAATGCTTCTCTCTGAGCTGAGGAGGGAGAGTGGAACTAGCGAGAGGCCTTTGGATTCCTGGGGACCCTCTCTTTCCTCGCGCACACGCTCCCTCTCGTGTTCCTCCTCTTCCTCTCCCCCTGTTCGTCCTCTCCTCATACCTAGAGGCTGCTCTTTGTTTTCCTGCTGGGTCAGATCGAAGTTTCATTACTGCCGCTGGAGACAGGGAGGAACGGAGGGAGGGAGAGAGGGAGGGAGGGAGCGGAGGAGGGCAGGGGAAGGAAAGGAGACGTGGAGGGTTAGATGAATGCAGGGAAGCAGGCAGTCATCATGCAGCATTCATGAGGGGTAGTTACATCTAGATACAGTATATCCATGCAGGAAAGTAGTCAAACCTACAGCATGTCTTTTGTTTGGTGGCCTCATAGCACTAGGACCTGGCACATGCAAGCTCAACGGTCAACTGATCCATGTTGTTATTTCCTAGCCAACACGTTCAGTAAAGAGTTATCTAGCTTTTATCAGATTTTCTTGATCGTAGCTTAGACAAGCAAGACACTTGACTTAAAACACTGTTAGACAATGTTAGCTTCATGACTCCCCATTATGGACACGGACATTACAAAGCAAGCGTCGGACTACAATACCCACTCGGAGTCTGATTCGTTGCCCCCGTTGACGGTGGCCAGCTTGAGCTGCATGGCCGTGCCCCCGTTCTGGTCGCGATGCGCCGGCGGCGGAACGGGGATCTGGGGCCGCGGGGCGATGGGTGGCTTGATGATCACGCTGTTGCCGTGGGAGTTTGGGCGGACGCCGTCGTTGGACGCCAGGGAGGGAGGCCGGGAAGAGGGCGTGATGTTAGTGGAGGAGGCCAGAGGAGCAGGGCCGTTGTTGGGAGCAGAGGTGATGGTCGGGGGGTTGTAGTCACTCAGCTTCTCCCGGAGACGGTTCTTCATGTTCTTGTCGGTCAGCGGCGGAGGATAGGAGATCTTGTTCTTCAGAATGCCTGGAGAAGAGAAAAAGGAGAGGACAGACGTTTTAATTCTTTGATGAAATTACAACTAATGAGTGAAAGCACGTATCAATGAGAGAAACATTTACGGACAGACTAACTAGGTAATCAAATAATACACACGTGTCAACTGCTCTTACCTCTCCTCTGCTCTGGCTGGTGGTTGCTACTGCTGTTAGGTTGGCTAGGGGGCGCTGTCTCCTTGACCGGCGCCTCTTCTGCTTGGTCCGGGGGAGGCTCTCTCTCTCCCACATGGTTCAGCTTGTTCTCCGAGTGCATCTCCACGTTGACCTTGGTCTCCACTTTCAGCCTCTCGGCCCGACCAGGATCCTCACTGTCACTGGCTGTGGTAGCCTCTGCGGGCCAGTAAGGCTTTACGTGATTGGACACTGCTTCGACTAGTTCAACAGCAAATAAAAACACGAGCCAAACAGGTTTAGGTGAGGCACAGAAGTCTATAGTTGATTTATTCGAGTTTTTTCCTAATGGGATTTTCCCAAGGTTTTTATTGTAGTTTGTAGATCATTCTGACAGTTTTATACGTCTACAAAATGTATTGTTGGAAAGTTTATAATACTGCGTTCGAATATATCCATCTTTGGGCACGTACAGCCCTGTGTTTGGGTTAGGAGTGTTATCTGTTACCTTGCACAGCGTTTTGTTTCGGGGTGCTGTGAACGGGCTGTCTCTCATTGTTCCACTTGGGCTTGATGTCCATGTCCTCGTCCTCACTGTCGGAGGAGTGGGACGAGGCGTAGGAGGAGCTGTGTTCATCCACAGACAGCTCACTGTCTGAGTCCGAGTCTACGGGAGAAAGCGGGACTCCTCAATGACTCTTATGCACAGCAGCGACTCACCGCTATCGACGGCACACATTTTAGAAACGTTCTCTTACTTTAAACACTCCCATATGTCCTTCTATTACGCATGTATTGAAATAAAACAAAGCCGCTCTGCATTCTGTAGGAACCCCATTGCTGGGGGAGTTAGAGATCAGATTGGTAGAGAGTGTGTGTTGTACCATCTCCCTTGGTGCCATTCCTGGGGAACAGAGAGCCGTCCAGGTCTGTGTGTCCTTTGGCTGTCCCTGAAGACACACTGGGCTTCTGAGCAGAGTCCTCCCTGCAGAGGAGGGCAGGAGAAAACATGATGGTGCAAAAGGACCGCATGTTACTAAATCTAATATTTCTATTAAAACCTTTATTAAATTGAAAGATTGACTGATGAATGCACACATAGAAAAAACAGGCACATAAACATAACATGGATCGTAAATATTAAATATCATTCGGAACAGAAACTTCAAATGCAAATTGTGAGTTGATAAACTGTTATATACAATATTTAACCACTCTTCCAATCTAAAATTTAACAAAGATTTTTTTAAATACAGCTATTTCAAATGTTGGTACTTCTTCAATCTTACTCCGCTTGCACACCAGGTGCATGTTGCCTTAAAGAAGCTTTACTATGATCTCAGCTATCTTACTAACTTCTATCCCATCCATTAAATTCTTCTGTTACCGTAGCTTAAATTGAAATATGCCAGTAGCATGTTAAAAATGTGGTTTCTTGCATTTGACTGGAAAATGAATGACTAATGCTAGCGGGCATTCAAGGTAAACAATGGGAAAGTTTGTAGGTTAGCTAACAATGGCTAACAACGAGCAAATGATAGGGCTAGTTGGCTCGTGTGGAGTGGGACATTACTCAGGCCCCTCATATAAACACGATCCACTCTTCATTTCAGTCCCAGTGAGTGACGAGCTCTGCTCCAGCCATTCCTCTAGCAGCGGTGCTGAGGGACACTACCTGTGGCGTGTTCCACAGTCAGCACCTGGGGCGTTCCTCAGTGGGCTGAGACTTAACCGGAGGCCTCAGGCTCTACAGCCTTGTCTGTTTGATGCCTGATCTAAGAGGAAGCCTGGCTGGTGCTGGCGCCCAGCCAACAGCACATACACTCGCTTGCGTGTGTGTGTGTGCGTGTCTTTGCGAGTACATGCAAAGCTCCACCCGCTCTCTTTATCTTGCAATCACACACACACACACACACACACACACACACACACACACACACACACACACACACACACACACACACACACACACACACACACACAGACATTGCAGGCGTGCCACTCTACAACCCCTTGGGGTTCAGCCCCAGCTCATCTGCCTGTCAGCTTGTGTATGCCAGTTTTATGACGGAGGCTCACAATATCACACCTTTGTTACTGCTCAACTAGTTGAAAACAGGGCTTAATGCACAGCCATTAGACCTGAACTAACATTACATGACAGAGCTAAGACTTTTCAACAGACCACCAGACAGACTGTGACGGAACACCACTTGACACAGAGCCAGAGAGCCAAGCAAAAATAAATACTGGCTGTCGGTCTTTCCGTCTTTGCCTCTGTGCATCTGCCGCCGCGTGGCTGCTGGTTTCACACCCAGGTGTGCAACGGAGGTTTTGGTTTGTGTGGGTTGGCGTGTTCAGCGTGCAACCATGAAAGCAGTGTCAGTGGGCAGTGCCATGCTGAGGCCATCATACGCAAGAGATGGAGAAACAAAGAGGTGAGTTCGGTCTGGCAGCAAAGGCTGTAGTCCTAAAATAAAGCGTTCAGACACTGTTGAGAGTTGAAAGGAATGGCAGGGGGGGGGAGGAGTGGGGTAGGGGGTGGGGGGCTGCGTTCCAAAAGAGTTAGTGGGGGGTTGATGTTAACATGCTGAATGACAGAGGGGGAGAAAGGTGCATAGCGTAAAAATAAAATAAAAATATATACAGACCCACACGTACAACGATACACTACGACACACACACACACACACACACACACACACACAGTTATCCATCGGCCGTGCAGAGCGCCATGCGGTGTCAGTGGGTGTTACCTGAGGGTGTAAGCGGCGTAGCGGTAGCTGCTGTGGCTGTGCTGGCTCTTGGCTGACCTGACAGTGCTGTCCAGGGAGACGGTGGACTCGCCCATGGCTGAGCGGTACAGCGGCCCGTCCTCTGTGTATGTGTTGTTGCAGTTCAGGGAGCGCTGTTTGAGTGAGACACACACACAAGGTTAACAGAGGTGTACCTGTCTCAAACATACTGTTTTTGCCAGCCATAGAGTGTGTTTGTGTGTGTGTGTGTGTGTGTGTGTGTGTGTGTGTGTGTGTGTGTGTGTGTGTGTGTGTGTGTGTGTGTGTTTGTGTGTGTGTGTGCATACTCACAGTCAGTAGGGATGCTCTGGTGGTGCTGGTCTCATCTAGTACACTCTTTTTCCCTGTGAAGACATTCTTCAAGTTCTTCCTCACCTCTTTGTTGAAAATCACGTGGAAGAAGAAGATGAAGATTCCCTGGAAGATCACGAGGAGAGAGACGTAGAATAAAGAAACACATTGATATACATTGTAATAATACTCCTTATGTTCATTCAAATTTGGTCGCCATGGGCTGACTGGCTGGCTTTATAGTGTAGGAGGAGAGGAGGCTGACCTGCAGACAGCTGAAGACGGCAAACAGGTAGTGGAAGGTCATGACATCACTGTTAACGGCCATCAGACCTAGCAGGCAGGTGGCACTGATGAGCAGCAAGATTAGGAAGGCCATCCTCAGGGCGGGGCTGAGGGGCGTGGAGAGAACACACACACACACACACACACACACACAAACACAGAGAGAGAGATAAACATACTGTACGGGCTGTCATTGTAAATAAGAATCTGTTCTTAATTGACTTCCCTGGTTAAATAAAGTTTATTATTATTATTATATGCAAATGATAAAGGAAATCTGACAAATTTAACCGTTGGATACTTTTTTTTATGTGGTATCGGGTGATGTGTGCGTATGATGCAGTCTTACATAGTTCCACTTTTCTCAAAAGACCTCTGTCTGCGGCCACAAGAAGCTTTGGCGGCCAGGACAAAGATGACTATGTTCACCTACAAAGGGCAGACAAAGGACAAAGTCGTTAGGAGCATGTAATGCCTGTAATGCCTGTTGCAGATTGACGTGCCATTTGCCAAAAATAAACGGCAAGATATTTTGAATTGTTAAATCTGAAAAGCAGAATGGTACTATTTCCAAGGAGAAGTGACATACAATGTTTGCTTTAATGGGACTGAAAAAGAAAATACAGCTGACTCGAACTTATATATTTCATTGCTTATTTTAAAGCAGGCGCCTACCAGGACGACCACAGAGATGGGTCCTGCAAAGCTCCAGATGAGTGTGTCGTGGACAGAAAGCCAGCAGAAGTCTTGGTTTCCATAGCCCTGTGGGTCCAGACCCACTGCCAGACCTAAAACCAACACAAACACGCAAAGGAGAAGCAGACAATGTCAGTTATGGAATCAAAAATGTTATATTCCTCACACAAAATGAGGGGGCAGTGCACCTTATACCTAATATAATTAAGCAGAATAGCTCAGCTCTGTTTCAGTTTTGAAGCAACCGTGTAACCTGATCATAGAGTCTATTCATTGGAGAAGACGTTGACCAGAGACTGCACAGTCCTTCCCTCCCTCCCTCCCTTCTCCTGTCTTTGAGGGAGTGCCAGCGTGCAAGCCAACACCAGGATGCTCTAATGGTCGGGCAGCGCCACCAGCTCTATCAGCTACACAATGTCTCCTGGGTACTGATAGTGACAACCTCAGTAATACTACACAATGTCTCCTGGGTACTGATAGTGACAACCTCAGTAATACTACACAATGTCTCCTGGGGACTGACTGTGACAACCTCAGTAATACTACACAATGTCTCCTGGGTACTGATTGTGACAACCTCAGTAATACTACACAATGTCTCCTGGGGACTGATAGTGACAACCTCAGTAATACTACACAATGTCTCCTGGGGACTGACAGTGACAACCTCAGTAATACTACACAAATTCTCCTGGGGACTGATAGTGACAACCTCAGTAATACTACACAATGTCTCCGGTTCCCTCTTCCTCCTTCTCCACAGCTATCCACTATCATCTGTCTTTCTTTGTATGTCCGTCTGTGGGTCTGTTCAGTTGGCAGCTGTAACCCCCTGCGGCCTCCCTCTCGTCTCTGTTCAGACCATAGGGCTTCGTCCTTCTCTGCCTTGTTCAACCTCCTGGTACTCCCTTTCTACCGTTTTACTGGACACGTATCTCTGTGCGCCTGTATTTGAACAAATAACGTCTGCCTCAGTGTCTGCGTCCCTCTCTCTCCTGCAGGGTTCCCACAAGGATCAGAGCGCTGTCAGGCACCAGACGAGTTGCAACACGGCTACTCTCTGATAAGCTGCCATCTGTCGAGTGCGGCGTGTTAGGTGTGTGTGTGTGTGTGTGTGTGTGTGTGAGTGTGTGCGCGCGCGAGGCGTGTCTCACCAGTGATGATGGCGGGGATGCCCCAGCCCATGGCGTAGTAGAACCTCATGTGGCCGTGGTTGATGTTGCGGACCTCGGTCAGCATGCGGTAGATGTGGAGGCCCTCCACGAACATCCAGGCAAACGTGCACATGTAGAAGTAGTGCAGCAGGATGGCTATCACCGTGCACACAAACTGAAAGGGAGGGAGGGAGGGAGGGAGGGAGGGAGGGAGGGAGGGAGGGAGGGAGGGAGGAAGAGCCAGTGAATTAGTGCACGCTACTCCATGGCGTGCGGGTAAACGTGGACAGCTGCCCACCTTTGTCCGGAGTTGGTGACCTCCAGGGAGTCATCCCTCCTTATCTCTATCTCTCCTCTTGGTGCGCCTCATCCTCCTTCTACCTCTCTCCTCCTCCATCCACCTCCCACCTCTCTATCCCTTCCTCCCCTTCCATCTATCCTCCCCTTTCCTTTTATTCTTGCCCTCTCTGTCTCTCCATTCATGTCTCCTTCCCCCCAGCCCTATTCCCAGCGTCTCTCTTTCCGCAGATGGAATGCAGTTGGTCAGGGGAAGCGGTAGCAGCGACGGTGAAGGGTTAAGAGCCGGGGCTGCTCTGAGATCAGAGGGAGTCAGTCTCTGCTCGACTGGCTCATAAATCAGTCTGGAGATGGCCCTGGGCCTTGGGCTGATACACTGGCCACATTCCACAGCTCTGACACACACACACGCATTGATCATTAACAGAGTCGGAGCGTATTGTAAGAGTACAGTATGCGCACAGAAATTGGCCGTTTGTGAAGGCAGGAAAAAATAAAACATGCACGCACACCAGCACAAGGACTGGCGCTCGAACACGGGCACGTCTCCTCAGCACACTCTCAGACAAACACAGAGACAGAAAAACACCTCGACCCTGGAGTTACCTGAAGAACAGACAGTTGGCCTAACAAACCAGACAATTCACTCAGTGAGTCAGAGGCCCTTGGCAATAACATCGCGTTCTCAGACTGGTAACTCTATCAGCTACTGGGCTTGGGGCAGAGCACCAGACTGACCCCCACCAGGACTAAACCATATCCTCTCCAGGCCTGAGGCTCTAAACACACACACAGACAGACAGGTACCTGTTACAGCCTGTCTTTATTCATCTACACTGACCTGCCGGGACCGGAACACTCCAAGCGAGCGTGTGTGTGTGTGTGAACGGATTGTAAACATGTACGTAAGAGGGCCTTAAATAATCAGCAGTTATCTCCAAATCACAACTGTGCGCCTTGCTTGTGTATCTGCCTGTGTGTGTGTATGTGTGTGTGTGTGTGTGTGTGTGTGTGTACACGTGTGAACGTAGGATGGAAGAGGTCCTCCCACCTGAGGAAGGTCATGATCCCCTGTTCCCCTGCAGCTTTCAAAAGCCCTCCGAATTGTAAGAAGACTAAGGCTAGAGGCATTCTATTTGTTTTTCTCCCGCCCTCTCGGAGTGGTTTTAAATAGACTACAGATTTGTTTTTTAGCCAAGGACACAGTACGGGCACTACAGTGAATCCCAGCACATTGATACCATTAGTGCAGCATCAGATCCATAATCTCCCTGACAATGGGCTGACTTACAGACAGGCCTCAGACCTACGTCTCTGCTAAGCCCCTGCTGACAGCACAGCTCGCTGTGGTACCTGCAGGCCATCCAGGGAACCTTTTTCCTTGAAACGTGGGCTAACCTGAACCAGAGATACCAGCTTTACCGTCCTCTCCCACGCCACAAGCAGCAGAAAATTACTGGCAGTTGGGTTTAACGAATACACGCATGTGTGTGTGTGTGTGTGTGTGTGTGTGTGTGTGTGTGTGTGTGTGTGCGTGCGTGCGTGCTTATGAATGAGAGTTTGTTGGCAATTACCAGTGGGCATCCTGCGAAGACAGATGCCCTAATACCCAATAAAGTATAGCTTTAAGAGCTCTACCAGGAAGAACGTCTAGATCTCCAACAGTCTGAGTCCATTAAAATGAACCCTCCAGGTTAAAAACCTACGCTGGCTTATCCTGGGATCATCTCTCAATCTCTACACAAAAGCAGTGACTATCGGAATGGATGTAAGCGCTAATTACGAGGTAACTAAGAATCATCACCTATTATGGTTGGTTAAGAGGAGGACAGAGGGCACGACCTTTGCCACAGTACGGCCGTCAGCCACAAAGGTGAGAGGTCATATGATTCTACATGGATGTTGACACTTGCTAAAGTACTGAGTGGAAAAAGTAAGCATAGTACACGTATTTATTTCATAAGTCGATTACTATACACATCTTTACACGAACAAGACAAAATAAGGCCAGTATTGACAACCATGGGAGCGACTACGTGGATGAGTGACGTTTGGCCTCACCGGGTTATCCGTCTGGTTGATGCCCAGGAGGAAGACGAGCTGGGAGAAGAAGAGCGCGGCCACCAGGTTGCGGTGGATGGAGTGCAGGTTGGAGCGGAGCTTGCGGAGCAGACAGAGCAGGATGAAGGTGAGGAGCAGGGCCAGCAGGGAGGTGGACACCGTGGTGTAGGTCACTATCTTCAGGGGCAGCACGTCCCCGTGCTAAAGAGAGACAAGCGGGGGGGACATCTTCAGAAGAACATCTCTTTTTATACGGTTATTGTTGTGTTATCTTGTTGCTTCCTTGAATTGATGCGAGTGAACTTGTGAACTAAAAGTAAAAAGACATACAAAAACATTACAGTTCTACCGAGAAAATACAGTCAGTGTGATTCACAGTGACTTCCAAAGCACAATGACAAGGAAGGAACCGTATTGCTGGGCGTGATGTTGAACTGTACCTCTCTCTTGGAGATGTCCATGAGCACCGCAAAGCTTGTCATGTGGTTGCACTGGCAGCTGATGTGGGTGTTGTTTCTGTTAAGGAGCTCACAGCCTTTTGATGACCAGCCGCCTGTCCCCCCAATACTACACCCCCCACACACAAACAGACATACACACACACAAAAACACAGAAATGGAAAAAGTTGGTAAGTTAAGGCAAGGGCGGCGGATTTAAACATGTCCAATCATTGTTCTTAGGGAAAGCTGCCGTAAAAAGAACACTGATTGAAATGATAACACTATAATCATCTGTGTACAAAAGCTGATCTCTGGTGATGTGTGTGCGCGTAGCTATGCTTTCAAGCTGGACTGAACACGCTCACCGAACGGCGGTGTGTGTCCCTCGAGTGTGTGTGGGAGTGGGATAGTCATGCTCACGCGATGGAGTGGTTCCAGAAGACACACACGGGCTTGGTCCTCTCATGTGTCTCCAGCAGTGTGTATTCTAGGGTGATGGGGGGGTCCAGAGTGGGGGGCAGGTTGGAGCCCTCGCTGTGCACTGTGGTGCTCACTATAGCCGTGTTAATCACCGGCCGGTTGGGTAGCCTGCATGCACCCAGAGAGAACAGGCTTTCAATTATGACAGAAACAAAAAAACATTGAACTTGACCTTTCAGGTCATGCCCATAGGATGGACTGCATTTGAAACAGCTATACACACACAGGTTGAAGTGGGTAAAAGCACCAACCTGAGGCTCCTGCGGTCAGGGTCGTACCGCTCGGGGAGGAGCTGGCCCAGTGACCTGTACACAATCACCACGGCAACCGGCAGGCGGGGGTCAGCCTCGAGGTAGCGGCGTTTCCTATTGGACACTGTCTGCTCCTCCTCCTGTTGGAGCTCATCCTGGGGTTCTGGTTCTGCGGAGGAATCTGTGGGGTTAGGATCGCCTGTAGAGGAAGAGAAAGAGAGCGACAGAAGGAGGCAGGGAGCATTAAAGATAAAGAGATGGAGAGAGAAAAGAAAGAAGGCATGATGAGCGTAAATAGATTGAACTAGCCACTCCATTTGCATGGCAGTACTTTAATACTGTTCAGGGAACAAAAATAAATGGCCTGTAGACTAAACTGCAGACTCATCGGTTGCCCTCCAGCTCCAGCGGCCAAGGGGAGAGGACTACCTCTGTGTTCCTGGGGACGGAGCTTGAATTCGGGGAAGCGGACAGAAGACTTGAGGTCTGGGGAGTAGAACTCCTGGATGTCCTGGAAGCGTGGGAACGTGGCCTGCTCGGGATCGGACACATCCAGGTAGTCTAACACTAAAACTGGAGAGGGAAGAGGGAGGCAAAAGATTTGACATGACAGAACATATACCTCACACGGTATCATCGATGCATTTCCTGTGAGCCAAATCATGAAACCTACTAATCTGATACGGTAATACAATTGAGTTCATAATGTGCCTAATGTGAGTATCAATAGCGTCATGACAGCATTCCAGCGCTCCACTCACTCATGTTGTCGGTGACAATGGTGAAGGGCTTCAGGTAGGTCTTCCTCATGTTCTCTGCCAGGGTGTTGGCATAGTCCTCAAAGCCCTTGAGGAGATGTGCTGTGCCGCCCTCCGTCCTCTGGATGTGCTCCCAGTGGTCCTTGGTGCCAGGCTCTAGGATGGCACTGCCTGCTCGCACCAGGTTCTGCAAGTATCCCACAGAAACATAATCCATTATTAAGATCTGCCAGGCAAATGGATTAGACCTAATGTAAAATTACTAGACAACGAAAATGGAGACCACGTCATTTGTAAAAACCTACCAGATAAAAATAAATGTGTATTGTCCACATTCATAACATTTGTAATGTTTTAAAGGATCAAATGATCATATTAAAACTAGAAGGAAACCCTCTGATCTCATAGTAAGGTCAGCCAGTGGATGGCAGTGTTTCCCACTGTTCCCAGTTCACTTACTGGGAACTACACTCTCCTCCATTTGGTGTTAAAGACTCCTAAGTTTGAACATGGCTTGCTGGTTTTAAAATAAACCTCAAATTTGCCCCCAAAATATGGCTGACAAATAAATATAAACTTGCTTCAAATAGTTAAATATACTAGAAATAAGCTGACATTGTGCACTTCTCCATTGCAAATTCCAATTTAATTTGAAAAAATAGAAGTCATCAAATCTAGTTTTGTGAACGGGGACAGGCTGGACCAACGCTAGCCTCCTGTACCTCGTTGAACTGGGCATCTCGCGTGGCCGCCAGGTCAAAGCCAGTCTGCCCACTCTCGTACTGCAGCACTCGGGTCAACAGCTGGGCGGCCGTCTTCACGTCGTTGCCGTAGTAGCCGTCGGTGTGGTTGGTGGCGTTGTGGAGCAGCCGCACGATGGCCTTGGAGCGCTCACCGTCCATCCTGGACTGGTTCCGATGCATCTCCTCGTTCTGACAGGGAGGAGGACGTCAAGAGGAGGACGGAGGGAAATGAAGAGGGGCAGATAGGTCAAGATGACAGAGCCTGGCTAGCACTTCTTTTTCAGACAGCAATCTATCCCACAGTATATACAGTCATTACAAATAATAACTGGTAAAACAAGTGACTGGCGATCATATTAACGGTGGGAGAAGTTTAGTCTTGGTTCATAAGATGCAGTAGAACACGCACCATCTTCTTGAGCAGGGAGAATGTGACTGTGGTACAGTTGAAAAGTTCAGGAGGGAGCCAGCCCTTCTCGTCACTACAGTGACGGATAGCAGTACCTACAGATTGAAGAAAAAAGCAGCAAAGGAGAGATGAGGGAAAGGAAAAGGGGGGAGGTGTCTCAAAGTCCAACCATTTATTTGTCCTGGGTTGGGTATTAATGGAGAGACATTTTGTAGGTGTCTTTGGAAGCTTTTCAATCTGCCATACAAATGTGAAATCTTTACGGTCTGGTCCCAAGAAAGTAACAGGTCAAAAACAGTTGGTAGAAAGTAGACCACCAACTAAAATGTTAACAGTCTACTGAGACAACAAAGGGTTGTCACGGTGACTGTGGTAACCGAGGGGTAACTAAGGAGATGACGGTGATTAATTGGATACAGGTCAGTGATCTTAAGTCTTCAATCTGCCTTTGTGTCTCTTCGCACAAGCATGCATGTGCACGTACACACATAGACAAACACAAGCACTGGCAGACGCTGCCAACTCTCTCTACAATGCCTAGTGGGTGCCCCCAGAGACTGGGAGTACACCAATGTGATTGGGTAATAAGAAGTCTCTGTAGCCCTGATAGACCAATAAAACCCCTTCATTTTCAATGTTAATATGCAGGGTCCACAGAGGATGGTGTCCAGAAAAACAGGTGGCTTTGAGCTAAGGCAAACGCACACAAAGACAAACTGTTCCCAGCCCTTTATCAATATAACACACAATGAAATAAAACCTTTATCCTACACCGATATAACATTTGATTATGGGGGGCGGGGGGGTGAATCCTTTGATGCAGCACTGACTACCAGAGTCTGGATTGCTCTTTTGACTCCATCTACTCCTTGTCATCTGTTTGACAGACCAGCCACTCACCCAGGGATCCTTTGGGACAGCTCACTGCGGCAGGACGTCCAAACTTGGTCTTGGGCCACCAGATACCTTGGTCGAAGGCCTTGGGACAACCTTCGTACACCACTGAGGAAGAGAAGGCACGCTGTGAGACATGGGTCTATATGTGCACCCTAATTATGTTTCAAAGCAAATTAAGCAAACCAGAAATAAAATAGCAGTGTGAAACTGAACTGCCCAGGGGTCAGTAATATGTAAAAGGTTGTACCAATAATACAGAATGGTTAAAACATTCACTACATATTAGCCTGTGACCAAATATTGTTATTCATATTTAATAATGACTCAGCCTTGTGCAAAATCCAGACGGACTAAGTTATGTAAATAATCTCCTTCATAACCAGTAATGTGTAATTCATGTCAGGGCATCTAGGCCAATACGCTCAACATGAACAATGGCTGCTACATTTCATCTTCTCCAAGCAAAGAGTCCTGCTCCAGTAATACTTACACAGAACTTAGAAAAAATAAAATAACATGGGCGGATATATGCAACTGATTCCAGATCAGCGGTACTTCTTAGAGAAACTCAATAAACAGGTTAAGACATGCAGACTTCTTCGCTTAGGGTCTAGCTAAGTTTGGTAGCGACAGTAACACTGATGTGATAATGTGCTTGACACTTAGTCAAGTGGGTGTACGGTTATAGGAGCAATGGAAAGTCCCATTAAAACAATAAGGTGTGGTTTAATGGGATAATACTTCGAATATGACAGGTTGATTATAATGAATGATTTTAGCATTATGATTCATACAGTATCTCTCTGACAACAGCAACAACAGCATGATCAACTAAATCCTTTGTGTTTGGAAAAGCACTACATAAACATAATGTATTATTAGTAGTAGTATTATTACGATGTCCAACAACAAGGTTGATGTTATTGTGTCAAGTTACCCCATGCTAATCCCCCAGGCCGTTTGGACCCTCGAACAACCCCGTTAATATAAACCACAGGGTTCAAGTGTGAATCTGAAGAGTGTTTCTCCAGGGTCCCCGGGCTATGTTTGGGCCACGAGCTGACAGAGATATGAGGGCCGGGGTGGCTGTTGGGAGGAGACACACTTGGGGGCTGGATCTTGAACGAGACACCAGTACAAAGAAAGAAAGAATTTTCAAATTGTCTGGAATTATGTTCTAAGATGGGGACATCTTTTGAAGAGAAGGGCATAGTTTAATGTTGGTACAAAATAGGGGTTTCCAAAAAAAAAAAAAAACTGCTCACTGGCATGTGAACTTGCATGCTCACAGACTAGTAAACAGTGAACAGAGGGACATTTATTCTCTATTCATGGCTCAATGTTTTTGTCTATGCATGGTCCTTGTATTGTATCTAATTGCCTTCAGTGCCCAGTTAGCCTGCTTGCCAGACTTGATTTTTCTGCTCTACTGGAGGAGAACAAAGTGGATAAGTCCAAATGGAACACCAGCAGATGGAGACTATTAGTCTCCAGACAGTGCTGACTGACACCTATTTTTTCTACGGATTTGTCCCCCGTAAAAAAGCTGAATATTAAGGAGAGTTCCACATTTTGTATATTTTAAAGAGACCATAGCAGAATGCAAAATAAAAATGTCTCAACAACTTCAAAAAGAGAGGAGAATAGAAATGTCAACACATTCAAACACGATGCACACATACCCTCACAGCCCACGGCAGTGACTTCAGCGAACGGGTTGTCACAACGGTTGCACTGGCGCCCTATGACCCCAGGCTTGCAGGGGCACTGCCCGGTGGTAGCGCTGCACGTACGGGACTCCGAGCCCAGGGCAAAACACTCGCACGGGTAACAGGTGTCCTCATCCGCCGGACGGAAGTAGTTATCCTGGAGAAGAGGGTTAAACACAGAGTGGGAGAGAGAGAAAACCAGTGGTCGGTTAGGGTGACTTTTTAAATGGAAATGCTCTTTTTCTGTTTGTGTTCGTGCTTCGCGGTGGCATAGCCGGACGATTTCTTTTCCGTCGGAGAGGCATTTGTAACAAGCTACCTTGCAGCGGCACTCCCCGCTGGTCTTGTTGCAGTCGGGGTTGAAGCCCCTGCTGATGTCACAGTGGCAGGGACCACACATGGGGTTTCCCCACCAGCCACGAGGACACGGCTTCTCCACCCTGAAAACGAGAGCAACCGCACGTTAAAAAGACACTGCAGCAATTTATCACACAATTCCTACCACACCATCAGTTCTGATTCGCCGGGTAAAGGAAAGTCATCCAGGTACAGGCTAGACGTTCCTCGTGCGTTCTCTAATCACAGTGTTATTGCCGAGGAACGCATTTACTCGAAATCCCAAAAGAAAAAAAGCTGAAATACGCTCCATGTAGCCGAGATAAACTACTGTGTACTTTTCCACTCAGGAGTTCAGGGTTGTCTATCAGGCAGGTGCACCTCGTAAAGGCCTGTTGTCGCTGTCAATCTAGAATAAACGCTGTTTCCCCTATGCGATAAACCCTCCTAGCTTACTGGTTCACACACTCCTGCAGTGCTCTGGTGTGTAGAGAGCGGTTATCTGATCAGCAGAGGCTGCAGAGTATCAGGGTGGTTGGAGGCTAAACATCTATGGAGGTCCAACCAAGCATGCTCCCACATCCTGGAATTTACCCAACCACATTGTCAGGGTCAAATGTCAGGAGGTAAGCACTGAGCCTATGATGGAAGCAGTCGAGATGCATAAGCATTCTGACTAATCAGTGTTTGGGTTTTATATGATAAACAGCGTGAGTGTGTGTGAGTGTCTGTGTGTGTGTGTGTGTGTGTGTGTGTGTGTGTGTGTGTGTGTGTGTGTGTGTGTGTGTGTGAGTGTGTGTCTGCAGGCCTGTGCGCTTATTGTTATGGATATTTTTTATTCTTCACAGAAAATAACCAATTAAAGGAGGTGAGACTTCAGGCAATTAGCAAAGTACAATTTTATGAATGAGTACAGAGTCTGTACACAGAGAAATTACTACAGTGAGTTCAATCTAACAACAGTAAGTCCTGATTTGTTGACAAGGTTGAAACGAGTGTATCGGTCTAAACCAAACAAATCATTCCATTAGTCAGGGGGGGAACCTGGAACCTGGAACCTGGAACCTCCCAGTATTGAAAAGGACACGTATGCCAACTCGCATTATTATGGTTCAGAACAGACAACACTAGCATTCAGTGTCTCCGAGAGGCACATGCTATCTCTTTGGTGCTGTGGCCTTCACTCTGTCCCTTCCCTCACATCTGAACAACAGCGCAGACCTGAACATCTGTTAGGATGCCCAAATTTGTCCCTTACAAGTCTGGGTGTAACAATCCATCAGCTCCCTCATTTTCCTTGATCAATTTGTCTGTCTGGTCTCCCTTCTCTCTGGGGACCAAACAAACCCTGTATCATTTAGATCTCTCTCTCTCTCTCTGTCTCTCTCTGTCTCTCTCTCTCTCTCTCTCTCTCTCTCTCGGTGTGTCTCTCTCTCTCGCGCGCTCTCTCACACACATCTACCAATCCACACACGCACGCACGCACACACACACACACACACACACACACACACACACACACACACACACACACACACACACATACTGTGCACATACAGTACATTAAGGTCAACACTGTGTGTGTGTGAGGGGCATGAAGTAACATTCTTTAGGACGAACGTGATCGCTTCCCCTACTAGGTGGACACGCGCCAGGACACAAACACTCCCTCTCTAAGCCACACTGTCAAACACATGTTATGGCAATGACACACACACACACACACACACACACACACACACACACACACACACACACACACACACACACACACACACACACACACACACACACACACACAGAGATGCAGGGGAAACTGTCTTACTTGTTCTCACAGTACTGTCCGTAGTAGCTCTGTCCACACTCGCAGGTGTATCCATGGGAGGAGCTGGGCTTGCGGACACAGCTCGACACGTGCTCACAGGGGTTGAGGTGACAGGCGTCCACACATTCCCTCCCAAAGTAACCTGAGAGAAGGCAGGGTGAGAGAATAAGAAAACCAAGCCATAACAAGATCAAACAGGAACATGTGTGGGTAAATGATCTATTCTGGAGCTCAGGGTTATTCTGGCAATCCTAAAAAGTGAGTGTGTATTGGTGTTGGCGTTATGAGAGTGTCTTTGTGTGTGTGGGTGTGTGTGTGTGTGCCTGTGAGTGTGTGTGTGTCAGTGCGTTACCCGGGTCACAGATGCAGGTGTGCGTGCTCCAGTCATCACTGCAGTGGCTGTTGTCAGGGCACAGGTTGGAGTCACAGGGGTCGGCCAGGTCACAGCCCTCCTCCACGCGGATCTTCAGGCCCTGCTGCATGTTTACATTGGCCGTGTTGGTGGACGTCTCACCCATACGCACGCCCTGCAAGATGAACACACACACACACACACACGCAGTCATGAAAGGTAGGGGTCAAAGGTAGCATTTACAACCTCAATGTACGGAGTGCGTTTTTCTTTTCCAGGATTTATGGTTGGGTCAGCATTTAGAATATACGGATATACTTAGTTGGGGTTCCCACAGTACAAACACTGACCTGTATGCAGCCGATGAATCCTGTCTTGACGAGGTTATCCTCTCCAGGTAGACCGCCCACGTACAGCGCCCTCAGCTTCAGACCTGGCAGCTCATTACCTATCTCTGCTGTCCTCTGTAGACACAGGGAAACAAGCACACACACACACACACACACACGCACACACGCACGCACGCACGCACACACACCACACACACACACACACACACACACACACGCCAACTTACAATGAGGTATCAGTCAACAAGAAAACTGAAATAAAAAGTGACCTCAATGGTCAAGATAAAAGAAACGTGAAAATAAACAAATGTTTGTGTGTCTGTGTGTGTGTGTGCGTGTGTGTTTGTGTGTGTGTGTGTGTGTCTGTATGTGTGCGTACCTGGAACATGCCGTAGTCCAGTGTCACCACAGCCATGTACTTGATGTCCTCACTGTCCTTGACACTCGTGAACTCCACCAGCACGTGGTGCCACTCTCCGTCGTTGACCCGGACCTGGGGGAAGGAGAGCGCTGCCACATGCTCCCGACCCAGCAGCACCTCGAAGCGCACGTGCTGCTCGCTCACCTGGGGGACAGAGGTGGACGGAGGGAGGAAATGAGCAAAGGATGAATGATCACATAGTTGTTTTTACGGTATGAGACATATTGTCATATAGTTGTTCTTACGTTATGAGACATATGGTCATATAGTTGTTGTTATGTTATGAGACATATTGTCATATAGTTGTTCTTACAGTATGAGACATATTGTCATATAGTTGTTCTTACAGTATGAGACATATGGTCATATAGTTGTTCTTACAGTATGAGACATATGGTCATATAGTTGTTTTTACGGTATGAGACATATTGTCATATAGTTGTTCTTACAGTATGAGACATATTGTCATATAGTTGTTCTTACAGTATGAGACATATTGTCATATAGTTGTTCTTACAGTATGAGACATATTGTCATATAGTTGTTGTTACGGTATGAGACATATTGTCATATAGTTGTTCTTACGGTATGAGACATATTGTCAAATAGTTGTTCTTATGGTATGAGACATATTGTCACAGTTGTTTTGGGATGATCAAGTTAATAGAGAAAATACAATTAGGTTTGACAGAGGGCGACCAATGTTAGGAAAGAACTGTCACGTCAATATTACTTCTTAGACTGTAACGCAAATGTTTTAATGTGCTAAATAGATTACATGATATAGAGTATGCAGCTTGTTTGATAGTCAGCATACTTTGATCAAGGGACCTTCTCTATGGGAAAATAATTAACTGTTATAATTTGCCGCACAAATTTGCACATGTAAAACAGTGCAAAGGCAAATAGCTCAAATTGAAATGTAATAGAGCTTGTGTGTGTGTGTGTGTGTGTGTGTGTGTGTGTGTGTGTGTGTGTGTTGCACCCCTCTCCGCTCACCATGAGGTTGACTGTGGATAAATCCCCAGCACTGGCCTGCATCAGGGTGCCGGCAGCCTGCCTGGTGCGGAACATCAGGCCCATGTACCAGGGCACGCCGATGGTCACCTCTGGGTCGCTCCAGGACACCAGCGCCTGGCCGTCGTAGAACTGGGGCGAGGGCATCACTGAGGGGGTAGAGGGACGGTTCACAACCAGAGGGGCAGCGGTTAGAGAATCCCATTACTTTAAATCGTACCAACTGGAATGTTCCCCGCTTCAAGGTTATTGAGACATGGGATTTCTTTAGATGTTCGGCCTGTCGTAGTCAAGGACATGTCTCTTGTCCCATTCTCTGTAATAGATCATTACTGTCTAAGTTCTACAATACGGACGTTAATCCTTGGATAAACACATGCATGCCTGAGTATATTGAAATACACATGCCCAAATCCCATGCACGTGTGCTTTTGAACCCCGCAACCAAACCTAATGTGTGTCTTCATAGATTCTTTACCCACGCACAGCCCACTACAGACGTGCATCCACAAACACACATACGTGCACACACACACATGCACGCAAGCACACACACACACACACACACACACACACACACACACACACACACACACACTCTTCAGTGTATATCTGTCAGTACAACAGCGGGTGTATCTTTCAAGACAACCCACAGTGTAAGCGGTATTAGACAGTAGAATATCATCAACAGTATTAGCTCTCTTATCTCCTCTCGTCCCCAGGGCACATATTTCTACTGAGGCGCGGAGTGCTGTTCATACACACACTCTCCAATCATCTCACTAAACACACAAACTCCGTCGCGGGTGGTGGGAACTGGCAATACAGTAGCTGAAATGTGTTCCTTTACACTTGTCAGACGTTAAAACAACAATAAAGAATATTTGTCTGTTCATGCCAACTCATTCGAAAGCGTTCCCAAGTTCCCTAAAGTCGGTTGGATCTTGAGGAGGGGGGAGGAACCATACACTGAACACCAACAAACCCAGACGTAAGGCCTTCAAGTGTGACAAAATAACAGCAGGCATCTCACCATCTCGACAAATAGGTTTTGCTTACCAAAAGACAACATTTCACACAGAGAAGCAATTCTTTCCAGCTATACCCTTTCATAAGTCTCATATCTCATAGATAGTATGTCTAAGCCATTAACCAACTTGTCAACAACCAGAGCGGCAGCCAGGAGCTCCCTCCCGCCTGCTGTGATCCGGGGCCCAGGTCAGATAGTGTTTCTGAGCCCCGGCAGGACAAGGCAGCTACCTCATCCAGGAATGGGCCAGTCAAGGTATTCTCACATTGTTAGTGAGCAGGCCCTACGGGGGGGAATCAAGCCTATCTTCTTACCACCCTTAAATCTTCAGCATGGATAGACAGTATGGCTCAGGGCAACCAAAACAGGGGTAAAAATAACAATATTTTAGGCATTGGATACGGTGCTATATTGCTTAGCCCAAAAGCAGACGTGGTATGGTAATAAGCCGATGTGATGTATGTTGATAAACATAATCAGGCGTAACAAACCAAAACACATGCACAATTCCAAATGAGCATGGGGACATGCCTGTAGACCACCGGGTGTGATACTTAGCAAACACACTGTGAGTCACTGTAAACTATTTCTTATTATTCTAAACACACACACACACACACACACACACACACACACACACACACACACACACGCACACACACACTCACACACACCAGAAGTTGTTCCAGAAGCTAGGCGTTCAGACTTACACAATCCTGACCACAAACCCGCAGGCGTACATGAACACACATCTATTACTAACCTTCTTTTTAAGGTTGTTGAGCATATATCTATACACAAATACCCATCCATAAATCACTGATGGAGGATGTGACTAGCAGAGCAGAGTAGACCAAATACACACCATCCATCAAATGGCTCTCCATCACCATGGGAACCCATGGGAGAGACTAGGCCTCTTCTAAATACACCATCCATCAATCAACAGTCACATTGGTATTTGGCAAGTTGAAATAACTTGCCAAGGTGAATTACCTGAGGCCCATTAAGAAAATGGAATCTGTAGGGAGTGGTTGCTATTGATTAACTGCTAGTGCTGGTGTGTTTATAAAACATTAAAATGGCTGCTCAAAGACCCATGGGATAGAAATTCTGACACACTTCCACTTGCCATACAGGACTCGCGTCTGCTCAGGTACAGACAGCAGGAAGAGAGGAGAGCTAAAGGGTCCCTGTCTGGATGTGTTTTCCCCCTTATTCTCTTTCTTTCCTCTGTGATGCCTTGGAGTACAGGACACTGACATGTGAGTCAGAGCTTGGTTTCTGTTTCGACAAAGAAACTCACAGCTCGCGCGTTCTCTATCTCTCTCTGGTATAGGAAGGTTTCCCTGAGAGTCTGGTCAGGGCCAGCCTGCAGCGCGAGTCAGCTCTGAATCAGTTATCTTTCACCCGCCAAATCTCCCTCTCATTTCCTTAATTTCCTCCCGCGCACAAACACGTGCATAGCCTGATCCCTATCAGCGGAGAAGCTTCCTACGTGGCCCCGCCAACTCCAGTGTCGACCAATCGACACTAAACAAAAGACTGACCAAGTGCTGGACAAAAAGCACTTTCACACCCACACGGACACACCCTTGAGAAGCTGGCCCTAGTATCCCGAGGCACGTGTGTGTGCGGACACCGAAAGAAAAAAAATAAACTGCTGAAATTTAGATGGCTGATGAGACTTCACAACATTGGAATCTATTACAGCAAATTGTTGTTTTGTTTTTTTCCTCTCACCTTGTTCACAGTTTTTGCCGCCGTAGCCCGTAGGACATTCACAGCTGTAGGTGCTCCACTTGTTGGCGCACACGCCTGCGTTCTGGCACACGTCCTTGGAGCAGAAGTTCTTCTTGGCTGGACATCCTTCATGGGAGGAGAGAGTAGGTTTCAAAAAGTTTTCCATGGGGGCAATCAGCATAAAAAAAGAGACAGTCAAAAGGAGATTAATCAATTGTAAATTGTAATATACTCAGGGTGCTAAATCTTTATTGCAGCTCTATAGTAACTACACTTATATATACACCGGGCCATATTAGGTTACTGCTGTGTGATTGAAAGTGGTTTAGGCCAGAGAATGTCTCTGACCTGCGGTGGTGCCGTTGTTAGCAATAAAGCTAGCCATGTCTGTGGGCTTGCTGTCAATGCTGAGGTTCCTCATGCAGCCCACAAAGTCTCGGTTCCTGACGGGAAAGTCCTCAGGAAGGTTGGGAACTCCGCCCAGCAACAGCGGTCCTGTCAAGTCCAAGGACCTGCAGAAACGGGTGAGGTAAACGGTCTCAGAACATTTTCTCAGGTAAAATGCTGTGGGATGGAATATAAAGCCCAGAAAGTTTTGACACTAATAATTAATTCATTTCCATCAGTTTTTGTTTTTTTTCATCAGGCCCGCCCCCCACAGTGCTACTCAAATGTTCTCCACAGTCCAAAGTGACAGTTCACGAATTTGAAGTGACTGAAATGACATTCCACCATGACAGAGACGATAGGTCACCGAGCAGCTGACAGGGAGGCCAGAGTCACCGTGACCCAGTCAAAATTCCTCAGCCCTTACCCCCGCTACAACTGCCTGGTACGTCTGCCCCCCCGGCCAGCGCAGCCTAATGGACTTAGGTTCAAACACAAAGACCAAGGCCCGGCAGGGTGCTTAGAGCCCAAGCCCCACTAAGGCCTCCACATCAAACACTCTTTGGCAGATTTAGCTTGACGCAATAGCATTGAGCCATACCAGTCCTATCAGCCCACAACACTAAACATATGGTCCACGCACTTCAGGCCATGCGGACCAAGTCATATGGGGCAAGAGTTGTGACTACCCATCGTTGGGGTGACCATGGGAATGTGTTCATTATCCGATTTGTGAGTAAGTATTGACTTTGTGTGTGTGTGTGTGTGTGTGTGTGTGTGTGTGTGTGTGTGTGTGTGTGTGTGTGTGTGCGTTTCTACATACCCTCCACAATCTGTAGAGGCAAGCTCCTTTACAAACAGGTGTCGAGCTCATCAGAAACAGGAAGACAAGGAGAAGGAGATGTCGACGGGGACATTCAAAATATAGAAACACCCTGTAGCCAATCTGACCTGAGCATCGAGTTTGTCGCGGAATGCCGGCTCATTAAATCCTCTTTGAAGTCTCCCCATTTCTACCCTCCTCCCATAATGTGTCTTAGCTTGCTACCTCGCCTAACGACCTCATTTAAAAAATGCTCCCCATCTCGGATAGAGAAGCGATTAGTCGCGGGGTAATGTCTTTGGGTGATAAAAGTGTGGGACAAAGCCTGCTCCATCTGTGCTGTGGTGAGGTTCTGTAAGACTGTGTCTGCCATTAGATAGCAAAGCGATTCACAGAGAGATTGGTAGAGACAAAGGGAGGATCAGGGAAGTTGTAGCAATCTGAAGTAATGAATGTGGTTTAACATCAGCCCCCAAGATAAAACATGTTCTCTTATTAGTCTCGGAGGCACAGCGTGCATGTGTGCGTGTGGGTATGTGTGTTTATCAATCTTGCCTAGTGTGTGTGTGGGGGGAGTGTGTGATTTGTGTTTGAAAGTGAATGAATGGGTTCAAGTCGTGGGTGCGTGTGCATGTGTGTGTGCGTGTGTATGTGTACACATATGGGAAGGAAAGAGACTGAAGCAAGATATTGAGGGATCAATAAACAGCGATTGATAAGGTAGCGGGAAACTCAAACTCACTTCTTCTGTCCGGTCTGTGTGCCCTGGGCGGCGCACGAGTAGTTGCCGATCTGGTTCCCGAACCGAACCGCCATAGCGATGTCACAGTCGTCGACAGCCACCACAGCGACCTTCTCCCCCGATGGACCGTGAGGGACCCCCAGACGACCCACGTTAGGCTGAAACAAAGGCCATGGAATGAATCCAATTAGTTAAAGGTAGCATAGCTATTTGTAATAAACAAGCATACAACTTAAAGGGACATATATAGCAACGTATTCTACATTGAATTGCATCGCGGTATAATGAAGGAATTTATTGAAAGAGCTAATTTTTCAGATCCAGGTCGCATGCATGGGAATTTAAATCTGAGGAAATGTAAATCTGATTTGAAAAAATGACCTAATCGCCTTTGTTTTTAATCCCAACATCAGTTTCATTAGAGGCAGAACTTCAGAGAAAATAACAGTAGTATTTTTCACACTGTGTTTTTGAGCCTAAGCCTTTAGATCAGCTGATCACATACATATCTCCCTAGAGAACACTAAAGCATTGGCCTTCAGTTTACACAAGATGTGAAGGCTTTTAAACCTATCCGTAAGGGAGAGCAGGGTAAGCAAAAGAAAGGCAACAGGAACAACAGTGACGGAGAGAGGTAGAGGGAGGGAGAAAGAGAGAGCACAAAAAGGACAGAGAAAGAGAGAGTGTAGAGAGAGAACAGAAGAGTGTGTGTTTATCTCAACGAGAAATAGGATTAAGGTAATGAGACACTGGTGGTAAAGGCAAACAAAGGACACAAAGAAAAAGGAGGGAAAAATGGGCAGGAAATAGAAAAGGGCAGAGAAGGACAGAAATACACAGAGGAACTACCGCAAATAGAAAAAGTGAGGGAACCATTTGACAAAAATACAGGGTGAAAGAGTGAAGCGGCAGAGAGGGAAAGCTGCACTGGCTCTATTATGGCTGACGAGAGCCCTGGGGAGGCAGAGTTTCCAGCGTCCAGTGGCTTTTATCATTTTTATCACTGCGGCCACTCCCTGTGCCCTGCCGACAGTCCACAACACATTCAGAGTTTCCACAAAGACCGCGTGCTATCCAAACGACTGCTGCTTTTGACCTCATTAACGTCAACCTGCAGTTATATCTTTAGCTAGCTTTCTGTAAACTGAAACACACACACACACACACACACACAGCGTTGTGTGAGTATTCGATTTCTTTCGTGCGACAATAGAGAGGATGGGCTGCTAAAAGCGGTCAGGCGTGGTCCCGGGGCAGCGGGGCATCATGGGACAGCCCCCCCCCGACACACACACACACACTTCCTGTACCTACAGCATCAACTCCCTGCTACGCTAGGCTGGCCTGCACTACGATCTACCCACCATATGCATTCCAAATTTCGTAAATTTGCGAGCGGTTTTAAAGTATTTCCCAGTTATGAGAACCAATCCACGGATCTGTCAGTGGGTTGGTTGGTTTAATCACAGGACACTCTTCCACAGCTCTCAGGAAAAGCCGCTGAGTTGAAATGTCATTACCCCTGCTGGCTCTCAGCCAGACAGCACAACGGCCAGAGGACGGAGGGAGGAAAAGGAGGCAGGGGGGAGGAAAAGCAGACAGGGGGGAGGAAAAGGCCTAAGCACACCGGGGCTCTAGGCACGCGGCCTTCCCGAGCACACCCACCCCAAGCTCCTTTCTCCTCTCTCTTTCCTGTTCCTCTAGAGGTTGTTCAGGACCCTCGTACACACACACTAATTCCATGGCACACACCAATGCACCAAAATGGCAGCTGCCCCGCACAACTTAGGGGCCACTCCAACAACAGACACACTCAAACAAGTGGGCGTTTAACAAAAACAAGGGGAAAAAAACACATCACCATTAATGTTAGACACACACACACACACAAACACACACACACACACACACACACACACACACACACACACACACACACACACACACACACACACACACACACACACACACACTGTTTCTCTCTCTCTCTGCCCCCATGCCTCAGCCACTGTAAACCACCTTGCGTGCCTCTAATAGGAAAAGCAAACACTAGAGCGGCGGACCCGTTTGAAGTTGGTGGGGAGCTGTTTGAGGTGCTGCCAACTCTGCTCTGCCACGCACAGCTCCGTACCACACAATGCCCCACACAGCGGGTCAACAGGGACCAGGAGTTAGAGCTATCCCTGGGGTTGATTTATGAAGAGGGAGAAGCTAGCAGCCAGGCAACCAACCCCCCCCCCCATCCCCGCACACACACACACACACACACCCCACTCCTTCCCTCCAGGGAACAACCTCTCAATCGAAGTGATCCATCACAAAGAGAAAAGCAGAGGGCGAATGACAGACATCGATGAAAGTGGTAGAAAGAGAAAAAACAAAGAGGGATGGAGAGATGGAGAGGGAGAAAACAGAGAAGTAGGAGATAGAAAGAGTGCGAGAGACAAAGAGAGGCGGAAGGTAACACAACCCACTATTGCTGCTCAATACAGAGGACGATTACTTCCTCAATACAAACATACAGTCATAGTCAGAACGAGAGCAGATATTTTCCACCCACACACAGACAGGAATGGGACAAAGGTAGGGGGATTTCCTGCTTTCTTGCTGTAAAAAAAACTCTGCCTGGCACTGCGAGGGAAAGTTGACCTGTATTGATTCATAACGGTTAATATGTTCCCATGGGAATGAAAATGAAATAAAGCCAACCCCAGAGGGTGAAAATGACTGATCGTTCTGTATCAAACTGTTATCTTAGAGTCTTTGTCAGCATGATATTTACTGCTGTTCCCTGGAAACGAATAGTTTAAACATCTTTGACACTAACTCAAATGGCCGCGCCCTCTTTATGTGTCTTTTAAGTATAACGACAAACAGGAGAATGAGTGGCTGTGTAAGGGCCTGCCGACGTGGAGACGGGTGTGAGGGAAGAGAAGACAGGTCTGCATGGGTTAATGGCCTTTGTTCAGCAGGTCAAGTGCTGTGGATGTTTCCAGCTATTCCATTGATAGGGCGTGCGATCGATCAATGGTTTGTGTGTGTGTGTGTGTGTGTGTGTGTGTATGTGTGTGTGTGTGTGTGTGTGTGTGTGTGTGTGTGTGTGTGTGTGTGTGTGTGTGTTTGTGTTTGGCGGAGCACTCTTAGGTGAACTCAAGTGGTGTGGATACCAAGGACTTCTTAGCAGGCCCTCACAGTGGAGGGTACAAGGTTGTGGTTAACCAATGAACAGGACACTCTAATGAGAGTCATGGAGAAAGGTATTCTGTTCTGAGAGGCACTCTACGATGCTCTTAACATTTGCCAGCTGGGCATACCAACCTCCCCACCAAGCTAAACGTTTTGTGAGCGTGCTCGGGGCACTGGAGGCAAAGTTGTGTTGGGACAAGCACGGCTTCAGCTCCAGCGACCTGAGAAAATGAACGGTTAGGGTGTACAGCTGCACTGGGGCTGCTCCGCTGCCTGCATGGACTGATACACCCAAACATAAATGACCATCCAGTTCTTATCCATTAACGGTACGTCCAGGCATTTCAGTCTTACTAGCGGTACAGTTTACCACATATTCTACGAAAAGTGGACAAAGCGTTCGTATGTAGTTATGAGAGCACACCCGTAGCTGGTGGCCAAAGAACCCCCCCCCCCACCTGTACTAAGCCCCGCCTCCTTCGCCCGCACCATCCACCCAACATCTCCATGCAACCATGCTCCCTCACTGTGTCTCTCTGCCCTGGGAGTTATGCTCTGAAGGAGTGAACTCTCTGAACTATTGTTACTGGATTGACTCGGCGGATAAGATAAGGTCCACGGTCCTCATTTTTATAGCAAAAAAAAAAACGAGTTATGTCAAAGGATGATATATGTGTGCTGGGTTAACATGAAGGTAAACTGTCTATCCCTAAAGGGATTGGCTTGGGGTTTATTTCTATTGGCTGTTCGAAGTCAGCGCACTAAAAAAAAATAAAAGAGCAATACTCCAGTTCATGGTAGTATTTAAGAGCAATACTCCAGTGCACGGCAGTATTTAGGTACAATACTCCAGTGCCTCTCAGTATTTAGGAGCAATACTCCAGTGCATGGCAGTATTTAAGAACAATACTCCAGTGCATAGCACTATTTAGGTGCAATACTCCAGTGCCTCAGAATTTAAGAGCAATACCCCATGCATGGCAGTATTTAAGTGGAATACTCCAGTGCATGGCAGTATTTAAGAGCAATACTCCAGTGCCTCTCAATATTTAAGAGCAATTCCCCCATGCATGGCAGTATTTAGCAGCAATACTCCAGTGCATGGCAGTGTACGGCTCTCTTATCTGAACATGAAGCAATTTAAATGGTGAGGGATTTGATGGAGTGTGTCAAGAGCAAAATAATTAGCTGAGATTGTAAAGTTGCTAAAACCTCTGTGATTATGGGACCATAAGAAGCTAGAAGTTGTATCCAGGTGTTTTGTCATTCAGGGAGAACTCTGTATCTGTGGTGTGTGAGGGTGAGGAGACTAAAAGAGAAGGGGCCCATGCATGCTCAGATGTGGTATGTGAGGGTCCCACATAACGTGGGGTTGCAGCTGTGGTGCCGCAAAGTCCCTACACAAGGATGCACACACCACACACACACAAACAAGCACACTATTACAAAACGTTTAGCCTATATCGTTAGCTGAGGGTCAATGCAAGCTGGTTTTTGCAAAATATGTAAATGTTCCAAATGTATTAGTTACATAAACCATAACCATACACCATACACCAAACCACACACACCTATCCACACACAGGCACACACACCCTCTATGCATCGCACATTATCAATCCTTTTACAAATATTCAAGCATGTCAATTGAATAAAGTTCATACACCACAGTTTTTTAAACCAACAGAAGCCTGGTTGTTTAATAGCTTCGATATTAACTGTTAGCCATTTTATGCTCTTGTTTCTCCTGCAGAGAAACAGCCCCTAAATGGCTGGCACCGAGGTGACTGAAGGGTCAGGAGGATGTATGGAAGGAATGTCTACAGTTTCAAGCCCAGCTTCTGATCCCTGACTAAATGTAGACTCCACTAACATAGAGAGGGCCCCCTGAGAGTCTCCAGTTTACACCACTCTCCCTGGCTCTCTCTCTCTCTCTCCCTGGCTCTCTCTCTCTCTCTCTCTCTCTCTCTCTCTCTCTCTCTCTCTCTCTCTCTCTCTCTCTCTCTCTCTCTCTCTCTCTCTCTCTCTCTCTCTCTCTCTCTCTCTCTCTCTCTCTCTCTCTCTCTCTCTCTCTCTCTCTCGTTCTAAATCCCCCTCTTTCTTTCTCTGTCTCCGGGGTGTTGACAACTCCCTCGTTCGTCTCCACAGTTGTCTCCGGGGACGGCAGGGTTGCCGCAGCCATGGCAACGTGCTTGATCCCCCCGGTTACCCACAAAAGGGAGAAGGTCAAAGAACAAGAGCAGGCTGGCCAGGGCTAGGGGGAATCGCTGTTTGCCCCAAGCCCAGATCCCCACACACACACACACACACATACTGCAAACACAGTGGCATGCAGTAAAAGAAAACGAAATAAATACAATGCCGTCACAAGCAACTGATTTCCTGAAAAACCCCATCCCAGCCAACAACTCACTTCACAAAGAAACCCCCAAACGCCCCAATTTGAACGATGCCCGAGCGCCGATGTCCCCGCTTCGACACAAGTCCATACAGGAGAGTCAAGCTAGCCCTAACCCCTGAGACTTCCCCGTAGCCCCAAGCTTGACTTTGCCTAACGCTAATCTGACACTTACCAGCTAACCTGCAACAGTGCAATCTTCAGTGCCGTACAACTGCCCTGTGGGGAGCACAGACGGAACAGTATTTCCTTACACCCATTACCTGTGCCTGTCAGTGACATGACAACCTGACCAGCCTGGGGCCGGGAGGAAGGCCCTCATCGACGGATCAGCTTACGCGCACGGGAAGGTAGGAGAGACAGAGACACACTTCTGTCTCAGGCTGTTGTACTGATCAATGTCGGAATGTACTGTTAAAGGGAATAGGCTGTGTTTGTGTCTTAGGATCTTTTAAATGATGTTCTGGATGACTGTGGAATGTATCTATGAGTGTGTGTGTGTGTGTGCGTGCAGCAGCTCAGTGTCGCAGGAAGAAACTAGCGGAGATGAAGAGGGCTGAGCAGAGTTTTTTGTCCAAAATAAAGGAAGCAGGGGGCGAAGGCTCTGATTTTCTGGGGGGGGGGGGGGGGGGGGTTACAGAGAGGAAACGTAATCACCTCTTTCTCAGCTCCCTTTCCCGCGCACACTACCGTTTGAGTGCTTCCCTCGCTCCAGTCTCTCGGCCGGACATATCTTTATCTTCCATAAACTTTGGCTTTTGTGTGTGTGTGTGTGTGTGTGTGTGTCTGTATTTGGGCCTACCTCTAAGTTTACAAGGCCAGATGAGGTCATTTGGTAATGCGGACCTTTCACAGACAGCTAAAGCCCCAGGCAGGGACACCATACGCGACACATGACAAGGCCAAAACACCCCGAAGCACACGCACGCACGCACACACACACACACACACACACACACACACACTGACGGTGATACAGGACTATAATGTTCCTCCGTCATGTTCAAGCCTATATGTTACCCTTGTACTCTTCTTGTAACACTGTCCCATTTATCAATGTGAGGCTGGTCCAGAAGGCTAGAGAGGACAGACAGGAGGTTTTGTGCTCCCTGTGCTCTTAGGCAAACCTTTCAGATTTCCTCACAGAGAGACTGGGGCAGTAAGGTCAACGTAAGTTAATGCCATCCACATTTAAAGCAACAGAGTTTTAACTACATAAAACCAATTTTAAATTAAATGAAATCTCAAGTGCTTGGCTGTAAAGACTGTCACATAATAACGCTGTGTTTGATAAGAGTGTGAGGAAGAGCGAGATTCTTGGAGAGATAGAGGCGAGGGGAGAGAGGGCCGGATCAACTGGTGCCAGGTGTTTGGGGCATATATCATAAACCATACGGGCTGCCTCCCCTGTAGCTTTTTGGAATCTCCTCCTTCAGCCTCTTTGTCAATCACTTGCTGTTTCTCACACACACACACACACACACACACACACACACACACACACACACACACACACACACACACACACACACACACACAGTGGTTTATATTAAGAATAATAATAATTGGTCTGAAAAGTTGCTGGCTGTAACTTAGGTACTGTTGGACATAAAACACCCTAGATTTACCAATGGACATACCATATAGTTTTGTGCCGGTAAAGTTTCAACAGTAAGAGAGTTGGCCAACTGATTGAGTATAGATTCCAGCGGCATGTACAACCTATAAAGTGGGCAACCTCCGCTATGTATCCAGATTGACTAGTTCATCTGCAGGGTCACCACCACCTAATTTGCTTAGTCATATCAACGGGACTAAAGCCAAGAGGTCAAGTGGTGGATTATAAACCATTACAAGTGCAGCCGACTGGCATCAGCCAACACTTCTCCATCGGTGACTCACCGGGAGAACCATCCCTTTGTCTGGGTTTAATCCAGGCTGATAGAACGCACCAGGCCGACGCTCCACCTGCCAATACAAACATTCCCCCCAGAGTCTAGGGCCTAGACTGTTCCCCGGTCTGCCGCCAGCGTGGCTTCCCTTTAACCAGTATCAACGGGCAGATGGACTGGGACTGTAAAAGTGAACCGTGACGCAGCATGAATTGAGCTGGGCTGAGCAGGGCTGGACGCGGGGAGAGGCAGAGGATGGGGAGGTATAGATATTCTTTTAGAGCGATGGCTCTGTCTCTGTGTCCTCGTCCTTGTATGTGGCCGTTCCCCTTGAAGCCTGCGTTTGCGTGAGTTCATCAAGCTTTCTGTCTGCGTGTGTGTTCTGCTAAAACCAGTGTGTGTGCGTGTTCTCCGTCTCGGCGCAGGCCCCTGGTGCCATGTGGCTGTACTGGGAGAGAGATTTGGCCGACAGAGCAGAGATAACATTCCTTCTGTTATTAATACTCCTGTTTGTTCCTCTGGTCATCCGAACTGAACCTATTAGAACTAGGGAGAGATCTTTGATTGTGTGTGTGCGTGTGTGTGTGTGTAACTAGACTCTAATCAGATGATAATAAAGACTATTTCGGCCTCCCTCTCGTTGCCACATGAAGCTTCAGCCTGTATCAGGCTGTTGGCTGGCACTCAGGTTGTGATAGAGGATGGAGACTACAGAGGACAGAGACAAGGGGTTTTAGTCCAGTGAAAACTCCTCTAGCGAGGGATGAAAGGTAGAACATGCACACGTTTTCAATTTTGAATGCAGACATGATGTTAAGTGTTGAAAAGTGTGTATCCAACTCACAACACAAACAATCCGCAAGGCTTGAAACACCAGTTAAAGCCAATAAAACGAAATAAAAAATGTTAAATACACACGGCCTACTATGGCATGTTTCCTATGAAAGGGACTTTTGGGACAAGCCATGCAAAGCGACGTCGTTAAAGCTGTAAAGTCAAAGTTCTATATTCAGCAAGAATAGAACTTTGAACTGGATCTGCTCGTGGGAAGACTGAACCAGAAGTTAACAGCAGTAAACGGAGGTTTCCTCTAATGATGAGATCATCACCACCACCCCCTGCTGACACTGCAAAAAGACTAGCTTCACAAGGAAGCCAGAATAGCAGCGCTACACCACAGAGCCAGACCAGACCAGGCCAGCACTAGAACCAGACTAGGACCCGGCTGCAGCAGGACCAGGACTAGAGCCAGACTAGAGCTAGGACTAGTAGAGGCGCGTTACCTCCTTATGTTTGAGCTCCAGCCAGGCCGTATAAAGAGGGACACGCAGCACCCCACTGGAGTCCAGCAGGAGCAGACTGTCCTAGGTAGACCGAGGGAGAGAAACACCGCATTAGACCCACCGGCCAAGTGCTTTTGTGTGTGTGCGTGTGTGTGTGTGTGTGTGTGTGTGTGTGTGTGTGTGTGTGTGTGTGTGTGTGTGTGTGTGTGTGTGTGTGTGAGTGTGTGTGTGTGTGAGTCTCAATTGAGCCGATAGATCCACGCATGCACCTACAATACGGGTGTGTGTCAATGGATATTAAATATAGAAAATAGGAAAAGGAGCCAACAGTCTCCGTCTCCGAATCCTACAACGTTCACCGTACCGTTTCAGCTCGGGGACATCCACAGCACCTATTCTACCAACACACCACCACTCAACACGCTGTCTGCTTAACGTCCAGCGTGAGGGCTGGGGCAGATTCACGGTCCCCTCTGGTGAGATCTTACGACCCTCCCCAATTCCTTGATTTATGGCAGAGGAAGCACATGGGACGGACCCCGGGCCGGGCTGGGGAGAGATGTGAGCTAAGCCCTCTTAGCTGTCCCCAGGTGTTATCTTGTGAGGATAACCCTTGGCTTTGAGGGCCGGGAAAGTGTGCGTCAAGACACAGCGAAGAATAACACGGCTCGCTTCCTCTGAAACACTCCCTGTCGTGACCCGGGACGGCGTTTAACCTAGAAAACAATCCATCGGACAACTTGCGAAAACACTAAGGGGGGAAACAAATAAAACATGCCAACGTGCGTGTGTGAGTGGCAGGTAAAGAAGATCAAAGAAAACACAGTGTGACATGCTGGGCACCTACGTGTGTATGTTAAAAACACCCACACATCCTGAGACACACAAGTGTTTTTGTGTCAGTCACATACCCCTAGGCATTCACCTGCACCCCTAACTCATAATAGCCACGCTCTGTGGCCGTCCAACGGTTGGGATAATAAATCTACCATCTAAGTGGATGGGAGTCTTCATAAATTAGCTAGCTGATTTCATAGCAATAGTGAACAGACATGGTCCCTATATATCAAGTAGCTATATCAACATATCAGGAATGCCTCCTGTGTATCCAGTAGAAGAATAGTATATCAACCTGTCTCTACCCTGTAGATATAAATCCTCCAACAACAACAAAGCTGCTGTCATAACTGTAAACCTCTGGCAGATTAGCAGCAGCCAAGCAGTCAGCCAGTAATAAAGTATTATATGCCCACATTAATGTTTATTGTGCTGTTGTGAGTCAGAAAATCGTGTGTGATCTTATGAGAGTTCTACCCCAATCAAATGAGACAGTGCTTAAGGCAGAATTAGACTACAACCGAGGGGCTGAGGTAGTTAAAAAAACGTAGTTAAAAAAGAATGCTGAAGGAAGGGAATGTTATCTACTGTCGCAATGCAGGCACTGCCATTTGATCACAGTTCAGTTGAATCTCTAATTCAACACTCAGATCACTTCAGCCCATCTATAACTCAATGTGAGAGTCCCTGCGGCAGCATTTGGAATACCAATGTATGCCTCAATAGGCCACCAGGCCCTCGATATCAAGTGGCCATGGGATGGCTAATTAGCCCACTTGCCAACTAGGTCTTAGCCCCGTTGCCTAGTGACGCCATGCAGCTTACATTACATCAAGAGCCGGCTTGTGTCGCTTTGGAATGTTGTCAAATGTCAGTTGGAGAGTGAAGAGTGTGTTTTAATTTTAATCAAAACATCGTAGTAAGAGGCAACTTAATGACAGTTATCAAGTGGCCACCTGACCAAGGGTGGAGTCGGGGAGTGTTCCATTTGAGATTCAGCCTTACTGTTTCTGACCCTGGGGCTCCATCACCCGTACAGTGCAAGCTTTAAATCAGGCTGATACATACATCAGCCAAGATCCCTTCTGTAGATGTTTCAGAGTGATAAGACCTGCACACTAAGCCTGTCTGAGAATGTCGTCTACACAGAGAGCTGTTCATATTAACAGCCCTATATCCAGATCACTTGCTGCGTTTATTAAGACATCTCACCCTGGCGAAAAATACAAATAATATTCATACCGATTCTGTACACACAAGAGGGTATGTTAAGAAGCCACACATATATACACCCACAGGAAAACCAGACATACAACACTGACCTCAGTCCATGTAATGTATCGCGTCATGGCATTTCACAGACATAGTCAGTCTTTCCTTACCCAAGACAAACAAAAAATTAGGCATCATGTTCCGGCACTTTCTTTATATCAAAAAAGCATATCTTATATTAGCTGTAGTATGTAAAACTGCAACTAACTATCCCGGGAAACCTCATTTAGTAGACTAACAATGCCTGCCTGCTGAACGGACTCAAAAATGGGCATTAGTGAATTGATGAACTTCCTCCCAAAGGTCTCATCTCTCAGATTGCCATGACATAACTTCCTGCTCTTAAACATCAAAACCTGAAACAAAACCTACAACTGGGCCAAAAATATCCAAGAAGATAAAACATTCTGTCTGACTCCTGTGTGTGTGTGTTTCCTGTTTGTCTGAGTGGTCCTTGTGACTACAAAAGGCTAACTGCCCTTGAGACGTCCCTTCACAAATTTCAAAAATGTCTTTCCTTTCCATTTATATTGTGTGACATCTTCAATGGAGACAGCCACCCCCTCCAACACGCACACACAAATGCACACACAGAGTGGGATCCCACGATGATGACACGCTCTCTCTCACGCGCGCGCGCACACACGCACGCACGCACACACACGCACGCACACACACACACACACACACACACACACACACACACACACACACACACACACACACACACACACACACACAGTTAACAGCCTCGCAACAATAGCAAGTACATTTGAGTTATCAGGCCAGCTCCCCTTTGCCCTCCCCTTGCTGAACCCCCTTGACCTGTGCTTTTAGGCAGAGGCACCCCCGTGCCCCTATTAAAAAAAACAGGCATGCAAAAGGAGGCGCCCCTGCAGTCTCCACTCACCCCAGTCACCCCACGCCCTGACCATTTAAATCAGCCCCTGGTGTGAGGAGCCGTTAGGGGTGACTGGGCCTCTGCGGCCTGAGTGGTAAAACCTCCTTCATCTTCCCGTCATTCCTTCATCAATCTCTCCATCCCTTCGTCTGCTCTGAGCCAGGGGAGACCATAAAGGGCTCACAGACGATCCACGCCAGGGCCCTGGGCTAAGCCCGAGTAGAGGGGTGGAGCTGGCAAGCTTAGCCCAGGCTGGAGGTGAGGTCCCTGGATCGTCTCAGGGCTGTCGGACACAGCTCTGGTCCCGGCTCTGATCTTCTCAACATAGAGCGTGTGCGAGCAACCAGTCCAGACAGTCGGTCCTGTGTTGGTAAATGTGTCTTTCTGTCTGTTGGTGTGTGTGTGGGTGCATGAGGCGAGAAACAAGGGTGAAAGAACAGGTCGGATTTAGGTCTGCAAGAAGAGTGTACTGTGGCTGAATTACCGTACATAATGTCCCTAATCATGGATCCAGGATCACATTACCACAGCCATGTACAAGCCCTGGCCATAAGGAAGATCAAGGACGGCTGACCTTGGATCAGTGGTCGGGGCCAACGTCTTGCTAATCAAATGGAATGTGTGACCAGCTCTGTTAATCATTCTGCAATATTAGGTCTGACAGCTGGAACTCAGCAAGGTCCAGTCTTTCCCTCACAATGATACTGGGGCCAGTGTGTGTGTGTGTGTGTTTGTGTGTGTGTGTGTGTGTGTGTGTATCTGTGTTTGTGTGTGTTGTAAAGTTGTATGGTTTGAGCAACTGACTTCCATTGCGGTGGTCTTTTTCGCATGTCATCGCACTGTGTTAATTTTTTTAGCAGTGTGGAAACAGAAAGGGATAAGGATAAGCTTAACAAACCAAAGAGAGAGGGTGTGTGTGTGGGGGGGGGGGGCTTTTGGGAGTGGAAGAGCAACAGTAAGCAGAAAATCTGTTCAGACTGGCACTGTACAAATTCATGTTGTTCGTTTCCACGGTGATTCAACGAGCAAACACAACAGCAAACAGCACAGCAGAACTAATACAACAACGTGAAAACAATGAAAAAGAAGTGCCAATGGATTGTACGCTGCAAACAAATAAAGAGGGTGGTCGCCAAGGGGGAGCGTCCACACTAACAAAGCAGTACATGATAGACAGACATCGAATTCAACACCTCTCTTAGAAGTAGCTCCTATTGAAAAGAAGGGACGTGTTCTATGTTAACCAGATCTGAACAATGTATGAATTTGTGACCCTAGAGCTAACCTTCTTGAACACAGTGCATCGATTAATATACCTCTCTCTGAGAGCAGCATGCTGGCATCCCTTGTAGATAGAAGCATAATGGAGTAATGCAATCTGAATGTCCATGCCAATGAAATGTGAGTTGGCTAAATTGTTTACCAGCACTCCTGGCTATCATCAGCAAGAGGAGAGATACTTTATAACAAACTATAAAAAACAAGGCAGGAAATGTGACCCGCTATTTCTCGCAGCGAGACAATCCCAGTATTGTACGGCCTTTTACACAAAGGTAGAGTTCAGGACTCAAAGGCGAGGAGAGAAAAGAAGGGAGAACATTTGTCTTTCGAGGGACAAATATACGTACGCCGTGCGACGCCGCACATGCCTCCTACTTAGCCTATTGGCTTTCCTGTATAGCAACATGGATAGGTTAGCAAGAAGCCAACTTACTCGTTATTTAAGCAGATATAGTCTAACTGGGTTGGCCTGGGAAAATGTTATGTTGTGTTCAAATCTAGATGGATAGAGTTTAGCTCAATGCTGTCTTTCCGTTATTGTAGTTCATGAGCCTGGAGGCCATGGAAGTTTGTGGAAAAATAACACCTCTAATTGACTGCAATGTAAGCTGTGCGAATATAATATTTCCTTTGGTGGGGAATATGATATACTGTATAAAATATTTGCTGTCTCTTTCTCAAAGATGGCAAGATTAGTAGTGTGAGAAAATCTTCAATATCAGTGTTAATGCACGCTATATGAATAAATGTCAGAGCAATAAACGTCTTTCGTATAACCTTATTATGTATTGTTTTTTCTCAATTTCTAGGAACTTCTACCCCTTTCAAGAAAGAGATTAACGACAACTGAATAGCAGCTGGAAGGGTTTTTGACCCCCGACAAAGGCCAAGGTCAGTAACATTCTATGATATCCTTTGCTTAGCCACAACATAACTCAACTCTCTGGTAGCTAATGGAGATTAACTTTTGAACCCATTTGGCAGAGCTCCTAGGTCAATATCCATGGCTGGCTCTAGGTCGCATTCACGTTCTTTAAATGCCTGGCAACTACATGACAAACCCCTGACCTTCATCTCTGCGCTAAATGTGTCGCCGTGATACAGTGTGTCTGGTTCTACAGGAGTTGCCTCGAATGACGCAGTGAGGCTGGAGTAATTACACGGCGCTGGATTGTATGATCACATGCGGGCCGGTGTCTCCTCGGATATCAAGCCCCTCCTGGGGGTTGAAGGTGACCAGAAGGTCCTTACCTTGTTGTAGTAGTGGAGCTGGACAGAGTGCCACTGGCCGTCACTAACCCCTCCGTGCACAAAGGGAGACACCGTGGTCTTAGACTCTCCTATGAGGTGGGAGGTGGGGTGATGGAGAAAAGGGTGAGGAAACAAAGAAAGGTATGGTCAGCCTTTCATTCTTGAGAAGGCCCACTGTGTTGTCAAGGCCTCTAAAACACCACATTATTGTTTTATGTTCCCCATAGAAACAGTATATGGAAGTAAAAATGACATAGCGTTTGATGTATGTTCGCCCTTCATAATTAAGGTAAGCTATTTTTCATGTTGGATTAAAATGGCGCTTTCAACATGGGGAAATGCAGAGGATAAACTCACAAAGCCGGCTCTGCCAACAGTCATAAATCAGATATTGAGAAAGCCGACTTTCAGTCTCTGCTATCAATGGTTCTCATTCAAGAGTCTGCAGTGCACAATCAGCCAGATTTACAGAGGATTTACTTTGTATTTACCAAGGGCAAGGAGCTCCTGAACAAGAATCTACCCAGGAAATCAGTAAAGAGTACCGCAACACTGACTATAGACTGTAGGTTACAAGGAGGATGCGTTTGTGTGTGTGTGTGTGTGTGTGTGTGTGTGTATGTGTGTGTGCCTATTTCAGGGTTTGTTTTAAGTGTAGGTGAGTGGGTAGGACTTTTTCACTCCTCTGTGCTCATCAATCATGTGCCCTGTGGCTTATGAGATTTTTGTGTGTGCTTTATTGCATCCAAAAAATAACTTACAATGGATGTCATTTTTTCTTCTGAATAAGCTCCACAAACTACGGTATATAACCTGCTTTCCCAGTATACTAGTTACTAGTCCATGGGAACATGGTCCTGTCTTTGAAAACAACCGTCCACATATCAGTGTTTGGTCTATGGCCCTGAGGTTATCAGTACTCAAGCCCTGTGTGAGATAGACAATGTGGAATGTGTATGTTTTCTAGAGAGTGGGCGAGAAAAAAAAGTATGAGAGGTATAATGTGTTTTTTACACTGTGTGTGTGTGTGTGTGTGCGTGTGGATGAGAAGTGTTTTACTGTGGTCTTGAGCAGCTGCTTCCGCACTGAGTGTCCAGCCAGACTGATTAATGAGTGAGAACTATTAACAACATATAAAGTTCCACTTACACCTAAACACACACACACACACACACACAGACACACACACACACACACACACACACACACACACAAACACACACACACACACAAAAATGCTCACACACAGGCGCACCGGGAGCTGGACCTGAGGGGGTTACTGCATTTACGGGAACAGAGGTAATGGAAAGCCCTTGTTCAGCTGAAACCTAGTACCGGCCTGTGTCCAGCACACAGTTAGATGATAAAGTTATCTACAGTACTGTGTGGCCGCTGAAAGGGACTTTATAGATAAACCTACAGGTGTGTTGACCCACACTGACAATAGAGCTGATTTCATAACGGCACTTGCTTTAAAAAGGGTGATTTGTGCTCTCACCTGCTGAGAAAGTGAGCTGGATCTGCTCCTGGATGATCTCCAAGGCAATGAAGTCATGTTTCTCATTAAACCTCCCGTTATAAAGCAAAAGGGCGTTCCTCTCTCGGGTGGCGAACCTGCACAGACACACAGACAAGAGTGGGTCACAGACAGACGTGGACGCGTAATGGATACACAGCTCTACGCCATCTTGAATAACACACACACTGTGAGCAGGCCTATTGTTCACAGGGGCAGCCTACAGGATCGCTGCACTCCTTTCACAGTTCCAATAAAAACAGAAGAAGGTGATAACCCATTGGCTTGTGTGTCTGGCTGTAAGGAATTGACCAACAGAAACTGTGCAGATAGATGTATGGCGAGACACCGAGCAACCTTTGAGGAAAAGACACTTGAAGAGAAACACAGGAAGGGAGCGTAAGGCTGGTGGACCATGGACAGGAAATAGTTGCTCTGGACGGTGTGTGTGAGTGTGTGTGTGAGAGAGAGAGAGAGGGCAGAGAGGGTAAAGGAGTCAGACAGCAGATGCCAGGCAGGGGAGTGAGGCAGGAAGAGACGGTGGATAAAGACAAACACTGATAGCTGCACCTCACCGCTAAGCCCTTCCTGTTTTCAACGCTGGTAGCGCGGCTTCTCACCGGCTCTGGTGCTTTCACCCATCGTGATTAGGATATTCATCACAGTTTTAATGGGACTGTCATCAGAGGCCTCCCTCTCACAATATTTACCTGATGGTGCTTTGAGTGTGTGTGTGCTTGCATGTGTGTGTGAGCGTGTGTGTGTCGGCAAGCATGCCTGTCTGTCTGTGTGTGAACATGTTCGTATCCCTGACTTGTCAAACCAGGGCACAATTTATCTAGTCGTTTCAGCATAAACTGTTAACCCATTTCGCCTAGTTTTTAATGGGAGTAGTGTTTTTCTATGTGTGAGTGTGTGTGTGTGTGTGTGTGTGTGTGTGTGTGTGTGTGTGTGTGCGTGTGTGTGTGTGTGTGTGTGTGTGCGAGCGCAGGAAGAACAACAAAGGAGATGGGAGTGTACCTGTCTCTACATGCCCCAGTGGCACAGCAAACTAACCGAGGACTGTTTGTACAAACATCATGCCCTCCCCAAATTATAGTTTACGACAAATGCTGAGCTGCCGTCCCGTAGTACCATAGGCATGTCCTGTTGATGGCATGCTGTAGGAACGCACGGCTCGCTGGTCAGCAACAACGCAGGACGCAACAACCGCCTCGCCTCAAAACCCCGGCCAGACAAGGAGCAAGGGCAACGGAAAGGGAAAAACAAGTGAGCGGTGGTCTGCTGTCTCCAGTACTCACATGAAGGAGACGGTGAAGTGGAACCTCTGCCTGAGGCCTCTGAAGGTGATGAAGGACTGGCCCGGGAAGCTCCGCGTGGTCATCTCACAGTAGGGCTTCTCGTACTCGCCCGGGGGGCACCGGCACATGAAGCCCCCCACCAGCAGGTCCACGCACTCGCCCCCGTTCTTGCACACGCCTGGGACGCAGCGCCCCGAGCGGGCGTTCACCTCGCAGTGCTCGCCTGGTGGAGGGGGGGGGGGGGGGGACAAGGAATAACCACGCTAAAGCTTCTGCTACCTCGGACAAAATTACAGAAACGTATATGTAACAAGGTATCTCCCTGTTTTCCACGTCTATTATTGTCAGAGTGAGATGCTGCTTGGTCTAGACAATTCCTAGGACATCTTGATTATGACTGAAGAGATAAGAGAAAAGCTTGACAGTGTCCTGACTGAGGACTCACATGATTCTTATGAAGGCTGTGCTATTCCAAAAGACAAGCTAAGGCTAGGCTTTTCAGTAACATGTTATCTTGCTTTAAATGTATGCTGCTTTAAATAGGCACTTAGAACTAAAAGCCTTTTTTGCCATATTAGGGAAAATATCTGTTATAGACTTAGAGACAAATAAAGGAGAGAAAGAGAGTGAGAGAGTTGAAAAGGGGGAGAGAAAGAGTATGGATGTAGAGAGGGAGAGCAAAAGAGAAAAAACATGCTTTAGCTCAATAAGTGGCGTGTGTGTGTGTGTGTGTGTGTGTGTGTGTGTGTGTGTGTGTGTGTGTGTGTGTGTGTGTGTGTGTGTGTGTGTGTGTGTGTGTGTGTGCGCGCAACTTTCTTAGTGGTGAGGAGCTGAGGTGGGATCCGGTGATGAGATAGACTGCAGCATTCCTTCAATACCTCCCGGCTGTTAATGACCCCTCCAAAGAAAAAGCTGACTACACCGCACATCAGCAGACACTCAGCCCTGTGTCTCTAATATAATCTCCCCACTGTCTGAGAGACCACTCAAACTTAGTTTCCTAGAGACAATGGGTCTGGCCGAGTCAGGTTCTTCCACTGACTGACCAGGAGACTCCATTGTGGCTCCTGTCATTTGATATGGCCGCCGTGTTTGACTCTATTTCCTGGTGTTTACGTGTCTCTCTATGGAAATTCAGACAACTAATTGGCCATGTTCAAAGATGACCGCCCTGCCTAGCTCTGTTTTAGCCTGTTTTAGTATACCGTTCTGGCAGGTTATGGTTGCAAAGGATATCATTTCTGGATAGAGGGAGGCAGGGAGGCTCGACCCAGGCGGGAAGCCGAAACCTGGGCCCAGGTAATGGCCTGTCTCTCTGCAGCCTAATGCCTCTTTCCGAAGGGAATTAGGAGGATCCGTTTGCCCACTGTCATCGGGTCTGTAATGGCCCCTGACTAGGTAGAGTTGAACTGTGACCTTCAAAGAGCCAAAAGGGGGCCCACATTAGAGGAGAGAGACTGAGAGAGAGAGAGAGAGAGAAAGAGAGAGATAGAGAGATGGGGATAGAGATAAAGAGAGAAAGAGTTACATCTGAGAAGGAATTGAATGGGAGGAAGGAGGGAAAAGAGGGGGGTGACAGACAGAAAAGAGGAGGAGGAGGAGGAGGAGGAGGAGGGGGAGGAAGAAAAGGGCAGGCTGGTGATACCTGTCATAATGATAATCCCTTGTGGGCTCATTATGGAAAGACAGAGAAACTGAGATGCTGTGGAATCAGATCCACAGAAAGGGGAAATACGAGGTCAAATAGCTCAGGGTGATTTGAAGTGGAATGTTGAAAGCTCCGGTGGATGTGAATACTCGATGAAGACCCCCTGAGTTCTACGGGTTCATATACCATCCCTATCCCCAATGGACCGCTAGTCTAGGAAGGAGGCCTGTAGCCAGGTCTACCAGCTAGGTAGCATTCCATAGCCATTCAATCTTAACCCTTTCTAAAGTTGCATGTTTATCAGAAAGGACCATAAATCCCACAGGGTAATATTGCATCACAATCCCTGTCACTCACCAGTGAAGTCCTCCAGACACTCGCAGGTGTAGCCTCCCTCTCTGCTCCGACACTTCCCGCTGTTCTGGCACGGCCCGGAGTAGCACAGGTCGATCTCCGTCTCGCAGTAGTCGCCGGTGAAACCGGCCGGGCACCGGCAGCGCAGCCCGTTGATGGGGTGGATGGGCCGGAACAGAACCGTGTCCGAGGTGATGAAGGGCGGGCTGCTGTCAAACTTCAGCACCGACACGCACTTCATGTAGTTCTCACAGGGCTCGCGCAGGCAGATGTTGTCGTCGAAGGGCAGCACCTGTGGAGGAGAGCGTGATGGAGTTTATATGGAAGCACGATGCCGTTCAGTTCAGTCACCTGCTAACACAGGTCGACTGCTATCAGGTTAAAACAAAGCATTCATCTGATGCTATTTTTCACAGTTTCCCTTGGGGTCCATAAAGTATTTTCCATTCCATTCCATGCTGTCTGATATGAAGATATGCAGATAAGGTGTGTGTCAGTGTGTGTTTGTGTGTGGGCGTGTGTGTGCGTGTGTGTTCCGACACCCATAGAGGTTTGTGCCCGGCGTGCAGGCGCCCCCCGTGCTACCTGCTGGGAGGAGATGAGCCTCAGCAGCGTCCTGTTGAGGTAGATCTGCTCCTGCAGCTCCTCGGAGGGGAAGTACCTCCCCACGGCGCCCCCCGGCTGCAGCGCCGAGAAGGTGACGTTGAGGATGGAGCCGCGCACGTCCGTGTCGTCCTGGATGTTGAAGACGAAGACGCCCTGGCGGCTGGTGGAGAGCACGGCGGCCACGCCCTCCAGGAAGAGGGAGAGCAGCGGGGAGAGGAAGCGCTCCTGGGACATGTTCTCCAGGCGCACCGTGATGCTGTTGGTCAGCATGTCGTCGGTGATGATGGTGACCCGCAGCGTGCAGCGGGCGTGTACGCGGTGGAGGCCGTCTGGAGGGGAGGGAGGGAGGGAGGGAGGGAGGGAGAGCGCAGAGGGAGGTTAGGGGGAGAACTAAGGCATGTCAGACTGAGGCTGGACCATCATGTGAGGTGGTGTGGAAAGCAGGGTCATGTTTTATTATGGACCACTGAGCCTGTCACATTCGGTACAAAATTGACCAAATTAGAGAAATGTAAATGACTAATTATGTGTTAAGAGGCAAAAGAATTCAAAACAGAAAAAGTGCAGGAGGGAATTATGTGTGTGTGTGTGTGTGTGTGGGGGGGGGGGGGTCAATTAGATTTTTGTGAGCAGCTGGTGCCAAAATAGGACAGTATCTTTTTATCCTCTCCAACCTCTAACTGTCATTTCTAGAGGGTCATTTGATTTGAATAGACTCGGAATTTAAGTTATTGTTTCATCTTGAACACTTGGTGTGTCTTTCTGATGTATTTCCTGACCAAGATTAAGCAAGTCAAGGAAGAGAGAAAAAACCATCTCGGTATTGTTTAGATTCTTTGCTAAGGCCATTTCTCTGTCATTCCCGCTCATTTTCTTTCTTTTACTTTCTCTCTGCATCTTCTCTTACTAACAATTGAACAGCTTGACTTGTTTTCCATGTCCTGTTTTGCTGCTAGATTGAATTAAGTAGGTACCAGCAGGTCTCGTTTTTATTTCCCCCTGATTAAAGTGTAATTGGATAAACCTACGATTTCACCCGCGGGGAATGTGATCTCATTGCTACTTGAGGAGCAACTGCGAACGGTTAGTGGCTACAGAGGGGCCGAGACATATTTGAGCAGAGAGGGCTATAGGTTCTAGTGCGGAGGCTTAGGCCAGCACAGTTGGCAACAGGTGGTAGAGAACCAGCTCCCTTGAGGGATAATACTGTTGAAACGGCGCGGAGAGGCAGATCGGGTTGCAGTCTTACTGTGCTGCGGAGCTCTGGCGGATACTTGAGTGAGCAAGTGTGTGTTAAGTGTGTGTGTGTGTGTGTGTGTGTTAAGTGTGTGTGTGTGTGTGTGTGTGTGTATGTGTGCAAGCAGCTAGGCCCACAGATGCCCTGTCAGTCACCCTCCCCTGCAGATGAGGTCATTTCTTAGGACCTGTATCCCCCCACCCTTCACACACATTCATTCTACTCCAAAAGCAGGGTGAGGACAGCGTGTCCTGTCGTTGCAGCCACAGGCTAATGTTAAGGCTGCTAAACAGGCTAGGCTCAACTGACAACTAGTGACCAGAGTCTACTACTAATGCCTCAGGGTCGCAAAGTTGTTCTGCTATTTTTTAAAAGCCCACTAATTGCTTACATCCACCATAATGCGTTAAAAATAATTCGTATCCAAAAACCATTCCATAATCCCTTAGCCCAAAAGTACTTGGACAAAAGTGCATCTGGAGGACTTGGCAGTACCATGGAGATGCTGGTGTTACTCTCTAATAACAGGCTGTAGTAGCAGTGTGTGCATCTGTTACAGTACCCCAGAGTAATGCCCTGCTTTGGCACATGGCACACCCAGATAAGTCAGCCAAAACACGGCCAAACACCCAAGGATGTTCCCACACAACACACACAGCTCCCTTCACCTTCTGGGCTTACTGTGCACGATCTCCCTCTCCGTCTCTCGCTCCAACCCACACTGCCCGGCCTAAACGGCGCGAGGGAAAACGTCCCCAGATCAGTGCACAGCCAAGTACCCCTTGACATGAGCTGTTAGCACTCAGCCCAGCACAACAGAGACCTTCAGCTGTTGAAAACCAGGCTCAAGAAGTGTCTTTGGCGTTTGACATAATGGTTTAGCACCTGCTTTCTTATAGTGAAAAAACAAGAGCAGCTACTCGGTGACGCTCACCAAACTATATGACGTAGCAGCCAAGTAGGTGTGAGTGGAGGAGTGTACAGGGCATACACCTTGCCTGGCAGCAGGACGGCAGAACAAACGCTTGTCTCCTTTGTTGTTTTTTGATACCACCACAACAGGTAGCAGCAGGAGCACTCTTTTAACTCAAGCAACGGTCTGAATGTCTGTCAGGGCCAATGGAGGAGGGTATCACTCCTCTCACAAAAAAATGTCTGTACCCAAAATGCAACTCCATTCTGGTGGCACAGGCACAGATCAGGTTAGTACAGGACACAGGGAAGGGCAGGGAGTAGCAGCTTCATAATGGGACCGTTTGACATGGGAGCAATCTTTTCCTTCCCAAGCCCGTGTTAAGAACCCCCCGGCTGTTGTACCGGAAAAATGGGAGGGAGTCACACTGGGTTAACTGACACACGCGCACAGACACAACGGCATTTGGACAACGTCTCTGAGCCTAAAGCATGTTTCAAACAGACGCCATGGATCAGGAGACTGTCCTTGTTGTAAGAATAAAGTAGGACATTTGACGCACGTACCTTTAACCTTGCAAAGTGGGTTGTTTACAAGTGTGTTATAGTTCCCATCATCCTTAATAAATATGAAAATAATATGTACAGCCAACTGATATCAAGTTATGACACGGTCAATATAGCTAAACACTGATAAAGTCACGCCAAGGCAAATAAGCTACAAAGCGCAAACAATATGATACAGATTAATGGGTATAAAAAGTCATGTTAATCAGATAGGCCTTGAGAGACTTTAGAGAGCTAATTGGAATATTATCAATCATTCATGAAAATTATTGCAGTTTGGGTGACTAGGTGCCGAGGTGATAAGACCATTTAATAGAGTGTGATAAGTCACACAAAAACCCACATGCACACTCACGCAACAGAAAAAATAACATTCCCACCGTTGTTCTTATGCCCACACACAAACACACACGTACACACACGTACACACAAGTACACACACACACACACACACACACACACACACACACACAGAAACACACACGTAAACACACACACACACTAACACACACACACACACACACACATACACACACAGACAGAAAGAATAGTGGCCTCTCCCTGAGGTTTATGAGCGCATCGTAACCATGTTCAATACTGGGCACATTCCTCTAAGGTCCCAGCTGTCACTGTGAGTGGCAGCCACACTCTGTTCTAAATGACAGACTGCCCCACCCACACACTCTGTCACACATGCTGTCACTTACACACACACACACACCTATCCCAACCCCTGTTGGGTGGTCACCAGATATTTTAGGTAGGCATTCAGTACCATCTAGAAAGATGAAAACCCTGAATTAAAATGATTCAAACTTAAGGATTTTCAGTAAGTTCATACAGAATGGTGTTAAATGTCACACTGGTGGTCAGTGGATGGCCATACCCAAACAGCAGTGTTTATTCAGATAGGGAGCACTGCTTTACACTGATAGAGAGCGGGTGGTCAACCAGATTAAAAATACAAACACTGTAACAGAATAGCATTAGGAGTAAAACTTTCCACAAATAAAGATGAAACTACAGATTTCCAACGCTGCACAGGCTCTGCAGAATAGCGTTGATGGGACCCTTACACACACTATGCACACACACACACAAACTACAACAGTCAAGAAAGTGGCTGTCCGTCCAAAAATATCTGTCCAGCAATTAACATTTTCTTTACTTCCTCGTTGTGAAAATGGAATAGGTTTTTGTGAAGGTAATAGCACCATGGTGACATTTATCAGAAATAAGACAATAGTAAAACCTTCAAGGAGAAATGCCATCACACTGAAGGTAAAGTCCCATTTTTCACAGGCAACCTTTTTATGGTGCAGTTAAATTACAACATGCAGTAAAACACAGTCTTTTCCAAAGAGGTGCATTTAAAATTCCCCAGCGTAACGGACCTTCTTTTTCTCTGAGGAGAATTCAAATATTTGAATCACAACAAAAGGGTGTAAACGGACTCAATGCAAGCCAATCACAGAGTAGACACATATCAACTTGTCTCCTCCCTATTGGACCCGCCCTAGATAGCCCAAACCTAGCAGTGGCCTAGGGATTGCCACAATACACTTTGAACAAGGCTATTTAGCTTTCTTTCCCTGCTCTCCCCCTTTATCTCTTTGCCACATATGTATGTGTGCACACACACAGATTCTTTACACCTGCTATTCATAATCTCATGCTCTCTCATTCACCCTAATAAAACCTTATTTTTCTCTTATTGCAGACAGATTCCTCGTCCATAAATCCAGTAGCTGTTCTGAGCTGAATCCAGTAAGATGAAATATATCCCTGACAGTGACTGGTGCCAAAGTCAGATCCCCTATCAGTTTCTAGCAGACATACTCACAGACCTCCTGAGTAGAGAAGGGGAAATTACCCCTTCATCTCGCTCATAATTGCCCCTCCCCAAAACACAGCATACACCCGTTGTCATTAATCAAATATCGATGTAGAAATAGGATAAGCGTGGGATGAGGATGAAGGTTTGGAGGAACGAGAAGATAAAATGAATTAAACTCTCTGACCAGCACAGTTTTGACCCAAACTAAACTAAAGAAGATCGACTGATGGCCAGACACTACAGGTGAATAGGGAAGAAGATGGACTGATGGCCAGACACTACAGGTGAATAGGGAAGAAGACGTACCAAATAGACATCACCAGGAAACCTCCCCAGTTGATTACTAACATTAAGACAGATAAACTTAATAGATGAGGTGTCGTTATAAAATCAGGTAAACAACCAGTGTTGGCCTTATGTTGTGCCATACGTAGGTAGAACTTTGGCTGTGATTAGTGGTCCTTTAAATGAAAACAGGGTTGTGGTCTGGGTGAATGATTAACTGTAGGAATTCCAACGCTAGGGGGGGGGGGGGGGGGGGGGGGGGGGGGGGGGGGGGGGGGGTATGAAAGTGGCAGAGAGCCAGTTCATTGGACAGGTCTGGGGCTATGAAGAAATAAAGCGGAACAGGAAGTTTTAATCACTCTTGCAGTTAAAATGGTGGTCACATTGTATCAGCAAAAGTGTGCAGTGACTCAGTGAATTTGCAGTTTATTTTCCCTTTATCTAATTACTGAAGCGGGCAGATTTCAATGAGCGGTTTTGTTTCTTACAGAAGTAAAATGCGTTGGTATCGTCTTAAAACCTATTAGATGACATTTGAATAGTAATAAAAAAAGCAGTATTACCCAGAATATTACAGCAATTTCTACAGGACTGTATGATTGGTCCCAGCACCAGCTCCAGCACCTGGCAGACTGCCCTAGGCCGTGGTTATGGTTATGTTCGCTTCTACCTGTCAGTGTCGGCATGCCTATCTGGAAGTAGTCAGTGAAAGCCCCTCTCATCTCCCGTCCAAGAGAAGCAGTATTTATTCCCAGGTATGTCAGTCTGTCTGCGTGATCAAAGTTCTGGGCCGACAAACAGCCACACTAAGCCTGATAAAGAGCTCTGGGTGCTGGTATAAGCAGGCCTGCCAGACAGACGGACACACACACTGAGATAAACAAGATAAATTAGGAAGCCGATCATTACTGAGCGGGAGGGAAAGGCTAATACAAAATATGGGAAGGAGAGAGAGAGATGAAAGACTTGAAGAAAATGAATAATAGTGGAAGAGGGTAATAGGGACGTAGGGAGGAGGGGGAGGAATCGAGAAAAAGGGGCAAGAAAGGAAGCAAAAACGAGGCGAACACCAACGGATCCTTCCTCTATCAGACTTGGACGGCCTCCAGTTCCCCGGTGAAATGGAGCGTTTCATGCTGACTCGGCACACGGCTGTCCAAGAGCTGGGGACTGATTTACGGCCGCAGAGTGGGTGAGCGCGCCACCTAAATCACGGTGCACGCACCCACACAGCTGCTGCGGACTAATCCCCTGACAACACCTGCAGCTCGCCAGGGGGTCCTGGTTTAGACGGCCTCTTCCACCGTCCTGGTCCTCTTCTGCTATTGCCCCCTAGCCTGAGTGCTCTCAATGGGATTAGAGGGCCCTCTGGCTTGGTCATTGAGCCTGGGATCAGAGTGGAGAGGGGGGCACAATAGACTCCTTTCACCCAGTAGGGTGAGGAGGTAGAGAGGAGGAGAGGAGAGGAGGAGGGGAACAGGGCTAAGGAGGGGAACATCCCTTCTACCGGCCCAGAACAGGTGGGATTACAGCAAACACCGCTGGCCTGAGATCAGTGGTAAAAAAATAAAACACACCTAGAACAGCTTCGGAACAGTCTTATACCAGAGAGACAGACACTTCACTGGAAACAGGTGTAGGGAGGGTGTTAATAATTCTCTAACATGTGGAGTTATAAATCATAGAAGCATGTTGACCGTAGGATATGGGAGAGAAAGCAGCTGGGGTTCTATCGCAACCATTCAAGAAATGCAATCCAACGGTATACATTATGCAACGCAATCTACATCCGTTCAGCTTTCAGGAGCGTAGGTGATTCAACCAGACGTGTACGCCACCTGTATCTATTGGGGTTTGTCCCTTCTCCATTCGCCATGATGACTTTGTTATATCCGGACACCCCTGTCTCCCTGAACCAGATCCATAACCATCTGTGACTTTCCCTCGGTTCGGCCCTCTCATTGAGTGGCTGCGGGTACTTAACCAAAGTACCCTGCGGAGTGCCAGGAGCGCTCACGGCTAGGATGTCTGTGTCCCATTTAGTGAGCTGAAAGGGAAGAAAGGAGGCCCTGTGTGCAGCCGGACAATACAGCATCGGGCCCGAATGAACGGCTAACAGTTTGATTGCCGAGAGGTGGACTGCTGTTAGCGTGTCCCACGCTATATAGCTCTTGTCTTCACAGAGCCGGTGGAGATGGCGATAGCGTCTGGTTGTTGGGCAGCGGGGTGAGACGGGGGGGAATTTGAAGCACAGATAACGGCGATCACCGCATACCGGTCGTACTGCACGTGACGGGATTGAGAGCTGGAAGTGCATCTCGTTGACTTTTGGAGAATGCGATTCAGGAGGACGCCGAAGCCATAAACAGGGGCATAGGGAGATCAAGAGGGTGGTGGGCACGGAAAGTACGATTATTCATGCCCATTTGAAATCGGCCACGTTGCAAATGCGATAGCGTGCAATGTTTGTCCGGCCAGGCTAATATAAGTGTGATCTCAGCCCCCTTGCTTTACCAAGCTCCATTTCCCTTTCGGATGAAGCAATCAAAGCACTTTCATTCGTCAGGGAGCTGCCTTAATGGATTTTCGGCTGGTAAAATCCAATTAGCGGTTAGCTGTCGCTCGGGTCTGTCTGGCTGCTGTGTGTTTCAGCAGTGTCAGCGGCACTCTCGCTAGCGGCCTAATCGAGTTAAGGCTCCGTACTTCCTCTCATTATGAGGTCAGGGGTCAGTCCCTTCCAGGTGTCGCGCTCCTCTGTTCTCGCCAGATGCTCAGGGGGTAAAAAAAGGGCTATCCTGGGACCAGTTTTAAAACTGAGCCAAGTCAACACTGTAGAGAGGGTTAACAAGACGGCTGATCTAAGATCAATGTCTAGATTTAACATTAACGTGGGACAGACTGTTTGAATAGGATATCGTGAAGAAAGGGGAGGTAGAAAAGAGGGTGTTGTTGACTTAACTTAAGACTGAGAGGAAGGGTGGCCACGGCAACTAGGGCTGACCTAAATATTCTACAGAGAGAGAGAGAGAGAGAGAGAGAGAGAGAGAGAGAGAGAGAGAGAGAGAGAGAGAGAGAGAGAGAGTGTCATGGACACAAGACAGAGAAAGACAGGGAAAGTGAAATATTCCACAGTGAAACACTTAAAGTCTGAAATCATCCTAAATGGAGACAAAAGGAGCTGGGCGATATCCTCCTTTGAATGGTCAAACAAACAGACCGAGGATCTTCTATGATCTGCATGGCATGCTAATGCACTCTAAAGGGAAGGTTACAGAAATGATAAATAAGAGACGTCTATGAAAGATAAACTTAGACCGCTCAACTACAGTTACACAAAGACATAACCCCTCAACCACTTCAAAACAAACACTTACATTTCTCACGAAAAGAAATAGAACATTTTATGGACCACAACTGTCAAAACAATTCATTGTGTTTGGGAAATGTAAATTACTGCGATGAGTCTGTACAAATGACTGTGGTGTAAGAGTCACGTACTGTAAGCTTATTTCTGTAGCTCTCCGCTACTCTGCTACTGTAATCAAAGTCTCATTCGAAAGCCTCCTTTCCACTGTAGACTGTAGAGCCACAGACCCCCCACCTGGAGAAGGCTACATCTGTTTTATACACCATCGCAACCGAATGGAATCAAAGCAGCGGCACACACACACACACACACACACACACACACACACACACACACACACACACACACACACACACAAACACACACAGGGTGCCTGTAACTCATTGTAAGCCATGCTCTGGATGTCTTTCCCAGACAAACCTCTTATTAATAACCTCCAGAAGCATTCAGCCCCATTCCACAGGAATGCATTCACCTGCAAGCTAGATGAAGGATTGCTCTCATAATAAAGGGTTTGTGTGTGTGTGTGTCAGGGTATGTGTGTGGGTGTGAGGGTATGTGTGTGGGTGTGTGTGTGTGTGGGTGGGTGTGCGCCCGTGTATAATAGCAATTTTACCTGGCAGTCAACAGCTCTTTTGTACACGACTACCTCATACAAATGATGGGTCAATGAACCTATGGAGACCCCGGAGGTGAAAACAAGAGGGACTTCCCTCTTTTCCTCTCTGAAGAAGTGTTTCCTCTCCCCTGACTTAACAGGAAGTGGCCCTTTATTCCCTACACCTAAACCGGTGGTCCTGACAGTCTTCAACACCCTCTGAACAGCCTCCTGGGCATTTTTGTCAACTGTTCCCTTCCCTCCGATTGATAGCCACCCCAACAACCACACAAGTAGACGCACAAAAACCTGTAGCAACAAGGTTCAAAAACGGCTACAACTGCCAGTTAATGAGGAGTAATAATTCATAAGTGACTGGCTAAGATGGAGCAGAGGGTTTTCTGGGATGTGCTGGGTCGTCACTGCAGGCTAGGCTTCAGTCATAACTCACCGTTTCCCCTTTAAACATCTCAAAGGGGAGTGGGAGAGTGGGAGAGGGTGATGGACGCAATGTAGCCGGAGCAATCTATAGGGGAGAGACCTTAAGGAGATAGGAGACACATATCTCTATCGGGACGGAGCTATCTCGCACTTTTCCCGTTAGGCTTGTCGTCACCCGTAACAACAGGCTGCTTAATAGTCCCAATGAGGAGCAGGAGAAAGCAGGGGGAGGAATGAGAAAGGGAAGGAGATAGAGAATGGAAGAGGGAGGAAGTAGAACGGAGGGAGAAGGGGTGAGGGGCTCCTCTCTCGCACTTTACGCGAGCCAGCCCGCTCTCACACAAACACTTCAAAGCATCTCCCAGGGAGCAGGAAGGAATTATTCCCCTCCACTCAACCATGCCTCTCCATTTCACAGTGGGCAAGACGGCTCCTAAAACTCCTGATGTCCCCAGCGTCACATTCTAATCCAGCGGTGAGCCACATAAACATAACTTTACAGGATTTACTAACAGGCCTGGATTCATAACATTGGGAAGGAGGGGTTGAGAAGTATTTTCCTTAGAGTAAGAGTGTAGTGAACAGGTAGGTGTTGAGTTGACTGCCAGGTAAAATTGCTATATTACACGCGCGCGCGCACACACACACACACACACACACACACACACACACACACACTGCCCTGTAAGGGCAGAAAACAGGACCCATGGAAAATACAAGGATAAAGACTCCAGTTAGTGAGAACAGTACACATGGCCAGTAAAAAGCAGTGCATATGCATGGGGAGCACCTCACAGGAATATGTCTCGAGGTAGAGGGCCTCTATAAGCAGCACAATCCCTCCATGTGGCACACGGTCCTTCTTCCTTTGGTCAACCATAATCACCTCTATCATCTCTCTTAAACTTTGATGGCTGTCAGTGCAGTGGAGCCCAAAGGGGATCTAGGCGAGGTGGGTCCCTGCTAGGAGAGCCCTTTATGGGCCTGGCCAGAACAGAGAGGGGGCTCGGCGGCAGAACTCAATTAAAACATCAATGGGCTCCGCCAACAGCAGCTCCAGGTGGGCCGTAATCCTGGCCCCTCCAACCACCATCCACATTACATCTGGGCTCCCAGATCATTTAATGACTACAAGGCATGGATACGCATTGCACATATTTTCACCAAATAGCTGGTAAATGATTGTGCCAGTTGTGCCATAAAATGTATACATTTTCCATACACGCTGGGTAAAGCATGTACAGACTTGTATTAATAAACAACTTTCCCCACAGATAGGAACTTCCTGAATGCATTAACGATTTACAATGTTTGAGTTTAACGGAGATGACAGTGTGTCAGAGAGCAGGCCTCAAGGCCCAAAACAGTCTAGGGAACCGAAAGATAGAGAAAGAGAAAGAGGTTAAAATAGTGGGGGCGTTACACCATGACTAATTAGGGATGGAAACTACAATTATAGACAAGCTTTGAAAAGTCAGTCAAATAGACAGGCCTTTGCTACTCAGTAGAGTGACACGGCAACATAAAGTGAGGAATGAGAGGTATTCTTTTCATCCAACGGCTCACCTTGTAACTATTGTAACTACCACTTTTAGAAAGCCAGTAAAAGAGCTGAAAGGATATTTTCGGGTTCACTTAGCACCAAGACCCGTCTTTAAAAAACAGAATCGACCTGAATAAAGTATAACTAAATACTGTGAACAATTTTAGTTTGGATTGTTCTTCATTTTTCATGAGACTTAACAGAACTAAAAACCTTTGTGACTATGCCGGTAGACCCTTAAGAGTTAACTTAGGATAACACACTTCTATTCTTGCAACTCCTCCTTCCTTTTGGGCAAAGATACCCTTTGTAAGGAGTTGGTTGGTAAGCTGCCAGCTTAGAGACACCAGGGTAGGGGGCCATTGAGGGTGTGCATGGGGGGATGGGGGGGGGGGGCTTTTGAGAGTATCTGGGTTTTTTGGGGGTCAGTGCGTCTGTGTTTGTAATGTCTGTGAAAATGCCTCCACTCTCCCTCAGTGAGCACCCGGCCCTCTTTTTCAAATGTACACAGGTCTCACCGTTCCCCAAGCAACCCCTTTTTTCTCTTTGTGAAAGTGGGCCAATCAACCGCAGGCTGGTAACTAGGCACCCTGTTTATTAGTAACCAGGATGAACAATAAGTGCAACCCGACACCGCCTCTGAGAAGGCGAGAGGGTGAGAGAGCGCGGGCAAAAGAAAGAAAGAGAAAGAGAGAGGTGTTGGATCTTATAACAGTGTAACTGATATGGCCCCCGCAGTCCGACCTTCACAGGTTGGTTTGTGGCTCTAAAGAAGTCAAACTATGGATGTGAAACCCTCTGATCCTTCTTGACTTCAGTCAACCCAGCAATACATTAAAAGGGACAGTTGGTTTAATTTGAGTATAGTGAGGTGGTGTGTGAGGTGTTTTGGTCTGTGTGTGTGCAAGCTATCTGCATGGATATTTTGTGACTTGTGTGTCCGCGAGTGTTCACTTTTGCGGGATGGACATATGTGTGCCTGTGTGTACATTTCTCATTGGGTGTGCTCTAGAAAGGGTGAGGGATGGGGGCCCCTGACTACACGGTGGCTCCATTGCTTTGGTCTGTGTGAGTGGTCACAGCTCGGTGCTCCTCTCTCCTTGACACAGAATAGGCCGTTTGACTCCTAAACCCCCCTGTGATCGCCTCCACACACACCTAATACCACAGGGCAATGCTCATCCTCAGCTACTCAGGATGCACACACACACACACACACACACACACACACACACACACACACACACACACACACACACACACACACACACACACACACGCTCACACCAGCTGGCCTCACTCCTCTGCCTTATGGATCAATAGAATCCTGCTGAGTGTGTGACAGAGCAGCACAGTTGTTGTTGTGGACTTTAAACAGCTTCAATAAGACACCCATGCTATTGGTTTGGCCATAAAGCAGATCTCTCTATTCAGCCTCTTGAAGAGCATTCTTGGGTATCTCTGGTGATACCAGTGACAGAGCCAGTCGGGGAAACCATACACCCACACTGGGGGAATCTTAAGACTGGCAACAGCCATAAAAGGAGATGGGAAGAGGCACAGGCCCACTCAAGGAGGGATTCCGGTTGTTATGGTGATAACCCACTGAGCAGTAAAGCACTAACAATCCATCGAAGGACTCTTGAAGGTGTGTGTGTGTGTGTGTGTGTGTGTGTGTGAGAGAGAGAGAGAGAGAGAGAGAGAGAAAGAGAAAGTCAGCACAAAAGCTGAACAAGAACAAAGAGAAATAGAAATGAGAAAACAGAGAGGGACAAAGCTACATGAATGGAAAGAGAGCATGAAAGAATGAGAGGCAGATCACCACTTACAAAACCCCTGTGGTATGCTGGTGTGTAATGCATGCCCACGCTGCAGTGTCATCGCTGTAATAATAGGGTTTTTACACTTTTATCAGCGGGGGGGGGGGGGGGGGGGGGTGCAACAGCAGCGGGCTCTCCACTTTATCTCCCCTTTGCCTCCACGAGGTATGTGCTGGAGCACCACCAGAGCCCCTCCCACCGCTGGCGTCCCCTGAAGACAAAACCACAACGCCCAATTAAACCTGGCCCCGCAGGTGGAAACCAACCTCCGGCTACAAGGATGGCGAGTGTAAACTATGAGGGCTGGAGCTGTGCTTGGTTGGGCTCCCTGCAGCGAGGTAGTGGAGGTAGACGTAGATCACAGGGCACATACGTTGAAGGGAGAAGGGTGTATCCATGAATGGAAATAAGCCAAAGGAGCAAGTGCTAATGTCTAGTCTTTCACAAGCTGCCAGTTGTAGCCTTGTGTGTGTTGAAACACACAGTGACGAGTTGTACAGTGAATCACACGATGAAAAACCATTGGGTGGGCTGAATGGAGAGACAGCATCTAAAGTCTGAATACACACTGCACTTCAGAAAAGCACTTTGCCAAGTAAAGCGCATTTATTCAATTATTCCATCAAGCAGACAGCAATCCAGCCTAGATATTGCTGAGTCAATATCCCTGCCACTTGTGTGCCATCTGTGTGTGCGTGAGTGTGTTTGTCCATGCATGTAAGGTTGCCAGCTAGGTTTTGCATCCAGGCCAAGTGTTTATATATACATGCACCCATAAGCCAGCATGCACGCACATGTGCGCAAATCATTTTGTATGTGTGTGTGAGTGTGTGTGGGTTTACAAGTAAACCTATATGTATTCACTATGTCTGTAATCACTCTTAGCTTAAGAGAGAGTGTTTCTCGGTGTGTTGATAGATGGGTATCTGGCCTGGGTCCTGGACAGCGGCATGCCTGGCATGGGGATCCCTCCCTTGGGCCAGAGACGGCCAGCTGTTGGCCTGGTTCCCTCCCAGTATGGAATATGTCATCACTGAAGCTGACCGATCTCATTCCACACATCACACAAATCCCTGGGGGCCTCTCAACCTCCAGAAGTCCCCAAAAGAACATCTAGGGGGAGGTATCACAGGCCCATGGTTATGAGGCCATTACCCAACACCCAGGCGGTCCACCATGGAGACCCACAACCCTAAAGGAGCAAAGGGTGTTAGAGGTAGCCAGGGGAGACAGAGGGCTTCTCCATTTCAAAGACCAAGCAGAGCAGAAGGGTTGTCTTGTTGTCCTTGGGTGGGAAATATGAAAAAATCCCAAGCAAATGACACACCATGAGGGTTCAAGTCAGAGTCCCCTTACTTAAATATAAATATAAATACAATAATAAAGGGGAAACTGGCCAACGATTCAGTGGCCCCTATGGAAACAGGTTAACCCTCATTCGCATGCATTGTTTTCCAGCCCACTGTGCCCTGTTCACATGCATTGTTCGGCAGCCCACTTTGACCTGTGTGATTCTCAACCCCCTATAGAGAACATCTCCCAAGCACAATAGTGAGATCTCCAGGCTGGAGAAGTGGCCGGGAAAAGGCATTCACCAGCTACTCCTTTGACGTGTAAAAACAAGAGCCTTGCCCCTCCCCCCTGTTGTCGTCACTGTGGTAACACCGTCGTGACTCAGCCCATGACAAGATACCGCAAACAGAGAGAGTCCTACTGTTCTCACACTAAAGTTATAAACAAGAAGATGGTCTATGTGAGGTTCTTTAATTGTTTTGTGTGTGTGTGTTGAACTACGTACGCTATGTGATAAACTTGGACTTTTCGGCATCACATGGGACGGAAATCCGTTAAAATAAGCGCTGTCCACCTGGGTGGAAGTGCATAGGCTTCACAACAAACACAGGGTCTACGTCAACTTTCAACTTTGAGCCTAGCATCATCCACTGGCACACCATAAACAACGGCTCCATCCCTGTGTGATGGCAGACATACCCCTTCATTACAGTAAATGGAGGAGCCCCATCCCCTGGCAGGTCACGGCCACACTGTGAATGGTTAAACACAGGGGTCTTTACCTGGGCAAATATTAGCCCTGTCAGAGAGGGAGGAAGAGGAGCAGATACTATGCTCACCAAACACATCAAATCAATGCCGTTATCACACTGCTAGGTTAGTCTTTACAGGATATCAGTGGAGACAAACAAAAGGGTCTAGTAATTAACATACCAAACACCTGTTACGAGCCATTACTGTGATATTAGCAGCAGCTGTATTAGAAAAGCAGTGATAAAAGAAAAGAAGAAGATTACAAGAGAATAGCCTTCAATAATGGATTTAAAGAGAACAAAATATGTTGTAAGGGGATCCTAACTTAGAGAGACAGTAACAGAGAGCGAGGAGCAGGGAGGACAGGGAGCGGATAACAGTATGGCTGACCTAGCTGTCTGTTCTGAGATGAGCCAAAACGGATACATAGCTACAAATCCCTCCATTCAACATTTACAGGCCGAGACTTAGATGGTCTTACTCTTAAGACGTCCTGAAGTCAAAGTTCAAATCACCATTGGTAAGGTCACGACCCCCGACTTGCATTGTCTTCATCTTCTTGAACCAGGCACACCATTTCAGGTGACAGAACACACACACACACACGTGTCACTCTCTCTAAAGCTCTCTTATCACATTCTGTGATATACGTTTCTAGATATAACAAAATGGCTCTATATGAATTACAATATGACAATGCAGTCATTTCCATGCAGCTAGTGAAATGCTAGGTCAGCATTCCTCCCAGCGTTCTATCAGTGCATTGAGTGCCTGTGGTCGGGCTAAAGAGAGGCTGTATCAGAAGCTGTCTGCCTGCTCCACTCTGGGCTGGAGGACAGTTGGCTAACAGCCTACAGTCCATTGCTGTGGTTGGCCAGCAGCATGCCCTACACAGCAGAACACATGTAGCTGTTGCTGCCTCCCGGGTGACACGGCTCGCGACAGGCAGTGAATGTACTATCAGACTCGTCACCTCTCTCTCCTCACCGTTGATCGTGACCTATACTCCCCATCTATTTTCTCCTCTGTAGCCCTCGTACCTTCCACCTCCTGTCCTTCAAGAGGAGAGAAGGAAAACGAGGCGCTTGAACATTCCGTCACGGCTAAGGTGATAGCCGACAAAGGCGCGCGCACGCACACGCACACACACATACACACACACACATACTCACACACATACACACATACACACACACACACACACACATACACACACACATACACACACCGTAGCTCCCCCAACCTTCCCGAAAACCATCATATCTGGAAGAGTAATTAGATAAAAGGCTGGCTGCCTGGGTAGCCATACGCACGGTATTTCTCCTGTCACATGGAGTGGACACGGGAACAGAGGAGTGCATTGTGACTCCCTGTTCACACAGTACAGGTTACACTTTAATAGAAATGTAATAGAAATGTAATAGAAGCCGCAGAGAGAAGGGTGAGGCCATGTTTCGTAGCCGCGTGAAGGCGGAAGGGATCTTTGTGTAAAGGTTGTCAGGTCATGTGGAGAGGATGTGATCCCGTATGAATATGTAAAGCTTGTGTATCTGCGAGGGAGGGAGGGAGTGGGACACCATTATCACCATCAACTGTAACAGTAACAGGAAGATGGCCGATCAAGTAGCCCGACACCTTTACAAATGGGAGAGAGAGAAAAACGTGGTTAACGCGTCCTTCTCTCTTAGCACTAAGAGGAGGCTGGCCCTGAGGGTTTAAGAAAACCCATAGCACATGGATCCACATGTCTACCCAGTGGCCTTTGAAACGTCTACAGAGAACTAAGTGTGACCTGGTCCCTGTGTAGACTCTGTGCCAGCTAACACCCTCTTGTTGTTGTTCTCCTCTGTGTGTGTGCATGGAGAAGTGTGTGTTCCTTTTATTTGCAAACCCCCCCCCACCATCATAATGGAGGTGAGGAAGGGACTGTCAGACGGTGTCAGATGGAAAACTGGCACCCAGATGACTGATACACGTTGGAAAAGGAATTCACACTATCACTGGTGTTAACGATTTGAGTGACAGACTGGGCATCACTATAGAGGACACGTATAGACAGGCTGGATAGCTGGCCACCCCAGCCATGAACTGTAAGTATCAACCCCTCTCCAGCCAAAGATCTAATTACGGGCCATGGAACTGATGACAACCGTAAACCTGTGACATCAAAACACCATGACGACTTTCCTTTGTGTCCAAGAAAAACACTGGCCCTGACAGGTAAGTATAGCCCCTTAAGCAGTCGGATCGCTGTATTTCTGTTTGAGAACCTGAGCTGGCTGAGAGAGAGGTTTGACATTTCACACTCCCACAGCCTGTCAGTGGCACTGCCAAGTCCTAATAGCTGGGAGGAGCAGAAGGTTATCATATTCATACAGGAGTATTGTACATGGGGGATTATGCATTAGTAATGGCCAGAAGAAGATTGGGTTACATGCTCTGACAGGCTTAGTGACGTCGTGTGGTACTCAAATCAACGGAAAAGTCCTTTTAGTCTCCCAACGTCTAAACGGGGAGGGATCGCAGAGAGGGAGGAGCTCTTCTCGGGCCGACCCCAGTCTCTCAATGTCAACCCTCTCTTCCTTACATTCCAACAGCTGGTCAGTGGCGAGCCGACGCATGTAATGTCACACTCATTTGCTGCTTCTGACAACCCCCTCTCTCCCTTCAGTGTAAAAGACAAAGAACTCCATTGTCTCGGCCCGGGTGAGAGACAGTACAGAGAGAGAGGGGAGAGAGAGAGAGCATGTGGGTCGTGTTACAGTGAAATACGTCCCCCGCAGCCTCTGAAGGTGAGAAATCACTGTCCTGCGGCATCTCGACTGGAGAAAGGGATGGTGATGTGTGTGCGTATGTGCGCGTGTGTGTGTGCGCCTGTGTGTGTGTGTGTGTGTGTGTGTGGAAGAGGGGGGCCACTTGTCAAACAAGCATGCATCATTTAAAAAAACAAGCACACCTCTACCTGCCCCCCACCATCTGAGCCTACAAGATGTTTATTAGCAAACAGACCAGTTCTTAATCCTTATCCACGTTTACCTGTCGCAGAGAAAACCTGAGACGGGGCAAAGGAGTCTCGGTCAAAAGTGTTTCTGGCAAAAGATCTTTACAAAAATGCCACGGAGGGATTATAGTTAGAGTGGGAACAGATTATGATTTGAGTCTGCGTAGGTACACTGTCACATGAGACCGTTCAGGCAAAAAGCAACCAGACTCCATGTTGTGGAGACAAGAAATTCCATGGAATTCTTACTATACCTATGCTTCAAACAAAGCCAACATTGGCTTACATTTAAAAAAATATATATACTGTGTGGACCATATACCTCAAAACACTATTTAGGAATACTAACAGCACCAGACTTCTGAGAACTTGTGCGGGCGGCCCTGTTTGGTCTAGCCTGGTTGCCGCGATGACATTTTCTGACAGCATTAGACCAAGTTCCCTGAGTCACATATAATACCTTCTTTAGTCAGAAGTGAGGCATTTACCATCAAGATCCTTCCGGTCTAAGCCTTTTTTTAACAGGAGATGCCCACTTGCCAGGCCTAATCTCAGGTCTAAAGCCAGCTGTTATTGACTCTCCAGTTCCCTTCAGAAGATAGGTCCAGGTCTAAAGCCCCTACAGGGACTGTAAATACCGCTTTGGATTGCCCTGAAGCTCCAATTTGAGCTCTGGATCTTAAGAACATCACAAACTCTACATCGGCACCACAGTTTAACACAGTGTTAGAATGATCAAAATAAAGATTTAACTGAACGATATCTAGCATTTTCTGCATTAGACTATATTGACAACAAGTCATTAAAGTAGAACTACATGTCCTATAATGAATAATAATAATAATAATGTTTTAAATCCACATGACCAAATTTCCATTCAATATCATATACATTTCAAGATTACGTTATCCCTATCAAACTGTTTATATGTTATCATCTATTCATCTTAATTTATGACTTCAACCGCACTCACAGACAAAAACACAGCCAAAGCACAGCGTGAGTCTGCAAGATTAAACATGAGTCAGATTCCTTTCCCGCTCATTGGGCAAGCAAAAAGACCCACTGAGTGGAGCGCACACACTGTTATTACAGCTCAATTGAAGGTGAGGATTCACACTGGTCTATTTCCCTCCCTTTGTCCCCCTCTCTGCGTCGCCATTATTTTGCTGCCCTTTGCTGGTGAGGCCATAGTTTGAAGCTAAACCCATAGACTAGCCAGTAGTATAACTCCGAGGGATTAGGGATCCTGGCGTATCATCACAGGCCCGTGCACTGCAGAAATAGGACACAGCCGAGATGGCAGTGGGTTTGAAATTGGGTTGCTCATTTTCGATAATGACATGTTTGAGTTGATTTTATGCGGTGCTAATTTTTGTATTTTGGAGATTAACCATTATGAGATATGAATATATGTATTGCAACATCCTTGCTAAAAAAAATTATTAGAATAGGAGTTAATATTATAATTAATTAAATCAATCCTGACGAAATGTTAAGGGATATTTTACAAACTATATTCATTAGGAATCACAAAATATTAGAAATGTCTGGCAAAACATGTAACAAAAGCCAGCCATATAACTGTTCTCAATCACCTCACACACAGAGAGACACACACACGCTAACACACACACGCTAACACACACACACACACACACACACACACACACACACACACACACACACGCGTTACATGTTCACTTCCAACTATGTGTGCAGAGAGATCATGCAGACAAACAGCAAGGAGAGGAGAGTCAGACAGACTGGTAATCTAATAAGAGTTCAAATGGCTACCCAAGCCAGATATAGCCTGGTCAACACATCATTCACTAGGCAGTCACAGCAGTCAGGCATGCCCTCTTAGTTCTAGGAAAGACTGGCAAGAAAGAAAGGGTGAGAACAAGGCTAGAGATAGGAAAGAAAGTGCAAGTACAGAGAAAACAGAGAACGTATAAAAATTGTAAAGAGACACAGGAAGAGATGAGAGACCTAACAGAGACAGCAAGACCATGTAAAAAGAGTCACTGTGTAATACCTTAGGAATGAACAGAAGCTGCTGATAATATCAGTTACCTTCTGTGCTATGCTTCGAAAATAGACTACGACATGGGGACCCCAATAGGCCCAATTCATCTCCCAAATTCCAGTCATTCTCAAACCTGGACTGAAGTTGTATTTGACTTTTCTCACACATCGACATGCACACACATATGCACACGCACACGCGCACACACACACACACACACACACACACACACACACACACACACACACACACACACACACACACACACAGGAGGGGCTGATCCATATGACTCATCCTCCCCACTCAATCCATCAGGTGTACTAAAAGGTTGTGTGTTGTCTCCCATTACCAGCACCTTCAACCCCAGGATGTTTTCCTTTGATCTGTGGCTTGTAGACATGGTGGGAGTGTCATCACCACACACTTTTCAATGACAATCTATGTGGGATGGATAAAACAGTGGGTGGAGGACGATGGTTACACAGGGATTTTTGATTGAAATTTGATTTTACTTTTATTTTACTAGGTTAGTCTCGTTGAGATTAATAATCTCTTTTCTAAGAGAGACCTGGTTAAAAAAGGACGTACATTTACACGCAAATAAAAGTCATTCGGCAAAAAAATATGAGCATGCAAAATTCAATCAAATCCACAAAAGATCCTAAACATCGAAAGGTGAAAAACACAGACAAACCCACACTGTGTCGTGTTCTAATTGTTTCATCCTGGCTCCAAAAACATTTATTGGGACAATTTCTTTATAATTCTTTGAAGTCTGTTCCATGTAGATACACTGGGGAGAGGCATGGGAAGGGGCACACTAGTTGTCGAGCGGCACACAATATCAATCCATCAGTGCCCCTAAAATACCAAGCTACAGAGAGAAAACGACAATGTAACCGGATTAAGTTGAAGATTCTATTGACTTAAACCTCAAAGAGAAAGAGGTAGGAGAGCAGCAGAGACAAACAGCCATGTGAAACAGCCGAACTACGCAACTACGGCCGTTTGAGGGCCAACCAACGGCAAGAAAAGCTCACAGGGAAAGACAGGGGTGAAGGATCAGTGTGCGTGTGTATCTGTGTGTGGGTGCGGGTGCAGGTACCAGCACGCTGCACACCCTCTCTCCAGTCACAGAGAGAAAAGAAAAAGGGGGGAAATCATGATTTAGTACCAATCACTTCAAATCATTAACACTCGGCTCATAAAATGGCCAACAGTAGAAATGAAACCCTATCCCTTTCTACGATCTGTGTAGCTAGCTGTACCCCAAAAGCTTTACAGGCAGTTTATCAAACACCGTCGGTTCTATGAGAAACACTCAAGGAGATAGTGAGTTAGATATCAATCTTTTCAAACAGGGAGTAAGGAATTAGGAACAGTAGAGAGAGAGAGAGAAAGAGAGCCCTATATGGGGAGGGAAGCTTGTTGAAAGTTGACCAGCACAGATAAGTGAGATTGGATTACACTGAGAACACACAGCCCCTACCTCCCGAGCTACTGCACCTAAAGTACAACACACACACACACACACACACACACACACACACACACACACACACACACACAAACTTACAAGGGCACAAACATCAAATACCCTCTCTTGCTCTCTCACAAAACATACGCACACACACACACACACACACACACACACACACACAACGTTCCTTCCAGGAGGATACATAGATCTTGTGTTGTGACTTGAGTGTTAACCTGGCCTATCTCTGGGAATATCAGGGAGGTCTTGTGTTTCAGCATGGGCCTAGATAAACATTACCAGGCCTTCTGTCGGTAGAGGAGCACCACCTGTTTCTAAGTCCCAACCAAGGAGAAAAGAGTGCACCGTCACGTGAGTGCTTTGTGTCATAATGGGCTGAATAAGCATGGGATATGGAGCCTATCTAATGCAAATCAATGCTCAATTTCTCAGATCAGCAGTCACGGCTATCCCTTGAACCCTTAATGGTAAGGTAAGGAGGGCCGGACAATCTGGCGCTAGACAAAGATGCCATTGAGTCTGATAGGAGTGGTGGTACTGCTCAAATAAGAGTCATTCGGAGTTAACCTTCCAAACGGCACAGAATTTGAGGCACCTCTTTCCTGGACAAAATGTAGACAGAGCAAAACGTACAGAGAGACAATGAGAGGGGAAAAAGAAAGAAAATAATCAGAGAGAGAAAGAGAGAGAGAGAGAGAGAGAGAGAGAGAGAGAGAGAGAGAGAGAGAGAGAGAGAGAGAGAGAGAGAGAGAGAGAGAGAGAGAGAGAGAGAGAGAGAGAGAGAGAACTGTGTTTCAGTCGTAAAAACTGTTTTGGTCGCACAGCTCCTGCTGTGTCTTCAGCTGGTCTGTTATCTAGTCAATGCCTTGAGGGTTTTTCCTCTCCCAGGAGTCCAGGGTTGAAAGGTCACGGTGGCAGTGTTAATGGTTACCTAACATTTGACATCAGGGCGTGCCTCTATAAAGAGGGTGGTCTGAGTGTGTGTGTGTGTCTCTGTGTGTTTTATGTTTTGGGAGTTGGGGGTTGCTTATTTTAATTAGGGGCCCGGGCTCCTAGAAGGACAACCTAAGGGTCAACTTTGTCAGGGATATCACAAAACCAATTGTCCCAACTTTGATGGACCCTGCTGAATGCAGCGGCTCTGACTGCTGGACATAGGGTCCCTATAGAAGCCATCTTTCCCCTCAGCTGACCTATTGATCAAGTACCGACCGCACGTGTGGACCGTTCAAATTGAAAAGGGAGGTATTTTTCAGTCACAAGTAAAACGCCAGTTGGCCATCTTACCATGAGACAATAAAAGGCCAAAAATATGTAATTTTTTCTAGATAGAGGGAAAGATGCATGAAGAGGCAGGGGAATGATAGAGAGACTAAGCAGACAGAAACTTGGATGGGAAGTGTAAAAGACAGTGAGTGACTCCGTGTAACATGTCAGTGCTAGGCAGGTTGCCCATTTGAGAACAGAATGCGGTTTCAAAAGAGTAGTCCTCGAAGAACACAAGAGGTGGAGCCGTCAACTTCTGACAAGAAAGTCATTTGTGTCCAGATTCTCCATTTATTCCGCATGTCCGGTTGTTTTGTTTTATGTCACCAGCATTCTTACTTCAAAAGCACTTCATTACTGTTCAATATTTTACTGTGATATCCCCTTGTATGTGTCAACTCGGGTGTTAGCTATGATTATTTGCATTGGTCTAATCTTTAACTTTCTAGAACAAAGTCTACTGGTATAAACAGCTTTTTTTTGTGTCATTACGTACAAGCATGAATACATGTACTGTTAGCCAGTTGCTTTAGGCAACCATACATTCAACGTAGACAGAACTTGGTTTAGTCACGGACTAGAAATCTGTAACAAAAAAGCCAGTATAAGCTAAACTGTATTCTACGAGATGTTGATTGAGAGGCTGTTTTAGAGTACGTGTGAGATGCATCCAGCACAAATATTCTTATCAGTTTCACTGTATGGCTATAGCTTAAGCTATGTAGGCTTCAAAGTAGGTTTCAGTACGTAAACTACAGTGCCTATCAAAGAAATGTGGGCAGAGTGCAAACCCCATATTTGCAGGAGCACAAAGGCTTGGTTATGAGGGTGCCCTCCATACAGCACCTTTTATGAATCCCAACCACCACCAATACAATGCATTTATCACACAAGCAGTACAAAGCAGCAAAACCGGATCCTATACACAGCCTGCAGCAAAACATTCAAATGACACTCTTTAAAGAGGGCCTACCCTCAACCTCCTGAATGGAAAGAGACAAAGTGTATATTGATGCCAATATTTGAATTATTGTCAGGGAATGATATATATATATATATATATATATATATATATATATATATATATATATATATATATATATATATATATTATGTGATTTACAAACAGGGCATTTTCTTTCAAGTAAAAAAAAATAGAGAGAATTACGGTTTTCCATGTTTCTCCTACCTGAGACAGACACAGTCATGGGAGCCTCCAGGGCTCGGTTGTTGTCTAGGTCCCTGCTCAGTCTCAGCTCCCCCGTGTCCTCGTTGAGCAGCAGCAGGTTTAGCTCGTTCCCAGACTGAAAGCTAAAATGGAGCTTATCCGACACGTCAGGGTCCCGTGCCGGTACCTTCCCGATCACCCCGGATGGAAAACTGTTGGACTTGTTGGTGACGTAGTTATTGAAGATAATCTCAAAGTTCTGCAGCACCGGGTCGTTATCGTTGACGTCCAGCAGACGGACGTGGACCGTGGCCCTGCTTACCAGCGGAGCCGACGTCGCCTGAACCACGATGACGTACTCGGTTCTGGCCTCATAGTCCAGGTCGGTCAGCGCAGTGAGGTCGCCGTTGAAGATATCCAGTTGGAAGACCTCCGGAACATTCCCTTCCACTATCTGGTACATGATCTGCGCGTTGGTTCCCTCGTCTGGGTCGGTGGCGCTGATCCGAGCCACCACGGAGCCCACGGGGCTGTTCTCCTCCACGTAAATAAACAGCTCGTCTTTTTCAAACACAGGCGCGTTGTCGTTGATGTCCAGCACTGACACGTGGATGTCCACCGCCGCCTTCAGAGGAGGGACTCCCCTGTCCACGGCGAAGGCCTTGAGGCTGTACGTAGGCACATTCTCTCGGTCCAGCTTGCGATTGGTTCGGATGATGCCGGAGTAGGCCTCTATGATGAAATCGCCCTCTCCATCGTCCCCTCCCTGGAAGGTGTAACTCAGCCTGCCGTTGGAGCCCGAGTCTTTGTCTGAGGCGGAGATCTGGAGAACGCTGGTTTGGACAGGCGCGTCCTCAAACACAGTCCCCTGGTACATGTCGCGTAGGAACAGAGGTGAGTTGTCGTTGGCATCCAGGACAATGATCTCAACGTACGTGGTGTCGGACTTCTGAGGGATGCCGTTGTCCCGGGCGAGGATGGCCAACGTATATGACGCCTGGTCCTCGTAGTCAATCTCCATTTGAGTGGTGATGGCGCCAGAGTCGGGGTCGATTTTAAACTGAGGCACGTTGTCCTCCATGATGTACGTGATGCGGGCGTTCTCTCCCGTGTCCTCGTCCATGGCGCTGATGACCACCACGGTGGAGCCTACGGGCCGGTCCTCGCTGACCATCACCTGGTAGTTTGCGCTCTGGAACACGGGCCGGTGCGTGTTGGCGTCAGTCACGTTGATGAACACTTGCACGGTGTCGTAGCGCGTGCCGTCCGAGGCGGTCACGGTCAGCACGTACTGGCGCTCCTGTTTGTAGTCCAAGGGCAGGGCCAGCGTGACTAGGCCGCCGCCGCTCTGGCTGGTGATGGCGAAGCGGTTGCGGGTGTTGCCGCTGGAGATCTGGTAGGTCACCACGCTGTTGACGTCTCTGTCCACGGCCGTCACCGTCAGCACGCTGGTGCCCACCACGGCGTCCTCGTTGATCTTCAGGTTGTAGACCTCCTCTGTGAACGTGGGGACGTTGTCGTTCACGTCCAGCACCGTGATGCTCACGCTGGCTGAGGATGACATCACGGGGACCCCATTGTCCCGGGCCTCCACACCGAAGGTGTAGAACTCGGTGGACTCCCTGTCCAGTTCGGTGCTGACCGTGATCCAGCCGGTGCTGTTGTTAATAGTGAACGGGAAACCAGAGGAGGTGTCGGTGAGCCTGTATTCTAGACGAGCATTCTCTCCAGAGTCTGCATCGATGGCCTGGATGTGGATCACCGAGTAGCCGATGGCCACGTTCTCCAGGACGGTGGCCTGGAAGGGCGTGCTGACAAACATGGGGGCGTTGTCGTTTACGTCCACCACTTGCACCACCACCATCCCCGTGCCGTTTATCAGCGGGGGTCTGCCACCGTCCTGGGCCTTGATCCGCAAATTATACTCTCTAATCATCTCGTAATCCAGCGGATTAATAACATCAATGACTCCTGTGGGGGAGTGGATGTAGAACTGTCCCTTGACGTTGCCACTGATTATGCTGTAGTGGACTTTGGCATTATTGCCCTCGTCCTTGTCGGTGGCCTCCACCTGGATGACTTTGGTGTTGACCGCCACATTCTCTGGGACTTGGACCACGTACCTCTTCTCACTAAACTGGGGGTAGTTATCATTCTCATCCTCCACAGAGATATTCACTGTGGCGGTGGCACTGCGAGGGCCTGGGTCTTTGCCCTGGTCATCGGCTTCCACTATAAGCTGATACTGGGACCGCGTCTCTCTGTCTGGCCTCTCTCGGATCCTCACCAGTCCGTTTCGAGGGTCGATTTCAAACACAGAATTCACCCCTTCTCCATTCACAATCTTGTAGATCATGTTGGCATTGGAGGGCGCATCGCCGTCTGTGGCCCTGATGGTCATTACCTCAAAACCCACCTCCACATTTTCCCGTATGCTGACCCGATATTCTGTCTGCTCAAACACTGGACCATGGTCGTTGGTGTCGCTCACTGTGACAGTGAGGTAAGAAGTGCCTGAGCGCCTAGGAGTTCCATTGTCAGTCACTGTCACCTTGAAAACATGAGTGTCTTTTACCTCCCTATCTAATGCCTGGACTGTTGTTATGCTCCCAGTCTGGGAGTTTATAATAAAGAAGTCATTGGATCTGCTGTCAAAGAGAGCCTCCATGCCGTAGTCCAGCCGTCCCGCCTCCCCATCATCCGGATCAGTGGCTTTAAGATTGATAACACGCGTCCCCGCCGGTTCATTCTCGGGCACAGAAACCTGATAGTTTGGTAGCTGAAACTGGGGAGAAGAGTTAACTTCTCTCCTTTTTCTATGGTTCCATTTACTAGGAATAACATTCACGGAGTCTTGCAAGGATCTGTGTTGCTGGGTAGCTGTCACAAATTGCAAACTCACGCGCACGGTAACGCGGTTAATCGGTGAGTGGTGCAGCGCACAATGCAATGTTATCTGGGTCCGTTCTGTGCGACCAAAGCAGTAGTCATTGCCCAGCAACAACATGCCATGATGAAAGACTGCTCTTATTTTTTGACCAACACACAAAGCGTTTGAAAGTGTAATGTTTCGAGTGAAGGCAGGTAAACTTTTAGTTACATTCAATAGTAATTTACCTGGTGATAGGCAAGAAGTTGTTTCCAGTTTTGAAAGATGGTTTATGTCAACATCGGGATAAGCTATAGTGTTCTTTCTCTTGTATTTGATAAAACAATCCTGTCCATGCACAAATACATTGAAATGGGTCAATACAAAGTGTCCAGGTTTCTTGGACCTGAAATAAGCAGACACCGGGTTATTCGGTGTGCGCGCACATTCCACTTTTTGGGATAGACGGATAACTCCTTCTTGCCATTCCACTTGTAAAAAGTTCTGAATGTTTTTGGAGGATAAAGTCCTGTCAATTTTGTATATCCAACCAGGACCAAGAGATAAGTTTGCCAAAACAGTTCCAGGCTGTAACGTATCCGAAAGGTGAAGCTCAAAACATCTAACAAGCGGCACGTTGAATATAGCGCCTAACCAAATCCAATATATCGGCAATTCCATGGTTTAAAACTCCCAAGTCCCATTTAAATTTACTGAAACATGTCCACGAAACCATTAACTCTCCTTCTGCCAACACCACGTTTTCCTTTTATCTCTCATTGTGAAGTTTTAAAGTGGAAAAACACACTTGGTATCCATAGTATCCATGGAGCGCAGTTTCTTATTCCACAGCAAGTTTTTAATGACTACAAAATGGCTCCGCGGCTCTCCTCCTCAGAGAATGATTAGCATAAACCTGCTGTGTTCACCCCACCAGGACACTTTGAGAAAAAGCTTTTTTATGGAGATTCGGAAGTGTCCCTGGCCGGTAACAATTGCGTCCCTGATGCTTTGTCATTGTAATACCAAGATAGTTTGTTAATGCCGACTCTATGTTCGAAAGCCATCCAAGTTGAATCCAAGAACAAAAGTCAGGCACTGAAACTTTATCTAATTATGTATGTGTATTAACTGAGTGTAGGCCTATTGTCTCTATTGGTATAGAGATTCTTCTGATTCCACAGATGAGGAAAAGTAGCCTAATTTGTAGGATAAGTGCAATACTATGGGTTGGATCAGTGTTGGATTAATTTCATGCAAGAACTGTTTCATATCAGAATCCGCAATGTGATATATATTGGTATTTTTTTTCTTGTGGGAAGTGATATATTTGTCAACTTTGTTCCAATACTAATCCATGCTAAATTCCTAATTGTGGGGAGAAATAAGTAAAGTGCTGTCATATTCATGCCTACTCAGTCTTTAATTTGAGGGAGCTTTTATATATTGTTTAATTACACCCTATTACCATACAATGTATAGAAGAAACAAGAACACATTAGACGTATATATAAAAAGACTGTATACTTTAGTTTATTTGAATCCAAACACTTTGAAAAAAGAAAGAAAATGCACCAGCAGTACAGTGCATGCAATGTCAAGCAAGTCAAATAGCATACGTGTCTGCCCTCATGTGGTTATATTTATAGAAAAAAGTCCACAGTCGCAAGGTTCATTATTTAGCGTTTTGTATCATTTCTTTATATCAATATAGCAACAAATCACGTAGTCAGAGATTTATCAACATTTCCTTTAATTTATTTATGTACATTTTGAGAAATATAGTAATTGAAAAGAGCATCTTCAATCCTTAATTGCATAGCACTAACACTGTAAAGGACAGTATTTCCACATTTTCTGGGCTAAGATTTTGAAAATGGCATCTTGAATACCAATAGTAACATAAAAGTGCACAATTTCCACATTTTCTGGATTAAGATTTGATACTTGGTGCTTGAAAGAAAAACCCTGATATGATCATTTATTAATAGCAAACCAACAAACCTTAGCAAATTAATATAAGCCTTCAATGTCTGGGGAGATTTGGCAATGACATCTACAATAGTTTAGTATTTGCATATTAAAATGTCATTTTATCATACAGTACTGTGCAAAAGTTTTAGGCAGGCTGTTTTGAAGGCAAAGGGTGGTCACACGAAATATTGATTTGATTTAGATTTTTCTTCTTTTCATTCACTTGCGTTTTGTTAATTCATGGAAAAAAACTATTTATATTTCTACTTTTGAAAGCATTCTTACTTTACAGCATCCCCAACCCACCTGCCAAATACGTTTGCACAGTACTGTATATCAACGAAGTAATACATCATTTCAATTGCCGCAACTTTTCTTTTAGAGCAAGCATTTTTGAACTTGTTATTGTCAGAACACACTGTATGACAGTCAAACAGTATGGGCTTGCTATAGGTTCAGAAGGTTACTCAGAGAGTGGAGGGGAGTTCCCTTAAAAACCATTGTAGTTACAAAGACCTCAACACAAACCAAAGGATTGACAGTGTATAAATGCATGGTAATACCACTTTCCATGAGGTTGTAGGTTTCACACTGGCCTCTCGCTCAATTTAAAGTACAGTGTATGGTAAGTCACTTTGGATCAGTGTTTCCTGTTGAAAGACACAAGGGTAAGATTCTCTCAGCTGGCTGGTTCGGGGGTCCTCTGCTCCTTGTCCGTTGGAGGGGCCGCCCCTTTCATGCGCTCTCGGCCCAGCTGTAGTGTGTATTCACTGGGGCCCAGTCGAACAATCTTCCCACTGCCCAGACACTCGTCGCCCTTGTACAGTACCGCAAACTGAGGGGAAAATGAAAGGGAGTGGGTGAGTTAAGTTTTGGTTTCAGTACACACAGGGTTTGAGAACCAAAAGTAAAAAAGTTTCCAAATTCTAAGAGACAGGGACGAAGTAGATAAATGTTTTCGATGCATCAAGTTCCTCTCTAGAATCCTTTCCAATCATAACATTTTGGTCAGACACAAAAAACAAGATCCCACAAACACAAATCCCTCCAACGTTGCTGTAATCAACTGTAGTTAGTCTGCCCAGAAGGCTAGTGAGCATCTGAACTACAAAATCCACCAATCCAGTGTTCCTGGGAGAAGTGGTTTATGGGATAGCATAGCAGGAGACCAGGCTAATTTGAGTATAAACCAGGCCATGTTGTTAACTTAATTTATTGGGGCCAGAGCTTCCTGTAAGGGAGACTATCAATATAAAATAAAGCAGATGGATTCAGAAAGAATACCACACACAGGTCAAAAGCTTCCCTGGGCTCTCATAGATTAGTTCTCCATGTTGAAATGATGCACTAAGCCACAAAAATAGCCAAATAAAGCCAGAAAGAAACAAAGCAACCTTTCTGATGTGTGTGATCTCACCTGTCCAGGTGTCAGAGCTCTGATTGGCTGAGATAGCATGATCCATACTGATCCATCCATGTTTAAAGTCACTGTGCAAGGGGCTAGAAAAAGAAAAGCAATATTGTTTGGGGGTCAGTATCAGTATCAACAAACAGTACCCTCACAAGATTATGGGCAAGTTTAATTGTTAGTATCATCATATCATATTTCTTCCTTCCTGGGTAAATGTCACCCCTAACCACTAACCAGTGAGTTTACTAATGAAAGGGGGAAGAGGTGCCTGTTTTCATGTTGTGTTGAGCGCATTCCATTACACAGATCTTCCCGGTCCACCTTGTGCACTAACCCAAGCCATTCTCTTCTATTAAAATGTAATAGTAACACAACAGTTTAAGTCCCAGTAACGCACTGAGGGGCATCTGGTGTTGGAAACGGAAGTGACACTCCATCATCTGGGTCCTGACCAGCTCCAGGGGCGGGTCCACTCCTAGCCAATGGAAGCGATCTGTCCGTATTGTGTCTCGAAACAGAGCCGGGTGATTGGTGGTTGGAGCCTGATCGGTGTTTGAGAAAGGTAACAAAAAAAAATACAAGTGAAGTTCATCGCAAGTTAGTGGTAGGTCAACCATGCCCAACACAGACCATAACACAACACCCACTATTGGCAGGTAAGGATCTGCAGATTAATGTATAAGAATAAAACAACAAAACGCTTCACAATTAGTGTGGCTATTCATTTTTAATGAATGATATTTAATTAACACAGGTCATTCGTTATCATTAGGCTCTCCTCATTGCAGGGTTCCTTTGTTGGTTCACCCCCTTCACAACCAGCTACTCAAATTCTCAAGGAGTAAGCTAGAAAACATGGTTTGTATTCCTTTGCTCAGAGGTATCTCTGTCGCAGCATTCTTTTAGCACCTATTTTCATTCTCCTGCTAAACAGGAGAAGCTAGCGGTACAGGTATACACTGTAAGGCCAGGAAGCTTCACATACCACAAACACCTCCGCAGTAGTTATGTCTTTGTCCACTACAAACCAGGCTTCTCTCTGCCCTCCTATTCTGGCTCTCTGGCCCAGGGTGAATGTGAACCAGCCTGACATGTAGAGGAGGAGGGTTGATAAGCACAAGTCAGAGGTAGAAAAAAGTAGATTAGATAATAAATATCCAGCGTACATTTTTGCTGTGTTTTGTCAAATAAATATATTGCACAAAAAACACGTACCTTTGTGCTCACCCATTACCTTTCCATCCTCGATCGAGACAAAGTTTCCCGGCTTGGGTTCCAGGTACTAGTAGGAGTACAAGATCATTGTATAAAACAGCAGAAAACTCACTATAGAACATTAAAAAATTATTCTTACCTGAAGTATAAAATCTTCAAAATGCCTCTCTCCAATGAAGCAAATACCCATGCTCTGAAAATAAATAAAACATGCAGTGTTTCCAAAGATCTACGTAAAGTATAGTCTTATATGACTTATATGATAATGTTCCTTGCATTCTGTCATGGCCCACTCTCTCACCTCTTTCTTCTGAAGGACATGATGAAAGCCTGCTTCTGCAGCAATCTTCTTCACAAAGTCTTTGGTTAGTCCAGACAAGGGGAATAATGTGCGGCGTAAAGCATCCTGGGATATCTGGCTGAGGAAGAATGTTTGATCCTTGAATAGATCCGCTCCTTGGCACAGCCTCACAGCTGACATAGGGAGATGAATTGGTTAAAAGATAAAGCCCCTGCACACCCCTGCTGGACCTACAACTTCATTGACGTCATTTTTGCTTAGAACCATGCTGAAAAGAGATTGCATTAAAAAAGAGAGATTTGACTGCCATGCTATAAGAAAGAGACATGAGTAGATGATGACAGATTAAAAGCAGGGTAATCTGTGTGGAAAATAAAAGGACAGGACATGAAAAGTGTAGGAGTATTCTTACGGCTTCTGATCTCCCGACGGTCTCTGAAGACAGGAGGAGGAGCCACATGTTTCTGCTGGAACACATCCTCATCTTCCAGGGAGGTACGGGCATAGTGGCCTGTTGCCATGGCATCAGCACCTAAGAAAAAACATATTTGGCCCTGATTTAGTGTCCTGGCATAGCGCACCGCAGGCAATGTGTGTATAGGGCTGGTCATACCTAGGGAATTAATGGCATACTGGTAGAAATGGTGGAACTTGATGTGCTTGTTGCAGAGTATGTCTGGGTTAGGAGTCCTGCCTCTCTCATACTCTTTCAGTAAATTACTATGGAAGAATAAAAAATAACAAATATTTAATCATCATTGTCCAGCTATATCAGCCATCTCTCAAACTTTGGTCACAGAAGAAAATAGTTGTGTAGCAAATGCTGCAACCAGACAGTATGTTTATACTTTATTTATTGCTACCTGAATACTTCATGCCAGTACTCTTTAACATAGGACACTTGGTGGAATGGGATGTCCAGTGTCTGGCACACTCTGTAAGCATCTTCACAGTCCTTTTCAGATGAACACACCCCCTTCTCATCCAGAGAATCCCAATTCTTCATAAATACTCCAGTAACATTGTACCCTTCAAAGGCAAATCATTTTTTTTTAAGTATTGATATCTAAGCATACAGATATGTTCAATATCTACCTTGCTCAACGTGCACGCATGAAGAAGTTTCTTCTTACCTCTCCGCTTGAGTAAAAGCGCAGAGACAGAGCTGTCAACTCCTCCAGACATTGCACACACCACATGTCTCAGGACACCCATGACATTTACTTATATTAGTTAGTAGTTAGTAATGAAATATTTTAAAGACAGTTGAGTAACCTATTTAGATCATTCCTAACAGGACCCGCCATGATTATTGTACGTTTACAAATGTTGTTCGATGAGAAACAATTTGTTATGGTCTTATCGTACCGACCTATGTTTCTTTCTGCCTTAAACATGTAACACTGGAGACGTCACTGTTGAAATCACCCGTTCTAAACATTGAACTATATAACAACAAAATCAAATCAGTAGAAACATTTGCTAAATCTCGACAAAAAGGTTGGTGGGAAGACTAACACATGTGTTATAAATGTTTTCCTTACAGTAACTTTTGCAAGCTGAGACAGCATTCACACGCTACCACATTGACTTAAAAAACATTTAGATTTATGTAGTTTGAAAGATGTCTGTTTTCGATGATTTTTGGCGAAATAGCCTACATTCACATAATTAGGAAATATATGCACATACACTGGTGTTTAGCCCAAGCCTACTAGAAGAGCTGAACGATCAACCGTGCAGCTTGAAAAATATGCTTTAGAAAAGGTCTAAAACAAAAGGCGATAGGGCATTTGCTGTCTGGCCACGTTTAATTTTGTTTGGAATGACTAACAATTTAATGAAAATAAAATCCTATGAAATAAAAAAAATTATAAGTAATAATAATAATAATAATAAAGCTGTAGCCCGGCAACATATATGTATGTAGGTATGTATATATATATATATATATATATATATATATATATATATATATATATATATATATATATATATATATATATATATATATATATATATATATATATATAAATATTGATTATATCAAAATGCAGTTTGTTCTTTTGTTTTTGTTAAATCAATTTTCTAAATTCGAAAGAAATCTCAATACATTATTAGTTTTCCTTTTTTTATTCCCTATAGATTCTCTCTCCTCACCTTATTATGGAGGACATGTCTGCTGATATCATCACCCTTGAGCTCCTGAAGGAGGCCAGAAAAACCGTAATGAGCAGTCCTCTGGGAGTTATCAACACCCCTATGATCCCCTGGCACCAAACCACACTGCCTTTGAATGTCCCTTGCAACATACACATTAAACTGGAGAACATGCAAAGAACAGGTGGGCTCCTGCAGTGATCGCTGAAATCAGTCATCTCAGCTATGTTGATATTGCTGCCCAAAACAATTCCAATCTGTCGTGTGTGTCAATGCTTTTATGCCATCCATGCACTCCTCACGGAATGGGTGATGATCACAGACAAAAAAAAGATTATTATGTACATTTCAGGATCCTTTAAGGTCAGAGGAGTGGCGAATCAGTTTTCCAGGATTTCAAAGGAAGGTAGTTTTGTTACAATGTCAGCTGGGAATTATGGGAAGTCGTTTGCATATGCATCAAAGCACTATGGGTTGAAGAGCAAGGTGGTGATGCCAGAGACGGCTCCAGCATCCAGATCCATTCTCATACAGGTCAGGATCAATGGTGTGTGCTAGACCGTAGTGTCTGTTTATCTCACACACTCACAATATGGGATTACAATATAAATTTGACACATACAGTTTTCAGACAACATTGTATGGTTTTCTTTTGTACCATAATTATTAAGGCATGTTTATATTTCAGACCTAATACCTCTGATCAGCTGTCTTTCTGTGTGTATGTGTTTTCCTCAGAGTTTTGGAGCTGATGTGGAGCGGGTGCCTACCTCCTTTCTGATGAACGTAGTGAACCGCTGCGTTCAGGAGGACAACATGACTTTCCTGCACTCCTATGATGACCTCGACCTAATAGCAGGGCATGCCAGGTAGCGCATACCAAAAAGTCAAACCGCTTTAGGACTGTTAGCTTTTTTAAGGCTGTGAATCTCTTGTCATGCCAAGATCAAGATGTAAAAGCAGGCGGCCTATTATTATTACTTTCCATTCTGACAGATATTGGATTTTATTTCCTCCGAAAATTGAGTCTCATCATGTAAAAGAAAACTCTATCACAAGTGTTGCATATATATCAAACCTCCTCTTCCCTTGTGCCCTCTTGACTGTGTCTGCTCCAGCCTGGGTTTTGAGGTGCTGGAGATGATGCCTAACCCAGATGTGGTAGTGGTGTGCTGTGGAGGAGGGGGCCTACTGGCTGGGGTGGCTGCTGCTGTCAAACTGTCAGGCTGTGAGAACACTAGGATCTATGGAGTGGAACCTGAAGGAGGTACAAGGAAAAACATCTAAATTAATGTCTGCATACCTGTATATGTTCTGACTTCTTTACCAAAGGAAGACGTCACATTGATGTCTGCAGACATACATCCTAACATTGGCATGTTTGTGCACAGCCTGCACTATGTACAAGAGTTTCATTGAGAAGAAGCCTGTCACCATGGACACCAAGAGCATCGCCTCAGGATTGGCACCACCTTCTGCAGGTGGAATTACTATCCCATATACCGTTATTTATTTAAGTCTGCTGTCACACAAAATTCCTTTCTCTATCAAAGGAAGCTCCTGTCATTTTTCCCATAATGAATCCTCTCTGGTGTTTTGTGTGAATGTAGGTGCCCTTCCCTATAAGGTGTGCCAGCGCTATGTGGAGGAAATAGTACTGGTGAACGACGAGGAGATCAAGGTAGCAGTGTCTACTCTCTACAAAGCTGGGCTACTGGTGGAGCCTTCAGGGTCTGCTGCATTTGCTGCCATTGCTAACAACCATATTCCTAACATTACTGGGAAGAATGTAGTTTGTATTCTCAGTGGGGGAAATATTGGCAAAGATGAGCTTACTAACTTCCCCAACTGAAGATGGACTTACTATGTTATGTGGTCCTGTACGCTATTTACTGCACTAGTGTTAATATGGGCCTGATTGGACCACATAATGTGTAGTGATGCGAAAACTAAATGATCAAGAAATCTTCCAATTGTTCTGATTATTTTGTTCTTTGTAAGTTCTTTTTTTTAATAAAGTCTGTCAAGTAATTAAACCACTATGCATTGTATTTAAAATAATGAATTTGTTACCGTGTTATTTAATAACCACCCAAACACTAACTGTCAACAATGTAAAAGCTTTACTCTTAACTGTAGCCTACTAGTCAGTTCATACAGAACCCTGCATTTGCAGCTCAAACCTCACCGCAGTATATCACCGACTGTCAATCCTTGATCACACAGATCTTTAAAATCATGCTTCAGTTCTTCTAGAGCAATGCTACATTTCAACCACTGGCATTTATTCTTAAAGAAGTCTTGTGCAACTAATGCCTGGGTCCTTGTGAGACTGCAAAACTATTTTACCCTCCTTTTAACACTGTTACAATGTTGGACTTTTTTAAAGGGATGTAATAGTATTATGCTGTACTTACTTATGAACTAAAGCAGGAACATGAATTGTTGCCTCAGTAATGTACTCCGTAATGACAATAAAGTCGAATCTAACCTAATTACTGAAACCTATTTTGGACTATATTAGGTAGGTTCGAAAAGGTTATATATTAAAACAATTCATAACAAATGTATTTGCAAAACAAAGTCAAACTTAATCTGTGTGATTATTGAAGCTTAACCCTGTTCTCCACATATTCCAAGAAAATAAGCATTTCCTGAAACTACGAAACTCTGGTACTGGAACTTTACATCTAAATTGCAGTCCAGTTTGATGTCTTATTTAAAATTTGAATATTTATGGGTTGGATTCAGTGCTGATGGAGAAGACTGCATTCATTACTCTTCTGAATTTAGAGGGCTGTCATACCTTCACAATTTACAAATATATGCTCAGCATGAATTAAAAGAGAACCCCCTTTGATGGTTACTGCCTGAACTTGAACTAAGACTCAGTAATTGTATTATCAAATGGATTGGCTGTTACAACTTTAGATTAATGAAATGCTTTTCAATGGACTGGCGTATCAATGCCTTAATACAAACAAACATTATGGCATAAGAAGTATGATCAACTCAGTTTTCTTTTAATGCTGAGCTACAACATCTTTGGTGGCCATCCTGCAGACAACAGCATCCAGTAGATTGCCCTCCTTGGGAGTGACTCGGAAAAGCTGAAACGATCAGAGAACAACAGTAAGACTTGCTGTTAACATTTTAAATGCTATAAATATGGTGCAGTTGTGTGAAATCAATGAGTTGAGATACAATGTTTGTAGGCCTCCTAAAATAAATGTTAAACAGGCAACAACCTTTTTGATCTTATCAGTGTCTGTGAGTGTGGATACTTGGTCCACTTGCAGCTGTTGTCCATCCACCTTGGCCACAGTGTCAGCTACATGATCCTCATCTACAGAGTGTACCAGAACTATGTGGACTGCGTTGTCATTGTCTGAGATGCCAAACCTTTTGAATGCCTCTGAGATCTGTAGGAACCACATTTGTTTTTTAGGGAAACAAGGAGCCCTAGCACACATATACTGTGAGGATGCTCATTAAATGCATGCAAATGTTTAAATACTGACATTGTTGGTGGGTGAGAGGTTGAAAATGATCTCTGAATTTAAACTCCTGGTTTTCATTTTGCCAATCTTCTGTAAGTGAACTGCCTTGTTAGCAGCAACCAGGACTTGGAAAGGCATCACAATCTATCCGGAATAGTTTGAATATATTGGTTAATAGACATCACTACGAATACCGTAATACTGTAAGTATTAAGAAAGTAAGTAAAATAAGTATAATAAGGTAGAAGATCCACACAAACATCCATTAGCAGGTCAAAATATGTTAATAACCAATTGATTTAGACCTACCATAGCTGGATTTATTAAAGCACCGTTTATTTCACCCTCCATGGCTTTTTTTCTCAATTCCGCGGCGTTTTTTACATCTCTGAAAAGCAACTGAGTCACGGCATGATCAGGAAAAAGCTCCAGTCTTTGAGTTAGATGCATGGTTTAAATCAATTAATGAGCAAATTTAGATAGCCTTATTGTAGAACAGAACTTCATCATCTCATGGGGTACATCAACGAGTCTTGCACACTTACCGGGGGACATTTAAAAAAGTAACACAGCTTCGTACAAACGTTCCGCTATTAGACCGAGAGGTTAACAATGTAGATATGTACTTTTAAATTATAACGTTTTAAATTTGAAGTAAATCTTTGGATCACTTTTGTTATGATGATTGTTTTTTTTAAATAAATAACTTGTTGTTTATTCTATAACCCATTGGAATGATGAGCTATTAGCCATTAGCTAGCTCCATCAGATTCCCCACGAGTAGTTTCTTAAACGGAAGTCCAGCTGTCAAGCCGCTCTGTGGATACGACGAAGATGTACTGATATACTGGTCTGTCCTCCAAATTTCGTGATTGTGTTGTTAATAGTATGTTATTAACACTATGTGGAGTTCTCAACATTAGCAAAGGCTAGGTTTCATTATCATTAATCTGACATCGCAATTTGTTGTCTAAAATGGAGAGATTCGAGGGGTACATTTTTACCTCTCTCTGCAGCACCAACTTTTTGATTTCATGCCTGGTGTTCTCAAAAATAACGAGGGAGCAAAGAGAACCGTACATGGATGAAATATTTCATGTTCCACAGGCTCAGAAATATTGCCACGGCAAATTCAACGAGGTACAGTAAGACAACCGTTCTAACACTATGTTCTACATTATTGTCTGAGTGCGGATTATATCCTGGATAACTCTTTGGTGGACAGATGTTGACCATTTAGCCATCTAAGCTATAGAGGATGGATCCATTCCTGAAATCCTGTATTTGTAGTGGTGCACCAACTACTTACATCCCTTAGATGTATAGTCAGTCATTTGTGCATACACGTCTTCATTCAGTCGTTCTATTAAGGCTCTGAAAGTCAAAAATAGTGTGGTCATTTCTTACGTTTCTATTGCTCTCACCCTCTTCTAGTGGGATCCAATGATCACCACCCTTCCTGGGTTGTACCTAGCTTCAGTTGGGGTGATCAAGCCAGTAGTTTGGCTGGCTGACCTGACTGGCAAAGTGGTGTGCTCCACTGCCATGCTGCGCTTTGTCAATTTGCTGTTCAACTGTGGCAACCTGTACCTGCTCTATCTCATCATCTGCAAACTTCACTTCAAAGAGAAGGTAATTAACAGCACACCTATCTTGTTTTTATTGCTGCTTACTTCCCCTGTTTGGCCGAATCTATCTTGTTACATTACAGGAATGTTTAACTATAGCCTGTTGTATCTAAGGACATGGACAAAGGTGCCGTGGATCCTCAAACAAAAATGTCGTCTCTGTTTCAGACCAAGACAGCGTCCCGTCGAGTTCTCTCTGCTTTGTCCCTGTCTACCTTCCCTGTTCTCTACTTCTTTAACTTTCTGTACTACACTGACGCCGGATCGACTTTCTTCATCCTCTTCACCTATCTCATGACGTTGAACGGCTGCCACAAGGCCTCTGCACTTCTTGGTAGCTGCTCCATACTCTTCCGCCAGACAAACATCATCTGGGTGGCGTTCTGCGCCGGAACGGTGGTAGCAGCCAAAATGGATGAGGTGTGGCGGACGGAGCAGACGAAGAAGAAAGATGACAAGTCACCCTTCCAGATCCCACTGTCCCTCAGTGGGGCTCGGCGGGTGGGGCGTTTCCTGCTGGATTTCACTTCGGCCAGCAACGTCAAGGCGGTGCTGTGTGTGGCCTGGCCATATGCACTGGTTGCTGTGGGTTTTGTGGCATTTGTGATCCTAAACGGGGGGATTGTGGTGGGCGACCGGAGTAGCCACGAAGCCTGCCTAAACTTCCCCCAGCTTTTCTACTTCTTCTCCTTCACCCTCTTCTTCTCACTCCCCACCTCCCTCTGCTACCACCGCTTTAGTCGCTTCTTGCAGTCCTTGAAAAAACAACCCCTCTTCTATGCCCTTATCACTGCCATTTGCTTGTTTTTGGTGTTGAATTTCACAGTGGTACATAAATATCTACTGGCAGACAACAGGCACTTTCCCTTCTATGTGTGGAAGAGGGTGTTCCAAAGACACGAGCTGATCCGCTTTGCCTTAGTGCCGGCGTATGTGTTTGCCGCCTGGAACTTCCTGGATTCTCTCAAGGCACGCTCGCTCTTCTGGAGCCTGGCGTTCCTGGCGTGTCTCATGGCTGCAACTGTGCCGCAGAAACTTCTGGAATTCCGGTATTTTATTGTGCCATACCTGCTCTATCGTGTTCACATGCCCCTGCCCTCCCTAAACAGACTGCTGCTTGAGTTTCTGCTCTACTCTGTGGTCAATGCAGCTACCCTCTACATCTTTGTCAATAAGACCTTCCATTGGCCAAACAGTACAGACGTTCAGAGGTTCATGTGGTAGAGAGACCAACACTTTGGAAATCCAACGGAACTCCTGATTAGTGTAATAGAAACCACGCCATGTCCTGCACTGTAGTGCAGCCTCTTGACTTTGCTGAGTAATTAGTCTGGGGTGTTCGTTTTCTATTAAAAAAGTCTGTGGTGATCTTTTTTTTTTGTCAGAATCCAACTTTGTGCGAAGTTGTTTTTATACTGTGAAAATAGAAATATATAAAGCCACAACGTTGCATCAAGTTATTTAAGGCATTGCTTTGTTCTCAGTTAAAAGTTGGGGTTTAATGAGAATTTAACTTTTGTCACGTTTCATGAGAAACCTGAGCAAATGATTCTCTACTGAGATTAGGAAATACATTTGATAGAATATTAATGAAGAAATGGGCTATAAATATGTGTGACCAGATCAAAAGCAAAAGCCATATTGTGATGCAGGGATGTGTTCTAGTCTGTCTTGGGTAGGCTTATTTTATTATTATATTTTTTGAATACTTAAATATGGCTAAGTCTTTGCCAGTGAAGAACAATGGTAATGGTATTTGTGAAAAGCATTTTTATAGTTTATTGGTTTTCTAATTAGATGAATGAAGAGCAAACAGTTATTATGATAATTTCTTTAATGTAAATTGAAATTGTAAATCATTCCTTCTTCAATTGGGCTGGGATTAGAGCAAGCAACATTTGCAAAAGGTACAGGATCATTAGCATTGTGTGTAAGCAGAAATGCGTATTATCTATGTTATGTACAGTTAGTTATAAAGGGTGTTTTGTTTATTTTGTATAATTTCTTTGATAAATGTGCTTTGTTCAATCTGTTAGCTACCCCGTCTCCTCTGCCTGTAGGGTGAGAATTCATCTGTGCAGGCCACTTCCTTACCTTATCATGTTAAAGATTTCAAAAATGGTTTGCGCCATACTATGGGTTAATGTTTACTACAACTATGTGATATTTTGTGCTTTTTATGCGTTTACATGGCTTATCTGTTGCTGGTATTTCAGGCTCCAACCTGTGTCTATGCCGTAATCCCCCATGATTAAATGATTTTCTGAACAGATGCAATAAAATGATTCTCATATAACTGTGTTGAGCCTCTGCTTCCTGTTACTCGATTTAGGCCAAGTGCAGTTCACACTATTTTGCACTAGATGGAGCGATAATACTATTCCTAAATACCTTCTTATACCTGATAAGGGCAATGGTGAATAGAAAAATAAAATACTTCTGTAATCTCAGATTTGGGCTGCAATCTAATGCTGTAGTTGTAACCAACCATCATACTGATAGCAAATAAAAGCTATTGATGGCTTTGTTGCCTAGTGTGTTGGTATCTGTTTTCTATTATGCTGTGAGAGAGTGGCAGTTTAGAGAAGTGTCTCATGATGATTGCTCTCCACCTAACCCGTGCCATCACCCGTGCCATCACCAGCACATAATTACAGTCCTTAGCCCAAGCCCCCTCCATGTTCAGGGGCTTCAATGAGAGGTGAAAAAAGTCAAACTCATGTTGATTACACTATTCATTCAAAGGCTGCTCATTGAGGCTAAATGGCTGTGTGTGTATAAGGGCTAAAAGTGGTTTATTCTACTTTTACTGTTTTATATTAACTTTATAACTGAATGAGCTTTAAAAGTGATAGATGTCAGGGTAGGCCTATGTGTCCTTTTGAGTGTATATAGTATAGTGCATGTGCACACACATTGGAGTCCTATACAGCCAAAGGAGGACTCATTTTGCATTCTTATCATTTCTTCCAGGCCCTAATGCTTGCGTTGCAAGACAAGTGTAATTAATTAGTATTTGAAGCAAAGAGAACAGAAACAAAACATTTGTTCCCCGGAGCTGATCACGAGAGGCGGACAAAGCGCATGCTGAAATCCCATTTTGGACATTACTTAACATCTTAATGCAATCACAGACTGTGCCTTAATTGTCAATTGAAGCTTGAGGACAGTTGCACGGGAAGCGAGGACATAATTATCTGAGAGCAACAAAGATCGAAAACAAGCTAGGAGAAAAGCAATAGGAGGCAGCAGCAGTTTCCCATCGTGACAACTTAATCATGTGAGCAGATACTTTTTTTCTGGATTGACAGCCACGGTGTTTCAGTTCCACTGAGTGCAAAACAAAACACCATCCAATAATGAAACCTTCCATAGACACGAGTTGGCCTCACATAAGCAATGTGAATTTACTGAAGAACATTCATATTTCACATAATTTATACAATACACTCAAGGATGCATTAGCAAAATACTGAGAACAATGAAATATTTCTTTACTGAGACAACAAGAGAGAAGTTTGTGTGAATAAGCATCATACACAAATTATAATTTGCTTGGATTATGCTAGATCACATGGTCAAAACACAAATCACACGTATTTGATATCCATAACAAAACAATGGTGCAATCTGGTGTGAAGCCTAGTATTACCGTTGACGTATTTGCAGGGTGATAACTACTGTTAGCCCATCTACCCATGCAGTGCTAACTATTATTCCTGTTCTTGGTGCATATTTCCAGTATTAGTATTGATCCAACTGCCCAGGTTAAACAAAGTTCAGTTGATGACGTTCAATTCAACTCAACAGCGTAGGGTGTTTAGGCCATATTACATGAGAGGCTGTGTGAGGGGTATTACTCATAAAGAGATGCTTAATTTAGCCATGCTACACTAGGTAGAAACCCATTTAGCAGAAACCTACAGCATAGTTGGTGTGAAGATCTTGAATTCTTCACCCAGAGGAATGGAATTCAGTATCTTCTGATACTCGTCGGAGACAGTTTATTTGACACAATACTTCATGATTAGCCAAGACGATTTTAGACACTAGATAATGGCCTGTCTGATTTCTTAACAATCCCCATTTCTCTGTACAATGGTGAGCGTAAGATAAATATGCAAGGGAAGGCAAGAGGTTTGGAACAAGCATGCAGATTGTCTCAAGTGATTCTCAGTAGCTGTAAAAGGACACAGGGCTCCTGTTGAACGCATAAGGAGTATGCCGGCAAGGGGAAGCAATATCTTAAACAGGCAAAATTATTTTCTCAAAAGCACCATGCTACTAACGGGCACTCTTGATTATTATTATCACCCTGGCCGAGTACTTATGGCAGGAGACCTTTCCATGTGGCTGTCTCCTCCTTTATTGACGTGTGGAGTGCCGCGATATTGGATGTGTCTTTACTTTGGCTTCCTATGCTCCACCCTCTGCCACTCTTGCATTTCCTCCCCATCTCCACAGGCTGCCTCTGTGGTTGGGGTGGCAGCGGACGGTTTTACATGTCAGGAAGGTATCTGATTTGTTGACACTAAGAAAGGCACAGTTTGAGATCATGTCCAACTTCACTCAGGCATCTCTAAGTATGGAGATGGGGAGGAAGTTCAATGTGTATAGCTAATATATATATATATATATATATATATATATATATATATATATATATATATATATATATATATATATATATATTAGCTATACACAGTAATGTATATACAGTACATTACTTACTACAGACTGTAGTCTAGAAGAAATCAAAAGCACTTAGGTAGTTGCGTGTTTCAGATTGAACAGTATTCAGGCCTAACAGCATTGTGGTCCCATTGTAGCTCCTTGATTCATCATGTGACCACGTGAGTCTGATGAGGCAATGTTTGTCCAGGTATAACTGTTATATGAGCTTAGTCTTCGCTTGATGAGTCTAAAAATTCCGTTTTTGCCCCCTCTCAAAAATACTAATGGATTATTTGGGGGGAATTGAACTGTAAACACCACACAAAGAAGCTAATGCTATAATGGGCTTCTCTGCTGTGTACAAGGTATTACAAATAAAGTAATCCACTAGGCTTACTGAAAAGAAAAATGGTGTGAAAGACAAGATGTGGCAGTGGCCAGCACACCATTAACATTATCAGAGGAATCAATACAGCAGGAATGTTGCTGATTTTTAATTTTGACCAGGTGCAAGGTAAAGTAACCATGATAAAATGGTGACACATGATCTATTTATTTTCATTTTTGTGCACTCAGGGCATGCCTGTGTGTGTGTGTGTGTGTGTGTGTGTGTGTGTGTGTGTGTGTGTGTGCGTGCGTGCGTGCGTGCGTGCGTGCGTGCGTGCGTGCGTGCGTGCGTGCGTGCGTGCGTGTGTGTGTGTGTTTGATGTGTATCTGTCCATTCCGGCTTTCAGGTGGGGTTCTGGGATGTGTTGTGGTAATGGAGGGCAGAGCTATGAACAGTGGTGATGTCATCACTGTCAGACTAGAGGAGAGAGGATTCTCTGGTCCCTTTGCCCCCGCTCCTCAAGAACCTGTCACTATGAATTAATCACACTCCCACTCTCTCTCTCTCTCTCTCTCTCTCTCTCTCTCTCTCTCTCTCTCTCTCTCTCTCTCTCTCTCTCTCTCTCTCTCTCTCTCTCTCTCTCTCTCTCTCTCTCTCTCTCTCTCTCTCTCTCTCTCTCTCTCTCTCTCTCTCTCTCTCTCTCTCTCTCTCTCTCTCTCTCTCTCTCTCTCTCTCTCTCTCTCTCTCTCTCTCTCTCTCTCTCTCTCTCTCTCTCTCTCCCCCCCTATCTAAAAAGACACCCCACACACATTCACTCACGCAGACTTGCATTGCAGGAATACTACAGAAAAAAGTAATCTCTGACGCAATTGTAATATATGTCTGGGTTTCCATGTGGGAGATCGGAGGATGAACATACCCATCTGATACAGAAGGAGTGAAGACACATACTGACACAAATGCTGTAAATGGAATTAATATATTTGAAGCCCATACCTAGCACATTCTCTGTCTCTCACACACACACACACACACACACACACACACACAAACATACGCTCCCATTCTTTTATTGCTTTGAGCCAACAATGCTAAGAAGGACTCACAGCACCCCTTCAATCTGTATTCAATCTTCAATCGTATTCCTGCATCATGGCATTGGTCGCCTCTGTGGTAATACACCGTCAATGGACCTACAACAAAAACACAGAGGAAGAGACACAGCTACCTCTGAGTGAGATATGTACATGATGAATCACAATGGATTATGGCGTGGAAGCAGAAACTGTGGTTATGTTGGTTTATTCAGGGCAGAGGAAAAACTAGTGTGGTGGTTGAACACAGGAGAGACAGTAAACAGGTCCGCCCGTTGATGTGCTGTTGTCCTAGGAAGAGCCTAGCAGGTGTCACTTTTAAATAAACTTCCTTCCCGAGCCTATTAAACAGGTGATATTGCTACCCCTAACACCTAAGTAAACAAGCAAGAATATGGCTGCCATGACTAACAAAGGGTGTTTAGACTTCTTCTTGGCAACATGCAGTAGGCAATACACCACAGTAGATGATTAGATGGGCTATTTTTAGATGCACTGTGGGTGTACTGTGGGTAGGCGAACTCTAGCATGTGCTTTGCTTTATTGACATCTTAATTGTTCAGCCCACGTGTTTCTCTCACTCAAGTGCTTGGAAATGAAAGCTTTGCTGAGGCCCAAAGTACGTATGTGGAAGCACATGTGATGTTGACGTGTGGCATCATTTGGTATCTTATGGTATCTTACAACAGAAAACAAAAAGGGGAACTTGTGCAACTTTCTGTGTGCAGGTAAAAAAAAATGACATGAGAATTAAATGCAGCTCATTTCAAACTTGTACCTAATGATTAATATTTTACATCTGCAATTTCCTTTAAACAAGTCACACCCATGATAAACTTGTAAGTATTGACAAAATCATGATCTACCTCGGGAGAAAGATGAACACATGCAGCACCCCCTGTAACTTTTCTGAAAAATCAAATAAGTTCCAACTTCAGCGTTCTGCTGTACCATAATAATGCATGCATGGCGGGTTGCTAAGTTACCGAGCTGTCAAGAAGCTTTCAGTGACATGAACATAATTGCAACCGGCATTCACATGAGCCATAGTCCATATAACAGCTGACCTACACTGCACTGAGTCACTCTTTTAACGAACCAAGTACAGGTGACCTATGCATTCGACTGATTATAGAACATATCGCAATCAAGAATGGGTTAATTTATACACTTTGACTTTTGGTTTGTCCTAAAACGCATCGCCCAGATTCTACACTGTTCTCAGTTATGTTTCTGTGTATGTGTGTGTGTGTTTTGCTTTATTATTTTAGGCATACAGAATATTAAGTACTTTCATTTCACCGTAGCAGGCAAAAATCTCCAGAATGAAAAATGTTTCTGCTATTAGCAATAATTGTATTGACACTTACAACACTATCCAAGGCAATCACTCATGCACTCTGCTGGCATTAGGAAAGCATATTTGTCATACACCAATACTCCGTCACAATCAATTGTCGTAAGAAATGGCAGACATTTATTGCCCGTGTGCAAATCTTGATTTATGGCCATTCTTCTTTGTTGTCTCACTTGCTATATTCTTGCATGTTTGTGTTTGAGTTTGTGTTTGTGTGTGTGGGTATGTGTGTGTTTGGTGATTGTGTTCTACAAATCATTGGGCATTTTGAATTTGCATGTAAAGCATTTCAAAAGTGAAATATACGTAAAGATGTATTATTTTTATTGAGGTAATCTACTACATTTCGTTTTACATGCATTTCGTTTTCCTCACCCCAGTTCAACCAGTCGTTTGTAGCTGGAACTTGCATTCCATTACCGTGTAGGAGCTGCCGGTGGAGGAAGACGTAAGCTATCTGAACATTCCATCAGCCCTTTTGATTGACAGTGATATTAGCACATTGTCTCTCGCTTTCACTCACGCTCTCTCTCTCTCTCTCTCTCTCTCTCTCTCTCTCTCTCTCTCTCTCTCTCTCTCTCTCTCTCTCTCTCTCTCTCTCTCGCTCCCCGCTTTCACTCTCTCAATCAATCTGCCCACCCTGATCCTCCTCTTTGCCCCACACACACACAAACACACACCAATGTAAAATATAGTGTTACATCAGTGGTGGTTTCTTCTATTTTTGTTCAAATGTGATGCTATTAGTAGCATATCAATACAATATATTACTGAATTTGTGTGCTCATATTTATTGTGAGAACCAGTACAGAATAATATGACAGGACTCGAATGTAAACCAATGGCCCTCGGAGTGGTCTCAAGCACTGGTGACTTGGGTCTTGACTCGGACTCGAGGGTTAGTGTAGTGACTTGCCTACAGCACTGCATGGAAGACAAAAAAATCCTGTAGTCTGATCCCGGCATTACGTACGTACATGTAGCAGAAGATCTGGGCAATTTTAAAGCTGAATAAAAGCTCCACTAAGGTTTGACCTTTTCTTCTTCTACATATAGTTAATTCTCCACTATAGATTAAATATTCGCTGTTTAAGGCTGTTTTGTCTCACGAGAGAGGAGCCTGGGTCCCACAGCTGAGGGATAAATATAGCATCTAAATATATTTATAGTCCTGGTACAGCTACCTAGAGTATTCAAGGTACACCTCACCCACAATCAGCCATACTCATATGCACATGCACTTTCGCGCGCAGGTGTTCTCTGACTTTAAGGGTCTATGTATCTTGAATGAGAGATATGACAATCGTGTTACTTCTGAAATGCAGCGTACTCTGGAGCAATGTATAACCTGACATGTTACCATGCATGAGTACTGTCAGTGTCGTTGGTCCCTGTTGAGATCAGATCCATATTCTGCATACTGGAAGAAATTGGGTTCTAGTTTTTCCTGTCTTTAAGTCGGAATCAGAAGAAACGCCAGCTTTTTAACAATTGTATTTTTATTCAGAAGGTTGTTCACTGACTTGTCTTTAATAATTCTCTCTGGTGTGTTAAGATTATTATTATTATTTATTATATTCAGAATAAACATGATCCAACTCCACTGCCTGAAAGTCAACTCTGTTGATGTTGTCATAGTAATGTCTAGTTGTTTATTTACAATGTCTCCAGGGAGTCACATTCATTTCTGAATTGACATTTAATCTCCCTGGCTCAAATCAAAAAGATAATTTACCAATGCAGGCTCAATTTCAGAGGGGAAAATATAGGATGTTTCGGACCCGGTTCATTTATTCTGCATTCTTAGCCAGGACTCTCTTGCAAAGGATTTACATTTTTTATCTTCATGTCATCTTTCCGTAAACGGCCAGATTTATGTAGATATAACAGCCGAACCAATTGATGTGCTGACACATACTTACTATACGGTAGAGGTTTGCTGGTGATTCATGGTGCCATGTGTTGTTTAAGAAAAATAAATATTTAATATTCTTAAAAAAAAACGATTTTTATACGTTCATGGTTATTTTTAAGCGTATTCAAGATTTCCAAACTGCATATTATCCATCTGAATATATGTATCGCAAGTTTCTGCCAATTTCAAGTGTCCCTTAAATATGATAAAAGTGTATTAAAACTACTAATCTGTGTCACAATGTTGATAGTGTGAACGAGAAAAGTTCGGTTAACAAAAGTTGAACCACAGTTTTCCAAGAAACTCAATATATCCTAAGTATGTAATTAATATGTTTAAATATTTTTTACATAACTAAAAACGTAATTATATATGCTTGTACTGAGCAAATGGAAGTTAATTAGGATACCAGAAGCTGGTTGTCCGTTTCTAATTAGCCTGATGATTCTCAGCACATGTTGCTTCATGAGGGGCAAATTATTTTCCTCTGTGTGGCAGTTAGAATATCGCCCCTTAGGTCTATTGAGATTGAAAAATTTGAAATGTCCAACACACGGCTTTGCCATTAGAATTAACTCTGGTATAATACAGAGAAGTAATACGTCAACCAGAAATCCGACTGCAGGGGCCAATGTGTAGCAACATGTAGTATAGTATGAGACAGTTAGCATCATTAGACAGTTTAAGGTTAAAAGGCTGTACAAGTGGGAGTTTAATCTTTGAAGTTAATTATATAGTAGTTGCTACTTTTCAGTGCACAGTGAATTGCATGAACGTGTATTAAACCCTTAACATGTTCCTTAAATAGTGTGACAAATGAAGTGTTGGAGTGTAAGCCAATGCTCAAAGTCAATTACATAAAAACCGGGTTATCGAAGGTATTAAAGCAGATGGCTGTCAGAGTGTGCCATATGTCGGTCATGCCATTTTGGTATGTTAGCTGGATGCTATGGGGCAGTCTGGTGGTTGAAGGCCACCGTAGCAATCATGCATTCATTTTCGGACATTTGGACTCTCTCTTCTTGGTGTAATTAGAACTTGCAAGCAAAACCTTTTTGTTTGGCAATTAGTATGTCAAAACAGAACGAAAAAACAATTACATGAATTGGTTCAGAAGAAGGGTGGAGGACAATAGAGGGAGTAGGAATGAGAGACAACAGGAAAAAAGAAAAAGAAAGAGGGATTCCAACATCAAATAACTTAGAAATAGAGTAGTGTTTAGTACGAATTTTTATTTAAAAATCGTTAGTTTAATACAGAAATAGTTATCTATTATATGGATTACCAGACAATCAGTACTTCCATCATGCTGTCTCTGATTAACAACTGTTTCCAAAAGTACAATATAATATTCCATAAATCAACATGTGCAATGAAAATATACACTAGAAAGCAATTTAACACCAACACAAAGATAACTATTCTTAACAAGTCATTATCTGAAGGCATCACACATAATCAGTGATAGTTTTAAGGCCATTTTGTACAGTTATTTTTAATATAGATTTCATATTTAAAAACACTCAATTTATAACAAAAATGGACTGGTGCATCCCATGTAAAACTGTACATGCAAACATAGTGCACATTATAATTAGATATGAAGAAATTACAATATATTATTTGGATATCTTTAGTAAACAAAGACCACGTGTGTGTGAACTCACATGATCTAATAAAATACTTCAATAAAGATGCCAAACTGGCATGCCCAAACAACCACAGACACACACATTCTCTCACACAGACGCACAAATTCTTGCAAAAACACACAGATGCATACATCCACATACCATTCACAACCATGAGCTTGTGCATGCGCCTATACAAACAAATCACACACACACACACACACACACACACACACACACACACACACACACACACACACACACACACACACACACACACACACACACACACAGGGATTTGGTAAAATGGCAATAACTTTGAAGCGTATCCAGCCATGGCCTATCAATTGCTTGCTTGTGTTCGGCATAGCCCCAGAGCCAAAACAAAAAACAAAAAATAAAGATCAGGGCTTAAGTGAATTTTTTAAGACATGGGTCTAGTTTCTGATAATGGGCAAAAAGAAATTCAGCCGGCTTGCCGTTTTCTTTGTGTGTGGCTGTGTATTTGGCATTGAAACGGTTTGTATGAGTGTGTGTTGGTAGGCTTGGCTATTTCACACTTTTCTGACTGTGGACTAAATGTATGGCGCACTACACTTTGAAGGCTGAAGACTTTAGGTGTGTTGTTAGATGGTTAGATGGTGTTTGGGTTAACTTTATGTGCATGCACTCTTAACATGTATTTTCAAACCAAATGAGACAGAGTATACTGTAACAATATGTAACTAATATGTAAATATTAGACCTAGTCTCAGTCGGTTAGCCCTGTATAAATAATATCTATTTTACAGGTAAAGATGGCACCGTCGTGACTTTTCTGGTAAAATCTGATTATTCCTTATTAAGACTATATTGGTATTGGCTTTCTCTGTTCTAAAGAGTAAATATTTCAGCTGTTTAATGTCCTTGATATATATATATATATATATATATATATAAAATGAGTTTTGTTTTGAACTTGTTAGAACTCTAGTAACCTAAATACAATGCAATTGTAATTATGCTTAGGTTGATGGTGATTCAATTGGGTGTGGTGTACACTTCTGGCTCAACACTTTAGAAAGTTAATATGCTGGATAGACAACAAGGCTGAATGGGCATGATTACAAGATCCGTCCAACATTCAAAATAAAACGTCATCCTTCAGCTTGCGTTTACACCCGAGAGACTACCCTAACCCTTAGAGGTCTGTGGCATTCAAAAAACACACAGCTTTTTTATGCATCCCATTGAATGATGTCACATCTGATTGGCACACTTAAAAAATTTGTCAGAATTAGAAAATAAGACATTACACATACAAAGTATTAAAGCTAAAGACATACAGCAGAATCTAAGTCATTATTTTCAGAGTTTTTGACCACTGGGCTCTTAAGTTTCAAACAGGGTTTGAGAGCAGCTGCTATTCTTCTTGAACGGGTTGGAATATGCAAGGTTTAAGTCACACCTGCGACTGTGAGTGTGTGGGCATCCTATTGCCAAGGCAGTTTAAAGGAGGGGGGGGGGGGCACGGAGGAGAGAGAGAGAGAGAGAGAGAGAGAGAGAGAGAGAGAGAGAGAGAGAGAGAGAGAGACAATAGAGGAAGAGATAGAAACAGACAGAGAAAGAGAGGGAGAGCAGAATATAAGTTTGAGCTGAAAGGTGCGGGACAGAGAAGCCAGAGCCCCATGGTGCCTGAGAGCAGTGCAGACAGACAAACATAGAGACAGACAGAAGGATAGGTGAATGGAGAAACAGACAGATAGGCAGACGGTGAACATATGAGGACAGACAGACAAACAGACAGACAGACACAGACATGCGAGACAGGGAAGTGCAGGAAATTATACATGCTCTGACTGGCGCTATCCTCATGCAAAGGTATACTTTTTATAATTAAAATACGGTACAGTGCGCTACGGTACAGTATAGTAGGGCTACTAGGACTTGCACTGCTGCTGCTACCTGACTGATAGAGATCGAGAGAAAGGGAGAGGTAGAGAGACAGAGAGAAAGACAGAGAAATATACGTACAGGATCATTAATTGAGATCAAGTTAATATTGAAAGTACGCTAGTATAAAAGTATTCAACAGTAAAAATTGTTAACATGTACTGTAAACATTGAGTGAGTTGGAGAAAGAGAGAGAGAGAAAGAGAGAGAATAAAGACTATTTCAAAAAAGAGTAATATTTCATATTTCCAGTTATTTACAAATTTTAAATGATTCCTTGCTCTGAGCCTTGAACATTTCTGCATGAAAGTTTCTAAAAATTATGCTTCATTCCATTTTTCTTTCCTTTCCTTAAAACCTTTGTTCCATCCCTCTTTTACGACCATGGCATGGTTTCTATTCCTAACATTCCAGAGGAAACACATTCCCGACAGCAGGAACACTGGATGTAAACTCACCCTCATTGGCTTGACTTGTGTTCGGGCCAGTCTGCTATCCGTAGTGCAACAAAAGAGAAAGAGAGAGACAGAGAGACAGAAGGCCCTGGCCTCCGATCCCCCATGCAGACCACTGCTGCCAACAACCTTCAACCTTTAGAGGACAAAAGACACACCGGGAGTTTCAATGGAAGTGTTGCGTGTAGCGTTGACTCGGGCTTCAGCGGGGGCCTCAGATCTGAGTCTGGATGGGCTGTCCAGGGGGGGTGTAGGGAGGCGGTGCTGGCGAGGGCTTGATCCCTCTGGTCCTCATGTAGGACAGGAACTGGTCGGGGATCTCGGCCAGGACGTCCTTGGCGAGGCGGGCCATGCTCAGGATGTGGTTCCCTGTGCGGTCGATGTAATCTCTGAACGGAACAAACTGCAGGGTAGGGGGATGGAGAAAGTGAATATCATTACTACTAATAATTATTGCTGGTGGCATTTGAGTATGCCAAATGTAATGTAGAAAGAGGGAGGGAGAAAGATAAATAAAATAAAAGGGTGGGGGAAGAGAACGAGAGGGGGTGTACATATTTAAAGGCTCTCCTTGATATTAGATTCCTTTGCGTCACTAACAATTTTCCTATGCCTCTCCTGTTGTGATTTATTTCATTCATATTGGATATAACACACAATCACATGCACGGCAGAAAACTGCAAGTCACTAAGCAGCTGCAGCAGGCGGTCTGCCATCAAACGATCAATGGATCAAAATGGAGGCCAATTTGGTCCCCGTTGCTGTACAGGAAATACCAGGCAGAGCTTTCCGTACGTTTTCTATAATGAGTCTGTAGGCACAGAAGAACAGACCCAGTTCTAGCCACAACTTACTGATATGAATGTCTCTCGGCCGGCAGGCTGTGTGTGTGTGTGTGTATGTGCGTGCGCGTTGGTGTGTATGTGTGCACGTGTGCGTGCGGGTCTTCAGAGCAGCAGTGGGTGGGCCGTCAGGGGAGCAGCTCTAATGTATTTCTATTGCCACGCCAATGTTCGCTGCCAGTTAACAAGCCCGCTAACGAGCTGGAGGTAGATAATGATCTCGCTCTCACCCCCGCAGAAGGAGGGAAGAGAAGAGAGGGATGAGGGAGGATACTAAGTCATGAACTTGGAGGCTGCCCGGCCAGAGATAGCTCTGGCCACATGGACGCGCGAACGGCAGCAGGGTGAGAGCAGGCGCTGGGGCAGCTCTGTGAGTCTGTCCATCTGGCATAATGAGAGCGAGCAGGTGGGTCTGGACAAGGCCTCTGCTGACGATCTGGACTGGGAACACAGGGGCCAGCTGTGGGGGTTCGGGACCACCGAGAGTTGGAGGCCCAGGGCCAGCGACCAGGGGCCAAAACACAGGTGGTCTCTCCACACTGCAGTTCAACCTCTGTGTGGCCAATTAGCGAGTCTTAAGAAGCCGGTATCTAGCTTTTCCCAGGATAGCGGTGTGCCCAACTCTGCATACACGTGCTGTGTGCGTATGTGCAAATGGCATGTGTGCCACATCAGACAGACTTACAGGTAAACAGGGCAGGAGAGAGAAATCCACAGAGCGCACAGCGGGAAAAAAGAGAGAGGTAGGCGAGAAGGAGAGCGTGAAGGAGAAAATGACAAGCGCAATGGAGGGAAGCAAATTAAACGATGTGAGTGAGACAACACAAGAGAAAAGGGCAGAGGGGGAGGAGAGAAAGAGAAAGAGCGAAACAACAACCACCCAAAAAAGTCACAAGAGCTCCCCGTACCTGAACAATGTCTCTCTCTGCGTGTCTTCCCCTCGATGAGATCCTCACCTCATCGCCATCCAACTCAATCATGGCTGAGGACAGAAACACAGCAGCTCAGCGCCCAACAGATTATGTTTGTGTCAAATAATGTGATAATGGAACAGGGATTGACAAGGAATTATACAGAACGAGAAGTTCCTACGGTCTTACCATCAAACTCTGCGGGGCCAACACCTACAATAATGATGGACATAGGAAGACAAGAGGCCTGGAAAGAAGCAGGAGGAGAGAGAAAGATCATGAGACATCCATGGTTCAAGAAAAAGTTAGCCCTTCGGCAAGCAATATTTACCGTGACAACGCAACAATATGCAAGACCAACAAAACAAATTATATCACATTATAGTTCTTTCTACATATGTGTTTATTTGTGTGTGTGTGTGTGTGTGTGTGTGTGTGTGTGTGTGTGTGTGTGTGTGTGTGTGTGTGTGTGTGTGTGTGTGTGTGTGTGTGTGAGATGAAGCACCCTCCCGAGGGCTGCGTGGGCCGCAACGCAATACTGAATATAAAGTTGAGACAATCAGCAGCGTCGTCTGAACTCACACTTCCCTGACAGTTTGCAAATATGTGAGAATGTGTCTGTGAGTACGGCTGTGTGATGTTCCTTTGTGAGTTATTCAACATTATATTGTCTTTCAGTGTTTTAACAAGTGCATTGGTACAAATGAATATATATTGTACATAGGGGCATGTAGTGGTATGATCTAACGTGTGTGTGTGTGTGTGTGTGTGTGTGTGTGTGTGTGTGTGTGTGTGTGTGTGTGTCCCAAAATATGTTTGACTGATTTGCTCCCCTCTAGCTACAATGCTACGATCTAAGCATTGTTTATATGTTCCCATGGATAATGATTTTGGTCCGCTGCATGACACCCGGTTCTCCCTCCGGACCTAAAAATCCCTGGATGGATCACAGACTACTCCAACAGGACAACCGATCGCTCTTCAATGAGACTAGGTCTTAAATTACACTTTTCTTTCCTAGTCTCAGGGCTCCAGACTAACTTATCCACTGGTAGCACTGGTGTTGACTACTGTCAACTTTCTCAGTTAGTCGCATCAGCACATGATTTGGAGGAGGGGGGGGGGTTACAGTATGGTATTAATCATTACCTTGCAAGCTGATAAATAGCTATGTTATTAAGACTGTCTTGTTGTTTTCTTGAGTGTCATGGGAGAGACTGTCATGCATTTCCTACAGGAATACTTCTGGAACATGAAGAATTCACCCTTTCCGGCCAGAGCGCTCTAGTTTCAAAACAATCATTTTGATGGTTTAAACCTTAGTGTCTCAGCCATACAAACAACCATTTCGTTTCTGAAAACTGCCAGATAATAATGACAAAATAGACTATAATAACCACATTTGGTTAACGGTTTACTGGTGAAATATGGTGGCCAAATAGTATTTTTGTAACAATTAGTGTGTGAAAGCCTTTTTAGAAAGGACGATTCCCATCAAATAATCATGTAAGCACAGCCTGTGAAAGTACTACTACTTCCCTTCAATACAGTTACATACAGTTAAGATGTGTGATGGAATAGGAGCATACCACAAATTGCATCTAAACGTCATACTCTGGTACAGAATAGAATTTAGACATGTTTGTGGATTCATATTAAAGTTGGTGTGTCTATATGTGAGAGACTTACATATTATGTTCAAAATAAAGTGTGAGTCCTTACGTTGACGATGGACTCCTTGGTCTGGGCCATGTCTGAGATGACCCCATCGGTGATGATGAGGAGCACAAAGTACTGGGAACCGTCCTTCACAGAGGCCGCATACCTGCAGACACAGACCAGAATGTACTCAAAAACATGTACCGACGGAAGAGTCATCGGCACAGGCTATTAACCAGCCAACTGTATCAAATTACAAAATAAGTTTGAATTTTCTAAGACTCCAAATGATTAGGCAAAAAAAAAAAAAAAATGCTGTCACGCTTTGGAAAAAAGGAATGCCATAGGTAGACAAAGTTCCTCCAATTTAACGTGCCCATTGGAGGAGCTTGCTGTTATCGTGTCCTGATAACAATCCTGGAGCACCATATAAAAGAAATCACCACATCCCCCCAAAAAATCTGTCTTAAAGTAGTATTTCTGTCTCCATCTCCATTTCCAATCCCCAATTTCTAGTGTATTGCAATATAACCTTTCCATATCTCAAAGGCCGTGGGGATCCGCAGCGTGGTGATATTTATAAAGTAAGCTATTTCTGTCACCCGGCCCCACCCTGCTTCACCTTTCTGGTGTTGGCCGTTTCATAGTTTATACACCGACACGGTTCTCACCTCCAACACAACATCAAGAGAGCATCAAATGCTTGAAGCCCCAGAGAGCGTGACAGAGACAAGTGCATTGAACAGTTATTAAACGGTGAGCGTGAGGGAGGCAGGAGGAAAGGCTGCCATATAGCCAAGCAGAGCGGCGGGGCTTATTATTATAAAGAATTGCGGGGGCGACTGGGACATGGGAGACGGGAGAGGAGAAAAGGAGGGGAGGGGAGAGAGGAGGAAAAAAAGAAGGCTGGTATGTCAGCACTGCCCAGGGGGTGAACACAGGGTTGTAGGACGTTGCGGAGAGGGGGGGAGAGGAGGGCTTGAGGAAGGGCAGGGTGTCTGTTTGGCTCCAACTAACAGTGGGAATGGAAATGTGGTGCCAAAAATGCATGCATCCCCCCTTCTCCCACTTGTCAGTTCAGCACACCTCCATGTTTCCCTGTATAGGCAGCCTGCCTGCCTGCCTCCAAACCTGTTGCACTCCTCATAAGTGCGCTAGTTATGGTGAAGGTATAGTTCAAACTAATCCAGAGAAAACGTCCTTTTGGAAAAGCACATTTAGACACAACGTGAATTTTGTTGATATTTTGCACACAATAGGATTCCTTTTATTCACATCATAATAAAATCATTTAACTTTTTTTGGGACAAAGATGTTCAAAAATCTCCCAAAATGTTAGCCTGACACAGGGGGTGAGTCACTAACATACTGTGTATAGCAGATATGTCTTCTCAAGTACACCCGTTTATTAAATTCATCAGGGATGGTAGTGTAGCCTGCAAGCTTGAAAAGAGTCTCCTGGAGACTCTTGGAGAAATAAAGATGAATCGTAGCACGAGGAGAAAAAAAATGCTGTTGCTGTTCAGGAAAGGCAGTTAATAAAACTCTGAGCTTTATATCAGCATTGATTAAGCGTCTGACATCACTCTTAGTTTCCATAGGACTGTGCGTGTGTGTGTGTGTTTGTGTTATCTGTTCTCCTCAGGCATTCAGAGCAAACTGATTCATCACAGCACATTCCCTCTGGCCAACATAGCTGTGTCTCCAACACAACCAATCAATAGCCGTGGTCAGACCGCCTTAGTTAGGGTCGATCGCTGTTTAAACCATTCCTTATTGTTCTCTGAAAAGTGGCACCTCCCTCAAGAGTTCTAGTGCATGTGTGAGTGTGTGTTTGTGTTTGTGTGTGTGCGCATTAAGCTGTGTGATTGCTTCCATCCCCCTTACCTGGCCACGTGGTTAATGACTGGGGAGAAGTTGGTTGGGCCGTAGAGCTGGACAGACTTGAGACTCTGGTAGTAGGCCTCCATCACACCATCTATACCGGCACAGTAGGGGTTCTGAGGGTTCCCATTCTACAAACACACACACACACACACACACACACACACACACACACACACACACACACACACACACACACACACACACACACACGAGAAAGGACAACGGGGGAGGAAGATAAATGGCTTTGCTTTGACCTCACTTACAAGAAATGGAGGCGCAAGACCGGTTGATACAGAAAGCATTCCATCAACACCTTTCTGAGAATATTGCATCGAGTGGTGCGGGCAGAAACATAAATGAGACGGAGAAGAAAATCAAGGTCTAACCACAATCTATCGCCCTAACTATAAGACAGATTAAGAGATATAGACATTAACACCCCAGGCTTTGCTGCAGGGCTTTACCAGGGTGTGGTGACTAAATCGACTAAGTTTACGGTGTCCCCATGTTTGTGTCAAAACGAGAGAGAGAGAGAGAGAGATAGAGACAGAGAGAGAGAGAGCGAGACTGACTATATGCTAGTGAATGCCTGTGTGACTGGTATGTGAATGGGTGTGTGTGAGAGAGAAAGAATGTGTGTGTTTGTGGGTGTGTGCCTATGTGCACAGGGGAGGAGACGAGGGATGGTCTCAGCTGGGAGACGACAGTTACTGCTCCGCCAGGCAGCGATGTGTGGCTTTGCTGTATATCAGCAGCCTGGCCTCCCCAGTACCACGGCCAGCACACACACACACAGACACAGACACAGACACAGACACAGACACAGACACAGACACAGACACAGACACAGACACAGACACAGACACAGACACAGACACAGACACAGACACAGACACAGACACAGACACAGACCCGTGGTCCCTTCCAAACCCTTCTCAGCCTACGGCCACCATGGCTGCATGGGACTGATTTAGGAGGACACTAGAGTATCATAAGGGTACTTTCCTTGCAAAGCATCGTAAAGGTGATCGGCTAAGTGGTGTACAGCGTGTGGGGCAAACTGGCACTTCTGTTGATACTGACTATAAACTAAGGACTGAGGACATCTGGGGACATTTTAAAACTTCATGATTCCTTTAATGTTGGATGGAGCGTTTGTCTATTGGAGTGTGACTGGCACTATAGGTTATGTTCCTTGTACACACAGATCAAAACTCGCCACGTAAACAGACCAATCACGTGATCACCCTTCTGAGCTGGGGCTTGTGGGTAGAGCAGGGAAAATGAGGACAGACTAATGAGGTCGCCCCCATCGCACCGTCAGTGAAGACAATGTTTACACAAATGACATCGAGGCAACATTGCTGTGTATTAAATCTGATAGCAGCAGGTCATGCGTTACGTGACATCCGTTTACCGCTGCACTAAATCAAGCTCAGTCCCTCAGCTCGCTCTTCTCCCTCCCCCATCTCCCACTACTCCACCCCTCCACCCTGTCCCCAAGACTCTCACCAGGGCAAACTCGTGGGAGATGCGTCCGTCAGGGGGCAGCTTGGCTCCGAAGCCCAGGGCGGGGAACATCTTGTCACTGTCGTAGTCCTGTATGATCTCCCCTACGGCCTTCAGGGCCATGGCGTAGGCGTTCATCTGGTATGGACTCATGTAGTGGAGGGAGGTGGGCTGGGCGGGGTTACCTGTGCGGAAGAAGACAAAGTGGGCATACCCTGGATTTCAATATCAACGCTCTGTACGCACATAAACTTATTGGACCTGGTGATCCTTACAGCATGTCACCTGGGAGCCGCAACTAAAGCAGATGACCAATAATGGCTGGAGGGGTTGTGTGGCTAGAGTGATTCAACACATTGAAAGCAGAATGTGCAGGGAGTAGAAAAAGGCTATCAATTCACCCAGAGTGCCCCAGTCTCTACCTCTGCCATTAGCTCTTAAAGAGATTCACCGACCAGACTGACTGATACGCTTATCTCTCACTCAATACAGTATGGATCAAATTTAGTGCCCTGCCATCCATAAAAGAGGTTTTATGAGCACAAAACAAATTCATATGATGGCTTTCACCCTGTGGGGCCATGGTTACGGGTCTGTCGGTGCCACAAAGAGACTACAGCAACATGGATCCCTCACAGAAAACGAACAACCCTGCCTGTTCTGCTCTCGCTTAGACTCCTCATCCACACTTACCGCTTCCACACCGAAGGAATGCCACGGCTAACTTACTGTGCAACATCTACAATCCATTAACAAATAGTCTGCCACTTTAACAAGGGGACTCTTTGTAACGGGCCCGTGCCCCTCGCCTTACAGTGGGCTCTTAAAGCTTCAATCTGCTATAATTGGACATGCAGCTAACTATGCACTCCCCATGTTAAGAGACGCTGTATTGGACAGCTAGATGGATAACAGTGAGCCAATCACGTTCCCTAATCACTGCCATCATCTATGTTACCGCATTAGGCCTCAGCCTGTGGTTATGATGAAGTGGGCTATTAGGAAACACTTTATTCCCCATCTGCATACATTTAAATAACTCTTGTTGAGCGCTGTGTGTGTGCGGGTGCGCTTGTGTGCGTGTGAGTGTGTATATGTGTGTGTGCTTGTTTGTTTGTGTGTGAGAGTGGGTAGACTGCTTACCGTTAGAAGCGGTGAAATCAATTGCCACTGTGAAGTTAATCTGGGTCCTAGAAAAGAAAAATAATACAAGATTTATTTACAAGTGAGTACAATCTGCCTGCAAAAACACACCGGCACACAAAAATATGACAGGCGCACGCACGCACGCACGCACGCACGCACGCACGCACGCACGCACGCACGCACGCACGCACGCACGCACGCACGCACGCACGCACGCACACACGCACGCACACACACACACACACACACACACACAGTCCCATTTTTACAAACAAATAAACATAAACAGTAAGGCTGGGTCAGTTCATGAAATAATGGACATTATGAATGACAGTTCACTCATAACAAAATCCAATCGGCATCTCTTGCCTGAAGAATAAACAATAAACAGAACACTTGAAATATGGCCAGCTAGTTAAAAATAACAACATGGAGACAAGCTCCTTCATGCTGTCCTCTGCACTAGTTCTTTCCTAGCAGAATACTCTCCAGTCACCCACATACCAACTTCTTCCCATCGCTGCCAGCCCCTTGGCACCAACAGTCCAGATTCTGCCAGAGAACCGCCGGCTTTGTCACGTCTCAAGGCCGTGGCAAGCACACCACCCACCCCAACCAGAAACGGTGAAGTGCAGCCGATCCGGGGAAAAAAAAGTATATTTACTCCGAGGCGGGCTGGAGCAGGGAACCTGATCTGCTCCATGCTCTCCCCTGCTTCAAGGCCCTCTGTGTGGGGACTCGGCAAGCTAGAGGACATGGATAGGGCCCCGAACCAGACTTATCACGCCTGATGCAGCTACACACTGCCTGGGATCGGAAGGGGATGGGAGGTGCCTGGAGACTGGCCCTGTCTCCCTCCATTAGTGAGGAGGTTCGTGCAGGAAAGAGAAGAAGGAGAGGAAGGAGACAAAGTGATGGATTAAAATGTGAGCCGTCAAGGCTGGCTGTCATTGTATAATGAAGAGGTGGGACACTAAATTTTTCAGGGCGCTGGGGCAGCAGTTGGATGAGCCGAGGCGAGGGAGTTCCTTCAGTGCGCTTTAAAAGGAACTTGGCTGGGGGGACACACATTGGCAGTGACGCGGCTGAAGTAGAACACAGTGGTGAGGGACGCCAGCATCGGCTGGGCTTTCCAAGTCAACCGAGACAAGCCCCGGTCCAGCAGTGGGTGAATTATACATGGCCGCTCAAGCATTCATGCACACGCAAACGCACACGCAAACACACACGCAGACACGCACACGCACACGCACGCACACGCACGCACACACACACACACACACACACACACACGTGCTCTGAGCACAAGGGCATCCAGACACATCAGGTAGGGGGGAGAGAGTGATGAGTAGAGATAGACAGAGAGAGAGAATGAGAGAGGGAGATGAGGTGGTTTTGTTAACAGGCTCGAATCCTGTCGTGAATCCTGAATAGTTCAGCCGTTCTTCTACAAATATGTGACAAATCAGTGATACTCCACAAACAATAATAGACAATTCTAAGATACCTTTACAAAAACCTTCAGTTGCAATGTGTATACTTGTCAGTTTGGCGGTTTCTGGTGGGCAGGGGTTTGCATGCGTGTGCAACTACTTGTTTCCTACCACTTAACGGTGAATAAGAAATTCTGTAAAATAATTGAATATCGCTACTAAAACCAAAGATGTCTGCCTGTCAGAGCAAAATCAGCTCTTCATATCATCATGCCTGTTCGGCTATCAAAAAAAAGGTCAGCTGTAGCCTTTTCACCAATCAGAGTAGAGTTTGCTCTATGAGGTAAGAGTGAGACATCAAGCCCATTGGCTCCAGGTGTTGCCCCTGGTCAGGAGTGTTCCTGGGTACGGTCGCCAGACAGTTGGGGCTGGCACTGCGATCCTTTGAATCCGAAAAAGAAGCTCTTTAGACCAGGGGAAAGCTGCCTTGCAAAGTCACCATTCACACTGTGTGAAAGAGCTGAGGAGTTCTAATAGAGCTTTTCTTAAGGGAGATTTAAAAGCTGACTTAAAAGAAGGTCAGAGAAAAAGGCATGGCTTCGCTCCGACTCAGGGGACTCTTTGGAATGTATCAGAGCTTGCCAAAGTTCCGAAAAACAAACGTCTCCATTTAAAAAAGACTGCTTTTATCCGTTCAGAACTTGCATGGTTTTATACATCAATCCCTTCAGCACTGCCATGGTAAGGATGGACATATCTGGATAGCTCAGAAATGTAGCCCCAAATTGTTTTTGCCTACTACCTCGGGGCCATTAAGTTTCCATTAATGTCTTAGTCGGACTATTAGGAATAGTATTGCCCAACTAGTGTAGTTGCTAGATTCACCAGAACATTGACATCTTTTATATTTTTCAGATTGATAACACATAGCATATGGTCAACTCTTGGATCTGATTGTAGCCTAAAATAAAGGCCTCAGTATGTTTAACATTGTGTTCTTAGTGCGGAAATATTGTATGAAGCATCCAGGGTTCACTCAAACTAATTACAATAGCACAGCAAGACATTCACCGAGATGATGCATGAGCTGACACCATTTTTCGAACCGAAAAAGCGAATAATCTGTGCGGGCACTGCTGATTATCATTATTATAATTCTTTTTATAGCCTAATTTTGAAATACAAACTTGGCAGTCATGCAAAAAACAAATTGGCACAAGGTGTATTTAAACATGTAGCAACCCTTGTACACACACACCTACAGCCACAGGTAAAAGCATGGTGGAGACTTAGTTTAAGCAAAACTGCAATTTAGGGAACATTTATGTGCCTGCATAGTTAGAGAGTTGGACTGAAATGCAGTTTGTGGAAAGGTGGGCAGTGTGTATTGCAGGCACTGGGTTAAGATAACTAATCTATAAGAATGGTACATGCTGAGCACAGAACAGAGAGCCATGTAGGAGATGGAGTCTAGTCTTCAAGACACACAGAATTATTCCAATTACACTATCCAACAAATGTTGAGAGAGAGAGAGAGAGAGAGAGAGAGAGAGAGAGAGAGAGAGAGAGAGAGAGAGAGAGAGAGAGAGAGAGAGAGAGAGAGAGAGAGAGAGAGAGGGGAGAACAACAAGAGACGAGGAAACAACGCAAAGGAGAGCAATTGGAAAGAAGGGGGAGCGAGAGTAGGACAAAACCACACAGATAAACGAAAGGATCACAGACATAGCAAACACTCGTAAAATGGAGATACGCATCACTCCGGAGGGAGAGGGCAGCCTATCAAAGCGCATGAAAAGAGCACACACAGATCCACCCCAATGAAATGAGACAGAAACAGCTGTCGGGTACACACAACACATACAGCTTGTGACTCTTTCTACATGCGACCACATTTGTGCGCGCGTGTGCGTGTGTGTGTGTGTGCCTGCGTGACCCAGGGCAAACCACGCAGCACCTTTCTCCACACTGCTCTATTTGTCTCTGCGATTGCCTCAGGGTGCTCCGGAGAAAACAATCACTGGCAAACAGGGTGCCAGCTGATGACCACAGCCCAAAGTCAAATATCATGGAGCGAAAGAGAAAGTTAGCGAGAGAGGGGCGGAAAGCAGGTGAAACAATGGAGACACAGACGCTATAGAGCACTCCTCCGTACTCCCGGAGAAGGAATAGCACGTCCTGTCCAAACTGGTTAAGTAAGGGAAATGAGGATGCGCATTCTGCCCATTGTAAACAAAAAAGGAATTGTCTGTGCACATGTGGTAATTAGAGAGCGAGGTGGTGGAGGGAGATGGGGAATGCCTCTTTACCAGCTGGGACTCTCTCAGGGCTCCTGCTGTTTGGGCTCTGTGGGACTCAGCTCAGATCAGTTGGGAACCAAAGATGTAAATCCCCTTGCTAGAGGGGGGACTGGTGTGGAGGGTGCACATCAGAATTTTAGACAGTTTTCTACAATGTCAAGATACTGAGCGTCCTGCACGTCCTGTTTGAGGCCCAGTGTGTCCCATGATCAGAGATGTTTGACTGTCCAGCCTGTTTTTGGCTCCCATCTCTCATTTTCACAGGGAAATTGACCATACAGACCTCTGTCTTCTCCATCAACAACACAGATAAGAGGGCACAATGTGAACCTTAACTTAATAACCTTAATGGAAGTCCATTCTACGATGAGATAATATCATCATGGAATGTGGTATGCAGTCATAAAACACCGCAAAGACCTGGCTTTGTTTTTGCATACAGAAACAAAGGTCTCTAGCTTGGTCAAACATGCCTTTCTATCTGTTAAACTTCAGTGATAAAATTGGATAGATAAGCCGGACACATGGATCAGGAAAAGTGCCCCTCGGAGCTCTCTCTCTCATGTATACTGGAAGACAGAGGCTGCAGACTGGACAAGGTGGATGGATGGCTTCTGTCCATCTGGCAAACAGTCTTTTTCACCTCTCTTACCCGTATGGGTAGGGAGTGGAAAGGCAGAGGACCAGGGATAATGCAAGGGTCCATCAGACGCCATTCCCAGCCAGATGGAGCGTCAAGTAATTCAGAGTCCAGCTTAAAATGCAAAGTAGGGAATAGGGACTACATTCTGGGCCACATTACACCAGTCTAATCTTAGTTGGAACACATTTGTTGGGGGAAGTTCAAAACATGAACCGACATGATGGTCTCATTTTGTATTTGACTAAGCTGCCAGCAAAATAAATCAATCAATGAATAAATAAAAATGAAAATCCTCACTTTAATTGAACCACTTATTTAAACCGAACCATGATCAAGCCAGCATTGCAAAACAAAGGCAGAGCTACTGTAAAATGAATGGTGCATTATGATTGACAGCAGACGTGTTGAAATGCACACGCCGAGTAAGCGGAGAGAGCACCCAGTTAAGGAGCAGCGGCTTGGTGCAAAACCGCAGGTGTTAATAACGCTTTTAGAGGCACACTGAATAGGAGATGTGTCTGCATGCACAGCAGTGCTACAGAGAGACAAAGGACCAAACAAGCCAGCCACATTGACACACTAATCTGCCGAGAATAACATGGCATGTGCGCTTCTGTGACTATGTGAAGGTTATTAGCAAGAACGTGACAAAGGAAGAAAAGTTCAAGAAGCCCATTCACAGAGAAAACCCAACGGAAGAGAAAATATTGGAAAATAAATGGATGTGATTTCCGTCTTTTGTCTCTTTGTCCGTGACTAACATGGCTAATTTTATGTGTGGCAAACAATTGCTTTCATAAAGATAAATAAAGAGCAACCAAAAGGACCATATAAGGAAATGAAATTGAAAGAACAAGCCTGAGGCTGTTCAGGTGACCAAACAGGTTGGAATTCAGGAACAAACTACCCACCAATTTAGGTCAAAATCAAACTCAACTCTTGAGGAAAAGTGAACAGGTCTGCTTGTGTTACTTCTTTGCTCACCCTTGTGCTGTTGTTTGTCTGTGTGTGTGTGTGTGTGTTTGTGTGTGAGAATATCCTCGGTAGAGCAGTCATATGCCCATTATGCCAGAGGAGTGATTTCAACTGGTCCATTACAGTCCATTTAGACTTCATACAGCAAAGCAGCCCTTGCCACTTCATTTTACCGACTTGACCCCCCCCCCAAATCCCCCCCCCCCAATTTTAAAGTGCTTTCTATTCAACAACACAGCTTTGGGATCAGGGGAAAACAACTACTTAAGGATGTGATTTCCATTAGCAGGGACAGGTGGACCAAGTAACAAGGAGACACACGTGCAGACTCTCACATATGCATTAAACCATGACCAAGCTTTGAAGGGGTCAAACATGTTGCACTTCTGTCAACATTGGCTGTTGGCATTCTTGAAAATACATATAAATGCATACAAATAAAACGGAGCTGGCATTGCTCTTCATGGTGTTTGTTTGCCTACTTTAGAAGTTATTTTCAAATGCATTTGTAGATTTATTTTGAGACAATCATCTGCTAAATAACTCATCTAACGTAATGTTGCACATGCATCAATCAGCAACTTTTTGACATTAATAGTATCTTTAAAAACACACAAAATCAAAACACTACATGTAATAGGTTTACAATGTGTCTATCTTATGAAATATTCATTGTCGCTCATTGTTGAATATAGCCACCAGTCAAGGCTTTTTGACCATAACTAGAAAATGGACAGCTTATAACCCCTGACTCCTGACCTCTTCTCTGTAGCGGAACTGTGTAAACAATATTTACATTAGTTAGACTGAGAGCTGAGTGTGGGTGCTGACCCATAACACTGACCCAGAGCAAGAAGGGGCCCAGGGTGAAAATAAAAACAAGGTTCACAGTTCAAAGGCTGAAATAAGAACATGCTACTGCATTTCAATGGCCTGCAGTACTGTGGCTGTATTCACAAAGACCTCCTCAAATCCAGGTCAAGGGGTGCCATGCCCACAGGAGACACCCACTGCTGAATACCTACCATACAGCATGCACTCATCGTACCACAGTAGAATTTCCTATTGTTTCTGATATTCATAATATTCTCTAATGAAGGTTTGAAGGTGGTTCATTCTGCCAAAAGGGAGGGATCCTCATTTGCTTGAATATTAATATTAAAAAACTATATGTATTTGTATATACTCTGTACAGTGGGGCCAAAAAGTATTTAGTCAGCCACTGATTGTGCAAGTTCTCCTACTTAGAAAGATGAGAGAGGTCTGTAATTTTCATCATAGGTACACTTCAACTATGAGAGACAAAAATGAGAAAAAATTATCCAGGAAATCACATTGTAGGATTTTTAAAGAATTTATTTGTAAATTATGGTGGAAAATAAGTATTTGGTCACCCACAAACAAGCAAGATTTCTGGCTCTCACAGACCTGTAACTTCTTCTTTAAGAAGCTCTTCTGTCCTCCACTCGTTAACTGTATTAATGGAACCTGTTTGACCTCGTTATCTGTTTAAAAGACACCTGTCCACAGCCTCAAACAGTCAGACTCCAAACTCAACCGTGGCCAAGACCAAAGAGCTGTCGAAGGACACCAGGAAGAAAATTGTAGACCTGCACCAGGCTGGGAAGAGTGAATCTGCAATAGGCAAGCAGGTTGGTGTGAATAGATCAACTGTGGGAGCAATTGTAAGAAAATGGAAGACATACAAGACCATTGATAATCTCCCTCGATCTGGGGCCCCACGCAAGATCTCATCCCGTGGGGTCAAAATTATCATGAGAACGGTGAGCAAAAATCCCAGAATTACACGGAGGGACCTGATGAATGACCTGCAGAGAGCTGGGACCAAAGTAACAAAGGCTACCATCAGTAACACACTACGCCGAGAGGGACTCAAATCCTGCAGTGCCAGGCGTGTCCCCCTGTTTAAGCCAGTACATGTCCAGGCCCGTCTGAAGTTTGCCAGAGAGCAAATGGATGATCCAGAAGAGGATTGGGAGAATATCATGTGGTCAGATGAAACCAAAATAGAACTTTTTGGTAAAAACTCAACTCGTCGTGTTTGGAGGAAGAAGAATGCTGAGTTGCATCCCAAGAACACCATACCTACTGTGAAGCATGGGGGTGGAAACATCATGCTTTGGGAATGTTTTACTGCAACGGGGACAGGACGACTGATCCGTGTTAAGGGAAGAATGAACGGGGCCATGTATCGTGAGATTTTAAGCCAAAACCTCCTTCCATCAGTGAGAGCATTGAAGATGGAACGTGGGTGGGTCTTCCAGCATGACAATGATCCCACACACCGCTCGGGCAACGAAGGAGTGGCTCCGTAAAAAGCATTTCAAGGTCCTGGAGTGGCCTAGCCAGTCTCCAGACCTCAACCCCATAGAACATTTGTGGAGGGAGTTGAAAGTCCGTGTTGCCCAGCGACAGCCCCAAAACATGACTGCTCTAGAGGAGATCTGCATGGAGGAATGGGCCAAAATACCAGCTACAGTGTGTGCATACCTGTTGAAGACTTACAGGAAACGTTTGACCTCTGTCATTGCCAACAAAGGTTATGTTGCAAAGTATTGAGTTGAACTTTTGTTATTGACCAAATACTTATTTTCCACCATCATTTACAAATAAATTCTTAAAAAATCCTACAATGTGATTTCCTGGATTTTTTTTCTCATTTTTGTCTCTCATAGTTGAAGTGTACCTATGATGAAAATTACAGACCTCTCTCATCTTTCTAAGTAGGAGAACTTGCACAATCAGTGGCTGACTAAATACTTTTTGGCCCCACTGTATATACTAATTTTACTAATGATAAGATTATTATTACACAACTTGAAGTCTGAGCAATGTGGCTGCTTTCCTCTTTGACAAATGGTTGGTAACCTTTCCATGAACAGTCCTTCTGTGGGAGGTTAAAATGGCTGCCCTCCGTCGAATTCCTACCAACAGACTGTTTCTTTCTCTCACGACCCCTCCCCCCCTCCACTCTGCCCCCCTCTCACCCCCACCCCCTCCTGCCCCTTTCGATTCCTACTTGCCCCCCCCCCCCCCCCCCCCCCCCCCCCCTCCTCTCTAATGAAAGGCAGAAATGTGTGGGCGAGCATTCCCGCCACGGATGAGTGAGCAGAGTCAACCCTCCTGAGGAAAACACACACAGACACGCAGCGCACCATACCCAATGTTGCATCTCCTCAGCCAGGGGTTTCGCTACCTGACTTCCGATCTGCCCACCTGTCAATTTCTATCTGTCTCTCTCTGTCTCGCCCTCTCTCACACACGCACCCGTGACCTACCCTCCTTTGATGTAATCCAGGAAGGTGACTTCAATATCCACCAGGAATGACAGCAGTGTTACCTGGGAACACGGTAGAAATGAATGTCCTTTTATATTATGCTTGAATTAACATAAGGTGAAAAAAATAACCACAGCACTCGTTTGAGACAATACATTCAAAACATGGAAAGGAAGGACTCACCGTTCCAGAGTTTAGGTATTTTTTCTTTTTTCCTTTTTTCTTTGGATTTATCACCTGTCAAATCGGCAACATCATCATTAATAATGCAATGTGATATGTTTTTTTATGTTTGTCTTGATTCACCTTAAAGATAAGGTGGTGTTCTAGCCCTGGGTTTCTGTTTACTCCCTGTTAAATATATGATCAAAAAACAGAAGCCCGAGAAGTTTTATCAGGTTATTCCTGGAATCTTAGCTTTCTATGTGTTTTGGCTAAAATAAAAGAAATATACATATTTTCCAGTTCCCCAAACAAGTCAATGTGACTGTCCTTTAGGTGGAAATGATGGTTGGGGTGGGCCGGCTGATCCTAGTGCAATGCTGCCATCTGAAGTTGTGCTCATTCAAGTCAATAACTACATGTCAAGGGACTAAAGCAATAGAGGTCATAATGCACGACTGATTACATGAAATGGTGTGTGTGTGTGTGTGTGTGTGTGTGTTTGAGTGCGTGCACCTTCTGCCTCCCTGTAAAGGCTCGACCGTTGCCTCCCCTTTCATAGCCCCGGGCCCTCATCATACCAGGACCAGTAATAAGAATATGATCCAAACGGCCATCCTTGACCGGGAAGCCTTGGGATCCACGCACAGGTTCTCTTTAATCAGAGCATTAAGGCGTAGTGAACGTTTATGGAGGTCAGAAGGGCCAAGCTGGCCCGAGAAGGTGAACAACGTGAAGGTAAACAACGTCAGCTCACACTGGAGCTGGTAGCCTGATTCTGTCTCCTCGCCTCGGATTGGATCAACTAGAAGAACATTCCGGCTCACTTGCAAGGAGAGACTCAACGAACGGTTTGCAAATCAAATACCCACGTTGCACTCACGCAAACACACACGCACACAGACAACTCCCATGAGGCGCTTTCTGTAAAAACTGGAGATGTCCCTTCCAGTCGCCAGATACTGTAGGTATACACGTGTGTTTGTCAGCTGAATGGCAGTGTGTGTCGTACTGAGCTAAACCCCATACTGAGTATTGGGTGAGGAGTAGAAAGGAGTGCTGCAAGACATACATGTACACAAATGTGCAAATACACACGCACACACGCACACAAAACTAATGTCTGGACAGCTGAGGTCAGAAAGAGACACACAGGCCAATGACTTGTAGCGTAAACAATTATGATGAGCAACAATGTAACCCCCGTTTCAAATTAAAAACTCAACAATTGCCATACGTCTTCTTTGCCTGTGCCCACCAAGCCAATTTTAATGAGGTAGTGTCCATTTCCTTCCAGAGAGCTTATGACCTTTTATTCCTGCTCTCTACTTGGTCAGAATGATGTGGTGGGCTAAAGAAGAGAGAGGAGAAGGCTGCCTGCCATGGTACACTGTAGTATGATGGGCTTAAAGGGCTACTGTCTGTTCGTTGATATTATGGCCTTGCTTGCATGGTCATTTTGCTTATCAGTCTGCCTTCATTTTTCTCGCACATGCATGCATGCTCGCTCGCTCGCTCACACACACACACACGTGCACACACACGTGCACACACACACACACACACACACACACACACACACACACACACACAAGCATTCTTACCTCATATACATTGAACTGTGACTGGCCTCTGGACAGTTCTCTGTAGCTGGTGCTGAATTCTCCAATGAAGTCATGGCTGAAAAAAGAACACAGGACACTTACTAATACGATGGTATTTAAATATCAGGCAGAATGGTTATTTCATCAGTAAGTACTGAGATGATCTACTGGGTAGTAACAAGTAGAGTAGATCACAAAGCTGCTTAATTTCTATGAGATACTATAAGTTCCTACTGAATAGGTGTTATTGTTTGCCAAACATTTATTTCACCTTGTATTTATAGTGTAGGCTTGTGGTGTGAGTTTTGAAACTAAAATGGATCGTTTTCACCTCAAAAACAAAGATATTCTAGGGAGAGAAAAAGTGAGGACACTGTCTTTTTTGTGATCAAGGCCGCATAAGAAAAGGGTGATGATAGTCTCAACCACCTAGACAGGACCCCACCTCTGTCTCTATAGTCATAACCCCTCCCTGTGCAGATGGTTCAAGAGTGACTTAAGACAATGTGACTACAGCACAACACCATCTGACCAAATGTCCCTTAAAATAAAATCTACTCCTCTGTTAAGACACTGTAGTGAATCAGCAGCCGGCGTCCTTACCTTCTAAAAACACACACTGGTATTAGTTGCAACAACGCAAAGGTCTCATTGTTTACACTAAGGTTTGAAATTGGCCGAATAAATAGCAGTGCAGGTACCTTCCGTCTCTGTCCCAGTCGTACACCTCAATCTTGATAGTTCTGTTGGGAGAGAAAACAATCCATCCATTAGGGAAACATGAGGAGACCTACTGCATTTCAATGCCATTCCCTCAAGCATTAAAAAAGATGTCAATGATAACCTATAGTTTGCACTTCAAAAGCACTTATCTGCACGATGAAGAACCTGTTTCTGACGAGAAAAAAAAACTAAAAAACAATACAGCTTATCCACAGTATATCCATGAAGGCTGTTTGGCTATCCTTGTGTATAACCTTGACAGCATATACTGTATATCTCTTCGTATCTATTTCTGGTTCAAATGGCAGCCAGCCAGGCAAATGAAAATACCCAAATGAGTCTTTTGTGTGACAGACATACTGTTTTATCACCCCCCGTGTCGCCTCCTTGAACGCAGCAGCGAATATTTCACCTCTGCCGAAAAGTCGAGATGGAGAGCGAGTGAACAGAAACAAGAAAAGGGAGAGCGAGAGCCGAGCAAGAGATCAGAGGCAGGCAGTCAAGAGAGCATACAGAGGCAGAGACACAGAGAGAAGAGGGAGAAATGACACAGACAAAAAAAGACGAGTGCCGCCGAAGAGGAGAAGCGTGGGAGGAGGTTCTGACATATTAATTCACTCCGGGGCTGATTCAACGTGTCACTCTGAAGAGAGAGAGATAGAGACACAGACAGAGGGGTGTGTGGTCGCACCGTACGGCACTGTTGAATTGGATTCGGGTCCAGAGCTGTTCATTAGATAAAGGAGAGGGGCTATAGGATGGGCCATGGGAGCGCACAGCCCAGTATGGCTCTGTTCAGTTGGATTAGGATGGACACGTTAGTAAAAGATGGACAAGGGGGGAATAAGTAGGTCAGTCGGTTTCCTGAGTGTGGCGAAAAGGGGTTCGGCAGTTTGAGTGGTAAAATGTCTGTGCAGCATGGTAGATTGGCACGAACATTTACACATGCGCAGACACACACACACACACACACACACACACACACACACACACACAAACAAATGTTTCTCATGAGAGGAAAGTGCTCTGAGAGTCCAGTGGTATGAAGTCCCCCAAGAGCCGGTCCATTCACACGAACAGTTGGAATGTGTGTGTGTGTGTGTGTGTGTGTGTGTGTGTGTGTGTGTGTGTGTGTGTGTATGTGTGTGTATTAGGAGCAGGGTGACAGAAAGTTGAAGACATAAATGCACCGAATGCAACACCGTGCAACTCTCCTTTCGGAGGCGGCTCAGGACCTTTGATGTGTGCAGCTCACTGTTACGTGTCATCTACCAGACGGTTGAAACCAGTGCCCTCCTCTATTGCTGTGCGGGGGAACTGGCATCAAAGCAAAGGATGCCAACAAACTACACAAACTGCTCAGGAAGGATGGCTCCGTGCTGGGGTCTAAACCCGGCACCCTGGAGGAGGTGGCAGAGACAGGGACACTGTCCAAACTGCGGGCCATAATGGACAATGCCTCCCATCCGCTCCACGACATGGTGGCGGACATGCATAGCACTTTTAGTGCCAGGCTAATCTATCCACTGTGCTACAAGGAACGCTACAGGAAGTGCTTCCCGCCTGCGGCTGTTAAACTGTTTAATACTTCACAGTGAGCTAACACTGTCTATCTATCTACAGTATCTATGCTCATGATGGGAAGTGTCATGGGATTATTGTGTGTTTGAGTTTGTTTGTGAAAGTGTGTGCATGTGTGTGTGGTGGTGCGGGGTTATAGGTTGAAATTATTTATTTTCATATTAGCAGAATATAATTTAACATCACAGTGCAAAACAATCACTGTGGCTGCTGGAGCTCGGAGCACATGACAAGAGAGTGGTGAGTTGACAGATCACACTGTCATCCCTTGGGGCTTATGTTCTGTATAAGATTGTGTGTGTTCGTCGGTGCTTTTTTTGAAGACATGGAGGTAGGGACTTTCTTGAGTGTGTGTGTGTGTGTGTGTGTGTGTGCTCTTGGTCCCATCAGAGCAGCTATCAGCAGTAAGACACACAGTGCTTCATTGTATGTCTGTTCTGCTCCTCTTATCTCCTCACCCAGACTCAAGAGACTTAACACAATCCTCACCACTCGCTGTGTACATGTATGTGTGTTTATGTACATTTGTGTATGTGTGTGATATTGAACGTGACTGAGAGAATGTGCTTTGTTGTGTGTGTGTGTGTGTGTGTGTGTGTGTGTGTGCGTGTGAATTTGGGCACACTAGGGTGTCTTTCTGCAACTGATAAAGAAGCTCTCTCCAACTAACCCTATAACTGGAAGAAGGACCAGAGATCCCAATCAATGGCTCTCTCTCAGTTCAGCCCACCACTCAGGTCTTGAAGCTTATCTCTGGCAAACAAGCCCACTCACAACTCAGGGAGGAGACACACATACAGCATAAAGAAGAGACTGCTTGGAGAGCAACCCCCGACACACACACACTCTCTCTCTCTCTCTCTCTCTCTCTCTCTCTCTCTCTCTCTCTCTCTCTCAAACATTTACTGTAGAAACAAATGCATTACAGCTGATTTCATGGAGATGTAGTATACCACCTGTCCATAAATCCTTTTAAAGGCAACACCGCTGGGAGCAGGCCCGAGTGAGGAAATAAACATGTACAGTATGCTTCAACATTCCTGTAACCTTAAATCATTTACTGGGCCCTTGTAATGACAGCATTAGGTCTATTAATACGCCCAGAAGCATCACCACAACAACCATTATGTTGACATGCAGACGCCAGCGAAAACTGAAATCCCTAGCTAAGGCACGGTAAGAAGCACTGCACCAGATGGCTTTGCTCTATTTCTTGAAACTTTGCCACATGTTCTTCTACACCTATTACCATTTCCCTTTTTTTTTTTTAAACATTTAAATCTCCATCCTCCACTTTCTCATCCTCATCTATAAGGTGTGAAGCATGCAGTCAGTCTCACCTGTCATAGTCTCCGTTACAGAGGGCCCTCACAGGGATCTTGAAGGCCTGCCATACTGGGTTCAATGTGTTCTTCACCACCTCAGTCTTATGGCAAATGGTAAACCTAAGAGAGAAAGACCAATTGTTCCGTGTTTAATACACATATCATGAGCATCTAGGTGCGCGCGCACACGCACACACACACACACACACAAACACACACACACACACACACACACAGATCATTGTTATTCAGTATAACACTGTAGGTAACAGAATACAAAGTGTTGAGAAAGCATCTAGCAGCCAACCACACATACAGTACAAACAAGAAGAGAGACTGACAGCCAGACAGACAGAGACAGACAGACAGACAGACAGACAGACAGACAGACAGACAGACAGACAGACAGACAGACAGACAGACAGACAGACAGACAGACAGACAGACAGACAGACAGACAGACAGACAGACAGACAGACAGACAGACAGACAGACAGACAGACAGACACAGACAGACAGACAGACAGACAGACAGACAGACAGAGACAACCAGCCAACCAGCCAGTCAGAACACTTAGAGAGAGCCAGCTGACAAAATGGTCGACAAGCAGCCAGGCACATGGGACATTATTTATGTATTGATAGCCCTGGTCTTGACCGTCTAGCACAGAGATCTAGCGTCTGAAAGTTTTGAACCGTCCCCCAGGGGAACACTCCCACCGCTCTCCAGCCTCGCCATAGAGCGGGAGGCCCTTCTAACAGACTACACTCACCTTGTTATCACTCAGCCCCACATTTCTCAACACTTCCCTGTTCTGTCGCTTTTTGCTTCACAGTCTCCGCCCCACCCCCCCTCTCTTTGCCCGAGGTCAGTTCCCGTTTTTTTTCCCTACCTCTTTCTTTCCAATAGTCTTCATTATCCTCCCAGAGCTCAGTTTCTGTGTCACGCATATTTACCGCTTTTTCTCCTCACACAACCATTATGGCCGGGACACATCATCAATCAGACAGGGAGACTAATAGGGGGACTCTATCACCAGATAAGACATCTTTTTATTACTCCCACAGCTCTTTATAATTTCCTAATTTCCCTGAAGACACAGTACTGATATTCTCAAACATTTGTTTTGTTGTTGTTTTGTTCCTCCATAACAATTGCCCTCTGCCATGCAGCGACCGGGTGGCTTAACACAGCTCAGGGAGAGAGAGCACAAAGGGCCTGGGGTCGATGGGCTCCCGGGTGGCCAGGGGAGCAGCTTCATCAGCTCCCTCCAGCCCTCCAGCCCTCCCTCCCCGACTTTTCCCTCTGCTCTGGTGTTAATGTCTACTGCCCTTTGAGCTTCTGGCACCTTATCTGAACAGCCAGACACGCCACGATGAGAAGAGACCCTGCAGGGCGGTGCCAAGACTCCAAAAATGAGGGCCACACACATGCTCACACTTTGAGGGAATTCACCAAAACTCATTTGACCAAAAGATGTAAGAATAGTGGAGGAAAAGCGGAGATGGACAGGCTGTGAACAATGGCTGAAGACACTTACGTTGCGTCCTCGTTGCTTCTGTAGAAGACCAGGAAGGGGTCTGACTTTCCAAAGAAATCCTTTTTGTCCAGTTTGTTCCCGCAGAACTGCATCATTACTGATTCCTAAATGTAATACATTAGATTAGTGGTATTGTACTGTGTACAACCCACGTGCACTGTACAGTAGTACATCACTTATCAAACCTGTTCAGAAATAGACCACAGAACCAATGTTTGGGCATTTCCAAATGAAATACAATGTGCTTGGAAAGGGTCAGGGCTCCCCTGTATGATCTCCTGTATGAGAATCATCATCTAGGAATTGCATCCATAAAATAGTCTAGGACATGCCGGGATACTGTGAGTGTGTCTGTGACATGCTGGAAAGCACATGGGGTGGCTTTTTATCTTGCTCAGGGTTACATGTGTGTGCCTTTATGGGTCACGCCAGCGAGCAGACACAGCTGCTGTAGCAGTCCCTGGGGAGTTCTGCGCAGCCCCCTGGCCCATGGCGGTAAATGGAGTTGGTGGATGGGAGGTGACGGGTGTGTGTGTGTGTGTGTGTGTGTGTGGGGGGGGGGTTGCATACACACAGGTGTGGGTCTATAAAGGAGCTGGGATACTTTTTGGGAGGAGGCACGCTGGCTGCATGCCAGGGATTGAAAATAAACGAGGCAGAAGGAAAACTACAACCCAGCAAATGGAAAAGAAAGAAATAAACAAATAAAAACACCCCACCCCTACACAGACCTATTCATAGAACTAAAGGGCAGAGCTTACCCTGCAGTTGCCAAGCTCCTCTGCCTTGACGATGATGGTGCCGCACTTCTTTCCAGGGATGCCCCTGAGGAACGCAGAACAGAAAGCCCATTCAGGGAGAGACAGGCATGCAAGATTTAACACAGCCCTCCATCCAGAACTGAGCAGTACTGATCACCTCATGGAAAAGTCTACTGGTGGGAGAGGGTTTTAGGAGCCTCCAAGACAAACCAAGCATAGAAGTTGACCTGTGTGTGTGTGTGTGTGTGTGTGTGTGTGTGTGTGTGTGTGTGTGTGTTTCAGCTCTGGAAAAATGGTTAATGGTTATTCTTTGACCTCAAACTAACTATTATTCTCTATCCTTTGAAAACGTTGAAACTTTTTACTCCTTTCTGACGATCATCTAATGCATTAAAGAACAAAATAGAACGTTTGAATGAAACAAAATCAAATAATTTTGGCCCCCACTGCGATCAAAAAGGTTATAACTTCAGAAAACTGGTTTAATCTTCTGATGATAAAGACTGCTTGCCCACATAGCAGAAATTGACTGATACAGTCATTGAGGAAGCCTGGAATTGAGGTCAAGGACCTCCATGTGGTGGAGGTAATTCTGGCTCCTTTCCTCTCATCAGAAAAGTGGAGGAAGGGGAGGCCTTTAGAAAAGAGAGTTATCAAAACTAAATGGATTCTGAAGGACTCCTTTGTGCTTATTTTTTTTCACCCAAACAACGGAGATACTTTTTTCCTTGGCAGCTATGGTTGGTGAGACAGATGAAGAAATTGAAGAAGTAAGATAAAAAAAGGTTCTGTGTAGGAGAAAGACTATCTCTTTTTTTTATTTTTATTTTTTTTAATTGTCAGCCCTTTCCCCATCACCATTCCAATTTCACAGAAGTAATTTCATTGTCTCAGGTTACACAAGGACAGATACATCAGTGCCTTCAGATCCGATTGAGACGGTCATCCCTCGTACAGTTTTTACGACAGAGTGACACTAATTGTGGATGCCATTGTTGTTCACTGTAAGGAAGATAATCCTCTCTATGAAACTAGTACATGCTTTAACTTGAACTGTAACCAACTACTACAGTAAAGGCCGGATGATTGTTGACTTCACTTGACTTCACACCCTTTTATTATTCAATTCCTACTCAATTTACTGTCATCGTCAAATAAATTTGTGTCTCGTTAAAATGTATGCAAACATAACTTGAGGCCTGTGTACATTTGTTAGTGAATCCCATGTGCATTTGTGTTTCAGCCGTGTGTGTGTATGTCTATGTGTGTGGCTGCGCGCACGTCTGGTACATACCCTCAGCTCTGAATTGAAGTGTTAAAGGGGTTACAGTAATGGCAGGCGATTCCACACCAATTTAGCTGAATGTGCCGTGACGGAGTGTAACCTTGAGCATTGAGTGCGGAGCTCCTCTTTAAATGGAAAGCTATTTCTGCTCAAGCTGATTGCTGCCTAACCAGATCAGCAGAATTTCAACCACCTCCATTTTATGGCCCGAGCCACCACATAGAGTGAGAGCAGCGTGTACCAGGCCCCAGTGAGAGCCCCACCAGAGGAGGCCTGTACACAGCCCATGAACGGTGAACACCATCGACACTGGCGGGGTTCACACAGCCAGCGCACATCACCTTGCTTTGGCAGGCCTTCATGCTTTTTCACAGTTCTTTCAAACACTTTTCTGTGTTTTTTTTACAGAAGCACACAAAAAGAGTGTGATTGTAAAATGAGATGTATGTTGTTTAAAGTAAACAATAATTATAGGATGATTAACCTTAAGCCAATCTCCTCAGATTTAAAAAGATTCATCTTTCTAGGACCCTGCACTTTAAAAATGGAAATATTTTGGTGCTAAAAAACATTTTTGGGTAATTTGCTGTGTAATCACAATAACCATAGATCTGTTCTGCACTGGCCAAGTAAAAAAAAGTCTGATTCATATGGCGTCTGTTAAGAGATGAATAGATGCAGCAGATGCAGGAGGAAGTTAATCTATCGTGTCAGCCAACTTAGGTGTAGAGAGTTGAGCCATCGCATCACTTCCATTGCCGCAAAGCACTCAGAGGAATGTCTAAGTGACGAGGGGGTCAATGGTTGGCGGTCATATCCTCCTGAATACTGCGCGTGTGTGTCAGTGTGTGCAAGAGTTGTTTTCGATGTGTGTGTGCGCATGTGCGTGCGTGCAAGGTAAAATAAAACATATTCAATGTGCATAGCAACATGCATCAGTCTTATCTGTTAGCTTAGCTTTCTCTCCTCTTTACATCAAGGCATTGTAGCATTTCATTTCTAAGAGTGCCATTGTGGAAGTAAACATCTCAAACAGAAGATGACAGTTAACACTTAATCTTAAGTAATCCCATATTGTTTTCCTGCTACCCGCATTTGCTGTTGACATCCTAAGGGATCTTGATTAAAAACTCCCCGCTCCATTTTTTAATTATGAGGCGAGGTCACTGTAGCTGACATCCTCTCTTCATTAGGGATTCTTTCATGTCTCTCTCTTATCACACCACCACACCGAACCAATAACAGCCTACTAAACAAAACATTCAGCAACGCAAGCGCGCGCGCGCACACACACACACACACACACACACACACACACACACACACACACACACACACACACACACACACACACACACACACACACACACACACACACACACACACAAAATCACAGGCACACACAAACAATCACAGGCACACACCATCATCTGGGAAAGTGGGGGGAGCCCGTGGACCCAAACTGCCTAGTCTCCATGACAACTCTAGCCGTCTTTGGACCGGGGGACCACACAGGGGGTTATCAAAGATAGTTCTTTGCTCGTTATTTTCAAAATGCCCTCTCGTACGTATTTCCGAAACAAGCCACTGTTGTGTGAAAATGGAAATGTCACTATTCCAATAGTGTTCCATCAGGATTGCTAGCAGGGAGTTGCTAAGGCTATTGTCTAAGCGACCTGTCCACAAATGGAAGACACACCAGCAACAGGGACCGGCTTTGAGAGGGATCCCACCCGGGGAGATGTTGGGACAATATAACACGCGTACAAGTCATCCTGTGTCAGAGTTACACGTCTCACATGTCCACATTCAGCAGTCAATTACAAAGAGGAAAAATAAGTATTTGTTACCGCAGGGGTAGGTCTTCAAGTCTATGTTTTAAAATGCGGTCTGTTTTTCCACCTCAATACTTCCTTATCTATTGCTTCTCTCTCCTCTCCATCTAGCTTTCACAGTTGCCATTATCTCCATTATTTTTCCCTCCGCCTACCTCTCTATCATTTAGTGTTCTCTCTCTCGGAGAGAGTAACCAATTGTGAATCTTCTAATCAAGACGCATGGATTCGCAATCAGAGTCTGGAGAGTCGTGGGTAATTAAGTCTGGGCGACCCCTGGCCTAACAGACATCATAGAGGCATGCACACACACACACACACACACACACACACACACACACACACACACACACACACACACACACACACACACACACACACACACATTTTACCTACACTTCTATGTAATTATCTCCCCCATCGGAGAGAGAGGAGAGGTGAGCTGACAGAAATAACAATCATCATTAGACACAGCAGCCGGTAGAGCGAACGCAGTAGTCCACCTATTCTTCTAGAGCAGCCCATGGCGACAGGTGAGAGTCGGTGTGACCTTTCTGCCTGTTAAAACGAGTTCAAGCTCACAAAGAGACACTGATATTCAATTCATCAGTATTGCCATCCCTTTCAAACGCACAATTATGCTCTCCTTCAATAGTCTCAGATGCAGAGAGAAACGTCTTTTAGTTCACTTCTTCACTTCCTTGGATTTGGCAGACTCGCTGCAGGTTTCTTGCTAACTTCTGTCTGACCCCACTCAAAATGGACGTAACCTTGTTTTCTAAAAGAGGGAGACCTATGTTGAGATAAAGAGTCCCTGTCAAAAATGGCCTTATTGAATATTCAGGAGCCTGTGAAATATAATAGGAGCCAAGACAAAATTGAAAGTCATTATGTCTATGGCGGAAAATGTTATCGATAATATATGGAAATGGAATGCAAAATGCTCCAGCTGTGTTGTTTGCAAATCAAAAGTGGGGCACACATTTATGCGTAAGAAATAAAAGTGACACAGGAATGCAAGTTTTTTTGTGAAAAACGTTGATGTTTGGTTTGCAAAACAATAGCGGTAAAATTAACTTATCATTATCATTTAATAGGTTTGGGTTGCAAATAAAACACTATCCATCAGTTGAATTAATCTGCTAAATGTTTCAATTGCAGCGCGGGGCTTCATATTTCTTGTGAACTGTGCATTAAACCAGGGATAGATCCATTTGTGAAATCACATAAAAACACAAACACCAATATTGTACACATGGCATATTGAAATAAATAAAGGGTCTCTGTTTCAAATGCAAAACAATTAGCTGATTCAAGATATTGGGTGGAAGCTATTACTGTGAAAGAGCTGGGTCTGTGGTAATGTGAACTCAACAGACCACAAGCCCAGAGATAATCAATACAACACTGTGTCATTAAAACACACACAGACAGCTGACATGAGGCTAACGTTACACCTCTCTACCAAAATATGCTTGACTAATTAGCTGAGTAATTAGTTAGTTGTCAGCCCACTTGTCATCCCCTGCTCCCTGTGACAGGCACTCACATTTAGGATCTAAGGTTCAGCACACACACACAGACCCAGACCCACCTCCACCCCCACCCCCACATACCTCACATCACACACAGGGAGGACTGATTGAACAGTATAATTAGCAGTAATTATCATTCATTTAAGTTGTTAAATTCCAGTTGGATCGCAGGTGTATATGTCTGATGAGAGAAGCAGCTAGGAACAGACCCAGACAGATGTACACACACACACACACACACACACACACACACACACACACACACACACACACACACACACACACACACACACACACACACACCAAAATAGCAATATGAGCAATAAATTACCCTACTTAAAAGTTACAGCTGGGGACAAAAAACGCTCTGAAAAACCTGTTGATAACCTTTCTGTGTAAGGATAAAAATCAAGCCAGACATTAATAATATAATATAGAATAAAATAAAAGCCCATGATCTGCCAATGGCTACTGTAATGGACCAATAAATATTGTAGTCATCCAACAAAGCATTTTGTGATGGCTATAAATATTCTAGTTATGATCAGCTAACTTCACGATAATCACTGAAGGTATGTGTTTGTGTGTGTGTGTGCATAGCGCATGTACATGTAAGTGCGTTTGTGTGTGTTTTGGTATGTGTGTGTGTCTGGGTGTGTGCACAAAAGTGTGGGGGCTGGTGGTGATGGGGTTTTCCCTTTGAACTGACATTATTCTGCACTTTGGAGATCTTTCCTAATGGGACCCGCACTACACCTACACACACTGGCAAAACCAATACAGACAAAAACACACTTTTGTATAACACACTTCCCCACACACACATACACACAAATGGTGGCAAATACTGTCTACACACATCCGGGGGTGGATCTGAGACCTGTACGGTCTGGTTGTCACCATGGTGATGGCAACGCAGGAAGGTGACCATCTTGAATTGAAGCCAAGAGAAACTCTCAGTCAGAGCTGACAAAACACAATACACACAGCTGGTGGTTGCTTGCCAGGCTGGCATTGTTGAACTCCTTCAGAGGACGTTGCAAGACTACTTTTTTGTTCATGGCTCTTTTTAGGCAGGTTATCAAGGCACCCATAAACCAACAAATAAGATTTTAAAAGAAAACGTCTGAAGGGGTGCCAAGAAAGAGCTTGTTTTGGGTGTGGGAGATGGGGCATTTCAAAATGCGTAGCTGTGGCCTCAAATTGCGTGTCAGTGGGTGTACTCATTAGCCAACATACGCTTGTATCTGTGTGATGGGAAAAATGTAATTTAGCCTTAACTATGAAATGTTACTCTGTGTTTTTCCTATGAGTTCAAATAAAGTTCCCTTTGTAGTTAGATTGAACCCAAGTAACTTAGTGACTTATAGGTTTGTGTATTCTTCCTGTTTAGATGTAAACAAGATGTCAGACTTGAGGACCGGTCAGCCAGATGGCATTGTTTATTGCCCTGTGTAAAAGAACTCTTTGACCTAGGGAAGTCCGAGAGATAAGAGATGCTGACTGCAATCGCACTAAATCAACATTCCTAAGGAAACGTGTATATAAGGGACGATAGGGGGATTGTGATTTTGTGCGCACCAGTCATACATCCTCATTTTTGTATGACTTTAGGCTGCAGCCAGGATTTTCTTTTATCTGATCAGTGTTATTTTGTTACTTTGTAGTTGATATATTGTATAGCAACTCTGTTACCTTTTTTACTCATCTCCATTAAAACCACTAAAAGCAAGCGGACGTTATTTCTCAAAGTATTTAATTATTTCGATCTCACTGGAGTACGGAGACATAGAAATTCCGTAACATCTGTCACACACCTCCATTGCAAAATAAAACCTTAATTGGACATACATTTCCCTGCATTTAGTATGGTGCACTGAACTATCAAACATGAGTTGATATTCTGTGAAGTTGACTAGGTAAGGGTGATGTCAAGCTAGGAAAACAATGAGGAGTGGGCAAAATAGTATATTAAGATTTAGGAGTGGTGAAGGAATGGCCATGAGAATCCACATTCAACCAAAACCAAAGAAGAGCCCTTCCTTCGTGTGGCACTGCCAAATTGCCCTTGTGTTGTGCAGTGTATCAAGTCACAGTGCCTTAGATTTACGGTACACTGCAACTCACCCCAGAGGTTTCTCCAATCGGCTGCCCAGCGATCCAACCACTTCTCCCAGTGTGCAGAACCCCTGGCCCAGGAAATCCTGGAGAGAGAGAGAGAGAGAGAGAGAGAGAGAGAGAGAGAGAGAGAGAGAGAGAGAGAGAGAGAGAGAGAGAGAGAGAGAGAGAGAGAGAGAGAGAGAAATAGGATTGAAGTACATTTTCCACCTATGAGAGATCCAACGCACACGTATACAAACACAAAGACATACGGGACAATAAGCAGAACAATGTTGTTTAGGAAACGTGTTTATGCACGCGGCTTCTGCATGCCGGACACAAGAGGGTGAGTCATTCTAGCCTTCTGTGTCTGCTGTGTAGAAACAGCAACAACAGTAGCAGCAGCCACCGTATAGATTACCCATAAGCCTTCACTCATGCGCCTGTCCAGAGAAGAGGAGGAAGGTGAACATTTTGAGAGGGAGCCGACAAAATTACCTTCCCGAATCCCAAAGGACTGTTCCCTACTCACTTTCCTACCTACACCCCTATTTCTTGCCCCGTCTCCATTCAACTCCTCTTTCTTTACTGTTTCCGTCTCATTCTCACCCAGGTCCCAAGGTCCCCCTAGCAGGTTTCCTCCTCCTCCTCCTCCTCCTCCTCCTGCCACCCCCCCCCCCGCCCCCTTCCGGACAGACACTGTGATGGGTTTTATCCAGAGCCCAGAACGAGCCCAGAACGAGCCCAGAATCCCCCCGGAGGCCATGGAAGCCTGGGGATAAGCAGCCACTACAGCTGCCATGGCTGTCATTTCAAGCCTCAGCTTATTGATTGAAAGATCCTGTTGTCTCTCAGACGAAGAGACGGATAAAGAGAGAGAGAGAGAGAGAGAGAGAGAGAGAGATAGAGAGAGCGCGTGCAAGAAAGAGAGAGAGCAAGAGAGAGAGAAAACAGAGATGGTGAGAAGGAAAGTATGTGTGGGAATGTGTGGGTAAGTGATAGAGAGATAGCAAAATGAAGACAAACAGGCAGATAGAAAATAAGGGATGGATATAAGAAGAAGATCAAAAGGATGAAAGGTGAAGCGAGAGCATACATAACTATTTTAAACCCAGGACAAGATTTGTGAGATCAAACAGACAGTCCCAGAATATTTAATAGTTCTCGTTTGGCTGCAAAATGGATAAGGCAATTTCCCCATATAGATCATCAATTAAGACTCTCTCCGGTACATTAGGCTGCCTGTCAGCTGAATACACCTGCCTTCCCTGCCTGCCTGCCTGCCTGCCATACATTTTGACCTGCCTGTCTTCCTATTTGTCATCCCGTCTATTTACTGTGGCAGTCAGTTTGTCTGCCATCTAATCTAATCTAATCTATCTGCCTGTCATAAAGGTATCCTCACCAACAGCTTACACTGCTAGCATAGAGAATGAAAAAGAACAGCCTTGGACAGGACGTTCAGATGCTTTCTTTTGTACTCCCTCTTCTGTATAATAATGGGTTCATTACAGGGGCTGAAGAGGTTTAATTAAACACTCTTACAAATCCCACTGAGATTCCATCACTCAAAGGAACCCAAACGCAGCCTCACGTCATGAAACGTGGTCTAACCAGCTGCTGTACCGTCTCCCCGGGAGGACTGAAGGGAATAAAGACCTCATCGCGGTCCTCAAACACCGGTACTACCGGACAACCATTCCAGCCTGCACAGCACAGCGCATGCCATAATTGAGATATTCCTTATTTTCTGTGATCAGAGGGTATGCCACATTCCTATGGTATGCCACTGGCTGTTCATCTCGCAGGCCAGATCTCTTCCTCTAGGCTCCTTGTAACCCCACTCCCAGGGATGGATCACAGGGGGTTGAAGTGTGTCGGGCTCCATAGATATCCAATCTCTATGGCATGGTTGTTTTCCCATGATAGCTCAGTCGATACTTGTTGGTGTCTGAGAAATGCAAAGTATGTGATTCACTGCTGGATCTGCTATGTGGACAGACTGGCTTGATGGTAACCACAGCATTACAGTAACACATGAAAGGCTACCTAGCTGTTCCTGTTTAGAGTGATTTGTCACCGATAAAACACCTTGCATTGTGTTTTTCAAAAGTCAACAGGCAAAAATACGATAAGACGGCATTCATCGTTGATGCCAGCGTGAACACAAAGATATAGCCAAGCTGAGTAGAATCAATTTCTCTAGTTTCTACCCATAACAAGCACACATATTCACCAAATCTCAAACGTCTCATGAGGGATCACCATCGTTAAAAAAAAATTAAATCACAAGGAATCATGTGTTTTTATTTGAATTATTCCCATCCAGTATGATTGTGATGAAAATAGTTGCTTTTCTTGCAACAAAGGCTTGTCTTTTACTTTTCAAGTAAGCAGTCAATCCTACATGCTTGTGGTCAAACGACCATCTGTATGTAATGTGCACAAAGTCAACATTTGATTTCATTGAACATAAAAAAAAAGATCAATAGTTCCCAAGTTGGCCATTTCTCCCTGCGCTATTATTGGAGATGATCAAGTGTAACAATGGTGTAATTCAAACAGACATACTTACCATTACCAGATGGCATAATAATGATGATCAGAAACTTGGCATTTCGTTCTTTTGAGATTGGCAGTGTTGGCCTGCTACACATGATCATAGAGTGAGGGCTTTGGCTAAACAGTTCCAAGTTATCACAGATGTATTTACTCCCAACAACACATATTTGCAAAATAGGGGCAATTCGTTGAATCTGGCTGCAGGACACAGCCTGGAAGTCTTTCTGGTGGATAGGTTTTTTTCTTTGCCCTACTCTCATAGGATGTAAGATTTAGTTACTATTATCCTGCTCATCCAAAGCTCAAACGTCAACTGTCGGTGTTGCAGAAACAATCACACACACACACACACACACACGCACACACGCACACACTCAACTTGAATTGTCACCCTCAATAACTTTTGACAGTTGCATATCCACCTGCTCTAGATGTAAAAAGGATCCAGGGTGATAAAAACTTCCTTCATTAAAAACTCCTGCAGGGAACTCTGTGAGGGGAGTAGTTTACATCGGGACTCTGTCAGCCTAGCCACATCAGTGAGCAATCTGCCACCAAACCAACCCACAAACAAACACTCACACGCACACACAAAAATACCTCCAAGATGGCCAGAGGGATTGACAAAGAAACAATACATTTTTTCTGCGTGCATTTTTCTCGTTGCTTAGTGACCAGTCGAGGTAAACTCCCCTAATGCCACCTGCGGGAGAGCTACCAACAAAGGGCTGACTCGACGCATTGCTCTTCCTGAAATGATTGTGATTTGTGTTTATTTACACGGCTATCAATGGATTAGGCGGGAATACAGAAAGCGCTGGTCATTAGACATGGTGAAGGAGCTAGGAGGTGGCTGGGGAGGGGACAGTGCCATTTATAGCACGCTAAACACACTCATTAGAACGGGCAGATTACTGTAATACATGAGAGACACACTAATATGAGCTAATGACAAGGGTAGGGAGAAGCACGCACACATCCAGCCACTCACGCCAACATCCAAATATTATGTGCTTATCATAATGAAAGGGTCCACCGACTGTACACATGCAGGGGAAAAAAAAGTGCGCACACACGCGCACGCACGCACGCACGCACGCACGCACACACGCACGCACACACGCACGCACACACGCACGCACACACGCACGCACACACACACACACAAACAAATAAAAACATGCACTTATTGGAATAAGGCAGGTTAAGTCACTCACATGCTTGGACAGGTTGGCGCTTTTGGAGTCCACATCATACCTGGGAAAGAACAGAGAGGGGGGTTGGGGGGAGAGAGTGTGGGAGACAGGACCGGAGACAAGGAGGGAAGGAGATGGAGGAGAAACAAACAAACAGGCAGAGTGTCAGGGAGGTACAGAGCAGAGGGTGTCCCAGAGCACAGGCACGCTAATAGAACACAAGAGACTCCATGACACTTATAATGGACAATCATCAACAAGCCTTGCACCCTTTTCAAACGGTCTTGTTGCCACAGAAATATTTGTTCTACCGCATCCTGAGATGAAATGAAAAATGCCGGTGCGTGTGTTTGTGAGTGTGAAAGGGAGTGTGTGGTATTATTATTTAGTTGGGGAAAACTTAAGGGGCCACTTTCTCATGAAATGCACTGGCTACTTGGCGATAGCTCTGTGGCGAGCTTGTTAAAAATCCCAACAGCTCCAGTGTTCTTTTTTATGTATCATGATTTAAGGAGGAACCCGTGGCTGGGTTGACTTTAATGGTTTGTAAAAGAGAGACAATTACAGACACCAATGGGTTGAATATCACTGTTTTGCACACACCTCTAACTCTCTGTGCGGCAGATGTACTAACACGCTAGCTCCCATTTTAGGCGTAATTTCGTCGCAACGTGCACCTAAAAAAGCCACGGTACTACGAACAGACCACACATGGATAAAACCACATTCTACCTGCCACAGGAGCGCTCTATGACAAGTTGCGCTTGTCCAACTCATGCATACGCATTCACTGGAGGGTCGATTTTCAACTAAGTGAACAAGAAGTCAAGAGGAGTTAAAGAGAGTGAATGAGATGAGATCTAAATATCTATGTACATCTTTGTAGACAAGTATTTGTTTCATGGCCACCAAACTTTTGTTTTCTTTTTCTGTGCGTCGGTGTTACGTCCACACCTATCCAGGTGTGTCGTTGTTTTGTTGTTCTGTTTCCCTCCCTCTGTTTCTCTCATGTCTCTATCATTCACCATTAGATTCCCGCCTGCAGTTAACCAATCAGGAGCCGACTTGTCTTTGAATTATCTGTGTGTTTGTTGTCGGTTCTCGAAGTTGGTCTGTGTGGTTTCTTACGTGTTTTTACGTGTTTTAGACTATGGTGGGTAGTCTCTGAAAACGAAGGTTTTTCATTCGTACTGTATGGTTGTTAGGTAATTTGTTGTTCTTGTTGGTCAGTCCTGTACGCGGTACAGCTGATTTATTTGTATCCATTGTTCGGTCTTGTACACGGTACAACCGTTCGCGTCACTATAAAATCCTGTACTCGGTACAGTTTATAATTTCAGTTTATATTTGCTACCAAAGGAGCAAGCGGGGCAGGTAAGCAACCCATGGGTATACATCCTCTGCCCGTAGATAACCACTGTCTATTTCATTAGGTCAGAGGACGGATGCCGCCCATGTATTTAAGTTTGGAAGTATTTTGTTAGGCAGATTAGCTTTTTATTCTTTTTATGTTTTCTTGTATGGCACCGTTCAGTACCGTTTGTTACCTACATTAAGTCTGACAAGCTAAACCATTGTTATGGATCTCGACCACTTCCTAGACCTGGTCTTATACTATCCTTGGGGTTCGTAACGGTCGGTGGTTCCATGATAGCTAAAGGGAGGCTCATTCCATAGCTTTTTTTTAACCGGGCTCCGCAAATTACGACAAAGCGACGGTGACATGCGCTGATAACGTGATCAGCTGCAGCTTTGGAACATCGGACGAAAAATGAAAATGCACGGCGTGCGCTTTCTGCGGCCTGGCCAAGTCGCTGTTTGCGCTGCGCTCGCTGACGCACGCACATCTGTCCCTGTGTGTCACTCAATATTTCTCTCAGCAACCTATCGCAATCGGACAGTTTATGCGGCCATCTGTTTGCTTTTAAAATTGTTGAGGTGTCCAAGGGTCGATTCATTGCTGAGCTAGCGTTTCATCTGCTATCACCTCCCTCCATGTTAGTCATGGCGGGCTGGCTGGCTCTCTGTCGGTCACTGGAGCTGACATGAACAGAACAGTGGGCAGGACACAGACGCGCACACAAACAGAAACACACAGTACACAGAGGAGAGAGATACACGCAGTACACAGAAGAAAGACACACCTTTATGTTACCCAGGAAAAGTCCCCTATGACAGAATCCCACTTGTCAGAGGCAGGTAGGTAGGGATAGCAGATCAGTCACAGCGCGTGTGTATTTATATCACGGTAACCCGGAGTGTGTGTGTTTGCGTGTGTGTTCTTATGTGTGCGCAATGCGTCCGTGCCTATGTGGATGGTGGGACGCACATGTCTCTGAACCACCATGCGCTTGCATGCATTCCAACGACCAACCTGAAGCTGGGCTATTCCCAAGCTAAACGGGGAACAGTGACGCATGTGTAAAGGGGATCCGGAAGCACGTGGTGGGAGAGGATCAGGAGGGTTAGTCCTGCATGTCTGAAAGGGGCCTATACAGTATCCTCCTGCCCACACCTGCCTAGACAAGAACACTCATAGTAGCGTACACACACACACACACACACAGTCGTCACATTAAGCACAGAGGCAAATTTTCCTGCTCAGGGAACATGTTAGAGGCTGTGCTTATTCCTGTCATGCATTCTGTGTACGTATATTAGTCAGCGTCTGTTGTTCAGGTCAAGGGAATGGCCTTAATACAGGTTCTCTCTCTCTCTCTCTCTCTCTCTCTCTCTCTCTCTCTCTCTCTCTCTCTCTCTCTCTCTCTCTCTCTCTCTCTCTCTCTCTCTCTCTCTCTCTCTCTCTCTCTCTCTCTCTCTCTCTCTCTCTCTCTCTCTCTCTCTCTCTCTCTCTCTCTCTCTCTCTCTCTCTCTCTCTCTCTCTCTCTCTCTCTCTCTCTCTCTCTCTCTCTCTCTCTCTCTCTCTCTCTCTCTCTCTCTCTCTCTCTCTCTCTCTCTCTCTCTCTCTCTGACCATCCTCAGGAAAGTAGACCGTGGGAAAGCCTATCTATGTGCCTTGGACACTGGCAGTACAGCAGGTGACATCTTTACCATTACATGAATCATCCAAAATTACACACAGAACTTACAACGTTAAACACTGGTAGGAAAGCAAATTGCTGATCTTTTATAATTTTATAATTATTACTACAAGGATGATGAGATGAAGATATGGATAAAACCGAGAGGTGGATCACAACTAGGGCAGTGGAGGAGTTAGCCATGGCAAAACAGAGCACAATAGGGGAGATGTTAATGTTCTCTCTCTCTCTCTCTCACACACACACACACACACACACACACGCACACACACCCAGGGAAGCATACCTGCCCCCTCCCCCAACAAACACACACTGATTTGCTCGCACGGAAGGGGCTTGGACAGAAACATTACAAATGGTTGGGACCATTTGCTTGCACGCGCACACACACACACACACACACACACACACACACACACACACACACACACACACACACACACACACACACACACACTGTAGGGCGGGGTGTGCAGCTGAAGCAGCAGACGATTTCCCCCTCCTTCAGTGCGCTGCATTAGGGCTCCCAGTTCTATTTATAGCCTGTCATATATTCCTGCTTCCCTGTCACTCTCTCCCATGCACCATCATCTCAGGCAGTACACTGGATGTGTGTACGCGTCAAGCGTGTGTGGGAGATGCATTAATCAAACACACACGTGGATGAGATGTGCAAATGTGCTTTGTAAATGCACATGAAGGGCATAATTGAACGTGGCTGATGCTTGCCATTTGAGCAGCCAAGGGAGCTTCGTTCCAGTAGACTACAGGCACTACTATCAGGGGTCTGCTCCTCAGTGTGGGAACACAGCACCAAGGTGGCAGCCTCCCAATCCAGCACACATCCTTCACCTCCTGGGGATCACACCCCCACATGCATGTAACCGGCTCCAAGTGTGAACGACGTCACGGGGAGCACATCAGTCGAATGGCACGACAGTCGAGGGAAGATGGGGGTTTTGTGATGAACACATTGCCAAATAGAATACTGTAAGTCGTATGCTGGAGAGAGGGGATTTGGAGGGGCTGGTTGTTTGCCTCCCTGAAGGAATCTGGCAAGTCCGTTATTCATTCTCCCCTTCTCCCCAGTTCCCTGGTTGTTATGGTAACCTGCGCTGACACACCCGAGCCCCCGTGCACACATGGAGACACGCGCACACGTTCACACACGCAGTCTCTCGTGCAGCACTTCTGTTTCACTCTCGTCTGGGTGAGGCTGTGCCCACACGACCCCGTGACCTCCCTCCTGTCAGACGACCATTTGAATGTCCACTGTGACAGGATGCCGAGCCGCGTTACTGATACGCACACGCACACACACACACACACACACACACACACACACACACACACGGCGAACTTGACACTGGCATGGTGGAACAAACACCACAGATGGAAAAGAATGCCAAAATAAAACGCATACACGCAAACATTGCTTTACTTACAAATCAAATCGGAGGTTCTGTCTCTCCTCAAAAAAGTAATCCAACATGAATTTCCGCACAAACTCGGGGTTCAGTGTGTTGTCAATCACTTCTGTTCGCCCAAACTAAAGAGAGAGAGAGAGACAGAGACAGAGACAGAGAGAGAGGGGGGGGGGGGGGTGTTGTAGAGTTAAAGGGAGGGGGAATGACAGATATAGGTTATATTCTTGTTTTACATGATCAAACTAATGAACTCATACAAAGTGTCTGTAGCCAGTCAGGGGGGCTACATGGTTTCTGACTGATTAATATTACATGCAGATGATCTGAGCTTCATGAATAATTGTGTTATGATTGGGCTGATGGATTAAGATCACCATTTGCATGCATGAATATTAATGGGGGTGAATGCTGGAGATAAAACCAGTACACACACACACACACACACACTAACAAGCCCTGTCCCACTCACCTCTCTCCACTCCTTATTGCCGATGCCTTGTGTGTAGAGCACGCAGACTGTGGGAAAGAGACAGATACCCGACAGGTCAACAGACAGGTTACCACAGTCTAAGAATAGTGTGCCATTCGTCAGACTCTACTACGCTGGTGGCAGACACAGAGAAGACAGCTTCCCAGATGCTCTTGGGCTGACAATACTTCTAAACGCAATATAATGGCATCAAGCAACAACAATGAAAACACTGTGAACTCAAAGCCTGCTGGCTTTGTATGCTCCTGTCTAACCACCCGCATGCTATATTGTGTCTACTGTTGTCTCTGCTAATGGAAAAGATAATGAACAAAATTGACAGTCTCATGTTGCCATCTCAAAACCGCATAATTCTCTGAAAGGTCATGAAGCAAATTCATAATCCACTCGCCTCTAGGCCTTTGATGTTCTGTTCAGGTAGTGACAAATGCACACACTCGAACACACACCCCGATGCGTGGCAAATGCGCAAGCACGCATGAGCGCGTGCACACACACACACACACACACAAGAAATATGTTTGATCACCCACTCAGCAGCCCCAGAGAGAGCTGAGCCAATTAGTTTGAGCAGAAATGCCTCGAACAGCGAGGGCGATGACTGGAATGTACTGTACAAGGAACGCCGTTGTGTCCAGTTACATCTTCCACTGTCGCTCTCTCACTCTCTTCCTCCAGCCATCTTTCTTTCTCTCCTACTCACTCAAGCCTTTTCTTTCTATTCCAACATGCTTTTCCTCATTGATTTTATTTACACCAACACAGGCACAGTGAGACATTGAAGGAAGGCCCAGTGTAAATGAAGGAGAAGTATCCCTACAATATCCTTCCCACCCCCCAAAAAAACACCGTGCTTTGTTCATGTCTATTGATGGAGTGGCCCAGCCCAGTCTAGCCCAGCATAGTGTAAAACATGCATTTCTCTTTTTCTCTTCCACCCCTTAGTCTTTTGCCCTCCGGACTGGGAGTTCCTCTTTCCTGTCGAACCGATTGGTGTCCTCCAGTGCCTTTATCCTCCCATCTTCCGATCTTTTCATCTCCCCAACACACATGCACCAGTGACAAGGCCAGTCTCTGACGTAGCAGTTGCAATATGTCAGCTGTCATATTGTGATCCGAATCTGCTTGTAAGCCTTGACACAGAACTGGCGTCAGACTCTGTATGAGCAACAATACATTCAGAAACGACTTCCTTCCCTCTGTTCTGTGCATCCAGAGAGGGACAAAGAGAGCAGGGAGGCAAACCACCCAACGTCAGATTCAAAATGGCGGAGACAAAGCTCTATATTGATATGAAATGTTTACAAGGCCTCATTCACACGCAAATGTACACAATGGAAGAGAAACTGGCGAAAGAGGAGCAACTTACAGAAAGTCAACGGGAGGACATGAATTGCAAGCAGAGGCTGAAAAGAAGCTGAGACAGACAAAAGGCTCTGAAAGGAAACAGAAGCAAACAGCCACACTGCACATGAAGCGTGCAGTAGAGAGGGCGAGAGCAGCAACAATGCGGAGCAGAAATACCCCTGCGTCAATTTGCGTCTGATTAGTGAGCCGCAGCTGAGAGGGATTAATCAGCCAGCGATGAAAGACCATCACACACACCGAAACCAAGACTGACAGAGGGATAGGCCGCCCTTTGTGCCGCATGACGGCATTCATCCAATTCCAATCACAATACGGTAATCAATAGTCAAAAGACCTGTCAAAGTAGCAGTTCTCGGAGCATAAGATGTGCCTAGCCACCTACACATTACAGAGATGGAGAGTAGAACTCAGGGTGGACGATCATATACTGGTCAATAAACTAGCAGCTCCTTTCATGCACAAATCTTTATTTTCCAGTAGACTAAAATCATAACTTTTGGTATTTACCTACCAATAATGTGAGAGCATCTCTAAGTCAGATTATCATGCTTGGTCTTACACTTTTGAAATATTGTTTTTCTGTGTACTTTTCACCTAAAGTTTCACACAATATCAGTGTACATCATTCCAGGCAGCCAAAATAATCTCCATAATAATGCCCGAGATGACATACTGAGACGTGTTTTGTTGCTCGTTGCCTAAACAAGGACAGTGTTATCGTCGCCGCGCTGATCGATTGGTGTAAGCCCAGCCCCGCCAACGCGGCCAAGGATTCTTTATGTAAACTACGGGGGCTATATGTTCCTCATTAGTCAGAGGAGCCGCGGGCCGATCTCACACATTTAGACCGTGGAATGAGTCACAACCACAAAACGCACCATAAACCTGTGTCTTCTTCTATCCTTTTCTGGTTGCTCACAGTATGCTTCACCCTTCCAAACCTACCGGACTCCCCTCCTTCACTCCCTCCTAGGTCCCTATGCTCCTGAACCTCTCAAACACCGGGCTGAGGATGAGGTGCGGTTGGTATCTACTGCCAATTCCATTCCATTGGGCCATTTTGTCAGTGTTTTTATTGTATTTTTTGCCGCCATGAATATACCTTTCTCACAACAAACCATATACAGTGAAGGAAATAATTATTTGATCCCTTCCAGATTTTGTAAGTTTGTCCACTGGCAAAGAAATGAAAGGTCTATAATTTTAATGGTAGGTTTATTTTAACATTCAGAGATAGAATTTAAAAAAAGAAATCCAGAAAATCACATTATATAAAATATATACATTGATTTGCATTTGATTGAGTGAAATAAGTATTTGATCCCCTACCAACTAGCAAGAATTCTGGCTCCCACAGGCCGGGTATATTAGTCCCCCTCACTCTAAGAAAGTGCTCCTAATTTCAACTCGTTACCAGTATAAGAGACACCTGCCTCAACTCTTTACCTGTATAAAGACACCTGTCCACAGAATCAATCAATCAGATTGCAACCTCTCCACCATGGGCAAGACCAAAGAGCTGTATAAGGACGTCAGGGACAAGATTGTAGACCTGCACAAGGCTGGAATGGGCTACAAGACCATCGGCAAGCAGCTCGGTGAGAAGGAGACAACTGTTGGTGCAATTATTTGAAAGTGGAAGAAACACAAAATTACCATCAATCGCCCTCGGTCTGGGGCTCCATGCAAGATCTCTCCTTGTGGGGTATCGAGGATCATGAGAAAGGTGAGGAATCAGCCCAGAACTACACGGGAGGAGCTTGTTAATGATCTCAAGGCAGCTGGGACCACAGTCACCAAGAAAACCATTGGTAATACACTACGCAGGAATGGATTAAAATCCTGCAGCAACCGAAAGGTCCCCCTGCTCAAGAAGGTACATGTACAGGCCCGTCTGAAGTTTGCCAATGAAAACCTGAATGATTCAGAGGAGGCTTGGGAGAAGGTGCTGTGGTCAGATGAGACCAAAATCGAGCTCTTTGGCATCAACTCGACTCGCCGTGTTTGGAGGAAGAAAAATGCTGACTATGACCCCAAGAACACCATCCCCACCGTCAAGTATGGAGGTGGAAACATTATGTTTTGGGGGTGTTTCTCTGCTAAGGTGAAAGGACAACTTCACCGCATCGAGGGGAGGGATGGACGGGGCAACGTACCGTGAAATCTTGGGCGACAACCTCCTTCCCTCAGCCAGGACACTGAAAATGGGTTGTGGGTGGGTCTTCCAGCACGACAATGACCCAAAACACAATGCCATGGCAACAAAGGAGTGGCTCAGGAAGAAGCACATTAAGGTCATGGAGTGGCCTAGCCAGTCTCCAGACCTTAATCCCATATAAAATCTATGGAGGGAGCTGAAGCTTCGAGTTGCCAAACAGCCTCGAAACCTTAAGGATTTGGAGAGGATATGCAAAGCAGAGTGGACCAAAATCCCCCCTGAGATGTGCGTAAACCTGGTAACCAACTACAAGAGACGTCTGACCTCCGTGCTTGCCAACAAGGGTTTCTCCACCAAGTACTAAGTCATGTTGCGCTAGGGATGATCAAATACTTATTTCACTCAATCAAATGCAAATCAATGTATATATTTTATATAATGTGATTTTCTGGATTTTTTTTTTTTATTCTATCTCTGAATGTTAAAATAAACCTACCATTGAAATTATAGAACTTTCATTTCGTTGTCAGTGGACAAAATCTGCAAGGGATCAAATAATTATTTCCTTCACTGTATGTACGTCACCAATGCACTGGGTCGTACACTATATTCTACTCTGACTCCATTGCTATTCTTGTGTCTAGGTGAGTCAGAGTTGTAATGCTACTGGTGTATTTGTATATGTTTGTCATCCATTTGCTGTCCAGCTCCTACCAATGAGGTGAGCAGCAAATACTACTCTTCAATCTTCATCTACACTCAAATCCTAACTCATCGAACTCATTACCTCATCCACAAAATGTATATGCACACTCATGTGGACTACGGTAGAGTAGGTGCATATACACATTTTATTAAAAAGGCCTCTTATAAATTGTTGAGGTCTGAATGAGCGGAAAGGCATATGAGTCTATCACAGAGTAACTAGCAGACCAGGTCGGCCTCGCCTCTTTAGCTGGGTGTTGGTGCAGGGTGGAGTCTGCTGTGAACCGCCACCTAGGTTATGCTCTAGAAAAGTCAAGGGAACACAGGTCTGATATGTTGGTCCAACTCAAATGGATAGAAAGTTACTCCACAAGTTTCCAGAAAGGTTAACTGGCCGAGCAGCGTGGGCGCTTTGGAGAAGGTTGGATTTTAAACAAGCAGTTTTCAGAAACGACAATACTGAGTACATCAAAAGATTTAAACAAGGTGAAACACTGTCTTACTTGGGTCTGATTTGGAGAAGGTATCTCTGTCCAGCAGATTTCTGTGAAGAGAAATCACAAGAAAACAAGTCAGCTTTATCCAAAGCGAGAGCCAGAGGTTTTATCAGGGAGGTGTGATGCAAACGGCATGGAACACAAGCATGTAAGGTTAACGGTTCAGCTTAGTCCAGCTGAGACCTCCATTGTGCAAAACATGAAAAATGTAACATGATAAATCCAGAAAGAAAAAACATGTCAGATGCACTAAATATTTAAATCAATGGTTAATATGTGCTTCAAAAACAAGCAACATCTAAACATGACAACGTATTGCCAAGGCCTACAAGACAAAAAAGATATAGCTGTTTCTCCCTTTTGCCCATGAGCTTCATGCTGCTGCCAGAACTGACATTAAAGCCGACCAGCATCGATTCTGGGCCCAGCGGGAGGTGGAGTCTCAGGAAATATCAGGGTCACAAAACACACAAAATACGTCTCATATGTCACTATAGCCTTGGCGGCGAGGGACATTGCTAGGAGATACAGAAATTGGGAAGAAGATAAGTGGGAAAAAGGAGGAGAGGCAGATAGATTGTCATTGACGCTCGCGAGAGAAAGGGGAACGATAAGACGAGTGATTTGTTTTCAGGAGATGAGTCATTAGAAGGGGGGTGAAGGAGCTGGCTCGACCGTCCGGTTCTCTGTTTCCACGTCCATTCAATATGTCACCACTGAACGTTCCTATTCATCCACAGATCCCGGGGATTGACAGGGGCTTTGGAGCGCTTTGGGAAGGCAGTGTTGAGATGATCTCTGTTTAACGTCTGCCAGTTGACCCGGCTGTCTCCGTCTCCCTGGTGGTTCTCGGGCATCACTTTGGCTCACTGGCCCTTTCATTTGCCAACTCCTTCACTGTTTTTTTTTGGGGGGGGGGGGGGGTTATTTCTTGCTTACGGGCCCTGTTGGAAATAGGGAAGATTATCACAGCCAGTTAATCGACTAAAAGGCATTCATCCAATATGTTTTTAGCGTCTTATTTTAACTAACGGATAGCAGCTTTAACAGTACTGCAATTAACTGGCCAATGCTTGCCCTAAGCGCCTTGGCTAGACCTTTCTGTAGGTTATATTTAATTAAATTTGTCATGAATTCAAACGCACTTTATATTTGAAATGAGCTTCAGGACATGTTGCAATTAAGTTTGATCTTGTCTTATTGTGAAGTGGCCAGTTAGTAGTAATTCTACTATTTATTTGTTTTCATAATCAATATTCCAATGGAAATATAACTAACAGTTGTTATAGAGAGGTATTCTCAATTTTCTTCCGTCATGAAATAAAGGTTAACAGGAAGAGATACCACACATGGCTAGACAAACTTAGCTCCTGGGTTCCCCTAAATGTGTGTGAGTGTGTGTGTGTGGGGTGGGTGGGGGGTGTGTGCGTGTGGACCATCTTTCCACCCCACACGTCAAGGGAGATGACTCATGCCTTGCCCTCTCCATCGCTATCCACAGTGGGAGGAGGCTGAACGCTTTAAGCCTTTCTTCCCTTGATGATACTGGGGCTTTCTCCTCATCAAACCTGACCATCTGAAGAATTATGCAGGCTGAAGGCTGACACTGTCACTCAAGCAAAGGTTTCTCCCACTTTATTTGGCTTAATACAAACATGAACTCATTCTCAATTTTTAGCACACACACAAATACACAACATTTCATGACTTATTCATTTCTCATACAAAAATCCCTACAAAACCCACACATACATTACCTCTCTTTCTCTCTCTCCACCTCACTACCTCATCTCCCCTACCCCTGGGAGCCGACACAGGGACAGCTCTGGTTGATAGCCCTCAGCCTCAAACTCTGACAGCTGTCAATCCAAAGCTGAAACATGGCACTCCATGCAATAGGTTGGGAGAGTTGAAAAACTTTTCTGTCTATGAGAAAACCCGAAATGTAAAATGAATAAATATGGGAACGCCAATGGGATAGCGGTATAACAAGCTTCTCTAATGTGTGTCTGGGTGATATGGCCAACAATTTCTCTACAGTGCGGTGTGGGTACACATTACTGTAAACTCCTTGCTATTTTTGTATCTGCCAGTTTAATTTTAATCGAAAAAAGGCAAGTGAGAGAACAACAGCGTGGGACTGAATCAAGAACAGAAAACAGGGATGACAGACCTTTCTCTAACGAAACAATAGAAATGACAGGCCTGTCTCATTATCCTAAACGCCTGTTAGAGCTTTATCAAAAGGACCACACACACACACACACACACACACACACACACACACACACACACACACACACACGTGCAAAGATCAGAGAGGGACGCAATGTGTCACTCAAGCTCCCTCCAAGTCACCAGTCACAGCAGGGTGCGGTCTCTCCTTCCCGTTCGCCCCACTTGGGTAGCGAACGGCGTTGTAAGGCTAATCCAGGGAAATGGTTACTGTAGCAACAGGCTAACAAGAAGGAGGTAGAGGGCAACCCATCTACTTGACAGATACCGGTAGTCTTTTCTCCCTGTTTACTTAGTTAGGGTATTGGGGTTTACTGCAAAGGGACAACTCAGTCCCAGCGGCTGATTTGTTTGCAGAGCATGTTTTCCCTCCTGTCCTATCCTCTCCTCTGAACGAGGGAAAGATGGCGTTAAAGGAAGGCTTCAGACGGGTGTTGTACCATGACGTCGCCAGCATGTACACTCAAGCCAGTCAACACAGTACCAACATCTCTGCACATTTGCCACTAGTCAGGCACAGGAAGCACATGTTCCCTTTCCAAAGAGCTCAAAAAGTGCTCCATCTCTGCATGTTCCCCCTGCCAGCTAGGACACCGGCACTGTGGCTAATGATTAATCCGCTCCACAATTTAAATCCATGACCATCACATTCAGCAGAGGTCCCCAAAGTCCTCAGAACGATGGAGGTTTTCAATTGGCTGTTTTTGACAGCGTTACCTTGGCGACTCCGCAAACTAGTCTCTTGGGAACCTTACCTAGCCATCGTGTGTTTTGGGCAAAATAAATTAGGTTTCTAGACTGCACCCACACTTGAGTAGAGTATATATACATATATATATATATATATATGAGAGAGAGAGAGAGAGAGAGAGAGAGAGAGAGAGAGAGAGAGAGAGAGAGAGAGAGAGAGAGAGAGAGAGAGAGAGAGAGAGAGAGAGACAGCCATTAATTATTATCCACTATCTCAACAGTTTCTCGTGCTGCATCAACTTCTGTGGAGTGCTATTTCTGGCCTGCTGGACATAAACAGTGGCCATGGCTACATCCGCTGCTGGACGAATAGGAGCAGAGGGAGAGAGAAAAAAGACGTCAGGAAGAGGAGATTAGAGCGAGCTTGGAGGAGCTGAACACAGAGGAAGGTAAGGACACCGAGTTTGGAGTTCCAGGTAGGGAGAGGGGAAGGAGGGATAGAATGGAGAATTGGAACCGGAGGATTGGGAAAATGGACATCGTGTAAAGAGGAGAAAGCTGAAAAAGGTTGGCTTTTGGAAAGAGTGTAACACAATTAATAATAATACAAGCAAAAAACATGTTTTATTGGTCATATCCACGTTTGTCAATCGTGACTAATTTTGTCAACAGAGGTTTACATTTTGTGTCCAGTTTCCTATGTTGTCGTCCTGTCTCTGTCTCATATCTTTAGAGTGTAACATGGTTTATGAGGCCCCTTTTCTTTTTCTTCATGCCCTCTTCCTTTTTGTCTGATGTTCTCTAATTTTCTCTTTTCCAGAACTATGTGTGACCTGGATAATGGCTCCGCAGAGAATGCACTCCCTCACTGAACTAGATAAAGTAGACGCAAGCATGCGTCTACGCACGCAGAAACGTACACACACACACACGCAGAAACGCACACAGAAACGCGCACACACACAGGACTATCACACACGCACACACAAAGGACTAGCACACAACATAACTGCCCCTAGAACAGGTTTGCCATTGCTGAAGTTAGATTCGCAACAATGACAGAATTTTTTTTTTTTTTTTATCAGATCCTTAAACACATACATACACTACATATTGTTTGTGACTTAAGTATTTGAAACTATTTTTGTTCAAATGTTTATACAGTGCAGATACAATATTCCTCTCAAAGCGGCCTTTTTATTGACCTATATTTTGCTGCTTCCATTTCCACCGAAAGGGGGGAAAGACAAGTACACAGGACTCGTGGAGGTTACCATGCCTACTTTGCATGGCAACAGAGCAGGAGTATTCTTGGAAACATCTGGAGAGAACATAACCGACTGGGCATGCTCAGAAGAGCTGAGCTGTTTTCAACAGGTCACCGAGCACCTTTCTACAGGTCAAGTAGAATAGCAATGATCTGTCTGCTAATAACTAGCAAACGATTGGATCCGTCTGTCTGTTCATCTCAATCAATCTGTGACACACAGAATTCCCCCTAGTACCGGAACTTGTAAGCAGACTCACAAGCAACCAAACCAGACACACACACACACACACACACACACACACACACACACACACACACACACACAGAAGGAGCGCATCAGCAGCTTGTAAATTCTCTGTGCCTCTCTCCAAGAGACCTGCCCTAATTTTTCTTGACGGGGTCTGCTAGAGCAGCCTTTCTCAAACTTCTATGGCCTGGGGCCCAGTCATGTCAGACTTTGGGGTTACAAGGCCTACACACCCCCAGCTCCACGCCCCTCTGCAGTAAGGATGGATAGATATTACTACTATTATTATTATTAGAGGCTGGCCGCCAATGTGCCCATTGAACATTATTAACAATAATAAAGAAACCCACAACAGAAGAAGTGCTTCGACTGAACTTAAATTAACTGCCAAAATTTGCAATGCCAAATAACTTAGCAGATTTTTTACATTCCCAACCATTGCTAATCAGAGACGACAGATCTATGTTTTATTGATTTCCTGAAACCAAATTCAATATATGATGAGTCTTAATTATGGCTAACTGGGCTATGTTTTGCCTCTGGTTCTTCATTTAAATTAGCATCAACAGATGCTGGTTGTTTCCAAAACAAAGATACTGCACTATTGGAACATACACTATATGGACAAAAGTATTGGGCCACTCCTCTTAATGATTTAATTCAGGTGTTTCATTCAGTCCCATTGCCATAGGTGTATAAAATCCAGCACCTAGCCATGCAGTCTGCCTTCACAAACATTTGTGAAAGAATGGGTCGTGCTAAAGAGCTCACTGAATTCGAACGTGGTACTGTAATAGGATGCCACCGTTGCAACAAGTCAGTTTGTGACATTTCTTCTCACCTAGATATCCCACGATCAAATGTAAGTGGTATTATTGCAAAGTGGAAACGTTTAGGAACCACAGCAACTCAGCCACGAAGTGGCAGACCACGTAAAGTTACAGAACGGGGTCGCCGAGTGCTGAGGCGCATAGTGCGTAAAAGTCGCCAAAGCTCTGTTGACTCAATAACTGCAGAGTTCCAAACCAGCTCTCTCATTAATACTGCACTTTGACTTAAGGACAGCTCAAGTACTGTTAGATAGAGTGAGTTCTGAAATGAGTGAACAAACGGTGCAAGTTCTCCCGGGTGGGAACACTTAAAAGTTCTCCTCCAGTCATTTTATAAATCATTTACAATATTCAGCTTGAAGGAATAAATCATGTCCGTTATGTTTCTTTCTGCAAAATACGTTGAATTACCTTAAAATCCTAAAAATCTTCTCCCTCTGCCTCATAAAAAAATCCTGAATCTGAGTCGCCCCGCCCCGTCTATTCGAATACCCACCCAGCCCTTGCCCCCCTCCTCTGCCGCCGCGCATACTTGCTCATCGTTGACGCTGCTCAAACATAAAACCCCGTCCATGAACGGGATTGGTTACTTTAAAATGTGTGACGTCACAAATCTGGCCTGTCTAAACTCGCCCGTTTGAGACTATCCTGGGTGCACAGCAGTTTCAAAGCATAAATGCTCAAATGTTGGCTGGTTATTTTTTTCCTGATGTCTTGTAGCACATGCAGAACACCACAAGGACAGGTTAACAACGTTAAAAACTCAATTTTTACTGGAGAATCTTAAAATAAAATGTTACTATTTTCGAAGTAATGTTAATTCCCCGTGAGTGGCGAGTGACAGAAGCATCGACCATAATTTGACTTGCGCAGAGGCAGGGCTCTGCGGACCGGCAGTTTCCTCGTCGCGCAGAAGCAAATAGCTTGCTCACGCACGCAGTAACATAAATGCACTGAGCATAAACTCTAAACTCTACCATCTACATCCACACATTCAGGGATGACGCAATACCTGACCACATGCACAGACACAGACACGCACACACAACATACTTCATCCTGAGCCCCTCATTATCCTCAAACCCTTCTCGGTCATTGACGTTTTGATGTGTCAATAGCTTGTGTCTGCTCTGGCTGTGCGGGGCATTCCAAGAAGCTAGTCACATCCATCAAGCCATTCCACGTTAACAAAGGTCCATGATAACATATTTATTCCTGCTGCGGGCCTTTGATAAATAGGGGCACTCTGAGAGGGTATTTGTCATGCGGACGCATTGCCTCGCACCGCAGGTTTGACTCGTGTGTACGTGTGTGGATATGTCTAGTGGCTGCACGGAGAGATGTTGAAGCTTCAACGGGTTGCTGTTTAAAAAGGATGTCCTTAGAACAAGACACAAGGATAAGAGGTAGGAGATGACACTGGGAGGGAGGCTGAGACCGTTTACGTGACCAACCTTTTTTCGCGCCTGAGGTCGTTTGCTTGGTCCTAAGCGTTCCATCCTCCTATTCATCTGCACGTGACTACAAACTAACGCATAATTGTCCTCCTTCCTTTGCACTGGTACAGGTGCCCTTTCCATTTGTCTCTCGCTGGGCTTTTCCTGTGCCAGTCAGCCGGAGATAGCGGAGTGAGTAGCGTGGCAATAGAGGAACAAACCAGGGGGATTCCAGAGAGAGATATCCCAAAGGAATACTAATAGCAGTGGCAATGTGACTAGGGTGGGGAGGACTTCATTAGCCCGTCAACAGTCGCCACTGTAACTCTTTACTTATACTGCCTTTCCCCTTTGTCTACCCCTATCCCTCTGTCACTATGTGTCGGCCTCTAACGTTTTTACCTCTCATACCCTTGTCTCTTTCGTTTACACACACGCATACGCACACACTGTGTTCTCTGTCCTACTGGCCCCAATTTCTGTTTCATTATCATTTCTTGTGAGTTACTCAAACAAAGAAAATCAAGTTCCAACGTTTCTATCAGGCACATGATAGTGACATATTCCAAGGTATGAACCCCTACAACACATTTTGTGCCTTATAAAGCCAGTGTAGATGCAAAAATACGTATTTGCCTTCACAGCAGTCTGTCGCCCCAGATATCACCATGGAGACGATGATTGGTAGTCACAGCACGATACCCGCCCAAAATTTTCTTGTAACTGTTTTTCAGAGAACGTTCCTTTTAGCTATATATGAAGAGGCTCACCTTAACTTTTCTGAATAATAACCTGCTGCACATGTTAAATCATGATAAATGTCATGCCTGAATGAAAAACAATCAATAAGGCCTATAATGATTCAGCTAATTACATGAAATTTGAGTTCATTCCACCAACAGGGCAAAGATCAATACCTCATCCTGAGGGAGAAGGTTAGTGTGTCTGTCTCTCTCTTTGTGTGTGTGTGTGTGAGTTTTATCTCCAGCATTCACACGTTAATATTCATGCATTCATGTGTGTGTGCGCGTATGTGTGCGTACCAGGGCAGAGCAGCAGGAATCTTATGTTGAACAGTCTCTCCTGCCTGCAACCATGCAATTTTACTGTAGTTATTGATGAATGATGGATTCAGGACCAATTAAGACTAGGACTGTGTATTGGCAAGAATGTGGTGATACGATACAGCGATTCAATATGTTGATAGGTGATTTTTTTTTATCTAACATCAATAAAACTGTATACATAAAATCTGAGTAAAAAAAGTTTTTTTATGCAATCAGAACAGTGGGATCTGCTTTTGTATTTATCACAGTCCTTGTAACATACAACATCAAAGCACTACTTTTGTGGCATCGAAAAGTTTGTTTGAGCATGCGTGTCCTGGATGAAGCAAAGCACTTTTTAACCTTCATCACACAGGACCAAAAGTTGGCCAGCAGACCCATAGATTATCTACTGACTAATAACCCACTACTCTCTCTCTCTCTCTCTGTATAATCAGCCGTCACAGAGCCCCGGGAAGCACAATGGACGGTGACAGGAGGAGGCAGGAAATCATTGTGAACGGGTTAAAGCCCCCCTCACCACCTCCCTCCCTGTTTACCGTGCGCTCCGCTGAACACATAGCAGGACAGCGGGACTCTTTGCTCAGGTGAAGTAGCCGCCGCTAGTTGCTAGCTATTACCACAGCTAGATAGCTGTTATTGCTGATCCCCGCGATAGTGCCGGCTGCATGGTGGCACTCCACCGTCCTGAACTGTGCCAGCTGATGTCATCTCGGGGGGGGGGGGGGGGGGGGGGGGGACGAGTGGGACACATTTTGTGTCCTTAACCTTGAGAGTAAGGCCTATCTCCAGCCTCGATTGGAGGGGCGGCAGGTTTGGAAAAAGGGGAAGGAGGAAAATGCCTGCAGCTCTTCAAGTCTAGTGCACCTGACCTTGACAGCGTACCTCTGCCAGACTCTCAACCTCTTAGACCACTATAGGCTGGGAATAAGTGGGCCTGCATGTACGCCTGGAATGTGTGCGTAGAGGTGTGTGTGTGTGTGTGTGTGTGTATAACATTCACTTGCATCAGCATTTTATTGCGCTAGCATTCCTGCCTGTCTGAAAAGTGTGGTAGGATTCCTGTGTGTGTGCGCGTGTGTGTGTGTTAGGAGCTTAAGCGAGAAGCACCCTGACTCAAAGCATTACCTTCACTGAGTACAACAGTGGCTGGGATGACTCACAGTGTGTCTTTGGAGCCAAAGACAAATGGAGCGGAGAGAGAGAGGGGAGAGCCAGTGGTAAACCCGGGGTGAGCGGGCATGCTCCAAGGACAGGCCAGGAAGTGTGTCAAAGCTTACAATGGCCATGTGAAACACCCAGGACAATGTGCTAGATGTTTTGAGCATATACTCTCTCTCTCTCTCTCTCTCTCTCTCTCTCTCTCTCTCTCTCTCTCTCTCTCTCTCTCTCTCTCTCTCTCTCTCTCTCTCTCTCTCTCTCTCTCTCTCTCTCTCTCTCTCTCTCTCTCTCTCTCTCTCTCTCTCTCTCTCTCTCTCTCTCTCTCTCTCTCTCTCTCTCTCTCTCTCTCTCTCTCTCTCTCTCTCTCTCTCTCTCTCTCTCTCTCTCTCTCTCTCTCTCTCTCTCTCTCTCTCTCTCTCTCTCTCTCTCTCTCTCTCTCTCTCTCTCTCTCTCTCTCTCTCTCTCTCTCTCTCTCTCTCTCTCTCTCTCTCTCTCTCTCTGAACCTATAATGAAAAGACAACCTGACGTCGTACATCGTCCACCCACTAGTACAACCCAGCCTGCAGAATGTGAACCCCCGGGGTCCATGGCCATATTTCTCGTCCTCAATGCTGCAGGCAGGGAGAGTGGAGCGCAGAGTCTGGCCGGTCGATAGTAATCTCCTCACTATGTAGATCTTTACGGGCTCCACCAGCCTCCTGCGGACGGTCAAACTAGATTACACAACGAGACGTGGGGGCGCGCTCTACAACAGACCGGGACTACAGCTGTTGAGCTTCCCCATGCACAGATTGAGTTCACAGTCTCACATCTACCCAATGACTCCAAAAAAGAGGGAGGGCAGTGCACATACTAATGCGTTCGCCCCCACTCTCTTGCACAGATCCTGAGTACGAGTTTATTAATACCCGTGTCTTTATCTCTCGTTCTTTCATGTAGACACAACCATATGACTCAGAAGTCAGTCTTCCATTCCTCCGTGCGCACGGTCTAAGCCTTTGGGAGCCCTCGCTTCCGAGTCAAATGTAAATGTAAACGGCTGGCGGAGCTGGTGGTCTCCTGCTTAGATCACTCATCCCCCTCCTCCTCCTTTGTGTCTGTCTCTAGGTGGTATTGAGCTGTGGCACAACGGGCCCCCATGTCTTCCCTCAAAGCAGACAAGACGCACTTGTCACTTGTTCAATACAGGCGATCACAGGCTCTTTATGGGCCAAAAAGGTCAGCGCAATCACTTCCAGCAGACATAGGGAGTGGAGTTCTAGAAATATCCCTTTAGGAGACAAGGGGTAGACAGCCGCTGAGGGATCCTGGATTTAACGGGAGAAAAAAGGAATTCAAAGGAATGATTGGTATGGTATATGTTTACTTGGGCTGCCAATGCCGGGTCAGGCTCACTGTTTGGCCATTCTGATGTACGTGAAGGCAGAGGGTAAGTCATATTTTAGCTACGTTTTTTTTTTTGGGGGGGGGGGGGGGGGGGGGGTTAGATCACTTATTGCAATTATTGCTTGTGTGTATGTCAATTTTACATTGAATACACCTGAATGTTTTGGCCTATTCCTGTATCCCTGGTTGAAAAGTATATGACCTCTTTGCTACAGATATAAGCAACCCTGAATATTTTCCCACAATCTGCCTGATAATTTGTCATATTTTAAACTTCCAGGAACTATGCACAGTGGCAAGAAAAATGATGTGACCCGTTTTAAATTTCCCAGCTTTCTGCATTGGTTGCTCATAAAATGTGATCTGATCATCTAAGTCTAGTATAGACAACACAATGTGGTTAAGCTAATCACACACAAACAATTATAATCTATCATGTCTTTACTAAACACACCTATTAAACATCTGCAGTGCTGGTGGAAAAAGTAAGTGAATCCTTGGATTTAAAAACTGGTCGAACCTCTTTTGGCAGCAATGACCTCAACAAGCACTTCCGGTAGCTCCAGATCAGACCTGCACAACGTTCAGGAGGAATTTAGGACCATTCTTCCTTACAGCGCTGCTTCAGCTCAGACATATTCTTAGTATGTCTGGTGTGAACGGCTCTCTTGAGGTCAGTCCCCAGCATCTTTATTGGGTTAAGGTCTGGGCTCCTATTGGGCCACTCCAAAAGGCGGATTTTCTTTTTTTGAAGCCATTCTGTAGTAGATTTACTTAATTGTTTAGGGTCATTGTCCTGCTGTATCATCCAACTTCTCCAGCTGGCAGACAGCCACTCTGACATTATCCTTTTGGATATCTTGATAATCTTGGGAATTCATTTGCGAATGGCAGACTCATGAACAGAGATGTCAACCAGTTCCAATGATTCCTTCAAGCCTTTAGCTGTTACACTAGGGTTCCTTTTTTTTTTTTTTTTTACCTCATTGAACATTCTGTGTTCTGCCTTTGGAGTCATCTTTGCTGGCAATCCACTTCTAGGGAGAGAAGCCACAGTACTAAATCGTCTCCATTTATAGACAATTTGTCGAATTGTGGAATGATGAATATCTAAACTCTTGGAGATTACTTTGTAACTCTTTCCAGCTTTATGCAAATTAACAATTCTTGATCGTAGGTCTTCTAAGATCTCTTTTTTTTGTCAGGCATGGTTCACATCAGCAGATGCTTCTAAGAAAAATTACTGAAACATTTTGAGTTTGCTATTCATAAGACAAAGCAGCTCAAACCACACCTCCAATTACGTTTCACTGATGTGACTCCTGACTGCAATCAGCTTTTGTTGAAGTCAAGGGGTCCACATTCTTTTTCTAACCTACACTGTGAATATTTGAATGATGTATTCAATATGGACAAGAACAATACAATAATGTGTGTTATTAGTAAACACAGATTGTGTTTGTCATTATTGTAACTCAGATGAAGATCAGACCATATTTTATACATTTATAAGATACATTTATACATAAATGCAGGTAATTCAAAAGGGTTCCCTTACTGTTTCTTGCCACTTTAAACATATGTTTATGATGTACAACTTATAGATTTCTTCTACAGATCCAAATAGCCACTGGATCAAATAGCAATGGCATCTCTCTAGAGAACAGTGAGTGTGTGTTTGCCTTGATCGATTAATCAAGAAAAACTGGTGCTGAAGGAGGAGACTGCGCAGCTTTGAAACCAGACCAGTGAAGGGTTAACAGAGTGCAGGTCTCGCAGGGCTTGCCAAGCCTAGTAAAGCCTAATCACGCAACGACGACAGCTGCCAACAGTTATGCCTGCAGCAGATAGCACACACAAACATCTAGCGTCAATGTTATGGTAAATAAAGGCTTCCAGGGTATAACCCTCTATGTCTGTTCCACACATTGTTCTTTGTGACCTACTATGGAGTGTCGCCAGCGAGAGTCAGCCTACAACTGTACACTCCAATTCAGTCTTTTAATTCGCAAATGGTTTAATAAACTGAGTAAGATTAGTATATACATTACAAAGTATTTTCATGCGCAATATGTTGCATTGAAACATGACACCTGATAGATTTTATACTTTCACAGTAAAATCAGAATCCCCATTTTTAAGGATGTGAAATATTTTGAGAATGTAGCCTAGGTGGATGAACTGAATATTTCTTTACTGTTAATAGGTTTCATGGATAGGTCAGTATTGAAACATCTGGTGTCACCCTTTTTGTGTTAGTGAACCTTTCAGTAAACTAAATAGAATTTGCTAGCTAAATTAATCCAGCTAAGCCGATTGAATTATCAGCATCAACCCTAATTGAACCTAACTGCACCATAAGTCCTCAATTTCGAAAAAGCACAACGCTATAAGTTAACACTACAAGATAAATGCATGTTTATAGGGCTTTGGCCCCCCAAAAGAACGGTGAATTGACTTCTGGGTGTCTTTCATTGGATCCTTAGCCATAGACGTTTTGTCATTGTATCACTCCATTAATCCAAGAAGCATGTATCTTTGTGCAGTCATTACATGTTCAATGGGATTTAGTTCAGGGGACTGAGATGGCCATGGCCTAAGCTTGATTTTGTGTTCAGTTAACCATTTTTTTGTTGATTTGGATGTATATTTTGGATCATTGGCCTGCTGGAAGATTCACCGATGACCCAGTTTTAGTTTCCTGGCAGAGGCAGCCAGATTCAGATTTAAAATGTCCTGGTATTTCATGGAGTTCATGATGCCATGTACCCTAACAAGGTTCCCAGGGCCTTTGGAGGAAAACAGCCCCACAACATCACGGAACCTCCACCATACTTAACAGTGGGGATCAGGTTATTTTTGGTAACGCCATCCTTCTTTTTACGCCAAACCCACCTCGAGTGTTTGTTGCCAAAAAGCTCAATTTTTGTTTCATCTGACCATTGAACACAGTTCCAAAGTTCCAGTAGCATTTAGCAAACTCCAGGCGCTTACATTTGTGGTGAAATTACAGGAAAGGCTTTTTTCTGGCATGCCTTCCAAATAATTTGTTGGCATGGAGGTGGTGTCTAATGGTAGTTTTGGAGACTTGGTGACCCCAAGATGCTACTTTCCTCTGTAATTCTCCAACAGTGATCCTTGGGGATTTTTTTTGCCTCTCTTATCATCCACCTCACTGTTTGTTGAGGCAAAATAAACTGGGGTCCTCTTCCAGACAAGTTTGTGACAGTTCCAGTTGCTTTGAACTTTTTAAGTATTGCCTTAACGATAATATATGGGCATTTTCAGGTGAGTAGCTATTTTTTTTTATAGCCATTCCCTGACATATGAAGCTCAACACACTTTTCCCTCATTTGATTTGTGTGTTATCTTTCCCATGTTGATGTATGAAAAAGGGAATATGGCCTCTGTGTCACCTCATATTTATACCCCAGTGAAACAGGAAATGATGGATTACTGCTTGAAAGTCCTTAAACACTGCTCAATTTTAAAAAGTAAAATATAAATGGCAAAAATGCTTCAGTTAAATTTTGTTCCAAAGAATTTCTAGGGGTGCCAATAATTGTGGCACACGTGGTTTTGTTAAAAAATAATGATTTCTTGATGAGGGATTATTTTTTTCAGAATAAATTTACTTCAATTAAAGAGATTAAGCTAATTCACCAAAAGGTGAATATTTTATAACCCTTTTTACTCATCTTTACCAGGGGTGCCAATAATTGTGGAGGGCACTGTAGAGGGGATTTGTGTTTTGATATGTTGATAAGGGAAAACTATTCTATTGGAAATTGTAAATTTGTATGGCAGGAAAGAAGAATTGTGTTCCATTGTGCTAAAAATGTACATGACCTCAAGGAAAAAGAAAAAGTATTCAATTAAATGTTTCAATTTCATACTCATACACATGCAATGATAAAATATGTTAAAAAAATTGGGGGAAAATTGCAAGGTAATCGGGAAAGGGAAAGATTGGTGATTGGGAAGCATAGGAAGGGCCCAGACTAGAGAGAGTGAATTCAGGGGCGAAGGATAGGCATAGCCAGGGGGGCCTGTCTGGGCTCAGAGATGCCCTATTGACCTTGTCTCACTGAAATCAAACTGTTAATGAGGCCTGAGACCAGTTCAACTAATGAAACTTGTTCCGAAACACAGACACACACACTAAATTAGTGCTAAGACATTTTTTGTGAAACAGAAACAAATATTTCATGTTTGTAAAAAAAAGAAAGAAAAAAAAAAAAGTATTTCAGTTATTCTGTCCAGCGGACGTCGCTGTTAATAGGCCTTGAGAAAATATGGTCTATGATCAGAGTAAATAGTGTTTGCCGTGTGTCCTTGCCACAGTCTGGTGGAGTAAACACGTGGACAGGGGAGGAGTGGGGACTGGAGATGGAGCTGTCAGTGTCAACAGTTTAGTTGTCTGCTACTTGCTCTGGGGCGGGCGAGAGAGAGAGAGAGAGAGAGAGAGAGAGAGAAAGAGAGTCTGACTGATATGAGTAAAGTACATTCTGAATGGGTTCCAACTCCGAAGGGGCTTTAAAAACAGGAAGGGTTAAGTTCGGTCTATGACAGATGATGAACAGACGTTGAAAGATCAGTTATGGGACTTGAAGAATAAATGACTAACATTTTCTGCTAAATATTAAATAATAAAACAGAACAGTGTATTATTTATGATTGGAGTCTTAAAAAACATTACTTGATGGGACTTTAAATACCACCCCTAGTGAGCATCAAAACACATGCAAAAGGACAACTACTCACAAAAACACAAATGTATGTGATTACACAAACGGACATAATTCTAATCATTCACACACACAAATGTTTTCTTTGCTTTAATACTACTAAAGGCCCAATATCCTTTTATATATATATATATATATATATATATATATATATATATATATATATATATATATATATATATATATATTTATTTACTATGAAGGCAGCTAGACAATTTTAATAAACTCAAACTGAATGAATTACATAATCAGATGTTTTAATACAAGGTTAAAACAACCTCAGTTATGGTCAGACGTGGATCAACACATCTGCATATTGTATCTCATGGTCATGGAATATTACTTAAAATTAGACAGGCACAGTCTCTTAGCTACAGCATTATGTGTACCGGCTTTTATATGCTTAGTGTGTGTGTGTGTGTGTGTGTGTGTGTGTGTGTGTGTGTGTGTGTGTGTGTGTATGCCAGGCCGCCTGCCTGCAAGTGCTGACACAGAGCTTGAAGCTATTGATCCAATTCAATCTCTGACTTTCCAATCAATGCTGGCCATTATTTCCGTATTTGTTTATTTATTTTGCTAACTGCTGGGTCTGGGCCAAGTTCTTACTGTATTTCTACAGTAGCTTTGGTCTTAAACATGGTCAGAATTTCCTAAACCCAATTTATTTTTGCATAATTTCAACAATAATGTAGAAACCTGGAGGAAGATGCAAGGTGAAAATACCTGCAAAATAACTAGATGCATTCGTAAATATTATTTCACTAGCTCTGTACGCAGTAGTCAACCAGGCATAGCACTGGCTGCTACAGTTGAACACAAAAACGATGCTTCCACAGGTAAACAAAACTGACTATGCTACAATGGGTTAACTCCATGGCTTAATCTAACCAAACAAACAATATCAAACACACCCACACCAGGGAAATAAAGTGAGTCTGGAGGTTTTCTGTGAAGACACTCCCCCAGGGGAACAACAGAGCAATAAAGCAACACTCAATAGTACAGCAAATATTATTAATACCTTTAAATCCACCTTCAACCATTTTATGAGAACCTGAAATGTCTACGTCTAATATCACACATTTTGTCAGTAGAATATTAGCTGTATATGAAGGCCTATGTATGTTAGAGTGTGACAAGCAAGTCACAGTAGGCCTACATAACAAAACAGGGCTGACAAGTGTGAGTGTGATCGATGCACCGTTTATTGAAGTTCTAACAAGGGGGCCTTCAACAGGTAAACTAATTTAAAAAGTCAGTTTGATCATCCGAAACTAAAGCAACTGCATAAGCTGAAAACTATTTTCTCTCCAATTAAGCCTATATGTTCTTGTACAAACAATCCAATCAATCAAAGAAGCAGAAAATACGATTCAACTAGTGACCTAGCTGGACTGATTTCCACTTATTCTCGAAACCCAAATCCCAGTCAAACTTTTAGAGTTTGGAAAGAAATACGGTAATTTCCGCAGGATAAACATTACACTCCTCAAAACAATCTTACGTGATAATTAAGTTCAAGAAAGAAACATTCTCTTACCTGCAAGAGACCGTGATTTCAACTTTGGTGGCAGGAATAGACGCATTCAGTGGGTCGAAGTCGCCTATCATCGCCATGTTCACGAAACTATTGTTAATGTTCATCCCGGAAAATATTTTTGTCCAACCCCCTTTTACTGAAGACTCGGAAAACTACACCTACTTGGCGAACGACGACTGAGTGCACGTAGAACCCGAGATCTGCTCGCTGCGAGGTAACTAGTGGTGGGTTTATGTCACACACTCACAACCCTATCAGCAGCGTCAGCGGTGACTTGCCTCTCAGCTGCGCGCAAGAAGAGGAATGGGCAGCTTGGACAAAGAAATGAAAGGGATACAACCGGATCAAATTTAGATATTCCTTGACGGGAACGGACATCATTACCACTAGTGGCCAAAATGGATGATGATGATGATGATGATGATGATGATGGTGATGATGATGATGGTATGGTGTGTGTGTGTGTGTGTGTGTGTGTGTGTGTATGTGTGTGCGCGTGCGAGAGAGAGAGAGAGAGAGAGAGAGAGAGAGGGGCTGTGAACATGCCTTATTCTTCCCACAATAGTCAAGTTAAGTGTGTTTTATTGTATGCTACAGCCATGCTCAGTTTGAATGGTATAGGCTACATCGGATCACTGGGTGACGCATCATCAGTATTACTCAGTTTGCTTGATGTCTGACCTCCACTCCAAATATAGCTCTCTGGGACCCTGGGCTGTTGAGTGGCAGAAACCATTACCACACCTCTGGGCTATAACATCACCCCACCACCACACAGCTCAAAGAGCCACTGTTGTTAAAGACGTCCAAAGAGTGCCAGGAAAATGCACACTGTCACACAGGGGTTAGCAATCACACACTTAGACATACACACACACACACACACACACACACACGCACACAGAGGCATACAAATTCATATATGAAATACACAGACACATCTGAAAACCGCTGCATGAAACATAAGCAATCGGTTTATATCTGTCGATGAATAACATAATACACATATCCTAGCTGTAATGATAGGTGGGAGAACACAGTGATATTTAGGAGGTTGGAGGGACTTTAAGGCTACTAAAACTCAACCCAACACTAAACTGCAATCATTTCAAAACGTGGGCTCTTGCTATTAGTGATTTTCTAATAGATGACTAAAAGACACCCAGGGGAGACAACGAAAAAGAAACAGGGCGAAAGGACGAAAGGAGAGATCACACTGTGTAGTTTAGAATACATTATTCCAGTAAGGCAGTGAGAGCTACAGAGCTTCGTCAATTTGGCCCATAAATTGGTTCCAGCCAAGGAACTCACCATGGCCGCTTACAGAGCAGCCTCTCCCTGGATACAGTGGATATTGACCCATCTCCGGTGAGCTTTACACTCTCTTTTCTGAGCAAATCTTTATTCCTACCTCTCTATATCTCCCTGGATGTTTCTTTCTCCCTATCATGTTGCCTCTTCGTTCTAACTCCAGTGCCCACTGTTAAGAACAAAGCCTTGAGATCCAAGAGAAAGAGGTACAAAACGGTGCGAAATGTTTTTGTTCAGAAAATAAATGTTGGCACATATGGAGTGATGAGGCATTGGATGAAAAATATGTATAACAGACACAATGAAATTGGCATTTCCAAACTCGACACAGACACAACATGCACACATGTAAAAAGTAAGGCTACACACACACACACACACAAACACACACACACACACACACACATACACCAGAAAAAACGTATTGTGTTACATCTATAATCCCTGCCTTTTGCCTTTTGTTGTGGATCCGTTTTTCTCAAAGAAATTATCTTTATGGATCCGAAGTTCTATGATTACCATGTTCCTTGTAATACTTGCCATGAACGTTCTTCCCATGGGGATTTTACCACTAAATTTTGTTCAAAGATTGACACTCCAGTCCCACCTTTATTGAACTATAGTCGAGACCGGAACATTCAACCCACACATTGGCTCAAAGGACAGGGTTTCTTTCGGCATTGATTTTTCCAAAGCTTAAAGATCAACTCCTTGGTCTCACAGTAATATTGTGTAGAGGTATTGAATGGCAGAAATATGAGACACACCAAAGGGACAATGACACTTTCAGAAAATATGCTAAAATTATCCTAGTATTTTTATTTTAATTCAACAACTTTTTTTAATTGCATTGAGCATGTTTGGAGCCCAATGCTTACCCTGCCATTGATAAGAAGAGACCACAAGCATTCCTTCTTGGTGAAATGGTTTACGTTTTGATTTAATAGAGATTTGGCAGATTTTACTGCAGCCTGAACTACAGCTAGTCGTCAGTAGCTAGTAGCTACGGCATGATTAGTTTGCAGTAGAAAAACATTTTCATTTTAGTTTGATAAATAAGCTAGGTGTGCAGTTTTGGACATGGGCCTATTCTACTAAAGCACATTAAAACCTGTTGAGTGATGGAGATTCATTTTTGATCCCTTATTATGTATCGTAATGTTGATGAATGACAGTGCACTGCCCTCCTGTGGCAACCTAGCATCAAAGCACTTGCTTGTAAATATCAATTGAGTTCAGACATTAGTGTCTTTTTGACAGATGCATTTTATTTCCACACTGCAACTGACATTAGATTCACTATAAAGTTGGAATTTATGTTCATGATCGGGACACCAGAGGGGAAAAAGGTTCATTATTTACAAAGAGCTGTGACCTGGTCATCCCAACAAATGGGTGAAGGCACCAGGACAATAACATTAGTGCTACAATACTAGTATCTACAGTATAGGACTTATTACAGGCACAGAAACACACAGTTTGTCTCCTAATTACATATTTCTAAATTTCTGTGCAGTCCAGTCCAAAGACATTGGCATTATTGGACAAAAATCATCTTCGATATTTTCCGCTCTATTATGATTGACAAGAGCCACTTTGAACGACACACCATACATACATAATAATATGGGTCGAAAGAAGATAGCCAGGTGAACGTTCATTATGCAATACAGAGAGTTACAATACCACTCCATAGTTAGTAGTACATCTTTCCAGTTCAACCCTTCACATCATGATGGGCAATACAGCAATGGTTTGCATTTTGTAACAAACTATTTCCAGGTAGACTGCAGATATGCGCTCCTATACATACTTGATATTTCAGTCAGTGATGTAACCTTACAACTTCAATTTTGTATCAACAATAATGGTCCTTTATGTGCTGACGAATATTACTACCCTTAGACATTTTAATTTAATTCAATCTCACTTTGTCATTTCAAAAATGTAGTTCAGCCTCAGTTTACTTCAGACTATATGAAACTCCTGTCTAAGCGTCTGAAGATGATAAATCCTGCGTTTTGGCACTGTCTGGATTCGACAGCACTTTCCAAATGAAAATCTCCAACTCCATGATATTTCCTCAGATGACTTTGCTGAGTTAGTCATTTAGTTTAAAAAGAGATTTGGCAGTAACAGCTGAAGAAAACTTACTGTTGTTTTTCAAACAATCTTTTGGCCCTTGTTTATAAAGGACCAGACCACTCCTATCACAGAAATGAGTCCCCACACCGAAGAGTAAGATTCCACAGAGAAATGCAGAATGATCACTGTGGACCAGCCAAGAGGAGTTAGTATTCACCCATGCTCGCTGTGCAGGACGAACCCCAATGACTCCTAAGAAGAATTCGAATAAATCCCACTGCCTGGTTACCCAGCACCATCCTAATGAACTCAGAAAGGAACAGTTTTGACAGACTGTCTTTCAGTTAGTCTTATGAGTGTCCCGATTAGCATGTGCAAGTGAGAGAGAAGAATCCAGTCGAGTGTCAGGGGTCAGCATATCCCTTCCTCCAGAGAGCCCTTGGCCTGCCAGATCTTCACCGTCCGATCACTAGAACACACAAAGGACGAAAATCAACTTAAAAGACACATCAAAAGAACATCCCACTGGTCAAATAAAAAGAAACATCTAAACGGTTCTATCCATAGGCTCAGCTTACACCTTGAAAAAACTCAAGTAAATAAAACAATAATAAAAAATTATGTTTCTATGATGCAAAAGGAAGTGAACGCACTCGGAGGCGGTGAACAGCTGACTGCTGTTGGTGGTCAAGCCGTTGATGGGACTGTCGTGGCCCCTCACCTCCCCTAGGGGTGCCAGTGAGTCAGAATGCCATAGCCTGAGCAGGCCTCCCCTGCAGCCACTCAGCAGCACTGGGCAGCCTGGCACCAGCCCCAGGGCACTCACCCAGTCCGGATGGGCACTGCCCGCCTGCTGCAGCACAGGGGGCAAACATTATGTCAACAAAGTGCGATAACATATACCAAATGTATTTGATATTGGATTATATACAGTACTGTGCAAAAGTTTTAGGCAGGTGGTGTTGTTTGGAAGGCAAAGGGGTGGTCACAAGAAATATTGATTTGATTTGGATTTTTCTTCTTTTCATTCACTTTGCATTTTGTTAATGGATGGCAACAAAAAAAGCCCCCCCCGCAACCCACCTGCCTCAAACTTTTGCACAGTACTGTATACTTAAAATGAAACAGGGAAGCTTTGTGCGGAGGTAATCTGAGATATATTTGTATGGATTTGGATAGTTCAAGGGCCTGTCATTTTTTCTTTGATGAGGGATGGCTGTGTATACCATAGTGTCCTGTGTAGTACCCCGTTGCTGTCTCCTACCCTACCTGTACGAGTTTCTTGCGGGCCAGGTCCCACTTTTTGATGCTGTAGTCTCTGGAGCCACTGTACAGGCTGACTCCATGAACCAGCAGGGACTCTATCCCATCCTGGTGAGGGGGGTCGAAGGAGTGGCTGGAACTGATGCTGCCCTGGGCCCCCTCCATCACCTCAAACATCTGGGGAACCCAAAATACACCCACAGACACACACAGACACACAGACACACAGACACACACACACACACACACACACACACACACACACACACACACACACACACACACACACACACACACACATACATACAGAAACACAAAGAGACATCTTTAAGCGAGGCACATTCAGGTTTGGGTAAAGTACCCCCAAACGGCCCTCTGTCCAGCGGACTCAGGCTGCAGTGTGAGCCCACCTTGACGTGGTGGTCCTTGGAGCCGGTGAGCACCACGTCCTGTCCGTTGGCCATCTGGTCCACAGACAGACACATGACTGTCCCCAGGTGACCGGTCAACTTCCCCGTTGACCCAAACCTGACACAGGAAGAAATGTGTTTTTTTGAGTAGCAGATCATTTTCGGGCTATGTCAAATAACTGTATGGAAATCCTTAAAAAAAGTGGCATGGAAAGATGCCTGCAATTTTGATCCTTGATTGAAATACTAGAAATACTAAATACTAAATAATGTTTAGAATGACAGTACATAGTACAAGTTTTAAAATGTAACTTCACATTTGTATAGCACTAAATAACAATATGACAAAGTGCCAGTGTTAATAGAAAAACAATCGATACATTTAGGGGCATGGATGTACACTACATACTTCCTGAGGTCCCACATGCGGACAGAGTTGCCAGAGGCAGCATAGAGGAAGGATCCGGCAGGGTTGAGGGCTATCTGGTTGATCTGGTTCTCTCCTGGAGGGATGCTCACAGACTTCAGAGACGCACAGCTGTCCCCTGAGCTCACCTGGCCTGATGACCTGCACACACACACACACACACATAGATTTAAGCTCCTTTGGGTTTTATAAAAGGGCAATATAAACAAAATGTATTATTATTATTATTACTGTATAAAGACACATACACAAAGATAAAGGAAAAACAATTATAATGAATGCGTGGGCAGAAATAACGGCCACAGTATGCGTGTTAAAAGCATGTGTGCTCACGTGAGTGTGCGTATGCACTTGGCGGAGTCCCGGATGTCCCAGACCTTGATGTAGGCCGTGGAGACGGTGAACACCAGGCTGGAGCAGTACCGGACGGACACCACACTGCTGAGGTGCTCTCCAAGAGACATGATCTCCTGGCCCGTCACCAGGTTCCACACTTTGCACGTCCGGTCTGCACACACACACACACACACACACACACACACACACACACACACACACACACACACACACACACACACACACACACAAAACAAATAGAGTAGCTCGAGAAGTATCCAGAACCATGCGATCTTTGGACTGTTGTTCGAGTACTTCACAGTTGTTTTGCTGATAACAGAGGGAGTCTTAGCCTACCTTTTGAGCCGGTGAAGAGCAGGTCATCGGTGGCGTCGACACAGAGGACAGGCTTGATGTGTCCCTCGGCCACGTGGACACACTGCAGCTTGGCCGTACCTCTACTCTTAGCGGTCGAAAATGGGTTGATCACCCCTCTGGTAGAAACATATTATCACCCAGTATATGTCTGTTAATATATGTATAATTTGCTAACTTAAATTTTAAAGAACAGTGTTTTGCAGAAATGTAACATACACACACGGCAGGGACATGGGAAAGTAGGGAGGAGATAAGAGAAGGAGATCATTAGGTGACTTATGACGTTTACCTGTGAGCTTCAAATACAGGAGACTCCTCCGACCTGTTCAACAGGCAAACAAAGCAAAGATTAGAGACCACAAAGTCCCATACAAATCAATCAAATGGAATCAAATGTGAAAACACTAAAATAACAAAAGGAGCAATACAAAACAATACGACTCCTTCTGAAGATGATGGTGTACGTGCATGTAGTGATAACTGCTTACGGAGATTTGGAGTCCATGGCTTTAACCTTGGGCTCTGTGGTGATAACTGGAAGGGTGTGTGTGGCCGTAACTGGGGCCGTTTGAGTCGATGTTTGTCCCTTTTCTAGCAACTTCCTTCGGGTCAAAGGTGAGCGTTCCAGAGACCTCCGTTCCAAGCCTGTAGGAGACCTCAACCCAGAACTACACAGGGAAACAGGAGAGACTTGAGAGTTGGGGGTCATTTAATTTTCTACGTGATGATATATTTAAAATATAAATTAGTTTGATGTTTAGTGACATGATGTAAACTGATGTAAATGTCATTAAAACTCTTTGGCTTAAAATACAAAAATGTTGCTCTCAATGATGGCTATTCATTGCCATGTACTCAATAGATTGTATTGACTTACATGCCAGCTATCCTTGCAGTGAGTGCCGATGGGGAGACAGTGATCTCTCTGTCTGGTGCTAGTCTGGCTGTGGGGCCCAGGTCCCCAGGGCTGTCCTGGCCCTCAGCCAGCGGCAGCAGGGGCCCTGAGAACTCTCCGGTGGGGGACTCACAGGACAGGTCTCCTGAGCTGGCATAGAGCAGCTCCATCTGAGTGGTGGTCCGTCTACGAGCCTGGGGGTTTGGGGTGGATTTGAAAGTGACATTTTACAACACCACATAAAAAAATTGTTTCTTCATTAATTTAATTAAATTCGGAGAATGTCTGGACAGTACCTTGCTTCTGATGGGCTTCGACTCCCCACACAGCTTCATCAGATCCGAAGCTAATGAGCTAAAGCAATAGTAACAATAAATTAGTAAACAATAGTCAGTGGGTCTAACCCTGAGATGGTCAAGTGTTAGCACGATTGTCATCAGTATACTACGATCATATGAGTGGCGATATTTACCTTCCCTCAGTGGCTGGGCTGGAGGTGGATTCATCACCACTGCTCTCATCTCCATTGTCTATATCAGGTGAAACACTTCAATACATGACTCTATAATGTTACATAGTTACATATTACATTTAACCTCTTTCACCTTTTCATGTTTAACAATTATGAGAAGTAGCCTGGTCAATATCAAATTTCGAAATACATGTGAAGTCAAAATGTGACGTGTTAAATAGCGAGGTGAACAGAAAGAAAGGAAATGTAGTCAGTGTTTTAAATGTCATGCAGTATGTTGATGTAGCTATTATTCTAAGTTCTAACAAACAAAGAGGTGAGGGGTCAACTGTTTTAGATAGTAGAGGTCAATGCGTGGTCAAAGTATAAGCAAAACAACAGGAAGCTATGACTGGGTGCTACTGTACCTGAATTACCTTGGGGACTAGGTCAGGGTGGAGTTTAGACAAGGCTAATGTTTTCTGTTCTAACAGGTTCTATGACTGTAACAACAATTCCGTATCTAGAATTCAAAAGGTGTTCTTATCCTTGGCACAGAAGCGGGTTTAAGGGGAAGACAAACCATCCCATGCAAGTCTATTTATGCCATGGTGGTTAGTTTAGCTAACTTGGGAAACTTAGAGGGGTGGGGACCCATGCCCTATAAGCCAAACACATTGGCGTCTGCTACTTACCCACTGACAGGCTATCTAGCTCTGTTTGAATTTAACCAAACAAAAGGGAGGAAGAAAAACAGAAACCAAATCAAAGTAAAAAGTAAAAAACGGGATGCACTTATTTTTTGTCCCATTTTTGGAAAATACGATAATTTGCCAAACCTCGTCAACAGGAGCGTAAAACAACCCAATGACAATAAAATGACAAAAAACGAAAGACAATGAAATGTATGGTTGTAGTTAGATGTCCGCCTCTAGCCTACCTTGCATTGCATTGCCCAGCAGTGCATCAAGCTCAGGGTTGAGTTCAGCTTTCTCCTTGAGCATGTGGAAAAGCAGCTGGTTCTGTGTGGCACTGTTGATCTCCGTCTGCTTCAGCCTCCCCTCCATCACCTTCACCTGGGACTCCTTCTGGGCTGCCTGCAGACCCTGGTGGAGAGGTCCCACAAACGGTTGATTCAGACTTGACCGTTAACCCACCACAGCTACATGACTAATACATTTGCTACACATAATAATTTGTTGTTTTTATTTTATTCAGTAATAAAAATAGTTACAATAATGTCATAAATGCTGTGTCAAGAAACACATTTTATCAAACAGTCACTGTCAATCCCAGACGTGCATTCAACAAAAGTGATATGGATTACAAGGTACCTTGTTGATGGCCATAGACAGGAAATGGTCGAGCATGAAACGTGCTTCCGAGAGGTTACACGAGCTGATCACCGCGGTAACGTCGACTGTGTCTCCCTCCTCCTGTAACCACATTTATTGGAATTAGAAAAACTTCATGTCACAATAAAGATAAGGAAACGGTTATAGTTTATTAACTGACATATAATCTGTTAGGGAGGATCTCCATTGCCTCGTATGGAATCCCATCTGTACCTTGGCCTCCTCCATCTGCATGATGTTGGCCTGGCAGTCGGCTATGCTGTCGTTGATGTAGTCGATGTTGGCCGTGAGCGACTCCATCTCCTCGTTCAGAGAGCCCAGGGTCCTGTCGGCGTCGGCTCCCTCCGTCGCCACCTTGTCCCTTTTCCTGGAGATCTTCTCCCTCCGCTTGGTCAGGTCCTCACGTTGCTGAGGGAGCAGGGCGAGGAGATGGCGGGGAGGGGGAAGAGATGGCAAGCAAGCAACAGAGAGAGGGGGAAGGGTAGGCAGACGGAAAGTTGGTTTGTAGGTATGATATGACATTTCTGTCTGGACAACGGAATAGGATACGTTTATACCGTTCATCTTTTGTGTTTCACACCGTTACTTTGAACCCCAAACAGCACTAGGCGAGAGCCTTTTGAGGTTATCACCTTGAGCAGTCGGTTCATGTCCATCTCCATGTTGGAGATGGTCAGCCTCTGCATGATGATGTCGCTGACACGTCGCTCGAGAGACTGCCATTTAGCCCTGGCCGTCCTGGTCGTGTACGCACTGCCCATCCTCACTGGAGACTTCCTGTGGCCAGCCAGGGGGAATATGAGGGGCTGCTTAGTTTATACGAGGTTAACACAGTTCTGTTGTTACGACTCCTGTTTAAATGGATCCTTGTCTCATAGGGAGGAAGGTACACACGGAGACCATGTGCACGCACACGCACGCACACACACACACACACACACACACCAAGCAAATGTTGGTGTACCTGCTGCCATTGGAGTAGGAAGCCCCAGCAGAGTGAGGCCTTCCTGGGGTGGCTCGGTCCTGCAGTGGCTCCGGTAGGCTCACCTTCCTGTTGACCTTACCAGACACAGGTCTGGCTTGCCGCCTCAGGGCGGTCACCTAGAGAAAGGAGATATCAATGGGAAGATAAGTGGGACGCTAACATTTACTGTTCTTCTTCACTAGTACAACTAGTTCAGCGCAGGCACACAAACAGTGCGTTTTTGAGGGGCAGACGTCAGTAAAGTTCCTCGTCACATATGTAATTCTGCAACCTGCGGCTACGTAGCCAATAACTCTCACCTCCTCATTCTTCCTCCGTAGGATCAGCTCCTGCTGCCTTTTCTGGGCCTCCAGTGTCCTCAGCTGGTGCTGAGCGAGGTAAAAAATATAGTTGAACATGTTTAACAAACAATGATTAACAATGTTCAACATACTCAAAAGCAAGCAAAATGAATGCTGGAAATGAACAGAAATAGTTGAGCGGCAATCCAAGCCAAAAGATGTCCTTTTCTCACTTCCTGCTTTCGTTGGTCCTTCTTCAGTGTGGCGATCTCTCGGTTGCGTCTGCACTCCATGGCTCTATTCCTCTCCTGCTGATCCTTCATTTGACGCATTAAGCTCACCTGGACACAGAGCAAAACAGAATTCTATTAAAATCTGTTAGTCTTTATGAACACTGTGTAAACTAAGTCAGATTGAACTATGTACTAACTAATAAGCATTACGATATAATATGGTTAGATATTGACTGCCTTAGAGTATTCCAGTGAAAATGGTTAACTGTCATGTAGCGGTCAGTCCTGCAGTTGCACATCATTGTAAGATCCTAATCATGAGTCACGCACTGTTTCTCCAGTCCATCCTCTCTAGTACTGACTATCCATCTGACTACCTTGGTCTTCTTCATCTCCGTGACGTCCTGCTGGAGTTTCTTCAGCTGTTTCTCGTACTGGGACTGGTTCTTCAGGAGGCGGGCATGTTCTTTCTGAGCTGACTGGAGCTTCTGCATCTCCTTGTTCATGGACGTGAGCTTCTTCTCGTACTCGGACTTGATTTTCTTGGCCTTGTCCTCTGTGCACGACTCCATTGAGCCTGGAGAAGGGAGGGACAGATACGAATGAACCAAGCATCCGTTAAAAGGTGCACGCAGCACGCAGACACACCTTTCCAGTCAAGACGTGATTACGCATGTACATATTGTGGCCTAACATCCCACTTACTCAATTACATTCATAACTCCTGCTTTAGTCTATGTGTGGTGTGTTTACTGTATGAGTCTATACATGGACGTGTGTGTGTGTATGTGTGTGTGTGCTACAGATTCTAGGGGCTCCTGTAAGGCCGTCCATACCCATGTTATGGAGCACCTTGTCCCTCTCCAGCTGGGTGTCTCGTATCTTGCTCTGCAGCATCATCAGCTTCTGCTCGTACTGCTGCTTGAGCGTGTGCAGACGGCGCTGGCTGTTCTCCAGCTCGTCAATCAGTTTCTGCTTGATGGCGATCTCGCATGTGATGTTGGCCAGGTCTGCTTGGAAGTTCTCTGTTTGACAGCACACACACACACACACACACACACACACACACACACACACACACACACACAGCAATTCAATCTGACTGAATAACGATCCCCTAGTACCTTAATATTGTGAATGTATCAACACATCCATTACACTCTGTGACTTTATATTGTACCTTTCTCATCTAGTTCTTCAGAGTCAGACTCGTCGAAACTCTCCTCTCCCTCCATCTCAAAGTCGTCCTCCTCTACCTCTGCATCATCTGCTTCCTCATGATCACTAGCCTCCTGTTTTCACACACACACACACACACACACACACACACACACACACACACACACACACACACACACACACACACACACACACACACACACACACGCAAGCACAGACACAGACACAGATAGGAAAAATGTATCCATCAGTCATTGAACTATTTCAAATAGAATTCTATGATGAATCAAATTCTTAACCTACCGCCTCAGCGTCTTCATGGGCCCGTTCCTGATCGTTGTCTGGAACTCCCTCTTTGATCACACTATGAAAGAGAGATTTAGTAATTAGGATAGAACATTAGGATAGGCCACATTAAACCTTATACCAGACACATTTTCATAGCAAATCAACCATCAGGAGCTTAAACTACAGGTAACATATATTATACAGTATATGTCACATATACATAACATACGGTATATATATATATATATATATATATATATATATATATATATAGGTAAGTAGGTAAGTAAATGATATTACACAATTATTGATATAAAAAAATACAACCAACTGATCAGTAATTAGAATCATTGCCGGACAGGTTGTTAGTGGTGGATTGTTCAATTTGATATGCAGTCAATTCCTTGACATTCTCCATGACAGAAGAGGTACTGAATCACGGTCAGCCAGGTGGGGGAGTTACACAGTAGCAGAGGAGCGAAGTGAGAGAAAGGAGGAGGGAAATCAAGAAAAGCTCTCCCTTCAGGGTTTGTCCGATACCTGTGGGAGTGAGAGGAGCTGCTGTGGGAGTGGAAGGAGAGGCTGGTTAGTAAGGAAAGCAGAGGGGAGAGGGGGGCTGTTGCAAACCTGTTGTTGTCAACTTCCTTGTGGTGACTCGACTCCCGTCGCAACAATCTTTAGGATGAAAAAGTGAATGGAAATGAAGGATTGAAGATCACATGGAAGAGAGGCAAGACAAATGGGAGTTGAGGGTGTGGGAAATGGGACCAGGGTAAGGTGTGTGTATGTTGGGGGGGGGGGGGGGGGGGGGGGGGGGATGGGACAGGATACCAGACAGCAGGGTAAGCAGCAAAAAGAGTGCATGAGACCCGACTGAGTGCTATAAACAGCATCGAAGCTGCCTAATACGCTATAACCCATTTGGCTGACTGGGTGGCTATAGCTAAATGAGATCGGCCTACAGTCGCACCATAAAGATTGTTCATAATTTAATTTAGACGGCAGCCTATAAAGAGATAAGTATTGGGACATTTCTTTTTTAATATACCTATGGCTGTTTATTTACACAAATGTTTACCAAACCCCACACAGATGGAAATCCCAGATGTGTATGGGAGAAAATGACAGAGCTTGTTAGCAGCCTGTTATAATCACTGTAGTTGTCAACGCCATGTCACACCACTGCAGGAAATGATTAGAGTAGAAAGTGCTGCTGCTAATAGAAACAAGCTAATGCTAATTACCCCTAACACATCTGTCTAATCTTTGCACAATGCACAATTGCACATTCAAATTGAAACATGAAGACACCAAGATACGGACGCCTCACCTCTTCTTCTTCATTCTTTCTTTTTTCTTGAGTTTTTCCAGATCTTTCTTGGCCATCTCGATGATGTCACTAGCCTCTGCCTCGGGAGCCAGGAGGGATTGGGAAAAGGCATTAGGACCAGCTCCATAGAGGGAGGAACGGTTGGAGGCACGGGATAGGTTCTTCCGGAGGCTCTCGCTCACAGATTCACTCTCTAACAGCTTGGCTCTGGGGGGACAGATAATAATAATGTTGTTTAAAGACAGTTTAAATTCTGGTCATGCACATTTTGAGACTTTCCTTCACTCCATACCTGAGCTCCTCGATTTCTTGGATGTAGTTCTCAATCATGTTCCCGATCTCTTCATTGCCCTCACCTGAAAGTTACAGCATCACGCAGAGCATTAACATTAATAATTGTATTCTCAATATACTACAGGATTTCACAATGTAACAACAGTTATGCACACAGCAAGTAGTCATCAGAGTTTCGATTCCCTTATATTCAATCTTTAAATCGTTTTTCAAGAGTGTAATCACTTCTAATGAATAAAAACCCTTGAGCGAAGAAACAGCGTACCAGCTCTGGCCAGTGTGTGGTTGGCCTGGACACTGAGCAGCTGGGTGAGGCGCACCCGCTGGGCATCGATGGTCTCCTGCATGGCCTTGACTCTCACCCTCAGATTACTGTTCTCAGTCTGCAGCATGGAGTTCTCATGGAACATGTCGTTGATGCCATCCATGCCATCCTCCCCCACCATCCGCTTGCCCTGGACGGAGACAACGGAAATGGACTGATGCATCAGATTCTTGTAGACATCGTCATACCAACAATTTCTGTGAGTGAAAATACTGTACATTACAGACTTCCTTTTTTAAATTGCCCTCTCTTTTTGTGATATGAAATAATAGAATACAATACGACGGAGGTTGACACAGCCATGTAAGTATTGACTCATCATTCCTCCATTCATCTTTTCCCCCCTGCTTCCTTGTGTACCGTCTTGTACTCCATGAGCTCCATCTGGAGCCGGGCGATCTCAGTCCGCAGGGTGCTGATCTGCTGGCTGGCCTTGTCCTGGTTCACCATCACCTTGTTCTTGATGTTCCTGGCCCTGTTAGCGTACTTTAGGCTGTTCAGCGTCTCCATGAAGTCACGGTCCGACGGGCTGATGCACGCGATCATTACTGTTTGACTGAGAGAGCAGACACGTACGTATGTATAGAGTACATGTACAATGTACATTTGTAGCTTTGTCAGACACAACCAAAATCGGGTTCTCACTCACAAAACGATAGTCTAGAGGCATGAGGGGGTGGCGGGGGGTACCTGTTGCCTCCAAGAGAGTCCTGCAGCAGCCGTGTGAGTTTGGAGTCGCGGTAAGGCACGTGGGTGGACCTCTTACTCCTGTCTCCCAGTGCACTGATCACGTTCCCCAGAGCGAGCTGGAGGAAACAGGAAGGATGCAGAGCATTAACCTTAATGCAAGGGAGAGCTAGACAGAGATGGATTAAACAGACTAAGCACTGTGGTTGAAAGTGTTCATTCCTTAGTATAACCACCAGAGGGCTGTTGTGCTACTATATTAGCTAGTGGTTGGCACAACAGACTACAGCTGAGAGTAATGTCACTCTCATTTCCAGACAGCATGATTAATCTTCACACCAACCAAATTGCACTCTAATCGCTGGTAACTTCAATGCAAAGTTTATTAAATAAAAATTGAAATACACAACCATATGCTATCCAAGGCAATCCATATGCCAGACAATCACGACACTATTGACCACAGTACTGTTAAGGTAGAAGAGGTTCTGACCAGTCCACAGTTGATGGAGATGCCCTCCTTGGCACGGTCCCCCGTGGCGCCGGTCCTCTTCAGCCTCTCGGAACCAGCCAGGTCCACAAAGTGGAACTTAGCAGTCAGCGTCTCAAACTCATTCATCTCCGAGGAGCCATTGGCCAGACGATTGTCTTTCTCATTGTCCTGGGAGAGAGGAGGGGGAAACAATGTAGCAAAACACAGATGTGTGTATAAAGTAACGTAGAGAGGAGCTTGGGGATAAGCTACAGAGAATGTATCCGAGGGAACGTCATTTGTACAGGATTGACTGTTTAACGTGGTGGCTTGGCACGGTATGAAAAGGCTGATCAAGGACCCCCAGTGATCCATAATACCACTCAATGGCCTCAACAGTAGCGATCTATAACATTCTCAATGTAACCACTGTTGTTAGAAAGAGTCAGGCTAGCGGGGGAGACTGTGGTGTGAGATCATGCTCAGCTGCTGGGCTCGTCTCAAGGGGGGACAGTGTGTGGGAAGCTGGGCTCCCTGGCAGCAGAAACCCCCGGCAGCCAGCGGTGGCACATACGTCGTTATCGGGGGCGCAGACACGGACTTGGCACAGGTGGATGGTGAAGATGGCATGGGAGCGGGAGCTCTGGGCATTCATCTGGGTGCTGGCTGTGGTGCGGGAGAGAGCGCCCAGCTTGAGACACTGAATCATCTGTTGGTGTAGTGGAGGAGGAAGAGGGCGAGGTAGAAAGGGAGGCGGGGGGAAAGAAAGACAGGAGATAGTTTGAAAGGAATGGCAATGGCTACAATGTCTTTTTTTTTTTTAATACATAATGACGTTTAAACAAATAATATCGGCAAAAACACATTCACATCGCATATCACCCCAGGCTGATATTGTTCTAGAAGCTTAGACTGAGGTTGAGCGTTGGTTTGGAGGTGTTATCGTTGATGGGTGTTGTTCCAGACCAACCTCAGCCTCGGTGTTGACGGTGCGTGTGGTGACTCCCACGGTGTAGATGCCTCCGTTGGCGTCCTCGTGGATCTTAATGTGGGACTTCTGCTTCCTGGCTTCAAAGTCCCGCGTGGAGTCAAACAGGTCCAATACCTCCTCATTGTACAACTGGAGAACAAAGGAGAGCAGGAGAAACATAATAGAGTTTTGCTCCATTGTGAAAAAAAGATATATACAAAAATATATATAAGTAAGTAAGTATAGAAATGTTCTTAGGACAGGTTTTAGGGGGGGATGAATTACTAGGCTCAACACATTTTTGTAAGAAACATATTTGACAAATGACGGATGACAATGATTGGAAGGCAATAAAAGAGATGATTTATTAAATGCAACACTCCATGGTAGATAGTGTTTAGGGAAGGTTTCTATGGTGATAATCTGAGACCGTCTAATGTTTACAGAAACATAGTTGGCTTATCCGTGAGTAAGATAGCAGCATGTTTCCTTGCCCTACCGATGACTATTGACGGCCCCTCCCCCACACCACCCGCCTCCCTCCCTCCCCTCCAATTCCCCCACACACAGCTGCTAGAAAGTACTTGTCAGTAGTTAAATATAATGCTATGAGGAGTCAAGCTGTCAATGAGAGAGACGAATGACAGTTCAATCTGAGGGGGTCAACTAGCTGGTAGCCCCTGACCCTCTCTGTAGACCTTCACCCTTATTAGTGCCCTGCTGATGGGTTTCTAGTAGACCAGTGTTTACCCGGCAGCTTTTGTTAGAGTGCTATTGGTCGGATAGCTTTGAGTTGGGAGGCTTCGGTCAGGCATGGTGTCAGCAGCTTACACCCCTTTCAGTGAGTTTCAGTGAAGCCGATGCAATTCATTTATATTCAGGGTAGAACATGGAAATCAGTATTAATATTGTTCAAAATTGAAAGTCTATGGTTGTGCTAACCTCCAGGAACTGTGCGTTGACCTTGAACTCAGGGACAGGTTTTCCCTGCTCCGTGGCGTTCTGCCGGCGTTCGGCGATGCCTCTGAACAGGTGGCTGACCGCCCGGGGGATGATGCCCAGCTCCTCATCCCCAATGCTCACGTCAAACCCAGTCCCCATGGTGTAGGTCTTCCCTGAGCCCGTCTGTACGCCAGGGAGAGCAGCAGGCATTAGCGATTATCGATAGTCACCAACTTAAATGCATTTGAAGTTTTATCATCCAAACATTCAAATATGAAGTATGTAAAACTGAGAAATCAATCTTTCCAAATATTTTTGAAATTTATATTTTATTCGTACAGGGTTAGGGTTAGGGCTACATAGACATAGAAAACTGTCAGGTTCTTTTGTCAATGGTGCTGATTATTTCTCTTTTCCCATGGGAATTTTCCTTGAATTTCAGAAACACAATAGAGAAACAAAACATCAGCAGAAAAAAGACAAATAACTAAGTTTTGTCACAATAATTCTCCTTGGTGTCAAGCGGCCCCCTGATCTATGGTACTACTACTCGAGGGTCGGGGGCCCTGTCACCATGGTGACAACTCCAGGAATGTAACATTGTGCCCAAATTCACACGTCACCCCTCTGCTCCCTGGAGCGTCCCCTTAAAGAGACCCTAACATGAGTGTGTGTGTGTGTGTGTGTGTGTGTGTGTGTGTGTGTGTGTGTGTGTGTGTGTGTGTGTGTGTGTGTTTGTGTGTGCGCGCGTGTGCGTATATGACTTGCAATGCACCCTATGAAAGCCTGACAGCAAGACAAGGACCCCCAGAACAATGTTGCAAGGAGAGGGGAAATAAGAGAGGAGAGAAGCACAGACAGAAAGATTAAGTAGAGGAAAGGGCAGGGCAGTAATGAAAGGTTTGCTGGCAAAGTTTTACTATACAGATACTGGGTAAGAGAGAAACGTTTTATAAAATGCAAGGAGACAACTGACATGTAGGTGAATGGAGGTGAATGTGGTCAGAATTACACAAGGCCAATCTATCAAGTCCGTATAAACTTTAGGGTAGCATGTTGGGACATGTCCATTGTGACTGGGTTTTGTCTATTGTCTCTCTCTCTTACTCTCTCTGTTACTATGAGTTATCCTGCATAAAGAGAAGTTGAAACAAACAAAGATAATAGTTTAAAAGCGTTAGTGCGAAAATAAAAATAGTTTTCTCAATGTATGAGAATGTGTTTTGTGGTATTCTGACTCTGGCATCCCAGACCACATGGGCAGGGACACGAATACTTGGGTGGTGTAGCCAAAACGCTTTTCCCTAAGACTACAGTATATGATGGACAAATACAGAAAAGTTTAGTTTTTTAGTTTCCTTGCTTATAGGTTTGTTCATTAAACTTTAAAAACATACAATTGTGTAGGAATTAAGTAAGTGTGCTTTGCAAATCTGCAGTTTTTATCCCCTTTCATGTTTGCTACTTAAGGTTGACATTATTTCAGAAGTACACATCTGACCTGTCCATAGGCAAAGATGGTTGCGTTGTATCCCTCGAAGCAGCCATCGATGAGCTTCTCTGTGCAGTCGGCATAGATGGCATCCTGCTGTGAGTCCATGTCGAACATATAGTCGTAGGTAAACGACTTGTCCTTTCCCAGGATCACCTGGGGTTCGCCCGGCATCACATACGTACAGATGTGACATCCTTCAATTTTCTCCCTTGCCAGCTGAGGACGAATTCTAATGGAAACGTTAACAGAGAGAAAAAGAGAGAGAGAGAGAAAGGAATATTGAAGATTGAATAGAAGCAACACTTGAATGAGAATTCGTTTTTTATTTGAATAGACAACAATTTTACAGCAGATAAATTAAGCTTTGACTCCAACTTAACTCGTAATACCAACAACTGCTCAAATCGTGATACCATAAAATGATAAAAAGCATTACCAATAACCTGTGGATATCATGTTATATTAGGTTGTTGGTTGTGGTTGCTAAACACCTTAAACATTTGATACACAAAGTCTGCCAAACTTTAAACAAATATTGATTTTCAAAAGAATTTTTTAATATCCAGAATATTTTTGTGCATTCGATAGGAGCGAAATGGAATGAATTGACAATTTTTTTGTGAAGTGTTTTTTAAATATTTTAAGGTAAAAAAAAATAATAGCTTTTGAAGATGTTTTTGGTTTTGGCTTTGAGAGTTTAAAAGAGAACTAGTTTTATTTTACTTATAACCCTAACCCTAACCCTAATACGTACTGAACGTATTACCTAAATCTAGATTCACTTTGAAACTCGCACTTTCAGATGCACACAAAGCACATTATAATAATGTAATTCATAATAATTCACCACTTCAGTATGCTGCTTCTGCATGTGTTGCAGAGAGTGTGTCCTCACTGTCTGCCCGTCCGTTAAAGACTGAATGCTGCCACCCCTCTCCCCAGCAGCCGTGTACACAGAGCCCTTACTGTTTAATGCTCCCCTATGCTACGCTCAGAAACCGGACAGGGAGCACTCTGGGAACATTTTGGCTAGGTAAACAGTCACACCCTGACTTTCATTAAGGCATTGCTCTGTTTGCTTTCATCAAAACAAACACACTCAGGTTACATCGTTTCCTCCTGTCCATTCCCCGTTCACTGAGAAATATACCGGATGAAATCAGCGTTAAAAGGAGGGGGAGTGAAAGGAAGACTACTGGAGGTATAGTCCAGTAACTAAAGTAGAGCAGCTACCTGAGAATCCCAAGGCTGTATAAATGGAGAGGATTGTGACTGAGTGCTGGCAGGAACCATGATTCCTGTTCACGTGTGTGAGTCTACGTGCGTGTAACCGCTTACTTGTGCCTATGCATATGTGTGTGTGAGTCTACGTGCGCGTAACCGCTTACTTGTGCCTATGCATATGTGTGTGTGAGTCTACGTGCGTGTAACCGCTTACTTGTGCCTATGCATATGTGTGTGTGAGTCTACGTGCGCGTAACCGCTTACTTGTGCCTATGCATATGTGTGTGTGAGTGAGTGTGCCACAGGCATATGCTTGGTCATGCACTCCTGGGGATCACGTGTCATGTTTGCATACCACTTACATGCAAGCCAAAATGCATACTGTCTCTCCCCGGCCTGTAGGCGTGCAATTGTTCATAATGATTAAAGAGAAACATCGTTATGCTACCCTTCACCATAGCAAGAGTACAGCACTACAGCCTGGGCCTGACTGCATGTACCAGAGAGCGAGAGCGAGAGCGAGAGCGAGAGAGAGAGAGAGAGCGAGAGCGAGAGAGAGAGAGAGAGAGAAAGAGAGAGAGAGAGAGAGAGAGAGAGAGAGAGAGAGAGAGAGAGAGAGAGAGAGAGAGAGAGAGAGAGAGAGAGAGAGAGAGAGAGAGTCCAGTAGGCCCACAGAGCTGTTATTGTGTCTGTGTGACATCAGATTCCAGCTATTTAGCATCCTCTCTCTGGGATTACACCCTCAATGAGAAAGAGGGACAGGAGAGCTGGAGAAAACCGGGAGCATTAATGGTAATGGTACACCTAAGCTGGCCCTGGATGAGATTCCATCGGAACAATGCCATTGCTTTGCTGTAATGTACTGTGGGGAAATGGATTTTGCAAAAACGAAATATAAAGACAGTTATAGCATGTATGTAAGTGTCATACTAGTCAAATTTGAATTTGGATCGTGAAACACAGAGTGGTTTCCTGTACTGCATAGTTATCTACTGTACCCTCGATGCACAGTAGAGGAGAGCTTGTGGTTCCTATAGGGCTGTTGTTTCCAGCTAGACCAGTCTTCTGACTTTCTATAATAGTATAGCGGTAAGATGGCTAGGAGCTAAACACAGGAGAGGAAAAAAGGCATTAATCCGTTTGGCCTGGATCCCAAAACATGACAGAGCCATCTCTGTAATCCTGTGTAACAATGGAGGTACTCATCACTGCCTACAGCACCGTAAGGAACTGTAATGGCACTTTGGCAACAAGGTAGAGAGGCAACAAAAGAGGCCGATTAACGGATTGGAGAGGTTGCATTAAAAAGGAACAAGGGGAGTAGATAAGAGATGAAAGGCTTTGAGGTCGGTCATGGGGTGTCAGACTCAATTACATTGACAACTTAAAAAAATAAATAAAAGGTGTTCCAAGGGTTTTGTGCAAACATAAAATAAGGGGAACTTTGTTGCACTGGCAGTGCTGTGAAAAAAACGCTTTTCCATCCCACATTGAAGGGATTCATTAGTGACAACAAATCATAATTACAGTTTGTCCTCAGTTTGCATTTGTTTTTGAGTTTGTTTCAGCATTGTCCCATTGTGTGCTGCGACATATGCTGTTGTCCCATTAACAGGAGACAGAAAAGGAGGAGAAGTGGCATGGGTGGAAATAGAGGAGATAAAAACACCAAAGCTCAAACACAAAGTTGGCCCGACAAACTAAGAGGAGACTGAAAAGCGGCCAAAGGCCAGACAAACCACAGAGCTAATCCACTTGTTAACAGGAGCTTGGATGTGCAGACAGACCCATTGGTGTACAGCAGAAATAGATCACCCTCTGTAGAGTGACTGTGGTCGTGGGATTTCAACCAGGGTCTGAGAGGCAATGGACACAATGGTTCACTTTAGAATTCAGTGATTTATTTCTGTTGCTGTATATAAAGATTCATTCAACTTTTTGAAATAGCACAAAGAGTGGCTAACAGCATAGTCTCTATCTATTAGTCTTCTTCAAAAATCACTTCATAAATAGAGCGAACTACACAGAGCCAAGATTTGCCAATCTTTGAGGAAGCTTTTTATTCGGTACCATGAGGGAATTTTTGGCAACCTTTCTTATAATGAGACAATACAAAGCGGACAAGTGTAGCTTATACTATGTCACTTTTATTGCAAGATCTGTTAAAGATACAATGATTGTGGGGTTAACGGTCAAACATACTCTGCTGAATGCTGAGCGGGGAGCAGAAAACTGGCCTAGACAGTAGTTGCCCCTGGCAGGAATAGTACACTGACAGGTTTCAGCCTTTGGTTAAAATAAAAACACATTTCTCTACTGGCTGAATGAGGGCTGGACTGTGTGGTTGTGTAGACTTCAGACTTTAGCACCAAGCCATATTAAACAGTCCCACGTAGAGGTGATGGTTTGAAAAACGTTTTTCTGGGAAAATGCTAACCCCTTACTTCCTACAAAAACACAAAGCACACACGTACACACACACGCACACGCTTTTGATGATAGCAAATCTAGATTGATTCACTTTGACAAGCAAGTCAGCTCTTGGGCGAGGTTAATCTAGCTTGGAAGAATAACAACAAGTTTCAAAGTGAGTATTAATCTGGTTCAGGCTAGAGGGGTAGGCTAAGGTTTAACGGGGTGGGGGCTTTGGTTCAAAAAGGTGGTCTGCAGTTCACTGAGCACTGGTATAAGATGAAATTCCTCACACACACACACACACACACACACACACACACACACACACACACACATGTCCTCTCAGAACCTCCCCTTGTGATGGAACCGGTAAGCCTCATGCTCCCACCTCATTATGGCGATTACAGTGACAGCCAAGAGAGTAGAGCACTGTACTGGCGAACCCTCACTCACACACTGGCAACTCTTACTAGTAACAACTGGGAGTTTTTTTTTTCTTGCTCTGTTTCAATGCAAGTTGCTCTCTTAATCATGTTCATTTGTGTTCTCCGTCCAAGTCAAGAGTAATGTTCTCTCTTACTATTTCCCTATTCCACACACACATACACACAAATGCACACACACAAAAGAACAGACCCACACAAACACACAAACTGTTCTGGCTCAAGTAGTTGTAGCACCCTAGTCATATGTCAACCTAGTTTATACTGCTTCTTATCCAACATATTT
>CM030172.1:12882078-12924578 GCA_017639675.1 Aplochiton taeniatus | reverse complement strand
AGCACATGTGCCCTTAGCCAGGCACTGTCATACATGGAGTCAAAGACCAAATGTGAGTTAAGTAACTTAAGCCTGGGGTTAGGCGCTTTGTTGAGCCACACAAGTGCATTCTCATTATTACTAGGATTCATACCGATTGAGATATGCAATGTAGCATGTGACTCTATAAAGCAAGGGGTACATCTTTCTATAAATTATTTGAGAAATATACCTGAACTGATGTTTTCCTGTGTGCCAGGAACTATAGGCAACAGTGGCCTTACTTTGTTCCATTCATTAACTAACTCCAACAGAAAAGCATTAGAAGAAAGATGGATTATTGCAGCTTTTTACTTTGAACTCTTTGAAGTAGGATTTGGATGCTTGGAAACTGCCCTACCAGAACGAACAGAAAGGGTTGCTAGAGTAGCAACCGACTATAATAACTATTTTTGAAAACACAAGAAAACAAACCATTCAACTAAAACGTTACATACACGTAAGGATAAATGTGTCACTCAACGTCCTTTATGTGCCTTAAGGCTCATTAGGTATATTCTCTGCATTTGTCTGCAAGTTCAGAAATAACAGTGTTGCTATGGAGAATAATCATAAAATATCAACACGGTTATGGAGGGAGTTTTTTTTTTTTACATTAATCTTATTTAACTTAAACAATAACGATTAAAGACTTTTGTTACTATATTACATTTTAAGCTGATGATTAATCCAATAGGAATTCTGGTTTAAATGAATATTGAATGTGAAGGATTTCAGAGTAGTCACCATTCCATAACAAAAAATGCCCTGATGTCATTATCCTTGAAACGAGTTGCCAGACAACAGACAAGGCTGACATAAGTGGGCAAGAACTACTCTATCAGAGAGATTAGGAAGCCCCTCTTCTGCCAAACAGATTGAAAGCAGAAAACAAGCTTTGACAAAATCAGGTCAGTGTTATCTTTTTAATGAGACCCTGACCAAAGAACGTCGACGTGCGTGAACTCATGACTGTAATATTGCCTGTGTATCTGTTTACAGTGGTCTGTATGTCTAACTCTCAATATGGCCTATGTGTCTAACCTTTCAACTCAACTCTGTCTGTCAGGATATGGATTGTTTTCATATAGATTAGCACAGTTATTCATAAGAGATCAATTGAACATTTTGTTCTGGCCTATGTAAGTGGGCCTCTGTTTCAGAAAGTTGGTTTGAGCGACCAAGAGAAGGGTTTGTGAGGGCACGTGCATAATGTGATAAAGTTAGCTCTGGCCCACAATGTTCTACGGCTACCAGGACAAGACTGCAGGTGCAGCAACAGGTTCAGGAAAGGCCTCTTTGTGTCTGATCCTCCAACTGTGTGTGTGTGTATGTGCAAAGCCACCTCATTTAAGTAGGGAGAGAGAAAGAGAGAGAGGGAGGGAGGGAGAGAGAAAGAGAAAGTCTGGGGATGTGTTCTTCCGTGTGGGACTGGTGATTAGTGAGCGACCAAACATTTTCCACCTCCAGAGAGGATGTCGGAAGGTAGGGGACATTCCTTTTAGTCTCATAGAGGATTCTGTGTCCATGAAATCCCGGTGGTTCCTCTTCTTACTATCACATCACTGCACCCAACATTACAACATTAATTAACATTCACATGGTCCGTATGTAGGCTGGTCAACAACGTAACTATCCATTGCAATTTGCAGACATCTAAACACGTCCAATTGAATGAATGGGGAGTCTGATTAGTAAGACAAAAGAACAAATCAATGGAGCCAAAGATTGCTGCAAGTCCTGCATCATCTGTGAGGCCATGGTCTACTATGAGGACACAACAGAAGGGTGTTCACACATGAATAGACACTAGTTTGACTGAGCTAGCAACAAAACGATTGGGTACAACCACTGTGTGCATTCACTCTGTGTATTGTCTATAAGTGTCAATCTTAACAGTGACATATGTATTGAAGGTAGCTTGGGTATTAATAACTAATTTGCAATAGAGGCATTCCCATCTATAGTAAGTTATATGATAATATTAAGGAATGAATGCATATTTAAATAGGGAGAGGTGCATATTATTCTTCATAAATGGGATAAAGCCTTGTAAATGCAATCATAGCAGTTCTGTACAATGAGTCGGTAAACAGAGTTCTGGGTCAAAGTCTAACTGCAGTAACAGGAGAGAGACAAGCCATCTACAGAGAGAGAAACCGGAGAAGGAAAGGCTTTTGTCTTTGCTCTCCACGGATCAAGTTAACATTACATTTTAGATCACACACATACACATAGGCACACTCACACACACAGACACACACACAGACACACACACACACACACACACACACACACACACACACACACACACTCACACACACACACACACACACACACACACACAAACTCTATTTCTCTCTTATCCATAAGCGCAGACACATTAATACACAGTAACATATACACCTATCCCCAACTATTGCCACTCTATTGTTTCATTGCCTCGTATTGATTACTTTATATACCATTAGCTCCAGTGGGCTTGTTTTAATTTCTAAATATTCAGCGTTACCTTCTACCTCAACAAAAAGAACAGCAGACAGTGCCACATGGTCTGTCAACAAATACAATCATACATCTCAGATCAAGTGGTAGCTGCTGTTTCAGGCTATAAGCACCTGAAGTGCAAGCACAAAAGGATTAAAGGTTACACAATAACAGACTGTATTTGAATGGTCAAGGTCAAGTTATTGCAATAATTGAAGCCTTAACTATGCATAAAAAAGACATAATAATGACAGGAAATACTCAAATTGTTAAGGCGACAGCTATATCGGTCCATAATTCCTACTACTGAAGAGAGGCACCAGACAATGACGTAGACATACGTAGATAAAAGAGTGTCAAGGCATTGTGTGAGCAATTTTAGAAGGTGACGTTTAAATAATAAATGGTACATTTCTTAAATTTAGGTCCAAAGGTTTATAAGGAGACCTTATAGCCAAGAGCTGAGGTTAATTCAAGCATGAATAATTAATTGGCATATTCTTAACTAATATTCAAAACAACATGCATTAGCATACTACATTTTGGGGAGTTGGAGTTTACTGAATCAAATCTTGTGATTTACAGGACCATAAGTAGGACAAGGACGGGAAACTGCAACATTATTAAGCTCTACATTGACATACCCAATAATAACATGTGCATTATACTTGAAAAGGCGTGACCAACAGTAGCATCATTTAGACGAGCAATTTCACATCCTTACCTGAGAGCTACCCGCACCGAACTCTCATCCTGCCCGCTGGTCATGTTGCAGGATTTTGGTCTAGTATAAATAGCTTGAATTTCCTTTCCTTTATCGGATTAAAGGTAGCGTCGCACTACAAGCTTTTGGAGCCCGTATTCACCTCCTCGGCTCCTTAAAATTATACATTCTAAACATGTTCCCATAATTTTACTGAGCAGAATAATTTTCTAACGGTAGTAATATGTTATTTCATGTAAAGGTAGTCTTTGAAACCCGTGACTTCATTGTCGATATCGATCTTGCTTATGTAGTCAAATGTTAGCCGTGTCTGGTTGCAAGGGTTGAATGGGATACACTTGCCCCGCTCCTGCGCTGCGTGGGTCCACAGAAGAAAAGCGTAATTTAGCCACGCCTCTGGAGTCTATAATCAATATTGCAATCTCCATATTTTACAAGCCATACATACTTTAATAAAGGCTTTCAATTTCAGGGACTGTATATTGTGTTTATAAAGTCTTGCTAAATTAGTTGGCCAGAATTATTTGTGCGTATGTGTTTTGCATTGTAATCCTACTTAGTGGAGGATGTACAATAACGTTGAGATGACTGACAAAAAGGGGCACTGCTGGTGCCATCTTGTGGTTATGTATATCGTTGCAAACCCAGAGGTCATGCCTGATTTCCTCAATACCAGGCCCCGTAGAACTATGAAGAATATATGTGCTCTGAAGATAAAGCTTCATTCAAATGAGTAGATTGTATTCCAATAGCTAATTTCAGCAATTTCACTGAAATATACACCTGAGTTAAAGTTCTCCAAACACAACTTGCAAAGATCCACCAAAACTCAAAAAATTATTAGTGCTTGCACTATATTGTTTAATTTACAGCAAAATACATCTTCTTGCAATGCACCAGTGACATTAGTGCATGGTCTCTTGAACACAAGGTTCAAGTCAATGTGATTGTTATGTTTATAATATTTTACTAATACACACTATACATGCAGAACAAGATCTAAACAAAATTCAAAGGTAGAGAAATTGTCGTATTCTAGTATGTGAATAAACTAGTAAGCATATGATACACTGTTTAACATCATGAGTTTGAATACAGAGAAACTAGCCATTTCTGACCTGTAAATGTAGGTTATGAACATTACAAAGGCCAGATTCATACCCCAAGAAGTATGCGTATCTTAACCTGATAAAAATTTGAATTTTTTTAATATAAAATATTATCAATTCAACAAACTAAAATAAACTTGTACGACCTATTATTACTTCATTGTCAATAACAAGTTTACGTGATGATAAAGAGTGGGTACATTCAGTCTCTTACTAAAAGGAATAATATGAGGATATCAAAGCATTCGTTAATAAGGACATCATACATGTAGTATTAAAAGGAACACACAATTGTCAGCCTACTGTAAGTTATACTTCAGGTTGGACTTGGGCGATAGCTTAAAAAATGCAATGTTTACAGATTGTCGGCATGGCATTTGTTAAATTGTCTCTAGTGGTTTCTAAAGTAATGTCCACTCTGTTTCATCCAGAAAAGAAGGTAAACTTCTCTAAGTCAGCAGAGCCTGAGCAAAAACTTTGCACATGGGCTGGTTAAGGAAATTTCATATATGCAGTTTGCCAATAATAGAATTATGCCCTTAAGGATGCCATTCAAATCTCAAATGACAACTCGACAACTTCAGGGGTTTGAGGATTCCATAACTAGGCTGATAAAACCAGGGATAAAAAAATGACCCCTTATAAGCAGTACATTCATCAAACAGCATGCCGTTTGCTCCTCCTCAATGATGAGTTTTTACCAGTGCAGAGGTCAAGCTCAGGTAGATTGAATGAACCGAAAAACCGAGTGAGGAAAACACTCCACCCATCCCATGCAATACTATACGAGTATAGGAAATGTGTACATATCTAGTAACTTTGTTTTTTTTTATGACAACAATCTCTGGTCACAAATTAGTCTAAGCTGTAGAATTTAATATAAATTAAAGCAGTGAACAGTATATTTAAACATTGTTTCAACTACTTTAGGCTTTAAAGTGGTATTGACCAACAAAATAACTCAATTATCAGGTGAAATCTAATCAAGTATCTTCATGAATAGAAGGGTCATTGAGTAATTACGCAGTCCGGGGACACTAAAGTCAGGCTGTAAGACGACATGACTTGGTTTATCCACCTGAATGAGGAGTGCTGCTCTGCAATCATGGTTGCCCTCCAAATAATAATGAAAGAGATGATCATGGGAAACTGGCTAGCAACACTCCTCGTCTGAGAGGCACAAACACAGGCTCAAGGTTAAAACATTGGATCATCTGAACATTCCAGAAATAATCACATAAAAATATACAATCATGACACTGTATGAAGAACACAGTAATTAACATTACAAACTTCACAGTTTAAACAGTCTGAGATTGCTGGTAACAAACATTAATGGAATAAAAAGTGATTACAGTCTGAAGAAGAAAGATAGAGATGCAAGCTACAGATTACCAAGTGAATTGTGAAATTACAATGAGAATACAACAGCCACTTCAAAAATCCAGCAAATAAAAGCATTAAACAAAATCTCTAAAGCAAATCTCCATTTATAGACAAAACTGACCTGCAAACCATCTGATTATGTTGTTGAACTAAAACAGCTTTCCCAATATATTCCTAAGAACAGCTCTGAGAATAAGTACGTAATGGATGACAAAACAACACAGCACCATGTCACAAGGTGAACACAAGAGCTCTGAATAATTGTCAGGAAGTACTTAACGATTTGTGCGTCTGTATGTGTGTGTCTTGCCCACCGAAGCTCTCAAATGGTCCAAATCCTGTGAGGACAGCCTCTAAGCCTAGTTGTATATGTTCAACAAACGAGAGCCTTATTGTCGCCATAGGTTTCCATCTGCATAGCTTACTGCTCTATTTGTGGAGCCAAAATAGCTCACTCTTTGTTTTGGTCTGCACCAGATTAAATGCTTGTGAGCTGTTGTGTGGAAGCAGTGGAAGGATTGTACAAATACAAACTTGAACTATATGTTAAATAACCCATTCGCTAAGACAAGAATACATATACAAAAAATGGATTAATGGTACCAAATAAAAAAATGTTGGAATCATAACAGTAAAACTTGACGATGATAATTTGTTTAAAATTAATTTGGATTTGAACAGATATAGAAACTAAAGTATGGTCTGTAAGCTTGTAAAGCTTTGATCTCATACAAGCCACTGAAATAAAAAACTGCACGAGCATTTCAACGATATACTAGTGGCATATAGTTAAGGTAAGACTAAAATATAATTTAGAGAGCTAAATAACATTATAGTGGGATCTACAGCAATAACGTGATAACAAATGTCTAGTAACGTAAAGTGCAAGACAATGAAAATATACCACATGTAAATAGTACAAAGAAAAGTATGCGTTTGTTCATCTGCGATTCATAGTCTAATCAAGAAAGAAAATAATGTTAGCAAATGTTTAAATCAGTCCAGACACTAGAAATATATCTGAACCAATGGCTTGTGTTAAAAGGGTCCATAATACTTAAGTAGTAACCCCTACTCTTACTTTTTATCTCTCACTTCTTTTTATCTTACTCTTCCTCCACAGTCTTGAGGACAGAGTCTTCTCCCAAGATCTTGCAGAGTTCGTTCAGTCGATGTTGCATCTTGGGAATGCCAGCGAGTTGGGACTCCAGACGTTGTTTCTCTTCGGTTAGCGAGAGGCGTGTCGCCGTGTCCAGCTGCTCGAAGCGCCAGCCGCCCTCACCATCAAACTGGAGAAGGTGAGTGTGGTACTTCCTGTTGAAAAAAGGAGATCATTGGATCGTAAGGTTGAGAATAGAATATAGGATATGTGTATCTGATGATCAAATGGATGGAATGGGGGCCCTTTAGACGTTAGCGTGTGATTTGTATAAGATTGAAGTTATTAATGTGACACAACAGAACACAGCAACATTTTAAGCTAATGGATACCATGTTATGAACATAATTATAGAAAACAGTATATTGGAGTGGGTATGGAAAATATAAAAAAATGAAGTAATTATGTAAGTCAAGACTATGAAAGGAGAATGAATATATATGCTGGTTGTGTGTTATCAAAGCTCCAAGATATAAAAAATAAACACAATTAAATGTAAAGAACATAACAATGTCGGGCATTTCCCATAGTTCCCCACAAAACACAATCAGAATGTCACCTTTTTTCCCCCCATTTGCAGTTACATCACTTCTACTGTATGGAGCAAATGTAATTTTATTTTTGAGTGTGTCCCAAAATGCTTGAATTGATATTAAAAAAAAATCCATGTTTGTTTGGGGGTTAGTTTGGTGGGAGATTGCTCATTAATGTGGCTGGGCTGAAAGAGTCCTGATGTTAACTACTCCACTCACAGAGTTCCCTGCAGGAGTTTTGAATGAAGGAAGTTTTCATCACTTCTTCACATCTTTTTAAATCTAGAGCAGGTGGATGTGCATCTTCAAAAAGTCATTGAGGGTGACAGCAGTGTGTGTGTGTATGAGTTTTATTTAGGCATTATTTTCTAGGTGTAGTGTGTTCTACCATGCCCGTGTCACGTTCGCCATCTGAATACTTGTGTGTGTGTGTGTGTGTGTGTGTGTGTGTGTGTGTTAGTGTGCGCTTGTTTCATACCAGAGAGAGGGCCTGTGAGTGATGGAGAGCAGCGAAATGCCGGCGTCCTTTGCGGCCTGAAAGATCTTGCCCTCCACGTCGATGCTCACAGCGCTGGTGCACTCATCCAGCAGAGCGTACTTTGGCCTGGCATGACAGACCATCGATTAGTCAATACTATACAGTAACTAGCCAACAAACTAATGGCCATCCACTCAGTGAGCATGGGCTAGGATCTCACCTGTTGTAGAACATGCGGGCCATGCCCATCCTCTGCTTCTCTCCTCCAGACAACACATCTTTCCAGTCCATCACAGCATCCCACCCTGACAACACACAGAGTGTAAGTGTAAGGCATAAGTGGGTCAACAACTCATTCATCAGGGATCTCTTTTCCCAGCATGTACTGTGTTGAGTGTTGAAAACAGATAGCAGATACAGCACACATTGGACGGATCAAACTAGTAATGCATACCACATCAAACGATAGTCTTGAATCTGTCACGCAATTCTATCATGTGACTTAGGTCACCTAATACAGCCTTCCAAAAGGTTGGCATTAAATCCGTCTGACCCAGCTATACTCGTATCAAAATCCCCACATTCATGAAAGGCTAATGCTTTCTGTGATGCAGGAGAGAGAGACATTGTTGTTCTCCACTGGCACTTCACTGCCATAGTAACGTCCACTAGATGGAGCTCCACATAAGGAAATGTAGATGAAGGAGATTATTTTAGTTAAATTACCTCAGGCAGGAACCCTTCACACACTTGAACAGAACGGCCATTCATGACCACTCAGGCCCTGGTATTTGTAGTTAGTACTGGACAATAGGCCAGTTTGTTGGGCTCTAAGAGGGTGCTGGCTGTCAATTAGAATGGGACCACAATTGACTTAATAGGACTAAAGGTCGGAGAGCACAGACATTCTTTTGTTGATGTAGTGCTTTAAAACAGTGATGCCTAAACTGAACAGACTCCTGTCTCTTCCAAAATGATTTACAGTTGAGGGGCCACTTGGCTGGCCTAAAAGCAGCTCTATGTGCTGTTACAGGACAGGGGGCCAGATAGCCGATGCGAGTTACTTCCTCCTAGTGCCAGTACCAGTCCAAAGCCCTGATAAGCCCTAAACTATTGTTGTTTCACCTCTACATGACGGTTTGATCGCATTGTTCTATTCAAAATGAAACCATTTTTAACATGGAATCCAGAATCTTAACCTTGACCACTAAACACACACAAATAATCCTTCCTTCCAAAAACACACTCTTTGCCACAGCTTTGTACCTCCTTCACGGGTGACTATTTGGTTGAGGTTCACTATGTCCAGGATGGTCTCCAGGTCTTTGTCACAGAGGCCCCGGCCATGCATGTCCTCCAGGGAGTCTGGGTAGATCACCTGGTCTCGCAGTGTCCCAATGGACATGTAAGGCCTAGAGAGGGACACAGACAGGTGTTAAGAATCTAACTTACCATTCAACCCATTAGGAACCGACAGACCATGTTTCTAAAGTCTAAGGGCAACCTAATACTTAGTCTGACATGAAATAGCAGGTCATTTTGTTTTACATCCAGAGGACACTTTTTGAATGACCTGACCATGTAGAAACCTCTAGAGGCCACTTCATGAAGTGATGGAAGACAAAAGCTAGGTGTGTTTTGCGCTAAAGGACGCGTTGTATAACCCGTCTATCTACTGTACAGCCTGAATGCCCTGCCATCTCACCCCATCTAAAATATTCAGGGCTCCCCACTGAGCAGCTGGCAGATGCTGTACCTGGGAGACATGGTAAATATTTCACTGGATGAGATGCTCTGGTTTCACCCTGCAACTGCCTCGCTTAAAAATACGGGTCATGTTACATTGGAATAATTACAAAATTCAATACCCTCTACCACAGCAAGATTTAAGAATGTGTTAGTGTGTGTGTCTGACAAGAGTGCATTAGGAGTGGAGTGTACCATATTTTCCTCTACATTTTCACTCATATGCTGCCAGCATGTGTGTGTGTTTTGTGCTTGCGTACCTCTGAGGGATGTAGAACATGTGCTGTGGCGATGGCTTGTGGAGCCGTCCACCGTAGACAGGCCACAGGCCACTTAGGATCCTGAAGAGGGAGCTTTTGCCACAGCCGTTTGGGCCTGTGATCAACAGGTGCATCCCCTCCTTCATCTGGAAGACGGTTACCATGCACTCTTAGTACTCACTTTCTAGACCGTTCACACCAAGTACATGTGGTTTGGGAAGCTGCACTCACTCCACTCATTTTTTCTTCTACATGCAAGGATGACTCACTTTTTTGCTGACATTCTAATATTGCAATGAAACACACTTTGCTTTTTTGGCAGTCTACAATCTACAATAATTCAATCTATGATCTAATTGTGGACTTATTTCCTCTTCCCACTGCACAGGCAGATTATAGCTGCTGTTCATCCTCAAAATAGCACAGAAAACCACCCCCGGCCTATAGCTACAGGGACTGGCCTTACCAACATCAAACAGGAAAAACCCCTATGAATCGCATACATGAGCAATCATAAGCCACATTTTTAATCCTTAGCATGCAGTTGATATGAACTAAGCTGATCATCTCTCACCTTGAAGTTTAAGCAGGACACCACGACGTCTCCATTTGGTGTGATGATGGGCACGTCCTCGCACATAATGTCATTGTCCACATCAATGACGTTGCCTGTAGGAAAAGACTATTTGTTTCTGTACTGGGTAACAGGTTGGGAACATTTAGCATTTCTAACTACTGTACAGTGCCACACAATAAAAAAGAGATTGGGGATAATGTTGAAGAAACAAACCGATATGTAAATACTATCACTATCAGATGGCTAGATTACATCTGGACATTTTTCCTTAGGCATTGGGATTAAAAGTATATACACTCAGATGGCCTTAAACATGCAGCTTAAACATTATAGCAAAGAGCTATTAAAAGCTGTAAAGCACGACTGCTTTGAGAGATTGGTGAATCTGAAGCTTACTCTTCATTCTTAAGTGTGAACATAACCTTACTCCCCACTTTTTATATACTACATACCACAAGACAAAAAAAGTGGCATTTTGTGTGTGTGTGTGTGTGTGTGTGTGTAGATCAATCTACCTATGTGTGTAAGATTGTGTGTGAATGTGTACCTTTGATCTCCAGAGGTCCATCGATGTGCATCTCTGGCCTGCCAGTGTTTTTCTTCTCCCCTCCACTAGAGGTTGATATGGTGGAGCGCTTGTATATACCCCTCTGCACTTCCCCAAATACCAGGAACATGTTATGGACCCGCGCTGTGTAGCCCGCCAGCTCTGTGACCTGCCACACACATGTACATAGGGGGGTCAAGTGTCAATCAAGATAACCATTATAGCTTGATGCAGGTGTCCAGGGACGATGCCAGGGCGGACTTTTTTCATAAGGATCATTTATCTGCTCATCAACAGTGTGTGTGGAAGGTTCTATTAATCAGTTCTTATAACGCAACGTATTTTATTGACAGCATTTGGAGTCAAGGTCCTTCTTTATAAGGTAAAGACGCCAAGTCTGTGGAGCAATGTGAAGGCTTACATAAACACACATGAACGGTACAATGTCAGGCTGCTTTGCACAATGCTGCCTATGCCTTAGTAAGAATCACAAGCTGAGGGATAAGGCCATAGTCGTGACGCCTAATAGCCTGCTTAGGTTTTTCATGTAACGTAGTTGTTAAGTTTCATCTTAAACTCTCTTTGTGTTGCTGCAGTGTTTGTTGTATCATTGTTTAGGGAACACATTGGGAAACGCAGAGTTAACAGATCTCAAGCTCTCAAGTCAGGATCTTCTATCCGATGGGCTTGTAATGTCAACAGGAGCCATATTAACATACACACACATATAAAACAGAAAAACAAATATACACGCACACAAAGGTGGAAGACTCGTTCAAAAAAGCTCAGAAATGAGCATGGCTATTATGGGTGAAAAGTTGACTATTTATAACTACCGTAGTTGATTTATCATAGACACTAGTAGATAATTATGCTTTGATACACCAAAAGTACTACGGGGAATCTTGTTAAAGAATGCCATTATCGAACGCCAGGCTAGGCTAGCAGATCAACAGATGGGAGATTATTCACAGTTGGGCTGACCCACTCCCGAAGAGCCTTAGCAAGGTTTTATAGGCTAGGCCTGACTAGGGTGGGGGAGTAGTCAGAAAGAGCGCCTGAGAACTTCAGGGCGTCTTTCAATATTATTGACGTCCAACTTGGTCTCGTGGACTACCGCACACTGGGAAACAGTAACTCCTTGTTGTAGCTCTGGCAATATGCTTAAAACAGCTAAGAAACAACACAGAAAAATGCTATGTACTTGTTGGCCATTTGCAACACTCCTTTCTCAAAACGAGCATGCCAGTGAAAGCATTACTAATCATGACACAACTTGTTGCCACTTGTGGCCATGTGGTTTTCAAGCATCCAAGTAATGGCAGGAGGGAGACAGCGTGTGAGGGGGTGTGAGCAGAGACTACTGCCTAAAGAATGTATATTCTCTCTCGCTTTCTGGTGCCACCCTGGTTGCCACTGACATGTAAAGAAATACTACACATGACAGCAGGGACTTGCTAGGATATGTCCAACACTATGTGACAAAGTAAGACTATACTGTGCCTTTTCAGCTGCCAGAAGCTGTACACATATTCACTACTTCATAACTAAGGACTTAGTGAATTGTCCCCACAAACTTTGGAATGTGCATATGACAACAAAAATTACTTTACCCAACCCCTGCCGACGCTATGCTGCCAAATAAAATGCCCTTTTCAGGCAAATCCTCTTATGGGCCTCAGAATAAACCCAACAGAATTATTGCTTGATTGAACATTGTTTTTTTTTTTTATTATTGTTAAAATCCGTTTCCAAATGAATGAGGCCAGAATCATCATCTGTGCTTTCAATTGGGGCCAACCTAAAACTGGTCCTTGCGACAGCAGGAACTGAAATGTAGACTGAAATGTACTCTGTTAATTTGGTGGCTGAAAGAAGAACACCATAGCACTAGACCTCACCTCTTTGTAGGAAGACATGATCCTTTCGATGGCGTCAGCCCCTGAGGCTAGGAGGTTGCGGGCAGTGGTGAAAGCCTCTGTCCTCTCACTCACCAGCACCTGGGTCTGGCCGTCAGCTGTTTCTGTAGAAGTAAGGGGGGAAACACAGTATGTTTGCATTGGACACTAGGTCGTGTTTCCATTCATCTACTATGTAGGCTGTATACATATCGTGTTTGAATAGCAGTCCCCACCCACTCCCATACCATTGTCTGCATAGCCAGTTGCAGTGATGATGGGAACAGCCACCATGACCAGTCCACAGCTACTCCACACGTACTTCATGAGGAACTGCTCGATCATGACATACCACAGGCGCTTGGATAGGATGAGGTTGATCTGGTTTGCCAAGGCCTTGTAGCATTTTTGGAGCTGCCGCATCTCCACCTGTCAGACAGCACAACACTACTGTTAAACACGTTTTGATGGACACGCATAATATTGATGATGTTTAGACCATATTAAAGGGTGAATATGTCTTTGCCAATTGTTTATTTTTTACAATGTAACAAAGACAATGTACATTAGCTACTTGGGGTAAGCTAACTAGGAGGAGTTTTTTGAGTTGTACTGTAAAACGGTGTCAATTTGATTTTGTGTCTACTGTCTAGAGTAGGTCAAACAAAATAGTTGACTACCTTGTGGCCCCTGTAGAAGGCAATCTCTTCGGCATTGGCAATGATCCTGGAATGGACGTAACGTAGATAGCCTTTTCTGTTGGCCTCCTCTGCAACCAACTTCCCAAATTTGGGCGAACAGGCCCGCAGGACCTTGGCCGTTACGAAGACCACCAGCCCAGCCAGTAGGGTAGGGCCACTGGCGTTGGCGCCTCTAGAGCGAGCGGTCTGGATGAGTGTGTACGAGGTCAGAATTACATCTAAGATGGGCTTGGTGAGGTTCGAGTAGAGATGCGCCACAGATTGCGAGAACATCATTACGTCCTCGGTGAGAGACTGGTCCGGGTTCACAAGCCTACCGTCCATATTACTAACCTTATAGTAAGTCTGGTCTGTGAAATAGGTCTGGTATGCATGGTCAACTAGCCGAGTACGGAATGCAAGGGCCAGCTTGCACTCCAGGTAACGGATTGCGCTGTTCACGAATGTTGCTGGAATGGCAATGAGGAGCCATTTCATCAACTGAATGATGAAGCTTGTAGGATTCTTTTCAACTATAGTTTTTACGATCTTTCCATCCAACCCTGCCACGTAGATAGATAAAAATGTCCTTGATATCAAAGCAATTGAATGCAAAGAAAGCAACCCCAACTCCTTTGTGACAAGCTTCGGAAACAGGATTTTAATAAGTTCCAGTATTTGTTTGAAAAATTCTGCATTTACTCCCGGGGATGATTTCTTATACTCCGTTATATCCGCATTTGGTTTAACTAAACAAGTTGATCCATTCTCTTCGCCCTTTGAATTCTTAGTTCCTTTGCTATCTTTTCGTTTGGTTATCTGTTTGCAAATTATGGGGTACAGCGTCTTCACTCCGTAGGCAGCTGCCGCAAGGAACACAGCTCGCTTCGCCGCAGTCATACGGTCCCATTTCACTTTGGACGCTGCATCCAGGATATTAGACATCTTTCTCTTTATTGTGCAATAAGGTTCTCAGCTACGTGTTTTAGCTGCTAATCATTACATTTTACAGATTGAATGTATTGCCGCTATTCTTTACCTTGTCCATAATGAATATCTTATATTTGTCTAAAAGTCCAAATAGAAAGATTCCTTTGATTGTATTGTGTGAAGATAGGCCAAAAAAAATATGTACCGCTACATCCTAGTGTTTTCGTCACCTGGTTTTGCAGCAATTTGATTGGGTGACACCCCCGAAAAGACGCGAGAGGCGATTGGTTACATCCTGGACATATAACCTTACGTGTACAACGCACTAGTGACAAAGTCAAAACGTAGAAGTTCGAACACGTCTTTCAAAGTGAGACATTGCCGTATGAATGTAGACCAAACTATGTCGTCCATATGGTCTTTTCATATGCACTCCATGGCGCTGTACAATATGTACTGACGGTGCAAAATTAGAGCAATAGCCTGCACTATAAAACAACAGATTTTCCGCTCATAGCGCTCGCGGCTAACTTGTTCTGAGTCACGTGCAGCTTGAGTTTAGCAAACTGCTCATAACCGAGCTAGCTAGTTTGCTAATTTGTTAGTTGGGTAAGATGAAACTAGCTAAAGCTATAGCTATTTAAACTGACCAACAGTTTTTTTTAACGTTTGAAAACATTGGCTGATCTAGTTACTTTTCAAAACTAAAATAACTTCCAATGCTAAAAAGTTCAAGCATTACTAGTTATTAAACTAATAATATTTTTTACTGTACCCAGCCGGGAGTCCAACAAAGAGCACAATGAATTGGGTTGGGGGCACAAGGTAAAAGAGGGCAAAAAATAACGGTATTTGTTTAAAGTTTGCTGTTAACTCGGTAAAAAAAACAACAGCAATATCTAGCAAAAACCCTTTGGCATTTATTAACGTTAAGTTTACTTCACTCTCACAGGAACCGATTTATGATAAAAAATGAAATGAAGAAGCAGAGGGTAACGTAAAGAAAATTGTTCAGACAAGCAGGCACCTTAAAAAAAGTTATACAACTAATACTAAACTCACAATGTGGTGGGGCTGCAACAACGGTTAACTGGAATGTTTTTGCTTTTACCAGGAGTTCTTTGAGAAGAGGAAATTGCTGCAGAAAAAGAAAAATTTAGGAATACCTTCACCAAACTCCCCCCAAAGCACCAGCTCTGGGAGTATGGATTTAGTCACATTATTCATAGTCAATCAGATTTCTGCCAAGAAAGAAAACAGTGGTGAGTTCTGAATATGATCAGTCAGTCTTAATGTAAACTAGTCATAAAAGTTGGTGCATATCAACATATTTTATTGTGTGTTTCAGGTCCACCTAAAATAAAGCATGTCAGTGAGCCAAAAGTAGTAGCCAAGTCTATTCGAGATTCAAGGCCATTGGAGCTGCCTATGAGCCCTTGTTCTCCATCACGCTTGAGTCTGGTTGAGAGTCAGCCTCATTACAGGTAGGCCTGTCCCAGCTAGCTTTAATGAGGTGGCCACAATTATTTGGTCAAATTAACAAATAGGATGAGTCAGTCCATTATGTAACACTCAGATATTGAAATATTAAAGGTTTAATACATTTAAATAGTTACTCACTTGAGGCATTGGTAATATCCTTGTCGCTGTGACTCACCAAACAAACAAAACCTAACATACTTTACAAATGTATATGTTTATTTAAAATGTTTTCTTTATTTTATTTTCCAATAAGTGCCTTGTAAACAGGTCACTGCTGCAAAAGAGACGTAGTCTATGTCAGTCGACGCTGTATAAACAAATAAATTATAAACAAAGATCGGACTTTTACAATTTCAGTGTTCCTGGCATTAAAAAGAGAAAGCACTGTCTCTCGGAACAGCTTAAATGTCATCAGGTTAGTTCATTTGTTTATAACATAAACAGATAGCTTGTAGCATCATTGTTAGATTACTAACACTACTAAAATCAAAAGGAACCTTTCCTAATGTACTGTATGAAGATGTTTATCGCTCCCTTTGCAGCTTTCCCCAGTCCTGGAGTCAAACCTCTCAGATAGAAGTGCGTCTGACTACCAGCATCACATAGTAGATACTTACAGTCCCTTTTCCTCCACCTCGTCGTCACCCTCAGCCCGGCTCCCCCATCAGCAGTCTATAAACCAGCCCCAGTTCCCCACCCTATCATGGAATACGTCTAGCTCAGAGCCAGCTCAGGTACACAAGCCAGGGTCAAGTTGGTTTCTTAGGACTTTAATGTATTGGTTGTTTTGGCAGAAGTTCAGGATGTTTTGTTTGTTACATAAATAATGCTGCAGATTAGTATTCTTTTTATTTTGACTAAATGTCAGACATTTAAACAAAGATTTGTTCTAAAATACTCCTGTAATGGATTGTTTCTCTCTGTTTTTTGCCTGGTAGTTTAAGACTGTCTCACAACCAGGGAGGGTGAGAGAGTGTACGCCTTGGGTTTCAGGATCCAGTGGACTCCAATATCAAATTGATACACCTTCTGTTGCCAGAGTCCTGTTTGGAAGCGCAGAACTATAGTAAGTGATGGACTAAATGTATTGTTGTAAAGTAATGTTTGGTCGGTCATTAAGTCAGCCTCTAAAGTACTGTGTGTCTTTACAGTAACGTTGAGGCAAGAGAGGTGATTGAGTGTTCGCTCAACCACTCAGAAAACAAGGAAACCATTTTGCGGATCAACCAGTCAGGGAGTAATGAGCAAAGTGGAAAGGAAATTTTTAGCTTCAACAGCAAAGAGTATGGAGCTGAAAGTAGGAATGGCTAAAAGGGTTCTTGTTGATTTTATTGTCGATAAAATTATGTTCTATCTTTGTCAGAAATTGAACTATTCTCTCATATTTTCAGCATTTCATTCTGGTAATCGAAAATCCAAGATATATCTCAAAGAAACAAATCTCACACAAAGAGCCCAGTAAGACTCCCCCACTTACCTACTGTATGATATAAAGTATGTTTAAATACATTTACAAAATAAAAATGTCTGCCATTCATTTTTATGGTTTTTGTTTCTTAGGGAGGAGATTGACACCCAGATAAAGGGTCCAGAATTAGACTGCCTCACACAGGTAAAAGCATTAGAGATGTACTTAGCGCACAAGAAGGATTATTGAGCCCCCTAGTGGTTAAATGTATTTTGTTGACTATTCAGTCAAAGGTAGAGTGATTTATCCTGGTGTCACTGTTTTCATCAGCTTTCCAACTACACTGATGTCAGTAAGTTTCTAAATTACCTTTATTCCGAATTATCCCATGATGTCATATATTTAATATAGTGTTCAAGATAAAACAACATGACCTACTCTCTTATTTTTGTCTGCCCAGCATGTTCAGGAAACAATATTGCTCAAGGGGAGTGTTATGATTCCTCGCCAACTTATTCTCCAAGAGGGGGCTACTTCAGTTCAGATTCTGATGATGTAAGTAATCACTCACACTAACATTGGCTGTGAATGATTTCCTAATTTATCTACTTTGGTATATTAATATACCCAACAAGTGCCAAATGATAAGTCAGATATACAATAGATGTTTTTTTATTTATTTGACCTTTCTTCAACCCTTAAAACTTCTGACTAGGACAAAGATGACTATCAACAGTATTCTCAGAGTGGCTCTTCTCAGAATTTCAAGTCCCTTTGTGAGGAGACTTCTAATCTTTGTAAGCCTTCACAGTGGACTACCCAACTTGGACCCTCCCAAACCCAGCCAAGTATCCAACAGACTATTACTAGATGCAACTGTAGCAACAGCAACATATCTAAGTATAGCTCAGCCTGCTCTGAGAGACTGTCGATTACTGTAGGTAACTACAACAATGCCCAGTTTATACCCTCTCTTCCATTGCCTCAACCTCAATGTTTCATGGACAGCCAACCCAAGATGAGGGCCAGACAAACCCAGGACATGGCAACACAAACGTTGGTAATCCAAGCCAGCCAAACATCTGAGGCTTCTACACAGTGCAGCTGGGTGCCATGGGATGAGCTGGATTATTTACCTGACCCAAAATCTAATTTCCGTAACAGGGCTGCTGACAATGTAGTACAGAACCCAACCACAAAGGGGCAGTCAGGCCACAGAGATCACACAGCAATACAACAGGTCCTAAGGATATCGGCAAACAGCTATAGGAAGGGAGAGGAACCACACACGCCTTGCAGCAACCCAGCAACACCCAGAGAGAATGCCATGGTTGGCTACCCCTCAGTCAGCATTGTAAACAAAATAAGTCGTAACACTGAAAGCAGTGTGTTCATCTCCAGATCCACAACACCAATGCTAGAGGATTTAATTGTGACCAATGAAAAAGGTAGAAAAGAAACATCACCTATTGATGTCTTAGTATTTAATAGCCAATACAGAAGCAATTGTATTCTAGTGGAAAAAGTTATATCTTTGAGTATTTCAGACAATGTTTTGTCTGTATCAGTGCTTCTTATGAATGTATCTCATCTTGATTAAATCCATGACAATTTAACAGATATCTTTGCTGGCTATCAATTATAATATTGCATCTATGTCTATTTTGTCTTGCAGAAGTCTTTGAGTTCAATGCTGGGGGTGTAGATAAAAGCAATATACAAGACCTTCTGGAGACTGAGTCTCTAGGGCTCCCAGAAGAAAGGGGGGAGGCCACATCTGCCAGTGGAGTTAACAGGCTCTCAGAGGAAGCTGAAACTCTTCAGGAAATAGCTGATATTCTACTCATGCTGAAGCAGAAAAAAAGGATGGACAATGAGGGAGCAAGGTAAAAGGGACAATGTTCTATTTCTGTTAATTAGTAAGTCTTGCATAGCTTTAAATGAGCTAAAACGGACAAACATGGCAGCGTCTTAAAAGCCTTTGAGATCTTGCATTGAAAGGATGTAAGAACTTGTCATTTAAACAGATTTTTTATTCCTTTCCTTGCATACATATTCAAGTGTTCGGAGTTAATTATATCCAGTTGTATATAATATAAATTCTAGCAAAACATTTACAGCAATTACACAATCAAATGTACTATACAGCACTGAACATATTTTTTATTATTTTACTGGTACCTCTTAGAAACACAATTTTTTCACAAAAAAATCTTTATACTTTTACCATACATAACACATTGGATTTCCCTACCTGGAGTTAAAGCGAAGGCAATGTAACACAATAGGTTGTCAAAGTGCATTTTAAATAACAATCACACCAACTATCTGGTTCACACAAAATCCCATATAATTTCCATGGTATGTTACAGAATTGTCACTTTTGTGTAGTTTTGCAATAAATCTCTCAATATATAAAACTAATCTGTCTGATAAAAATGAAGACGCCTTGTCTTTTAGTGAATACCTGACTGCAGTCAACTAACTCAGATCTGAACATGGAGTACTATTGATACAAATCTTTCAAAGAACCAACACTTATGGTCAAAGCAAAAATAGCATAAAGGCTGCACCTAATATGTGTGCCTACAAGTAACAAACACACTACTTTAATCTCAGCGCTTATCCACTTTCAGAGTTTGCTACACATATATCAATGTATACTTGACAAATGAGGTGTAACCTCACAGTTTTACAATATACACAACGACACTACCAATTACAGTATACTCCTTGAGAAAACAAGACTCTTTCAGGTTAATGATATTCATTTCATTTGTACATGAGGCTAAATAGGAAGACAAAACTCAAAATGTGATTTCCAACTAATTGCAGGGGTGAAAAAGCTGCGCAGTTCACATGACATTGCATGTCACATTTTGGTGTTTGGGATCTAACTGTACTTTTAGGTAAAAACCTTTTTGTGTAACCTACAAATTGAAAAGGCATTGATGTGCCATTTGTCCATACATCTCATAGGCACCAATATAATGGTTCATAAATGATAATAAGTAACTTAATGGCACAAATAGAATTACTAATTCAAAAACTGATCATTAAAGAGTCACCATAAATACTTTTTTTTCATTGAAACCCAAAAAGTTTTTTACTGAGTTATAGTGGAACAGATACATTTTGCTCCAAACCTTGACATTTTTGTCCATTTTGGATAACATGTATAGTGTGAATATGGTAATATTGTTATTGTATAGGTTTAACATGGCCAGTTGCGATTTGGTGATGTAGTCTCAAATGCCTCATTTGTCCATTTTCAATGATGAGAAAAGTAAATGGTAAATGGTTTGGATATTCCTTTAAACACATTGACTGCAAAATAACTTGGTTACTGACAAACCCATTTTTAGGGCAGCATTTTGAGGCACTATTGATCAAAAGGAATTCAGAATATATCATCATCCTTCCAGTTTTAGTGTGTTAGTGGGAATGTTTTTGCCCATCCTTCAGTTTGCCAGTTAGCCCACTGTGTTATTGAATATGATTCTGCATGATACAATACCCGCTTCCTCTAGTCAAGTTGTGTCACTAGAGGCTTTGTGCTAACTGTACATATTAAATAACCAAGTTATTTTCCAAGTTTCTTGCACCGTTTTCCATTAAATGTACTTTAACTGCTGGAACAACGCAGCTGCTGCATTCTGCACGTTTGAATACATTTTTTTTTGATACGATACTCTTATAGACAGTTTAAAGTTTAGAGTAAAAGGAATAGTTTTCTGTAATTTGTTTTCTTCACAAATGCTAATTTCCAGCTGACCAAAGTATTATATGGATTAAAACATGTGAAAAGCTAAGAGTCTGCTGATACTGAAGATGAACAAGATGCCACATAACCTACCTTACAGCAATGCATATAACTTGTGTGTTTGAGAGGGAAAGCGTTTCTGCCAATTACATAAAACAACCATTATCAAAGGGCCAGAATACTACTCCACATCTGACGCGTCATTATCAGAGAGGTGGTAGTTGCTACCTTTGACCCGGATGTACTCAACCTGACGGTCCTCGTCCGAGTCAGTGACTCCGCATGAGCAGAGCTTGTTGTCGAACAGCGACTCGATCTCCTCAAGTCGGCGACCCTTGGTCTCGGGCAGGCAGCCATAGATGAATAGGAAGCCAAGCAGAGCCATGCTTGAGTAGAGGAAAAATGCCCCTGAAAGCACCATTACACAAGAGAACATCATTAGAGAGCATCTTGAAAAACAAGATAAGACCGCTGACTTAGTGGGGGTTTACTGACCATTATAGTGCTGCACTCTGCTGTTTATGCCGACCACTATTAACACTGCCCTTTATACCACACAACTATTCTGACACAAACATTATTTCTAGCGTTTTCTTCAAATGCAAACCAACATGCTTTTTCACAACGTGATTAGATACATTCCATTATGAGGCCATTTATTTACCTGCCCTTACCGATTACCTAATTGTATTAAATGAACTGTAGCTTCCTTGTTACATGCCAGGACCATACCATGATCACCCCTTGACATGTGAAGATTGAGTCATGTGAAAGGTCACTTCCTGCATTAGAAGCAGACCCGCTGTTTGGGAATTATTGATCGAGGGGTCCAAACCGGCAGGGCTATTGATCTGAACCATAGATGGATTAGAATCCTACCGTAGTAGGTGAGGCACTGGGCCACGTGCAGGAAGGTGACCGACACCAGAACATTGAAGGTCCAGTTGACGCCAGCTGAGCAGGCATTGCCTGTGCTGCGCGCCCACAAAGGGTAGATCTCAGAGTTGATTGTCCACGGCATGGGACCCATCCCTGAGAGAGAGAGAGAGAGAGAGAGAGAGAGAGAGAGAATTGCCTGACGATTTTATGTTAGAGATTTCTTGACGCTTTTTTTTATTTTGAGCTGTGCAACACGAGGGGAAAAAGGAGTACGGTGACAGAGATGGTGTCTCACCTGGGGCGAAGCAGGCAAGGTAGAGGACCAGGCCTAACAGAACCACCCACGAGTAGGAGGTGGGACAGTAGTTGTAGGCCCAATACGTCTGTTCTCTTACCTGGCTGGAGTTAGAGCACCTACACGGAGGAGGGGAATGACTTGATTAATATAAAATGAGTCACTTCTCAGAGTGCATCATGTTGATGCTCAAAAGCCTGGTGAGTCTGCTGTACACACATACGCTTATAACCTCCACCTCTGACCAATGAAACTTAATTACCCAGCACTCCTTGGCACACATATACAAACTCACCGGCCCCATGCTGCCTGCTCGGGGGAAGCCATATTGACTGGCACACAGGAGGAGGCATACAGCGCTGTGCTGTTCTCACGGTAGCAAAAGCCACACCCTGGGTCCAGCATGCATGGCTCACACAACCTGAAGGGAGGAGACCATGAATGAGTCAGCTCAATGTGTCTCTTACAGCCTTGCATGTGTATGTATATGCGACAGGTGAGAGTGTGTCATACTGAACTGAGACTATACAGTTGCAATCAAAATTATTTAACCCCCATTGGAAATTTGGTTTATTAGCAAAATGTACAAACTTTCAGCAGTTTGCAAAAAAAAACGATCAAACAAGAACAATTTAAATAGCTCAACACAACTAATATAACAAGTGGTTGCTCCAAATTCAACACAAAATGCCACTTTTAATGACTACTGCAATCTCAGAATTATTCAACCGTTTTCAGTACTTGGTTGAGCACCCTTTTGCTGTTATGACCTGCTGCAAACGTAATCAATAGCCAGACACCAGCTTTTGGCACCGTTCCTGAGAAATCTTAGCCCATTCCTCATGGGCAATGGCCTCCAGTTCACTAATATTATTGGGTTTGCGTGCTGCAACCTCCTTCTTCAAATCCCAACAAAGATTTTCTATGGGGTTCAACTCAGTGACGGCCACTCTATGACGGCCACTGCAGAATCTTCAAGGACTTCTGAAACCAAGCCTTGGTGGATTTTGAGGTATGCTTGGGATCATTGTCCTGTTGGAAGGTCCAGTGATGCCCAAGCTTCAGCTTCCTCACAGAAGGCATGACGTTTTCTCCTAGGATTTCTTGACACTTAATTGAATCCATCTTGCCCTCCACATGCTGCGGGTTTCCAGTGCCAGAGGAAGCAAAGCAGCCCCAGAGCATCACCAAGCCACCGGCATGCTTCACTGTAGGCAGGGTGTTCTTTTCAGCATATGCTTAATTTTTCCTCCTCCAGACATACCGCTGATCCATAGGGCCAAAAAGTTCCAGTTTTGTTGCATTGCTCCACAGAACAGAATCCCAAAACCTCTGTGGCTTATTTATATGGTTTTGAGCATATTGGAGCCAACTTTTCTTGTGCCTTTGGGTCAGCAGAGGTATGTGTCTTGGAGTTTGGGCATGGAGACCTTCAGCGTTTAGTATGCGCCTTACTGTGCAAACTGAAACCTCAGTGCCTGCTGCTACCAAATCTTGCTGCAGGTCTTTTGCAGTCACTCGAGGGTTTTTGACCACCTGCGTCCTCAGGAATCTGGTGGCAGCTAGTGATAGCTTCCTCTTTCTGCCACGGCCAGGTAGTGCATTGGGCATGCAATCAAACATCACAGTTAACAAAACCCTAGCCAGTCCAGGTATTTGATGTGTTTTTATCTGAAGCACACCTGATGCAACTTATGAAGACCTTGAGACAACACCTGATTTGCAAATGTGTGCTCTTATGAGCGATTCTATTTAGGGGGTTGAATAATTCTGAGACTGCAGTAGATATTAAAAGTGGCATTTCGTGTTGAATTTGGAGAAACCACTTGCTTGATTGGTATTTTTTTGGCAAACAGCTGAAAGTTTGTAGATTTGCTAATAAACCTAATTTGCAATGGAGGTTGAATCATTTTTTATTGCAACTGTAGTTTATGTGAACTTGCATATGATAAAACTGAATTAAGTAGTAGTGCTCTCTGAAATCCCAATGTGAACAGGTCATAATGGCGTGCGTGCGTGCGTGCATTGTTCCACTGATCCGCTGGATTTAAAATAAAGGAACTGCTTCTCCTTCATTACAGAAAAAAACACCTATTTCGTGGTTTTACATGTATCTATTTATGTTTCAATGCTTAAAAGAGAAAAATAGTGCCAGTAACAGTTCTGAGGGTGAAGTAAGGCATGACATCTCAAACCTGTTCTATGAAAAGCTCTGCACACGGTTTCTCTGTCGGTCTCTGTCACACCATACCACACTCTTTCCATTTTCTCACTTGCTCCAATTATTCTCTATCTCCAATTCCCTCTGTCTCCTTTCTATCGCTAGAGATAGTCTGCACAATTCTGCCTCCTCATGCAAATGTAGCCGGTTATTACTATAAATCCAACCATGGTAAGAAGCAAACAATGTTCACAAATCAGAGATTGGAAAAATGTTCAAGGTAAGTGGTCCAAAAGATGCATTGCAAATCAAATTTCCAATCAAATTCATTCAGTGCTGAGGGGGAAGAGTAAACGCCTGCAACACGAACAAGGCAAGTAGTCTCAATACAATTTCCATAGTTGTTAATCCATCTGACATGCTATTGTATGGTTTGTGTGGCCCTTACAGTTTTTATGCTCCTGTGGCCATGATTTCTGCATAATGAACTATGCTACACTGCAATATAAATGTTTAAACAAGACCAACCTTGAAAAGCTTAAGTAATATTGCTTCAAATAAGTTATGTGGGGTACAGTTAAAAGCAGAATACTGAGGTGGCTGAAGTCGGATATTACAGGAAAACATTAGAATAGGGCTAAGCTAAGTTGTGTAAAAGACAATAAATAACAGTATGGAACAGAGGACTTGAGGATTAACTGTTTGGCTGTACTTACAAGTGTGTGGAGCAGGTTGAGTTGGTCAGCAAGGGGTCAGTGGGGTGCAGGGTGATAGGAGGGCTGTTCTGCGCAGACATCAGGAATCCCAGGGCCAACAGACAAAGGCTCAGACATGTACCTGCATGGAGAAAGACCAAAGAACATCCATGTACTGTAAATGTACCCTTTCCTGTAGCTGTCTATTTATTTACTCTTTCTGCTCTCGTGCCACTGGGCACTCTTTAAATTGAATTCCTGATCTTAGTGAATTTCTCTCAAAAGAAAAGATGAATATGACCCTTGCCTTTACCCTTACCAATGATGCTCACCAGGGTGAGCTTCCTGCGGCCTACCCTTTCCACCAGCCACACACCCAGCAGTGTGAACAGGAAGTTGGTAAAGGCGGTGAGCCCGGACAGCCATATGGCTAGTTTCTCATCCCGCACACCCGACATCTGTAGGATTGTGGCGCTGTAGTACCTGGGAGGAGGGAGGATCGGTATGAAAGGCGGCCAGCAATGAACTTCCTTTTTTAAAAAATAACGAGGAACCCACAAGATGAAAGATTCAATGGGTGAATGTCATGAAATTACAGTGAATGAATAAACCGGGTCATATTTTGGTGCATGTTTTAATTAATAAAATAACTAAATGCTGTTAGTTGAATTCATTTTAACAATAATTATTATGATGTTAGTGTTTTTGCATGTAGTTTCTTTTTCATTATTCCTATCTCAGGATTTGGGAATATTGGTATGGTTTAGATTTACAATGGTGTACCAATAAAGCTGTCTGATCTTAATTAAATGAAGTTGAGAGAGAGAAACCAAAATAGAAAGTTTTGAGAAGTCAGAGTCACATCCATGTCTTAATAAGCCTCTTGATACTGAGGTGCTCTGTGGGCCTAATGACATACTCTCAAAACTCACCTGCCAATCACCCACCTGCCAACCAGTCCCATCATCACCACCCACGAGTCTACCAATCACCCACACAATAATTCACTGGCCAAACCAATCACAGCCTCTGAGTGATAATTCCCCCCATCCAACAAATCCAGATGGACAGATGTACGCTCCCCCAAGCCTCCTTCACTGGGCCCAGTTTGTCCGGATATAATTATGGTGGTACCTCTCTATGGCTTCGGGCCACATCACTTAGGCAGATTACCTCTCATGTCTTTCAAGAGGCCTCTAAACAGCTAACCTTTCCCACTCAAAAAGCACCTGTAATGAAATAAAATGGTACATTCTGGATATCTAAATAACATGACAGAGTTGAGCACTGCCAGTGTTGAGTGTTAACTATAATTTTAACTATAATTTTTACCAAAGTCTACTTTGAAAGTTAAATATACAAACAGCTTTGTAAGGTAATTCCCATAAAATGGTGTTAGATATGGGTTCCTGTATAATGGAGACACAAACACTCACACACACAAATGCATTCAGCCTTTATACCTACACATTCAAAAGGAGCAGGTTATTCCTATACATTGAAATGCACCGAGTAGCGAGCAATGGTCATACAAAGTGGAGATTGGAAAAATGTTCACAGTAATTGGTCCAAAACATGTTCAGCATTTTGAGCCAAATTAATTCAGTCTAGAGCGGAAGAGCAAAACCGTGCCACATGAACAAGGCCAGTACTCTAATGAATCCATCTCAAATCTGCCCACTGCCTCAAAAAGCAGCTGTAATGAATACAAACTGGATTTTTTGATTTTGCTGGAATAGCTTGAGCGTTTACTATAATTTTACCATAGATCTTGCCTGAAAGGCCTGCATCTTTACTTGATCAGTCTTTTTTTCACCACAGGTAGCCGCACTGCACTGAAGCATTCTTTTTTCCTCTCTTCTCTCTAATATTCTCTCTTACTGTATCTCTCTCTTTCGGGTCTCATAAACACTCTTTGCAATTGCAACATTTGCATAAGCTTTAATGAAATTGTGGCAAGGTAACCAGTCAAGATAATTACAAACCTTAAAACTTCGAAAATTAAAACATTCAGCTTGAAAAAACTGAACTCAGTGCCTCAACCAAAATATATGTGATTCATTGCACAAGGAAAGCCTGCAGAGTGTATCTGTGGGAGGTAAGTAAGTCTTTGTGATCTCAGCCCATGGATCTAGGAGTGCCACGCTCTGGGACACAGTGAACTGTTAGTCAGAGAGACGAACAGGCAGATTCCAGTCTTCACCTTGTAGACACGCACACACACAGAAATACATGTTTCAAGGAGCAGTAGCAAGACTGAAAGCACTGTAACTGCTTACAGCTACAGGACTTCCTGAGCTCATCCAGATTAGCATACTAGAAGACACATAACAGGACTCTGTTCTGCATCTCAGAAACATTAAATAGTCTCCATGACCCAAATGGCAGAATTCTATACTTAAAACAAACACTGCTGCACTGTTTGTCCATTGCACAACAGAAAAACCCCACAATAAATCAAAACGTTTGTCTGTACTAAGATCAAAAGTGGCTGAGATGGTTCGTTTCAGGTTTCTATATATTTGCCAACTGGCCCTGGATGGCGGCAGGTCATGCCTCAGCTGACAGTGCAGATGGCACTCGTCATCTCCCTTTCTCAGGTCCAGTCTGAACGCTGACACCCACCCACTCTGGGAGGGACAGATCGAGATACGTGGTGGATAAAGAGCAACAAAACTCATCTTGGGGAAAATATCTAAAATTACTGTAAGCTCTGTAATCAGAAGAACATTCAAGATTGATTGTTAAATAAAGAGAGGGAGAAGGGATAAACTGTCTGTGTGGGTGTGTGTGCGTGCGTGTGTGCGTGCGTGCGAGAGAAAGAGAGAGAGAGTACTGTCTTGCTTTCAAAACTTCGAATTATCTCCTTCCCATCATAGGCACAGTGGTGTCTGTGGAAACCAACTCACTATGGCAATCACATTTAATAAGACAACCAAGCAGTAGGCCAGGACCTCTCATCACCACCTCCTTCCACTCCTACATCTCTGGGGACATGGCTGACATTGATGGACACGGATGGGTTGGACTAAACTGAACTTCACGGCACTGACCTAAATTGAGCTGAGGCGAGTTGCACTGAGCCACGCTGAGTTAAGGTAAACAGAACTGGTTTTCAAATGTTTCCTGAAGCTGCAGTGTGGTGAACTGGATAAAGCTGTTGAAAATTGATTACACAAATCATAGCGACTTAATTGGAATATATAAATATGTATTATCTATGCCTACGCATTGGCGAAGAAAGCTGACACATTGGCATGAAGGGTTATAAGTTAAAAAAGGTTCAAATCAATGGCTAGCAAACTAAATTAAATATCTATGAGTATTTTATATTTTATAGCAAGATGATGCACTAATGGCAGAAAACCTTTGTATATTGAAGTCTTTCACATGAATTCCTCTTTATACTAACAGTACTTAAATCTATATAATGCCATGTGCCACAGAAGAAAAGCACAAATTAAGACATCGAGCATGCTCACACAATCCCACACAAACTGGGACATGGGGTTAAGAATGCAATGTACTCCTGGAAGGTGCAATATGGCCTTAACTGCGGTTGTGAAAATGGAAAGGAATTCTCTGACACTGTCAGTGCACTGGATTAATTTCCCACCTTTCTTCTAACATCAGAGGGAGGTGACAACAAAGGGAAGAGGGAGAGAGAGAGAAAGAGAGAGGAGGGTTGGAGTTTAAAGAAATATATAACACATTGAATTACAAGGGATCACATTGAATTACGAGGGATCACATTGAATTACAAGGGATCACATTGAATTACAAGGGATCACATTGAATTACAAGGGATCACATTGAATTACGAGGGATCACATTGAATTACAAGGGATCACATTGAATTACAAGGGATCACATTGAATTAGGTGGCTATAAAAAAAATCACATAGAAAGAGTAAAGATTAGTGGAAAAGAGACAGGAAAGCAGGATCAGGGAGTATCATGAGAAGGAATGTAAGATGGAGAACACAGAGCTTCAAGGGTCGTGAGGTTGTTAGAAAACTCCCCCGCTGAGGCACAGGTGGACTGATGCAGGCAGGAGCATGCGAAGTGGTATGGGCGTTGTTTTCAAGACTAGATCACACGCCACTTCTATTTATACCACTAGTTATCCCCCTGAGAAGGGGCCAGCTTAGGTATAGGGGGAAAACATGCATTATTGTATAATTTGATCTTTGGAATTTGGGAATTTTTGTAGTCTGTCTATTTCTGCACTTATGCTTCTAAATTAACATTATTTAAAAATGATATATATATACAGTGGGGCCAAAAAGTATTTAGTCAGCCACTGATTGTGCAAGTTCTCCTACTTAGAAAGATGAGAGAGGTCTGTAATTTTCATCATAGGTACACTTCAACTATGAGAGACAAAAATGAGAAAAGAAATCCAGGAAATCACATTGTAGGATTTTTTAAGAATTTATTTGTAAATGATGGTGGAAAATAAGTATTTGGTCAATAACAAAAGTTCAACTCAATACTTTGTAACATAACCTTTGTTGGCAATGACAGAGGTCAAACGTTTCCTGCAAGTCTTCACCAGGTTTGCACACACTGTAGCTGGTATTTTGGCCCATTCCTCCATGCAGATCTCCTCTAGAGCAGTCATGTTTTGGGGCTGTCGCTGGGCAACACGGACTTTCAACCCCCTCCACAAATTTTCTATGGGGTTGAGGTCTGGAGACTGGCTAGGCCACTCCAGGACCTTGAAATGCTTTTTACGGAGCCACTCCTTTGTTGCCCGAGCGGTGTGTTTGGGATCATTGTCATGCTGGAAGACCCAGCCACGTTCCATCTTCAATGCTCTCACTGATGGAAGGAGGTTTTGGCTTAAAATCTCACGATACATGGCCCCGTTCATTCTTCCCTTAACACGGATCAGTCGTCCTGTCCCCTTTGCAGTAAAACAGCCCCAAAGCATGATGTTTCCACCCCCATGCTTCACAGTAGGTATGGTGTTCTTGGGATGCAACTCAGCATTCTTCTTCCTCCAAACACGACGAGTTGAATTTTTACCAAAAAGTTCTATTTTGGTTTCATCTGACCACATGATATTCTCCCAATCCTCTTCTGGATCATCCATTTGCTCTCTGGCAAACTTCAGACGGGCCTGGACATGTACTGGCTTAAACAGGGGGACACGCCTGGCACTGCAGGATTTGAGTCCCTCTCGGCGTAGTGTGTTACTGATGGTAGCCTTTGTTACTTTGGTCCCAGCTCTCTGCAGGTCATTTATCAGGTCCCTCCGTGTAGTTCTGGGATTTTTGCTCACCGTTCTCATGATAATTTTGACCCCACGGGATGAGATCTTGCGTGGGGCCCCAGATCGAGGGAGATTATCAATGGTCTTGTATGTCTTCCATTTTCTTACAATTGCTCCCACAGCTGATCTATTCACACCAACCTGCTTGCCTATTGCAGATTCACTCTTCCCAGCCTGGTGCAGGTCTACAATTTTCTTCCTGGTGTCCTTCGACAGCTCTTTGGTCTTGGCCATGGTTGAGTTTGGAGTCTGACTGTTTGAGGCTGTGGACAGGTGTCTTTTATACAGATGACGAGGTCAAACAGGTTCCATTAATACAGGTAACGAGTGGAGGACAGAAGAGCTTCTTAAAGAAGAAGTTACAGGTCTGTGAGAGCCAGAAATCTTGCTTGTGTCAGGGTCGGGATCTCCCTACGACGTCCTGAGGGCAGTTCAGCACCAGGGACAGCTCCCGTGGGCAACAGCACCTCTCTGTCCCTGATTGCTTCATTGTTGTCACCTGTGTTAGTTTGTTTTCATTGGCCTCTTTGTGTTTCTTTGTCCCTTTATATAGCCCTGCCTTTGTTCCAGTCTGTTGTCAGACATTACCTTTGTTACGCCCTGTGGTAGATATAAAGAGCTATTCTTGCTTTCCAAGCAAACCTGTGTTCCGTGTTCTTTTTGATACTCTCTGTTCGGTTTTGTTTTGGTCCGCGTTTGGGTCGTGACTTACCTTTTCTGGCCCGGCGTGACAGCTTGTTTGTGGGTGACCAAATACTTATTTTCCACCATCATTTACAAATAAATTCTTTAAAAATCCTACAATGTGATTTCCTGGATTTTTTTTCTCATTTTTGTCTCTCATAGTTGAAGTGTACCTATGATGAAAATGACAGACCTCTCTCATCTTACTAAGTAGGAGAACTTGCACAATCAGTGGCTGACTAAATACTTTTTGGCCCCACTGTATATATGCGAGTCCACCTGTAGAATGGCTACATAGAAATAAATGTTATGATTACAATATATAATTGCTACTATTATTACCATTACTCCTTCTTCCGGAATATGTTTTTTTTCTGTTCCTGTCATCCTAGTCACTGTCATAATTGTCAGCCTCCACCCACTCTTCCTTCCACTTCCATCAATTCTCGCTCAATCCTCTCATTCCATCCATCTATTCTTGCTCCCCTTGTCATCCCACTATTCAATTGATCCAGTCTATTTCTCTCAGGAACTAGTAAGAGGAATGTTAATCCCTTAGTTAACCACTGACATTTACTAACTGCCTATCAAAGGTGTCCATCATTGACTCTGACCACCCTTCAAGGCACACTGAGAACACACCATTCTCCTCTAGAGACCTGGCGGGGGCTTACGCCCCTCATCTACAGTTAACAATGGCTGGCCTATCACTATCTCACTCCCTAAGCCAGCCTTGGGCCCCAAAGTCTGCTATTATGTGAGAAGGTCATCGTGGCATATTACTTTAAAGGTGACACGATGGCTGGTTGGTGGGTGCATGACAGGAGGTGTAAACAAACAATTTGACCTGTCTGGGGGTGGAGCTAGGGTGGGGGAGTAAGGTAACAGTATGAAATGTGGGACAGTCTCCAAGGTAATCAAATCATGTAACATGATATCAGGGAAGAGATGAAGAGTAAACGAACGAGAGCAGTAGAACTACTCCGCCCCTATAACTGCATAATGGGTTTGTGAACAGATTGTCATCATCAATAAGATGGATTTTAATGAATTGCCTTAATGTAGAATCAAATTAGTCGAATGAAATGAAATTATATGAATTCAAACTAATTTAACTTTTCCACACACATTTAAAAGATAAACGTAAGTGTGTCCAATTGATTGGCAGGTTTAAAGAATAATGGAAAGAGGGTTTGAATGAACGACAGGCGACAGAGGATGTGAGGGAGAGAAACTGAGAGAGCAGCGAGGGGGGGGGGGGGGGACGAGGTAGAAGCGTGAGACTCTCTAGGGAACCGGCCTATTTTTTTAATGAATGCAATTGAATTCTGTTGTGTCATACTATTGAATACAACAGCTTTCCACCGCCAACTGTGTTATCCTGACAATTTCCTCCCACAAGCACTCACACACAGATGTGGCACAAACCACAAACAAAAATGTAGATGTCCAAAAGCTAAATAAAAAATCTTCATCGAAGAGTCATGGAGTCCATCCATCAACTTGTTGAAAACTCCTAGTTCCATACTTTGCTAACCCTTACCAAATTACCTCCTAAAGCTTCATACGGCAAGCTCAGAGTGACAAATCACACAAAGACTACCTATCTGCTCAGAAATCTCAGAATATATGCAATGATATGTATGAGAAATACCCTGGTATAGACTTCTTGTATCAGTGCCTGTAAAAGAACAATTAGTGTGGATGAAAATGGCCGCCGCTGCAGATTAACCAAATGAGAGGTCTGTGTGTTTGTGGGAGAGCATTGTGAGAGGCTCCGATTAGGCCGCTAGAGCATTAGCATGGTCTTATTATATGAGCCCTTATGTGATCTGCATAGGAAACAATACAGGACTATCACACTGGAGTCTGCTAGCTAAGTTGCTTATCAATGATACAGTCCAGTAAGAAACAAACCAAACCACACACACATTTCTGAATAGGTGCAAGAACTCAGCAATACAGATACAGTATGTGGAGGTACATTCGAAAGTGTTCTCACATAAATTAGAGAGTGTTGTGAAAGACACAGGGGCTCACACATACGAGTATGCACTTAAATCATCAAATCGTGGCATCACACAAACACACACACACACAAAAACACATTGGAAAGCTTTGCCACTCTTTGCAGGTTTGCCAGATGACTCACTCCTGTGAGTAATTGGCTTCTAACAATATTTCAAATATCACGTTTGTCTGTACAACGTCTGGCAGGCCAAGATGCTGATAAATAAATACACAACAAAACAATCTGATAGCTTCATTGATTGGCATATTATGGGTCACTGGAAACGAGAAACAACAGACACAAAACCAAATGTTCTGAACATAATGATTGTTATAAACAACAATTGTTTTCTTTGGAAATAGTCAACAACATCATTATATTATAATTATCTGTAATATCACAATTAGAAATGCTGTGTATCAACATTGATCACCTATAACCCTTAGTGGTATTGGTGTTATGCTGCCGTTGTCTCTCTAAGCTCTCTAAAGGAAGGAAGGCCATGACTCTTCTCCCTTGGGCCAGAACTAATGACGGTGCCAGTCTGCCAGTCTGAATTACTGGACTCTCACCAATACCCCCCCCCCACCAAACTCCACCTCCTTGCTATCTCTCTCTCTCTTTTTCTCTCTCTCTCTCTCTCCCTCTCTCTGTTTCTGAATGTGGTTGCAGCTGTCCAAACATGGTCAGTCATGACATATACCACCCCCCCCCCCCCCCCCCCACACACACACACACACACACAAACACACTGTAATACTGGCTACACTGTAGAGCTGACAATTGTGTTGCAGTCTACTATAGCATCTCTGGTATGTATAGTCAGTAGCACTTAGCAAAATGGCACAATAATTTCCCTACTCTCTCTCTCTCTCTCTCTCTCTCTCTCTCTCTCTCTCTCTCTCTCTCTCTCTCTCTCTCTCTCTCTCTCTCTCTCTCTCTCTCTCTCTCTCTCTCTCTCTCTCTCTTTCTATTTCGATCTTTCCCCAGTTATCGTTCTTTCTCTGTCCCCAGTACGCCATTTCATATCTCCCCCACTTATCATTCTGCCTACTTCTCCCTCTTTCCAGCCCTCCACAACAATAGTCCCTGGCAGCCCTGCCTGACCTTTGCATGCTGGATAATGTGGCTAATCAAATCATTCTGATGCCATGGCTAATAGGAAGGGATGACATCCTCACTCGTCCAGATAATTCCCCATATTGTTGTTCCACATTGTTCCGCTTTTACAGACTGACAGGCAGAGCATGTGAGGTGGTGAGAGGGGAGAGAGAGCAAGAGCCGTCCATAGTTTCTTGCATTTCACACTCAATAAAACATAAAGGGAACAATGAGTAATGACTCTGAGACCGAGGGAGATGGCCGACAAGAGAGCAGTAGAATGAGAGAACAAAACTGGGAATAAAAAAGAAAGTACCACATAGACACAATGGGCCCATCCGCGAAGCCCTGTTCCTGGGGCCGATTAGAGCTGATACAAGGCCCGGGAAGAGAACATCAGAGCTCAGGGAAAACGTCTCCCCAGTCAGTCGATACAGCTCTGGCTGACAGGTGATCGGCAGGCGGCTCCCACGGGACCTTTGGAGACTATTGATGATCACATCATCAGCCTAACACCCTTGACAACCAACGGAGTTCAGAGGAAACCTTCCGCCAGCCAAACAAAAGCTCCTGTCCAAAGGCAGACGTGTGCACCGGCTCAGAGCTGCACCCCAGAGGGGGAGAGAAGTCTTGCCTGGGAGCACCACCACTAGTATGCCCTTGAGCAAGACACCTAACCCTAAGCTGCTCCAGGGGAAGTCTGTCTGGATTCACATTGTCCAAGTCTCTTTGGATAAAAGCGTCTGCTGAATGAGAAAAATTTAAAAGAATTGATGTAAAGAAGTCCAACTTTGATGTAACCAAATTCAGTGTGAAGGTGTTTGCATCTACTTGAAGCTAGGTCATTTGAATGCATTACTATCGATTTGCAAATAAGTGTATTCTGTGAAAAGATCTCAATTTGTGTTTGACAGACGAGTCAGGAGAGAGGGCACAGGAATCTGCTAACAGAAGCACTGACCCCAGGCCACTTGACTGTATGTAAAATACCCCATTAAAAACAAATCCCCATGATCAAAGACAAACCTCGGAGAGCAGAGTTAAGGGTATAAGAAGTGAGTGAGTTAAACAGGGGTTGTGTGTCACTGCGTGTGGATGTGTGTGTGTGCGTGCGTGTGTGAGAGAGTATGTGTGTCTGTCTATTTGTGTGATAGAGGGGATCAGATATGCGAAGCTGAAGCGATGACTGACAGATTTGTCTTTTGTCTGTACCTTTTGTCTGCACGGGTGCTTTATCTGGCACACTGCCTTCCCTCTACTCAATTTTTGTCCCACTCTCTCTCTCTCTCTCTCTCTCTCTCTCTCTCTCTCTCTCTCTCTCTCTCTCTCTCTCTCTCTCTCTCTCTCTCTCTCTCTCTCTCTCTCTCTCTCTCTCTCTCTCGCTCTGCCTTCCACACTCTGTTAAACCACCCAAGCGGGAGGCATAAGTCTGACTTGCCACTCAACTCTGTGACTGGGACAACGACGCGTTGAGTCAATCATTGAGTGACACAGACACAAAAACAGAGCCGAGGGCTGAGGGTGACGTGAGTATAAAGGAAGAAGTGTTTCTCTCCGGTCGAGTGGCCTCCCTCAGCTTTGCTCCGTACAGGAGGACACGCGCCTTAGAGACAAGGCTCTGACTGAGACAACGTTATCACAGACACCGGGGAGAGGCAGACAGACTACTCACCCAGATACGGGTTGAAATGAAAGTCAGAAAGATGAACAAACAGACGGATAAATTGAAAGACTGGCAGATGGAACGTCTGACAGACAATAGTCAAACTTGAGGTAAACAGGCTGTGTGACAGATAACATAACAACTGACAGAAACAGAAACTATGGAAGATTATTTATAAATGCAGTTTGACAGCAGGCTACAAGGAAAGGCAGAGAAATGCAGATATGCACCAGGTAGACAGACAGAGAGCCGGACAGACAAAGTGACGGCAGGCAGTCGAGAGACATGCAGCTTTGTTCCAACTGAGAGCAGTCGTCTGCGACTGACAGATCGACTGTCAGCACTGGTGCCCTGGCCCTGGCTGTCAACACCTGTGGCCCCAGTGCAGACATCAAGAGACACACACCAGCTTTACATTCGCTCTTGCATTCTATCAACACTCACGCACACACGTACACAACGTGATCCCAATGCTGTCATCTCCAGTGGTTGCTAGGCAACAGAACTCCAAAGATTGTTTACAATGTCCAGAAGTCGGTTCATCTCAGTGGGGATAGACGACAGAGATGAACGATACAATCTCTATTTAGATGGACAGAGGAACGAGGCCTTATATCACTTCAGACAGGTGGAGGCAATAACACATTAAAGTAGTAGTCTGAGCTCTCTGTGTAATCAATCGAGGGCTGTGAGATAGAGATTTCTTTGCGATATAATATTGTGGCAATTGATCCAGTCTTCTCAATCGGACTACTTTTTCTTATCTGTCAAAACAGTATTTTACTGTGTTGTATTGTGAAGCAGAGGCTGTTGCACTTTATTGACTTGACGGCCTCTTCAATAAGAACAATTTCACCACAGACCCTAATCATAAAAATGCCATGTGAACATGAGAAAATGTATTGATATGAATTATGACTTTACACTCATTACTGAATTCAGTGTCGACAACCTCCTGTATTTACTGCCAGCATATAGTGATACTAAAGTGTTGATTTTTTCTAATGGAAATAATCGTATATTTATGGTAATGTCGAAGTGAAATCAGTCTATAATGATTATACTTATATATTTAATTTGGAATGAAAAGGAAAATGCCAGTATTGTGGCATGATCATAGACATTTTACCGTGAGGTATTTTCTCCCTTATCCAAAGGTATTTTATCGTAGCAGCTATGGCTTGTGATATTGAGCTTTAGCCATTTGGCAAGCTAACTAACACTATTGAGCTGACAGACTACCTCTCATCTGAAGGCTTCATACTCACATGATGGTGTTTATCCCAGAGAGTTGCTGGAACATCTGCAGTCCACAGCCAACCACCAGAGCTCTCCGTGTTGGCGGGTAAGTCAGCATGCGCCAGATCACTGGACCCTCTGATGAGACATAGACACGCAAACACACATACAAAACCCAAACAAATCCCATTAATACTTATAATAGCCATAACCACATTGACCCCACCTCCAATTGAGGCAGACAAAATACAGGAGCAGCAAGAGTTAAAGTAGAGTGGTAGAACAGACTTCAAACCCAGCTCCCTTGGGAGTTATAGTCCTAACTGGATGGGGGAGCGACTGGACAGAAATGGCTTTGTCTGATAAAAAGATGATGTAGCAGATGTTGGATTTGCTAAATCAGGCAATTCTAAGCACACAAACACCGAAACAAACAGTCACACAAATCCACACAAAGTTGCGCAAACATCATCCCGCAGATCAAATACACACAAAAACAGTTGCACATACACACCCAGAATGAATTGGCCATTAGTACTGGGGAGCAGCTGTGAGTGGGTGGATGCCGGGTGGAGGAACATCTCCTTTAGCTCCCGGACAGCCTGGACACACTCGCTAAGGAGCTCCCCGCTGATACACACTCAGTTACTCAGTCACTCAGTTAGACAGCCAGTCAGTCAGTCTCTCTCTCTCTCTCTCTCTCTCTCTCTCTCTCTCTCTCTCTCTCTCTCTTTCTCTCTCACACACACACACACACAGGACAAACACACACCAATATTGCAGAAAATCTGTAGTTTGAAAAAGAACCCTGAGGGAATCATATGATATCTCCAGTGTTATTTGATCGATCCATGAAAAAAGACAGCTACAGCTGCTCGTAAAATCTTATTCAGCAATGTTTTCCTACAAGTTTATGCTATACAACTCTAATGATGTACAGTGTACTTGACCTCATTGACACATTGGGAGTGATAGCTTGAGGCAACTCCCTGAGTTCAGTCCATGGTGCTGAAAGGACTAAACAACACTGCCTCCATGGCGTGCATGGCGGTAGATGAAGCGACTCGTAGCAGACTTGTGATGGCTGGCTCCTGTAATGTGTTTATCAGTTGAACCTATTTCCAGAGCGTAAACCTGGTAGAGCGTGATTGGTCGGTCCCTAAGGACCATACCAGAAGACAGCGACCTGATTACCTCGCCAACAAATCAGGATTCATGGACCCACCTGAAACGGCTGCCAAGGCAATGGCTCTTTTAATGAAGCACTAACTGCACTTCACTCGACAGACTCACATGATTTAAAACACACACACACACATAGTCTGAAAGCTGAAAACACAAATGTTGAGAAATGTACTAGAATCATAGGAAACAGCATACAATCAGGCACGCACACACAAACTGATACAACAGCAACACTGTACACACACTGTAGTCTGTTTCCACACATGGAAACAGCTCACCCTTAATCTAATCATAGCAGAGAGGATGGGAAGCTAATACTACAGCACAGTGGGGGGGACATATTGTGAGGAGGAGCTGGAAGCTAATGTCAGAGTGGGACCAAAGACATGAAGAGAGGAAGAAACACGAAGGGAGAGAATGATGAAATGATATAGAAAATTATAAATAGAAAGCATTATGAAGACTTAAACACCCCGAAGAACAAAACAATGCAATCCATCACAGGGCCAATATTAAATATTGCAAATAATACTGTAATCCATTTAGCTCTCTTTGATATGTAATTTCCCAGAAACTCTATATTACTTAAATCTGTACTGAACTACTCCCTGTGAAGTAAATACGTCTGCATCATTTCTGTGTCCTTTTATGATATATACATGTACATACGTCAGTATTCAGTTTTAGCTTTTACGTGATGCATATAACCCCACCAAGAATGTAATATCACTAAAATGCAACCATATTTATAAGGGGACATAATCTCATTTAAAAAGGAAAATGTTTTGCATGGAAAAAAATGAAAAAAAAATGTTCTTGCTCTGCTCTATCTTTGTGGCTAATTTAAAAAAGAAGACTATTTGCAGAGAAATAAAAATATTTTAATGAAAAAATATTTTCTTGCTCTGCCATATCCTGATCTCCAATTATCATTTCCTGGCAACCTTGGTCGAGCAATCCTCCCAGCTGCTTCCCAACATTCTCTCCTCCAATTGCACAGGTTGTTGTCAGGCAAGTTTGTGAGGGGGTTGTTAGAACTGTTTTACTCAACACTTCAAACTAACTTAATATCTGAATACTATTGAAAATAAAAAAGATTTGCTTCTAAAGAGGGGATGGCGGATGAGGGGATGGTGGGTGCCATTTGAAAGAATCAGGGTGAAAGCAAGTGGATTATCAAGAAGATGTTCCAAGAACATAAGTGATAAGAAACTATCAGCACATAAACCCCAGAAAATGGAGTTGGTAAATTCTAAATTGTATAGGTAAATAATCTGTGAAATTATTTGGTGACCCATTTCTAATATGCCCTAACACACCCTGAAGATAGACACGCCTTTGGAACGATTTCTAATTAAGGAAACAGCTAGACATGATTATTGCTTCATTGGGACTCTGTATGGGGGAACTAACTGTTGCCGATGTCACACACACACACACAAACACACACACACACACACACACACACACACACACACACACACACACACACACACACACACACACACACACACACACACACACACACAAGCACCCTCACTTAAAAGGAGGATGGGGTTTGCAGTGTTCAAAACCACACAGAAATTGCTTGAACAAACTAATGGCACCCCTGTTACCAATCAATGAGACTTATATCCACTCTCCCTGTCCTCTTCATGTCTGGGTATCGTTTTCATCCTGCATGGTCGGTTTTCCCTAGGACAGAAAGTGTTTGAAAATCTTTCATTGGTTATGTAAACAGCTATGATAAGAAGTAGGCAAGTACCCAATTGATCATTGAGACCAGCACCAGCATGAGGAAGAAATCATGTAAATGCAAAGTTTTTTTAGAAGCAATTTCAACCTGCATAATCTACTGATCTTCTGCGAGTTTTTCTCTGTAGTTCCATTTGTAGTGTATACGGTACTTAAGCATGGCAAGGGAGGTCATTGAACTGTGTGAAATTTACTTTGAGTGAACTGATCAAATGAAACAGGAACAAGGAAGGAGGAAATGCATAATAACAATAGGAGGGAAAAAGAGAGAATAGTGAAATAAGATATGGAAAGAGAAAAGAAAGAGACTCCATACACAAAAAACAATATCACACACACACACACACACACACACACACACACACACACACACACACACACACACACACACAATACAAAATGTCTACTCTACATGGTCATGCTCTGGCTGGGGTTTTGATGAGCTCAGAGGGGAAATCATGATGGAGAAGCCACCGCACTACTCCCCATGCTCAATAATTAATAAACTGCTAAAACCCAGCTGTGGAATGGAGAAGTAGAAAGAAAATAATCTCTCTGACTGTCTTCTCTCTTCATCTTGTTTGATTTTCTCGTTTTCTATCCCTCTCTATGTCCCTCACTTTATATCTTCGTTTTAATTTCTTCTTCCAATAACTATGTACAGTGCATCCAAGTGGATAGTACCCTGGTATAACACTAGCAAAGATAAAAAGAAGATGGACATGTCAAACATCCGTCTTAAAGAGTAGAAGATATGAGTGGAGGTAACCTGAGGCTCCAGACCGAAAAACAACCACATACTGGCATCTGTCTGCTGTTGTCCTTGGAAACCCTGGGATGTTCACAGTGCCTACTTGATTTGACGAAGTTAGAACAAGCTATATCTGTCTTAAATGTGGCTATTTTTTGTTAGCATTAGAGCAATTTAGAGCTCTTTATAATGTTGCCAACAATTCAGTTAATGACTTGAAAATACCTCAATTCTACCCGGCATTGGACCAGACAGTTCAAATAAAAATGTACATAAAAAGAAAGACGTTTTTTATTTAGGATTTTCAGAGCTTACTGACTCCGGACAGCCATTGAACCTTTGTGTGTTCTAGTATGGCCAGGCGACTCGCCACGGTATTCTTCCCTTTTACAAACCCTGAAATAAAAATGTCTGGTTGTAATTAGCTTAGACTTTGCATTAAAGATCAACGCTTTGGTGCAGCTGAGACAACATAGGCTCAAGCAGTTCAAATCGAAACAGTAGAAATTATCCCCCCCACCTTATTCCAGTCCTCTTTATGTGTTTGAGGAAGAGAGAGAGAGAGAGAGAGAGAGAGAGAGAGAGAGAGAGAGAGAGAGAGAGAGAGAGAGAGAGAGAGAGAGAGAGAGAGAGAGATTGTGTGTGTGTGTGTGTGTGTGTGTGTGTGTGTGTGTGTGTGTGTGTGTGTGTGCGTGTGCGTGTGCGTGTGCGTGTGTGTGTTGTGGTAAATGGTAGAACAGTCTCACAATGCCGACAACAATCTCAGAACATAAATCTGTGCGAAAAAACAATTTGGAGAGGACAGAGAAAAAGAGCTATAGATTAGGAGGAAGAGTGTGAGGGCAGACAGATAATGGCTAAAGAGGAGGCAGCAGACAAGAGATAGAGTAGAAAGAATAAATGAGAGAGAGAGAGAGAGAGAGAGAGAGAGAGAGAGAGAGAGTAGGAGAGAGTAGGGAAATTATTGTGCCATTTTGCTAAGTGCTACTGACTATACATACCAGAGATGCTATAGTAGACTGCAACACAATTGTCAGCTCTACAGTGTAGCCAGTATTACAGTGTGTTGTGTGTGTGTGTGTGTGTGTGTGGGGGGGTATATGTCATGACTGACCATGTTTGGACAGCTGCAACCACATTCAGAAACAACACACAAATCTCACCAAGCCTTAGTCTTCAGTACCAGTGGAGGGATGGGCTAAAGATTAACACACGCCTTAATGAATGTGTAATGTATGTTTACTTGTGTCTTCTTGCTATATGTCATATACCTAAGCCCACGCCATTATAGAACCCCAAATCCTATTAGTATTATTTCCTTCTCCTTCCCCCTATCAACCGGAGGTTTTGGCTTAGCAGAAAGATGCAATCTTGGGGAGCAGCTATGACTTAGACAGTCTGGTAATACAACTTATGACTCATTGATATTCATGAATTGCTAGCAGCACACCTGCCACAATGCAGGGGATAGTGGCCTAGTAGTGGGTAGGACTGCTACCTGGTGATCAAAAGGTCATGAGTTAAAATCCCACCTGGAAACACCACAATTAGTATGCCCTTGAGCAAGGCACTTAACCCTAAATTGCTCCAGGGGGACTGACCCTGTAATCTCATTGTA